>CM035412.1:123582124-124137124 GCA_020310875.1 Ceratopteris richardii | reverse complement strand
CACCTCAACAAAATGAAGTTGCTGAAAGGAAGAACAAATCTCTCATGGGAATGGCGAGATGCATGGTCAAAAGTCAAGCTTTACCACATAACTTCTGACTTAAGGTTGTTATGCCTTCGGCACATGTACTTAACAGACGTTCCATCAAAGCATTGCAGTCTATCACTTACTTCATATGAGGCTTGGCATTGCCACAAGCCATCTGTTGCTCATCTGTGTGTTTTTGGTTGTCTAGCATGTGCATTAATGCCTAAACAACAACACAAAAAAGTTATGATAAAGCACTGAAATGTATTTCTGTTGGGTACAGTTATGAAAGCAAAGGCTATCATCCGTATTATCCACGTACTAAACGCATTTTGGTTAGTCGTGATGTTGTTTTTGTGGAAGATGCAATTCAGCCCTTACTTTCATGTATGGAGACATGGGTAAGCTCAAAAGATGTATATGACACTTGGCTACCTCTTTTTACAAGTGGACGATCAAATGTTGGCCAAAATAAGAAAGTTTCACAACCTTTACATGTTTCAAATGATGATGCAGACCATTCCATTTATGATGCAAATTGACATGATGCACTTGTTGAGGAGCGGGTTTGAGATAGAAGAGGCAAAACAATGCCAAAATGGCTGGTGCAGACTTTGAGAGAGCAAATTAGATGAATCTTTGTCATATTGTACTCGTTCATGCTCTCATAGTGCTTCCTTTGTATCAGATTGTTATGCAATGGTTGTTTCTAGTCTTTGTGACGAGAATGTGCTTGTTTCTTTTCATGAAGCACAAAATTCAGAAAATTGTATGGCTTCTATGGAATAAGAATACGATGCTATGATGAAGAATGGTACTTGGTCTTTATGTGATTTGCCTCCGAGCAAAAAGGCACTAAATGGATATACAAGTTGAAACATAAGCTCGATGGAACAGTTGAATCGTTGATAGATATAAGGCTAGGCTTGTTTCCAAAGGTTATGCATTGATTTTGATGAGATGTTTGCTCCCACATACATACATACATACATACACACACATATGTGTGTGTGTGTTGTGTGTATATGCGTATGTGAGTGTTGTGTGTATATGTGTGTGTGTATATGTATGTGTGTTTGTATGTGTGCGTATGTGTATGTATGTATGTGCACACGTATAAATCTAAATTTCTTTTAATTTTTCTTTGTTCATTGTCTGTTAAACAATATAAGCTCTTCAATGTGTATTCAATAGTTGGTCAAGGTAGAGCCTTGTGGTAGACAATGCGATGAAAAATCAACAATGATTAGCGTGTATGAGTTCTACAAGTTGTTGGAAAATAAGGGCAAAATGGCCAAAATACCCAAAATTCCAGTAAACCCTAATTTTGGACTTAGTCAAAAATTGGTCAAAGATGGTTAAACATTTTTACTGAATATTCTTAAACTACTCATCAAGTCATAGATGATTGAAATTTAAATTGTTCTAGTTTCACACCGAAACATTTCTCAGATGCCTTGTATGCTTCCAGCAGATGTTCATCAAAATCAATAAAATATTATGTGTGGCTTATTATGTGCATCAATGCCATTAGATCCTCCATGTAATTTCACATTTAAAGTCTTCATGTTGAGTGGGACTGTGCAATCATATCACATTCATTCATGTAATTTATAAACATTTGCTCCATTAGTACTCCCATGTAATTTTGCTTCTAAAACCTTCTTCGTGAGTGAGAGTGCACAATACTGAATCCAAATACACCAGAAGATTTCACTAGCTCCCAAAGAAAAATAAATCCTGCACCGCACCAAACTCGACCAAAAAGGCCACATTTACATCGTATCACATTCATTCACAGCTTATGTTTAGTCTTCTAGACATCTGCAGACAACCTTAAACATATTCATCCTTATGCAACATGACCTGGGAAATCTATCCCACTTTCATGCAGCCAAGGAAATATGACTTGTCATTTCAAATAAATAATATGATTTCAGTAGCATGCACAAAATGGGAAAGAAGAGTCCGAGTGACACTTTGTTCAAATCAACGATTTAAAAGAGAACTGCTGCAGAGCACAGCACAAGCAATCAGTAATGGGCATAAATGCAGGTAGCTTTTGAGACAAATGCCATCAGAGTATGATGCAGATTGCGATGAAATTACAAGCTTCCGCGTTTTTTCCTTTCTGGGATGAAAAAAATAACACAGGAACCAGCATGCATTACAATGTATAGCTCACTGACAAGTTGTACTCAAAGGCAAAGGATTACAACAGCCCTTTTGCCAGCACTACATCTTGCTACATATGTCGGAGTCTCCTACAGATCCCCACAATCATGAACTCCGCACAAAAAAATTTAAACATAGAGACTACCCCAAAGAGAAATGTTATTAGTTATTATGCAAACACTGATATCTGCACTGCTGCATGTAGGCATTTATAGACAAAATCAACTTGCAATAGAAAGATACAAAGAGCCTGTCTTCTAAATAACACCTGTATGGAATAGACTCATCAAGCCCTTTACCTCTTTCACATAAAGGCCTTGTTGCAATGAAACTTGGAGCGTGGTGTCTCCACCATCAGTGGGAAGAAAGTTCTTGTAGACAATAAAAAAAAAGAGTTTTCTATTTTGGTGTTGTAGAGCACTGCCGATTGGTTTTTTTGCACCCTTCAAAGAGCCAATAAAATTTATGCTCGTCAAACAAGTCATTTCAGACTACCTGGCAATTTCTTCACCACTGAATTCGGATAGCAGTTTCAAGCACTTCACCCTTCTAGTAAAATCCCTAAGCATAACAAAAGTGTCCCACACATCAGGATCAAACTTCTGTTCATGCTGACATGATTGCATAAGTAAAAAGAACAGAAAGGTACCTGTAAGGCTCATTTTCAATCGGCCTAGAATCCACACATATAAGTCGATTAAACATCTCTGACTTCTGAAATCCATAGGCCTTTGACAAGTTCTCTTGCAGCTCTTCGTAAGAATTAAAAAGTGACAGATCCACAGCAGCTTGGCAAGTTCCTTTACCCACTGCAAACACACAATCTCTACCAATCAAGCTATGGTTGTTATGCCCAGATGCAGTGTTTTCTTTGAACCAGCCAACTCTTCCAGAATCAAAAATGGGAGGGCAATGAATCTGTTCCTGGCTCAGCCTATCATGCTTCCCAATATGTGGAGGGCCAATCCCTTCACCGGAAAAAAACATGTATGATTGGCTTGGAATCTTTCTACAACTTCCATCAGCTGTAGTTCCATGAGTTGCATCATCTACCTTAATATTGCCTCTGAGTGATTGAGAATCAGAAGATTGGCTCGTATCAATGGCCTTTCCAAACAAAAGAAACGGAGTATTTTTGGAGCTAGTACAACTTTCACCTTGACCCAAACTTGTCCCATCGCTACTCAGCACAGAGTCACTGCTACAAGACCCACCCATGGGCATTAAGGTGCGCAGAGGGCGACTATCCCTATTAGGACTTAAAAGACTCCCTGTATTCAGTTCAGAACTAATTTGTGCACTGGCCATGCCACAATTCCCTTGTGGTGCATAAAGGTAATCCCTGAATAAGTTGTGATGTACATCACTCAGGCCAATATGTGAAGACCTGATTGTGTAACTTCCGTCATGCCTGGCTCCCTGCATGCCTGCAGATTCATTCTCTGCAAGCTCATGCCAAGGATTGATGTGACTCAGCAAATTGCTGGCAAGTGTGGTCATGGGCATTCCCATGCCATCAAGGTGGACCTCTTGCAGCTGAGAAAGACGAGATCTCTTCTTGGGCAAGGAGAACAATGGTAACTGCATTGGAGAAACCAATTCCACCTGCCACGGACTAACTCTCATGATTCCTTGCAAAATCTCTGGCTCATCCCACATTACCTGAAAATAAGAAATAGGGGAGAACAACAAATGGAGTTCATCATCCCATAATAAAAAGGGCATGTTCTTTATACAAAATCAGACGAAACGTTTCAATATTCTGACAGAGCCTCGAATAGAGCTTATGTGCACGTACGAAAGTGTCTTTTGGCATGAGAAACTTTTCGATGACTTAAACCTAGTGTAAAACCTCTAGATGAAGCCCTATGCACACGACTACATTAGAATCCACAAATTTATAACACACAGATCAAAATAACCGATTGTAAAGTTTCAAATAAGCATTTTTTGTCCAGCCATATGCACCACACCTGCAACATTTTCCAGGGGGACTTTGGCCACGCTGAAGCATCGACCTCTTGGACTCTCGAGATGGTTCCCATGAACCAGCTGATGCGTGATGCATCCTCTGTTTCAACTGCCATCTTGAATCTCATTCCTGGAGCCCAACTCAACTGCAAAGAGGTTCTAACAGCATGTGCCTTCACACAAAACTCGGAGATAGTTGTCCGTGGGTAGTAAAGGACCTCAAATACCTTCCCAGATGCTGCCAAGCTGGCAGCTTCGATCACATCTTTAGCAGTGACCCGAACCCGGTTTCTGGCAAAGTTTGCGGTGCCAAGGCTATCACAGCTTGCTCTCAAGCTTCTTGTAGAGCTATTGAGAGCAGGAGAACCCACAAGATCGAGCGAATTATCAGGTGGCTTCAGTTTCCAACTCGAAGAAGAAGAAGATGTCGTGCTTGAAGCAGCTGCTGCTTGTGCTAGCTGCCATGCAGAAGCATTGATGTTGGTGGTTGCCCCTCTGGTGGAACGACGGACACCCACACAGAGCTCACCTGCAGCGTTCCGGAGAAAAACAATAGCATCTCCAGCAACAAGTTTTTTCTGATTCACAAAATTACTCCATCCTGTAGTAAGAAGGTGACGGCGAGGTGTGCCTCGGTAAATATGACGGAACTTCCACACTGTCCCATGTACATCCTTGGCAAGAACAATCTGAACAGGCGGATCTTGACTATAATCCAGTCGAGGAAAGATGGTCTCTGCACAGTATCTTGGGACAGAAAAACCACCCCCGTTGTTAGCATCGCTCTGAGTCAGAGTTTTGGCAAATGATGCAGTTTTTTCAGGCAATGGTGGCGAGGCAGGTTCTTCATCATCGGGATCAAGGCAACCATTTATGTCTGGCTGCAGACGTATACACGCATACACCTCATCTGTCTCTGAATCGGCAAGAAGCTTCACGGATAGGACACGACAGAGTAGCATGCAGGGTATCGCCATGGAAGCTGAGGAAAACTCTGCCATCGACGCGGCATGCTCTGCGTGACCCTGTGGGAAGTAAATGACCTTCGAGCCCACTCGAGGCATGTGCACCATGGCGCCCGCACAGGCGCGCCATAGCTGAGGATCCAGCTCAGGCCTGCTGCCACAGGAGGTACTGCCTACCTTCACGGGCATGGTAGAGTCAGAACTGGGCAGTACGTTGGCTGAAGCTCGCGACGCTGGGCGGTCGTCCATGGTACCCCTAGGGATGAGGCCAGGCATCACAGACGAAATCTGTGCAGAGAGGAAAGGGAGCGGGATCTAATCGACTGCTACGGGCCATAGGGCAGAGAGAGAGAGAGAACTGGGCGTGGGCGAACTTCCGGGGGAAGGAGGGATCTAGGTAGGGTAAAGCAGCCGGATACGCGGTCGAACCGATATGTCTGTGCGAGTCGGGAGCATGTGCGTGTAAGAGCGAGAGAGACGGGAACTCCTACAGTCTTACTCGAGGCTCCAGGGTCTAGAGAGAGAAGTCGAGGCCCCCCAGGGCACGGCTGTTCTTATCAGACAGGATTTTGAGCTGAGCTGCGGGGACAGCCGCGACTCGCGAGGGTAGAAAGAGAAGATTCAGACAGGGACTGCACGTGCAAAGCAGAGAGAGACAACACAAAAACTAGAGAGAGAGAGAGTGAAAAGTCGCGAGCAGGTAAGAGAAGAGCGAGTAGAACTGTAGAGGAAGCTAAACGAGACGACATGCTGTTCGTTGCGACTCGCGAGAGTGTGCGCTTATGATGTCTGGCTGTGCACCCCGGAGAGTGAGAGTCGAGAATCCCTGTAGACTGCCCAGCGCCCATGACCCATGCCGAGTCGCTGATCAGTCGCGTCGACTCGCGACATATCAAGAGCTGCATCAAGACAAATGCTTCTTGATCAAGGAAAAGGATTAGCGAGAAAGGACACAAACAAATGCTATGTGGGGAATTAAGTATAGAGGTCGTTCCCACGGCTTAGATCTCACCGTCCACTAGTGCATTTTTAGAATCCTTGGGACTCGGGAGGGGTACCTTGTACCCAACTTTTTTTTAGGAAAAGAGGAAGAAAATTAATATCAAAAGAGGTATGTTGCAAGTTGTGCTCTAGGCAAGACCTCTTGTGCTACGGTAAAGATTGCCTTACAATCAAGGGGAGAAAGAGAATTATGCAATACACAATCGAGAACAAGCAATCATCACGGGACATAACAATGGTCCATAAAGGAACTTCAGAGAAAAACAATCCCATAATTAGGTTGATACGAGAGAAAAAACCATAAGGAATCTCTTTTTGGGATAAAAACTTAAGAGTGTAGTCCATTTGTTAGGATAAGTATGTTGAGAGTCATAGACAAGGGATCGTCATGTGGAACAGCTTCTCTTATACCTTGAAGACTTTGAAGACCACATTTTTTCAAGGTAGCTTTAAGAGGGTAAAGAAAATCTCTATTTCCACTATTAAAAACTTATTGATTTTTGTTGAGCCAGATGGTCCAAAGAATGTGCCCCCTCCATGTATGCCAGAGAGCAATGTCCATTCTTAAACAAGATCCAAGAAGGATTTCTTTGAACCCCAAATTTTGGAAATTGGCGAATTAACAATACGGCTTGAGGAGGTCCCATAATCTTCTAGCATGATTGAAGTTAAGAAACAAATGGGGTAAGTCTTCCATATAGCCATAAAATGCATAGTCACCTCCATTAATATTCATTCTCCTTAAGTTGCTCGCTCTCTACACTCCATTATGCAAAATTATGTTTGTTGTGTATAGGAAAGGCTAGTGAACCTATATCTCCATTGAGCTTCTTTCTCACTACACGCCCCATCTTTTATTAAGATTCTAAAGGATCTTGGAGATAGAACCTTTGATAATTTTGAAATTATAGAAGATCTTAATAACAACATCTTCAATCTTCATGATATTTTCCTTATGGCATTACTTCAAGAAGTCATGGATCTGTTGTCTGTATATGAGGAGAAGCTATTTGCAAGCAAAGGAAAGTGTTGTCTGTATATGAGGAGAAGCTATTTGCAAGCAAAGGAAAGAGCAGTCACAGAGAAAATGAAATGATTAGTAACAAGCTCACCATTAGAAAATAAGGTGCCCCATGTCTTAAAACAAGCTTTGAAACATTTGTATTATCTAATGGAAATAGTCATCATTCTAGAAATTAACCCAACATGTCCAAATAGACTTCAACAAAAAAAAAAAACTTCTTAGTTTTGAGATCAGTGGAAGGGTTGAACCTCCTTTTGGCATCCATCCAAGCTTTCCACGTCTTGCAATTGAGAGTACTCCCAACTGCTATGTATCAATGATAGGAAACAACCAAATCCCATAAAGAATGATCTTTCCAAGCCTTATAACCTTGAAGGTAAAAGTCCCAGGCCGCTTATCTGGGTGGTTGGTTCTCTCGCCTCTTGAGGCGGGGGCAAGGGTTCAACCCCCACCGGTAGCATGTAAGGGACATGTTATCATGGAAAGTTGTATCTTGTGGTTGATGGGCCACCGTTTGTTCTTCCCTGTGGTAGTTGTGACTGCAGTCTAACCCAGCTATGTAAACCCCTGATCTTGTGGGATAAGGGGGGTCCCATGGGTACTATGCCCTTCCTTGTACAGTTGCAATTTCAAAGTTAAAGCCTAGAGGAGTAGGCCTCGGTTGAACCTCCATTTAAAAAAAAAAAAAAATTGAAAATAAAACATATGAGAATTCCTTTGAACAAGAAGAGCCCAAAAATCATTACAAGAAAAAGATCTTTCAAACTATTTCGTAGCCATATTATTTGCCATTTTTATAGGATGGAGGATACCCAATCCACCTTCATTTTTAGGTGTTGGAGATAGACGTCTACGGAAGCACGCGAACAGCACAAGGAAGGAGAAGAAGCTTGGAGCACAACACACAATACTGAATGTATTACTAGAGAATGTACAAAGATAAGTAGCCCATTAGGGCAATAGGTGTATATACAAGCCGGGGGAAAAAAACCTCCTAAAGAGGGGAAAAAGTGCCTCGGCGGTCCTAGTGTGTTCACACACATCACTACCTAAATATATCAACAAATCCCCCCTGGGAGTGATGCAATGAACAAGGAGCTGGCACTCATGTATAAGGAAGTGCCAAGCTATGTGGAAATCACTCCACAAAAGGAAGTAAGCCCAAAGCTTTGCGGAAAGCTTCAAACTTATCCCTAGGCAGAGCCTTCGTGAAAAGGTCTGCAATGTTCTCTTGCATGGGCACGTATGCCAAGTTGATCTCCCCAGTAGAGAACCTCTTCCTGACATACTGATAATGCACCTCAATGTGCTTAGTGCGAGCATGGAAAACAGGGTTCCTCGCAACTGCCAATGCGCTCTGACTGTCAGTGAAGATGGTGGTGGCAAAAGACTGACCAACACCCAAATTAGCCATAAGGCGTCTTAGCCACACACACTCAACAGTTGTTGTGAAAGCTTCCCTATACTCAGCCTCACAACTGGAAGTGGCCAGAGTAGGTTGCTTCTTGCTCAACCAAGATATACATGAGCTACCAAGCATGAAGCAAAAGCCACTGGTGGACACACGAGTGTCATAGCAACCAGCCCAATCAGAGTCAGAAAAAGCATGCAAATCTGGTGGTACTGATCCCCCTTGGGATAAAACAACCCAAGTAGCCGAGTACCACTCAAGTAGCGAAAGATGCGCTTAACCGCCTGCCAATGCTTGACTCCTGGGCAATGCATAAATCTGCTCATCTTTGAGATAGCAAACTGAATATCTGGCCGAGTAATGCATAAGTAAATCAAGCATCCAATAGCCTGCTAATAGAGAACAACATCAAATGCATCTCCAACGTCATGAAGACTCAATCATAAACCTGTCTCCATAGGAGTGGCAACAGGCTTACAGTCTTCAGGGCCAAATCGCTGCAATAATGTGTCAATATATCTCGTTTAACACAAAGCCATTCCACCATCAACTTGCATAAACTGAATGCCCAAATAGTGATGCAAATGCCCCAAATCAGACATCTCAAATGAGGCATGCAAATCAGCCTTAAAATCAGCAATATGCTTCTCAATAGGACCAATGAGCAGCATATCGTCAACATAGACAACAATGGTAAGAAGCACATCATTAGCACGCTTAACATATAAGGTGCTTTTAGTTGGATTGTTCTCAAAACCATGTGCAATCAGATAGGCATGTATCTTCGCATATCAAGCATGTGGTGCTTGCTTTAAACCATATAATGCCTTCTTTAACCTGCACACCTCGTTTTCATGCCCTTTCTGCACAAATCCACAGGGCTGAAAAACATACACTTCTTCATGCAAGTCACCATTCAGAAATGTTGTTTTAATGTCCAACTGATGTACATTCCAACCATGATGAGCTGCAAGTGCAGAGATGCTACGAACCGTATTCATTCGGTAAGTAGGTGCAAAGGTCTCATCAAAATCGATGCCTCTTTCCTGCGCATAACCCTTTGCAACAAGTCTAGCCTTATACCTGTCAATTGTACCATCAGGCCTACGATTCAGCTTGTATACCCACTTAGTCCCAATGGCCTTCTTGCTAGGAGGCAAGTCACATAAAGACCAAGTACCATTCTTCATTATAGCATCATATTCAGATTGCATAGCAGCCATCCAATTTTCTGAATTTTGTGCTTCATCAAACGAAACAGGCTCATTCTCATCACAGAGACTAGATGCAACCATAGCATAGCAATTTGATGCAAAAGAGGCACTATGAGAGCCTGATCGAGCACGATATGACAGAGGTGCATCTAATTTGTTGTCACGCAAGGTCTGCACCAGCCATTTTGGCATAGTTTTTGCCTCCTCAATGTCAGGTCTCTCATCAACAAGTGCATCATGTAAATCTGCATCAGAAATGGGATGATCTACATCATCACATGAAACCTGCAAAGGCTAAGAAGTTGCCTCATTGGGACCAGCACTAGACTGTCCACCTGTAAAAAGAGGCAGCAAAGTATCATACATGTAATGTACACCTGTCATCAACAAATTTCACAACCAAGCCAATCTTGGCTAATGCAGAAACTGATAACAGGTTCTTCTTGATCCCTGGCACAAATAAAGCATCTGACAAAGTGAAAGAACTACCATTGTAGTAGTCAAAATGATCTTACCAACTCCGATAACAGGAGTTATTGGCGTATGTAACAGTATTCCTTGTAGGGGCAGGCTCGAGTGAAGAGAAGAAACTGCACGGCGAGGTAATATGTTTGGTCACCCCATTTTCAAAGTACCAAACATCTGAGTCTCCTGCAAACATGCACTGCTCATGAGAAGATGGGTCAAAACTGTAGACAGTAGCAAACGCCCATTCTTCTTCCTGCACAAGATTAGCAGACTCTGTTGTTGGTGTAGAGGCCTCTCCAATAACCATTCCAGCCTCTTTCTTCTTTGCCTCTTTAGCAGCCAGTTTTGGATGTGCAACATTTGCAAATTTTTGCTTACTAGTTGAAGAGCTCCATTTTCCTTTGCCCTTCTGACTAGCCAGGAAATCTTGATCTGCAACACACATAATGGACCTGTTCTGCCTGGATTGATCTTCCTGCAATAGAATAGAGACTAACTCCTCAAATGACAAGGCATTTGGATTGCCTTTCATCATTAACCGAAGAGTAGAAGCAAAACTTTGATATGAATCAGGAAGACCATTCAGAACGGTCTGCACAAGTGAGCTATCTGGTATAACCTCATCAGCAGAAATCAACTGTTCCTTCAAGTCTTTGATCTTTGTTAGAAAACTGTCCATAAAAAAACCTTCATTCATGTGCTCACTCTCCAACTATTTTCGAAGGTAAGCAACACGAGCCTCATTCCTAGCTTGGTACAATGTGGTAAGTGTATCCCAAGCATCTTTACCTGTTCTGCAACAGTGAATGTGAGGAATAATGACATGTTTGACAGACAAAGCTATCAATGCATGTGCCTAAGCATCTCTGCCATCCCAATGAATCTGTTCTGTAGTAGGTGCAGCAGAAACTGTAGCACGAACAGGAATATGCAGAATATCATCATCCTCGATACCTTCTGCCTCAGCTTTTGTACCTGCAGTTGTAACAATTGCAGGTGTGATAGGGCATTTTTCAACACCCTGCACAATGCTCCACAGTCCTTTTGCAACCAATATATGTCGCATCATATAAGCCCATAATAGGTAGTTAGTACCATCAACTTATCCGCAACAACGAACATACGGAATACATCAGTGCTTTCAGCCATGGCCAGTGACTAAAATACCATGATGCAAAAAATTAACTGTATCTCAAAAAGTTGAACAGAACTACCGAGACGAATTCTGCTAGACCTGTAGCAGACTTCGAGATGCTTATACTAGCAAACAGAAATTGGTATATACCTTTGGCACAAAAGGATGAAATAGCCTACACAAGCATTGCGATAGTGCGTTCGGAGGCCAAAACGAGCTCAGATCGCAATTTCGGCACCACAAAGCAAAGCATTTTTTATCTTGAAAACATGCTGAGTATGCTCACCAAAATTTGTGCAATTCTGAGACTGCAACCGGAGGAGTGTCGACGGTGCCCTAGATGAAGCGACGACCTGCTCTGATACCAATTGTTGGAGATAGATGTCTGCGGAAGCATGCAAACAGCACAAGGAAGGAGAAGAAGCTTGGAGCACAACACACAATACTAAATGTATTACTAGAGAATGTACAAAGATAAGTAGCCCATTAGGGCAATAGGCGTATATACAAGTCGGGGGGAAAAAACCTCCTAAAGAGGGAAAAAAATGCCCCGGCAGTCCTAGTGTGTTCACATTATATGGAATCCCATACGAATACCTAAGAGTCTGAATATTTCCTCTTCTTTGATCACTTCACACCCAATGTTGACAACACAAGCAAGAATAAGATTATTAGAAGACTTGAAGGATTTTTTTTTATGATTGGTTTTGGAGCCATTGTCCAAACAAAAGACATTCAAGCAATCCAAACAGGAAGTAGTAGATAATTCATCAACATTGGTAAGCATGTTGGTGTCATCAACAAACATTTGAAAGCCAACGGGACAGGGGACACTAGGAATCACAATATCTTTAATAGAATCATAGCATCTTTAATCAACCACCTAAGGGCATCACTAACCATGGAAAAAAGAAGGGGGGCAAGGGGCATCCCTACCTAAATGGACCTAAGGATTCTAAAAAGTTTAGATAAAGTTCCATTCACACAAACCCTAGGAAAAGCATTACCAAATAGATATTGAAGTACTTGATAGAATTTCTACTAGCCCCAATGTCATGTAAGGATTGTAAATGAACTCCCATTAAATATTATGGTAGGTTTTATCAAAGTGAACTTTGAAAAAAAAAAGTCTTACTTAATCTCTCTAGCACATAGTCTATTCCTTCCCAAAGAGTGATAATGGATTCAAGGATATATGTTCCCTTAATAAAACCTTTTTGTTTAGGTAGAATCATCTAATTCATAATAGGTATAAGTCTCCTAGCAAGGGAAGTAGAAAAGATCTTATAAATAAAAGTAAGACAAGAAATGGGTCTCCAATTATTCAAGTCCTCCTTGGGACATTTTTTGTGCACAAGGTTGCTAACTCGAGTGTTGATTTCAATAGGGAGAAAAACTTCTCTAGTGGCTACTTTCCAAATCAAGCCTTGAATCTCTAATAAGAATTCATTAGGAATCCCATCACAACCAGGAGATTTACATGATTTCATTCTACTAATGGGTTCTTTAACCTCATTGGTAGTGAGGGGTAGGTTCAAAATAGTAGCCAACCTTTCAAGAATCATTTTCTTTCTTTTAAGAGCATGGTAGCTCTCACCCTCTAGATATCGTCCCTCCACTTGGGAGAGCTAGAAAAAACATCAGTGAAGAACCCAATGGCCTCTTGCAAACTCTCCTCAATGTTGATAGCAAACCCATCCCTCTTATTCAACAAAGGTATGAAATCCTTAACTTTTGTTTTTTTTTCATCAAGCAACCATATCTTTGTTAGGTCTATCAAGCTTCCCCACTCAAAATGCTCTTGAAGAGGAAAGAGCTCTACTAGCTTCAAGTTACTCTTCATATTTAAGTTTACACTTAAGTTCAATCAACTTGTTAAAAGGAGAACCACATTCTTGCATGATTTGGTCTACTTCCTCTTCAATTTTCTTCCTTGTAAGGAACCTAACCTAATGAGTATCCTTTTGAAAGTGGGTGAAAAGCCTCTAGATATCTCTTAGAACCTTACTCCAAGTAATAATAGAGGTGGAGTTATTTGCAAAGTGGAAAGAGATTATCTCTTTAGTTTTGTTAATAATACAAGGGTTCTTTTAAAGAGTAGCATCAAGATGAGGCCATCAAACCTTATAGCTAGGACAATCCTTGAAAAGACTTATTTTAAGAGGTTTGTGATCAGAGAGGAGACAAGTATTATCCAATTCACACTTGATGTTCCACAAATCATGGTTACTCCAAGTAAACCCCGTGTTGTAGGACACATCAATAAGATCATGAGTGTTGGCAAGATGAGTCGAAGCAACTTTTTTGTTACCACAGATAATGCTCCCTTTTTTATCAAGCCTATCACTTAAGGAAATAATCATGTTAAATTCACCAACTATGATGAGGGTGAAGTATTTTGATGGTGATGCACCACATTGTGCTCTCCTTGTCGAGAGCTTCATGATGATATCCTCGAAGTAGAAAACTAAGCTCCAAGCACCACACACAGAACTCTGTAGAGAGGCTCCAGAATGCATAGAAAAACACAATACATAGGGAGCATGAACACAGACTTCTTAGGTGTTACAAATGTGGTCGAACTTATAGTCTATGGCTGATGAGGCCACTATATGTTTTATTAAAGAACATATACAAAAGTGTTCGGTGGACACTTCACCTTCCACATGGACACTAACGATAATAATCTCCCACTAAAGGCCAATATGGCTAAAGTAACTATGGAAGAAAAAATGAAGAATGATAAAGAATACATGAGTGTAAGTATACAAACTATACCTCCCACCTAATGGACATGTTGAAGTAGTTTGATGGTGATGCACCACAGTGTGCTCTCCTTCTCGAGAGCTCCACGATGATATCCTCAAAGTAGAAAACCGAGCTCCAAGCATCACACACAGTACTTCGCACAAAGGCTGCAAAATATGCAGAAAAACATAGTACATAGGGAGCACGAACACATGGCTGACCAGACCACTATATGTTTTATTAAAGAACATATACAAAAGTGTCTGATGGCAATTTGGTCTTTCACATGGACACTAACGGTAACAATCTCCCACTAAAGGCCAATATGGCCAAAGTAACTATGGAAGAAAAAATGAAGAATGATAAATAATACGTGGCATGTTACACAATATACAAGTGACTATGTAAGATCATGAATCAAGTAACTCCCATCAAGTGACAACAGTATCAAAAGCTATCCTGTGCTAGAGCTTTAGTCAAAGCATCTGCAACATTATCTGGAGTGTGAACCTTCTCAAGAATAATGTGCTCAGTGGCTAAGAAATCTCAAATGAAGTGATACCTCACCTCAATGTGCTTGGTCTTTGCATGATTAGACAGGATTCTTAGCCAAAGCAATGGCACTCTGACTATCACTGTTGAGGTAAACCCATATCACAAAGCAAGATGAGAAAGCCACAATGCTTTCTTACATGCCTCACTTGCTGCAACATACTTTGCTTTTGTGGTGGAAACAGTTGTACATTCTTGAAGACGATATCTCCAAGAGATAGCACCTCCAACAAAATGAAAAATGTACTCTGATGTAGACTTATGATTGTCTACTCAACCAGCATAGTCAGACTCTGTGTAACCAATAATGGATGTTTTCCCTCTACCTAAGCATAGACACTTTTCCTTAGTGCCACTCAGATATCTAAAAATCATATTGACTACTTCCCAATGTTGCTTGCTAGGATTAGATATATATATGCTCACAACCACTGCAAATGCAATGTCTCGTCTCATAGCTACCATAGCATACATGAGACTACCAACATCAGATTGATAAGGAATTTCAATCATGAATTCCTTTTCCTCATCGGACTTGGGGCAATCATCCTTGCGCAATTTCACGTATGTGTACTCAATGCCTTTCCACCCTTCATATTGAACCTATGAAGTACTTTGGATATGTACTCACTTTGAGACAAGGATATGCATCTTCTACTCCTATCATGAGTAATGTGCATTCCAAGAAATATGTTTGGCATCCCCCAAATCCTTCATATCAAATGTCTGACTCGACTTCTTTTTGAGAATTGACAAGTCATAAGAGGACTTCCCAGCCATCAACATATCATCGACATAAAGTATCAAGCATATCAAGCTGCCATATGAGCATCTCTTTGTGTAGAGACAATGATCCTCAATGCTTCGAGAATAGCCTTGAGACTTCATAAAAGCATCAAACTTTTGGTACCATTGTCTAGGGGACAATTTAAGTCCATATAAGCTCTTCTTGAGCTTACAAACTGGAATTTCTTTGCCAAGAACAACATAACCCTCTAATTGTTCCATATACATCTCATGTGTAAGATCTCCATGCAAGAAAGCAATTTTCACATCCATTTGGACTAGCTCTAAGTCCTCCATTGCAACAAATCCAAGCAACATGCACAGGGTAGTCATCTTGACCACTTGAGAGAAGATTTCCTCGAAATCAACACCATGTTGTTGCTTAAAACCCTTTGCAACAAGTCATGCTTTATACTTTGGAGAAGCACTATCTGATGTGAATTTCTGTTTATATACCCATTTACATGGTAAAGCTTTCCTGCCCTTTGCCAATGGTACTAAATCCTAAGTACCATTCTTGTGAATAAAATCCAACTCACTCTTCATTGCACGCTCCCACTTGACATGATCGGTTGTCTGCATAGCCTCTTTTTAGCAAGAAGGCTCACTAGCATCTATTGGCATAATAAAATCCAAACTTGGAACATATCTATCAGGTGGATGTGAGACACGTATAGCGTGTCTCAATGGTTGTTGGACAGGAACATTTGCATGCTGATCTGATCGGACGTTCTCTTGAACATCCCTATGTGCAACATTTTTATGCATGCTAACTAGAGAACTAGTATCCTCAAACACCACTCTTCTCACTTCAACCTCCTTAATGGGTTGTTTATGCATCTTAGACTCATTGAAAATGACATCACTACTTCTGATCACTGTTCATGTTTCAAGATCCCATAAGCAATATCCAAATTGTCCTTCTCGACCATATCCAAGAAAAATGTGTTTCTTTGACTTATGATCCAACTTTTGTCTAAGATTCTTGGGTATATGAAGGTTGAATCCATGTGAGGTTTACTCACCCCCATTATCTGAATGTAAAGCCTTAAGCTTAGTTCCTTTTTCAGTTTCAGCTGAACCAAGCCATTTTGTGAAAGTAGGGAATACCTCATCCTTTGCTTTGATAGGCCACTATATGTTTTATTAAAGAACATATACAAAAGTATCTGATGGACATTTGGCCTTTCACATGGACACTAACAATAATAATCTCCACTAAAGGCCAATATGGCCAAAGTAACGATGGAAGAAAAAATGAAGAATGATAAAGAATACGTGAGTGTAAGTATACAAACTATACCTCCCACCTAATGGGCATGTTGAAGTAGTTTGATGGCAATGCACCACAGTGCTCTCCTTCTCGAGAGATCCACAATGATATCCTCATAGTAGAAAATCGAGCTCCAAACACCGCACACGGTACTTCACATAAAGGCTGCAAAATATCTAGAAAAACATAGTACACAGGGAGCATGAACACAGACGTTTTAGGTGTTACAGAAGAGGTCAAACTTACAGTCTGTGGCTGACCAGTCCACTATATGTTTTATTAAAGAACATATACAAAAGTGTCCGGTGGCAATTTGGCACTAACGGTAACAATCTCCCACTAAAGGCAAATATGGCCAAAGTAACTATGGAAGAAAAAATGAAGAATGATAAATAATACGTGAGTGTAAGTATACAAACTATACCTCCCACCTTATGGGCATGTTACATAGTATACAAGTGACTGTGTAAGATCATGAATCAAGTAACTCCCATCAAGTGACAATAGTATCAAAAGCTATCCTATGGTAGATCTTTAGTCAACGCATATGCAACATTATCTCAAGTGCAAACTTTCTCAAGAATAATGCGCTCAGTGGCTAAGCAATCTCGAATGAAGTGATACATCACCTCAATGTGCTTGGTCTTTGCATGATAGACAAGATTCTTAGCCAAAGCAATGGCGCTCTGACTATCACTAAGCAAACAAGGTACATGCTGAGGTGAACCCATATTACAAGCAAGATGAGAAAGCCACAATCCTTTCTTACATGCCTCACATGCTGCAACATACTTTGCTTTTGTGGTGGAAACAACTATACATTCTTAAAGACGAGATCTCCAAGAGATAGCACCTCCAACAAAATGAAAAGTGCACCGTGATGTAGACTTAGGATTGTCTACACAACCAACATAGTCAGACTCTGTGTAACCAATAATGGATGCTTTCCCTCTACCTAAGCATAGACACTTTTCCTTAGTGCCACTCAGATATCTAAAAATCATCTTGATTGCTTCCCAATGCTACTTGCCAAGATTATATATATATATATATATATATATATATATATATATATATATATATATGCTCTCAATTCCCAATACAAGTGCAATGTCTAGTCTCATAGCTACCATAGCATACATGAGACTACCAACAACAGATTAATAAGGAATTTCGATCATGAATTCATTTTCCTCATCGGATTCGGGGCAATCATCCTTGCTCAATTTCACGTATGTGGGTAAAGGTGTACTCAAAGCCTTTCCACCCTACATATTGAACCTCTAAAGTACTTTGGATATGTACTCACTTTGAGAAAGTATATGCATCCTTTATTCCTATCACAAGTAACACGCATGCCAAGAATATGTTTGGCATCCCCCAAATCCTTCATATCAAATGTCTGACTCAACTTCTTTTTGAGAATTGACATGTCATAAGAGGACTTCCCAGCAATCAACATATCATCGACATAAAGTATCAAGCATATCAAGCTTCCATATGAGCATCTCTTTGTGTAGAGACAATGATCATCATTGGTTCAAGAATAGCCTTGAGACTTCATAAAAGCATCAAATTTTTGGTACCATTGTCTAGGGGACTGTTTAAGTCCATATAAGCTCTTCTTGAGCTTACAAACTAGAATTTCTTTGCCAAGAACAACATAACCCTCTAGTTGTTCCATATACATCTCATCTGTAAGATCTCCATGCAAGAAAGCAATTTTCACATCCATTTGGACTAGCTCTAAGTCCTCCATTGCAACGAATCCAAGCAACATGCACAGGGTAGTCATCTTGACCATTGCAAAGAAGATTTCCTCGAAATCAACACCATGTTGTTGCTTAAAACCCTTGGCAACAAGTCATGCTTTATACTTTGGAGAAGCACTATGTGATGTGAATTTCCGTTTATATACCCATTTACATGGTAAAGCTTTCCTTCCCTTTGGCAATGGTACTAAATCCTAAGTACAATTTTGTGAATAGAATCCAACTCACTCTTCATGGCACGCTCCCACTTGACACGATCGGTTGTCTGCATAGCCTCTTTTTAGCAAGAAGGCTCACTAGCATCTATTGGCATAACAAAATCCAAACCTAGAACATATCTATCAGGTGGATGTGAGACACATGTAGCGTGTCTCAATGGTTGTTGGACAGGAACATTTGCAAGCTGATCTGATCGGACATTCTCTTGAACATCCCTATGTGCAACATTTTTATGCATGCTAACTAGAGCACTAGTATCCTCAAACACCACTCTTCTCACTTCAACCTCCTTAATGGGTTGTTTATGCATCTTAGACTCATTAAAAATGACATCACTACTTTTGATCACTGATCATGTTTCAAGCTCCCATAAGCGATATCCAAATTGTCCTTCTTGACCATATCCAAGAAAAATGCATTTCTTTGACTTATGATCCAACTTTTGTCTAAGATTCTTGGGTATATGAACATATGCTTCACATCCAAAAACTCAAAGATGATCATAATATGGTGGCTTCCCTATCCATAACTCTTGTACCACTTTGAAACCTTTGGCAATACTAGGTGAAAGGTTAATAACATGAACTACAATCAATAATACTTCTATCCAAAAGCCTTGTGAGAGATTTGCATGATGTAGCATAGAAACTACTCTATCCTGAATAGTTCTATTCATCCTTTCAGCTACACCATTTTGTATTGGGGTATATGGAGCTGTAAACTCTCTACAAATACCTCTAGGTTGACAAAAAAGGCTGAATTCATGTGAGGTATACTCACCCCCCATTATTTGAATGTAAAGCCTTAAGCTTAGTTCTTTTTCAGTTTCAGCTAAACCAAACCATTTTGTGAATGTAGGGAATACCTCATCCTTTGCTTTGATAGGATATACCCAAACTTTTCTAGTAGCATCATCTATGAAAGTGACGAAATAAAGAGAGCCACCTAATGACCTTATGGGCATATGACCACACACCTTTGTATGAAAGAGATCTAAACGTCGAATTGAAGAGTCAATGTGCGTCTTGTGCACATTCCTAGTTTGCTTTCCATAAATGAAAGATCAGAGAAAGATAACACACATAAGTAGCTAGAACCAGAAAGATTTTCCATTCCCCTATTGATATATTTAGGTAGTGATGTGTGTGAACACTCTAGGTCTACCGAGGCACTTTTTTCCCTCTTTAGGAGGTTTTTTTCTCCCGGCTTGTATATACGCCTATTGCCCTAAAGGGCTACTTACCTTTGTACATTCTCTAGTAATACATTTAGTCTTGTGTGTTGTGCTCCAAGCTTCTTCTTCTTCCTCCTTGTGATGTTCGCGTGCTTCCGCAGATGTCTAACTCCAACAATTGGTATCAGAGCAGGTCGTCGCTTCATCTAGGGCGCCATCGACACTCCTCCGTTTGTAGTCTCAGAATTGTACGAATTTTGGTGAGCATACTCAGCGTGTTTCCGAGATCAAAACAGCTTTGCTGCATGGTGCCGAAATCGCGATCTGAGCTCCTTTCGGCCTCCGAACGCACTATCGTAGTGCTTGTGCAGGCTATTTTGTCTTTTTGTGCCAAAGATATATACCAGTTTTTGTTCGCCAGTTTAAGCATCTCGAAGTCTGCTACAGGTCTAGTAGAACTTGTCTAGGCAGTTCTGTTCAGCTTTTTGAGATACAGTCAATTTTCTGCATCAAGGTATTTTAGTCACCGGCCATGGCTGAAAGCAGTGATGTATTCCGTATGTTAGCTGTTGAGGATAAGTTGGATGGTACCAACTACCCATTGTGGGCTTATATGATGCGACATGTATTGGTTGCAAAAGGATTGTTGGAACATTGTGTAGGGTGTTGAAAGACGTCCTGTTACACCTCTGACTACATGTACTGCAAATACAGGTGCTGGAGCTGATGAAGATGGTGTCGAAGATGATATTCCACAGATTCCTGTTCGTGCTGCTGTTTCTGCTGCACCTACTGCAGAGCAGATTTGCTAGGATGGCAGATTCACATGCATTGATAGCTTTGTCTGTCAAACGTGCCATTATTCCTCATATTCGCTCTTGCAGAATAGCTAAGGATGCTTGGGATACACTTACCACATTTTACCAAGCTAGGAATGAGGCTCGTGTTGTTTACCTCTGAAAACAGTTGGAGAGTGAGCACATGAATGAAGGTGATTCTATGGATAGTTTCCTAAAGAAGATCAAAGACTTGAAGGAACAGTTGATTTCTGCTGATGAGGTTATACCAGATCGCTCACTTGTGCAGACCGTTCTAAATGGTCTTCCTGATTCATATCAGAGTTTTGCTTCTACTCTTCGGTTGATGATGAAAGGCAATCCAAATGCCTTATCATTTGAGGAATTAGTATCCGTTTTGTTGTAGGAAGATCAGTCCAGGCAAAACAGGTCCATTATGCGAGTTGCAGATCAAGCTTTCCTGGCTAGTCACAACCAAGCCAATCTTGGCTAATGCATAAACTGATAACATGTTCTTTTTTATCCCTAGCACAAATAAAGCATCTGACAAAGTGAAAGAACTACCATCAGCAGTAGTCAAAATGATCTTACCAACTCCCATAACAGGATAAGAGGAGTTGTTGCCGCATGTAACAGTATTACCTGTAGGGGTAGGCTCGAGTGAAGAGAAGAAATTGCGCTGGGAGGTAATATGTTTGGTTGCCCCACTGTCAAAATAAACATCTGAGTCTACTGCAGACATGCACTGCTCATGAGAAGATGGGTCAAAACTGCAGACAGTAGTAAACGCCCATTCTTCTTTCTGCACAAGATTTGCAGACTCTTTTTGGTGTAGAGGCCTCTGCAACAACCATTCCAACCTCTTTCTTCTTTGCCTTTTTAGCATCCAGTTTTGGACAGCTCTTTATGATATAATCATTCCCTTTACAGTACTTACGAAACAATTTCTGTTTTCTGATTTCTTCTCATCTTTATCTTCCTTCTTCGAATATGCAGAATTAGCAGATTTTTGCTTACTAGTTGAAGAGCTCCATTTTCCTTTGCCCTCGATGACAGGTGTACAGTTCATGATTTGTCAAATGGCGATGTGATTATTGCTTCTGGCATTTTATGTCGTGGGCTGTATAAGCTCATAGACTATGAAAGATCTGTGAATGATTTGGCATGTGCAGTTCATGATTCTCAGGCTATGTCAGATGCAAAGCTTTGGCATGCACGCTTTGGTCATCTGAATTTTGCTAGTTTGCTACGCCTGCAGAAATCTGATATGGTGTCTTATTTGCCCAAGCTTGAGGAACCTAGAAAACATGTTTGTGAAGGCTGTATTTTGGGCAAAATGCAGCGTTCCTCCTTTTCAAAAGATGGTTCAGTTCGAGCTACACATAAATTGCGGCTTGTACATAGTGATGTCTGTGGTCCTATGCAGACACCCTCTTTTGGAAATTACCTTTACTTCGTGACCTTTATTGATGATTTTTCCAGGCATGCATGGGTATATCCACTCAAAGCAAAGTCCGAAGTGTTCATGTGCTTCAAACAGTTTTTGGTTTTGGCTGAAAATCTATCAGCATGTAAAATGGGCACCCTCCGTTCTAATCGAGGGGGGGAATATATGTCTTCTGATTTTAATGCATTTCTGGCTGAAGTGGGATAAAACACCAGTGTACAGTGCCATATACACCTCAATAGAATGGAGTTGTTGAACGAAAGAACAGGTCACTCATGGAGATGGCGAGGTGTATGGTCAAGTGGTCAAGAGTCAGGCTTTACCACATAGTTTCTGGCTTGAGGCTGTCATGTGTGTAGCATATGTACTAAATAGGTGTCCCACTAAAGCGCTGCAGTCTATCACTCCGTATAAGGCTTGGCATGATTGCAAGCCATCTGTTGCTCATCTGCGTGTTTTTGGTTGTTTGGCATATGCATTAGTGCCTGAACAACATCGCAAAAAATTGGATGATAAAGCAGTAAAATGTATTTTTGTTGGGTACAATTCTGAAAGTAAAGGCTATCGTCTATATCATCCACAGACTAAACGCATTCTGGTTAGTCGTGATGTTGTATTTGTGGAAGATGCTATTCAGCCATTGCTTTCATGTACTAAGGAGACATTTGTTAGCTCCAAAGACATGTATGATACTTTGATGCCTCTTTTTACAGGTGGACAGTCTACTGCTGGTCTTAATGAGGCAACTTCTCAGCCTTTGCAAATTTCATGTGATGATGCAGATCATCCCATTTCTGATGCAGAGTTACATGATGCACTTGTTGATGAGAGAGCTAATATTGAGGAGGCAAAAACTATGCCAAAATGGTTGGTGCAGACTTTGCGTGACAACAAATTAGATGCACCTTTGTCATATCATACTCGTTCAGGCTCTCATAGTGCCTCCTTTGCATCAGATTGCTATGCTATGGCTGCATCTAGTCCTTGTGATGAGAATGATCCTGTTTCTTTTGATGAAGCACAAAATTCAGAAAATTGGATGGCTGTTATGCAATCTGAATATGATGCTATAATGAAGAATGGTACTTGGTCTTTATGTGACTTGCCTCCTAGCAAGAAAGCCATTGGTACTAAGTGGGTATACAAGCTGAAGTGTAAACCTGATGGTACAATTGACAGGTATAAGGCTAGGCTTGTTGCAAAGGGTTATGCACAGGAAAGAGGCATTGATTTTGATGAGACCTTTGCACCTACATGCTGTATGACTACTGTTCGGAGCATCTGTGCACTTGAAGCCCATCATGGTTGGAATGTACATCAGTTGGACATTAAAACAACATTTCTGAATGGTGACTTGCATGAAGAAGTGTATGTTTTTCAGCCCCGTGGCTTTGTGCAGAAAGTGCATGAAAACCAAGTGTGCAGGTTAAAGAAGGCATTATATGGTTTAAAGCAAGCACCACATGCTTGGTATGAGAAGATACATGCCTATCTGATTGCACATGGTTTTGAGAACATTCCAACTGAAAGCACCTTATATGTTAAGCGTGCTAATGATGTGCTTCTGATCATTGTTGTCTATGTTGATGACATGCTGCTCACTAGTCCTATTGAGAAGCATATTGTTGATTTTAAGGCTGATTTGCATGCCTCATTTGAGATGTCTGATTTGGGGCATTTGCATCATTATTTGGGCATTCAGTTTATGCACGTTGATGGTGGAATGGCTTTGTGTCAAACGAAATATATTGACACATTATTGCAGTGCTTTGGCCTTGAAGACTATAAGCCTATTGCCACTCCTATGGAGACAGGTTTACGATTGAGTCTTCATGATGCTGGAGATGCATTTGATGCTGTTCTCTATCAGCAAGCTATTGGATGCTTGATTTACTTATGCATTACTCGGCCATATATTCAATTTGCTGTCTCATAGATGAGCAGGTTTATGCATTGCCCAGAAGTCAAGCATTGGTAGGTAGTTTAGCGTATCTTTCGCTACTTGAGTGGTACTCAGCTACTTGGGTTGTTTTATCCCAAGGGGGGATCACTACCGCCAGATTTGCATGCTTTTTCTGACTCTGATTGGGCTAGTTGCTATGACACTCGTGTGTCCACTAGTGGCTTTTGCTTCATGCTTGGTAGCTCATGTATATCTTGGTTGAGCAAGAAGCAGCCTACTGTGGCCACTTCCAGTTGTGAGGCTGAGTATAGGGAAGCTTTCATAGCTACTGTTGAGTGTGTGTGACTGATTTGGGTGTTGGTCAGTCTTTTGTCACCACCATCTTCACTGACAGTCAGAGCGCATTGGCAGTTGCGAGGAACCCTGTGTTCCATGCTCGCACTAAGCACATTGAGGTGCATTATCATTATGTCAGGGAGAGGTTCTCTGCTCGGGAGATCAGCTTGGCATATGTGCCCACGCAGGAGAACATTGCAGACCTTTTCACGAAGGCTCTGCCTAGGGAGAAGTTTGAAGCTTTCCGCAAAGCTTTGGGCTTACTTCCTTTTGTGGAGTGATTTCCACATAGCTTGGCACTTCCTTATACATGAGTGTCAGCTCCTTGTTCGCCACATCACTCCCAAGGGTGATTTGTTGATATATTTAGGTAGTGATGTGTGTGAACACTCTAGGTCTACCGGGGCACTTTTTTCCCTCTATAGGAGGTTTTTTTCCCCCGGCTTGTATATACGCCTATTGCCCTAAAGGGCTACTTATCTTTGTACATTCTCTAGTAATACATTCAGTCTTGTGTGTTGTGCTCCAAGCTTCTTCTTCTTCCTTGTGCTGTTCGTGTGCTTCCGCAGACATCTAACTCCAACATCCCCTACGTGATATATGGCTCAAATGGCCATGCCAAATACAAGCCATAGGTTGTTTAGTAACAACCAACAAGTGTTCTTTTTCTGATACAAATAAACGATAAAGTGAGCCAATTTTGCTTCCTTTTGCAATAACCATATTGCCCTTTGATATGCAAAAGGATTGAGCATAGAAGAACACCTTGTAACCAAGGTCATCAAGTTGACCAACTCACATCAAATTGCACGATAACTGAGGTACATGGTGTACATTATGCATAGTAAATTTTGAACCATCAAT
This sequence comes from Ceratopteris richardii, assembly GCA_020310875.1. Classification (NCBI taxonomy): domain Eukaryota; kingdom Viridiplantae; phylum Streptophyta; class Polypodiopsida; order Polypodiales; family Pteridaceae; genus Ceratopteris; species Ceratopteris richardii. The sequence goes on along the minus strand of CM035412.1, from coordinate 124,111,861 downwards.
GAACTGCACAACCACATGCTTCTTTGAGATTCCATTTACTGGCTTCCATTGCCTCCTCTGAATCAGCACATCTTTAATCTGATTCTTCCATAGAGCAAATTTTGTGCCATCAAACTTTCGGATCTCAAAATGGTCTTTGCCCTGCAAGTTATAGCTCCTCCTCAGAACATTGGCACTAGACCTTGATCCACCAGATGTGCTTGAGACATCTGATGCCATGATGATAGAGAACTGAATAGGATGATAATGGAGCTAGAAGAGTCCAAACCCCACTAAGGCTCAAAGAAGAATGATTAAGCGTTAGAATCTAGGAGAGCATTCAGTCGTCTTCCCAAAAAAATGAATTAATGAACAATAATGACCAACCAAAAGGAGTATGTGAGAATAAATGTGCTCACACCAATAAGTGTATCAAGGAGTAAATCGACCACTATATAGTTGACAAAACAAAAAATTTGGAGAAATTTTGCTAGAGTATCCTCTACAAAATGAGCATATGACTAGTGTTAAAATATCATAGAAATGCAAATATTTACATGTTTACTTGCATAGTGAATCACTCACTCCACTTCATATAATCAATTACCCAAAAGAAGCGAACTAGGCTTATTGAGCACCTATGAACGACTATCATACATCTCCTATGGTGAGGCTGGGTTAGTCTTCCACCTACATCATCGAAGAGACCCTGACATCTGGGTGTCTCCCAGTTAAGAAAACGCAGTATCCACAACAGCGTACATAGTGTGTATGTGCTCAATATATGCACTAAAATGACACTAAAAGGCCGAATGCATAGCCCAAAAACTAGCCAACAACACTTGCAAGTGTCTTTGAACTCTGTTGTCTAGGCTCAAAAACCTACAGAAATTTGCAACGGCTGCTCCCACCACAACTGAAATATTTTATCCATTCACATCTGACTTGGATATCAAGCTATACTCTGATGCAGATTGGGCTGGCTCAAAAGATAATAGGAAAAGCACTTCTGGATACTTATCTTTTGCAGGATCAAAGTTGATTTCATGTTCATCAAAGAAACAACCAACTATGGCATTGTCATCAACTGAAGCTCAATATAGAGGCCTAGCAAATGCAACAAGAGGCAATGTGGTTAAAGCTACTCTACTAAGATTTGGGGATACATACATATATGATCTTTGGAGATAACACTAGCTCACTTCATTTGGTTGCTAATCCTGTATATCATGCAAGGACTAAGCACATTAAAGTGAATTATCATTATGTGAGAGAGAAGCTATTTAGCAAGGACATACAATTTTCCTATGTATCAACCAACTTGGAATGTGCAGATATGTTAACCAAATATGTGGATGGAACTAAATTGAACAGGTTCAAGATTATGATTGGATTGCGAGAGATTAAAGAGAATTGAAGCCCAAGCATATTGTTGGGAATGATGGATGGATGCTCCAAGAGATTGAGTAGGTACTACCAAATCCTGCTTTGTACCAGCCCTCTGATGCTTTAGAGTTGATAAGTAGACCTCCTTATCTTTCCAATGACACCATAAAATGGCCTAGGTACTTTGGAAATGATGTGTGTAAAGATTGAATCAAAACAGATAACTTTGAACCTCAAGATCTCAAGAAAACCTACTATTTATGTCTTAACACCTGCTGGATCTTTTGCTCAGTATGACCAGCACAATAGGAATTGGAAAAGTTCCTTTTAGAGGTATCTAATTATCTTAGTAAGCTAACTATTCCAAGTGGAATGATATAAAAAGATCAACTATGCTCAGAGAAATCAATTAAGCAAGTAAACCTTTACCCCTGATTTTTTAGGACTGTTGCAGACTTTGGCCAGCGATCACCTCGACGAGCTTTTCTCTGAAATGGCTGAATAGAATCTCTTCAAATTTTGACATCATGTAGGCAACTTTGAGCTGGTTCCAACAAGCTTTAGATCTTTGAATTTGGTGAAGAAATGACTGAGTATGCACTCCACAAGTTGACAGACTTTCAAGTAGTATGACAGAGAACTCAGAAATGAGCAATGTGAATATATGTATTAATGAACACTTGTATACAATACCATTGGCATGAATATCATTACCTAATGGTGTACATAAGTGTGGGCTAGAGTGTAAGCATCACACACACTCAAAAACAGTAATGAGAAGCTCGGGAGTGATGAGTTCTCACCGCGACTTTTTCATGATCACTTTTATAGTGATTGAGTAAACTTTTGAATTCAAATTCAAACTTTTGGCTCCCTATGATCTAGCTCCTATATCCTAGGAGATATTCTATCAATCAAACCTAACCTTTTTTCCACGAATTCTTTTTGGTAGGTGTGTACAAAGATTCCAAGTCAAATATGACTTTTACAAAGAGGTAAAGTGGTAATTAACTACTAGCATATGTTCCTATGCTTCTCCATGTGTGTATGAACTTCAAGGTATCCATCAAGCCAAATGTGTAGGCTTGTGAATTACACCAACAGCTCCCCCTCAAGCCAAACATCTTGGCTTGGTCTTCATCTTCAATCTTCATGTATATCCTGCAATCCAATCATTACTTTGAACCTGCAAAGTTTGGTTCCATCCAAAGCTTTGGTCAACAAATCTGCACACTGCATGTTGGCTGATACATAGGTTAGTTGAATGTCCTTGCTTAATAACTTCTCTCTCACATAATGGTAATGGACCTCTATATGTTTGGTCCTAGCATGATAGATAGTATTAGCTGCAAGGTGAAGTGAGCTTGTATTATCTCCAAAGATCAAAGGTGACCTAGTATACAAACCCAATTCTATATACAATAGCTTGATCCATATGGCTTCTTGAGTGGCATTAGCCAATCCTCTATACTCTGCTTCTGTAGAAGACAAAGCAACAGTAGGTTGCTTCTTTGAAGACCATGATATTGGTTTATCACCTCCAAATGAAATGTATCTAGAGGTGCTCCTCCTATCATCCTTGCATCCTGCCCAATCTGCATCTGAGTAGATCTTGATATCAATATCTGAAGTGTAAGGGAAATACAAACCATGATGTTGTGTACCCTTGAGATACTTTGAAATTCTTTTGGCAGCTTCTAGGTGAGGTATCCTTGGCTTATGCATAAACTGACTTAGCACACTAACTCCATATGCAATATCTATCCTTGTTAAGGTAGCATAATTCAAACTTCCAACTATGCTTTGGTAACCTGTAACATCATCAATTTCATCACCTTCATGGGCACTTAGTTTTAGGTTTACCTCCATTGGAGTACTTGCAACTTTGGCATCCTGCAAATGAAATTTCTTCAACATATCCTGTATTGACTTTTTCTGAGTAATGTATATTCCTGTGTTAGTATAGACTAACTCAAGCCCAAGAAAATACTTTAGTAGACCAAGATCATTGATCTTGAACTCCTTTATCATCTGGCTTTTGATTTGTCTGATTCCATTAACATCATTACGTGTAAGTATGATGTCATCAACATAAACACATAGGTATATTACCTTTGAATTACTTCTCTTGGTGAATAGAGAAGCGTCTGCCTTGCTCATGACAAAACCTTGGTCTTGGAGGTATGTGGTTAACCTGTGATTCCATGCCCTAGGTGCCTACTTTAATCCATATAAAGCTTTATTCAATTTGCACACATATGTTACCTTGTTAGGGTCCTCATATCCAGGAGGTTGTGACATATATACCTCCTCTGAAATCCATCAATTCAAGAAAGCATTTTTGACATCCAATTGGTACATGTTCCAATTTTTTGATGCAGCTACACTCACCAACACTCTGATAGTTGGCATCTTGGCCACATGTGAGAATGTCTCTTCATAGTCAATGCCTTGGGTTTGTGCAAAACCCTTGGCTACCAATCTGGCTTTGTACCTGTTAATTGACCCATCAGAATTTCTTTTGAGTTTATAGATCCATCTGGATCCTATTACCTTCATGGATTCCTTCTTTGGTACTAACTCCCATGTGTCACTTTCCTTGAGTGCTTCAATCTCCTCATCCATAGCTTCTTTCCATTATGTCTTGGTTATGGCTTCTTCATATGATCCTGGTTCTTCAATTGACAAATCTTTGGCAAGATAAACAGAGTGTTTAGTAACAAGAGATGTATCATACCCATATCTGATAGGTTTTTTGCTTTCTCTTTGTGATCTTCTAATTGATTGAGTTGAAAATTCAGGTATGTCTTCAAGTTTCTTCATCTTCATTTTACCCTTGGACTTCCATGCCTTGAACTCTTCAAGGTTGATAATGTCTTCATCATCTGAATTTGAGTCTTCATTCTGAGTAGGTTCCTCCTTGGCAAGACTTGGAAACTCTTCTTCCAAATCATGGGGTAGTTTGAACTTCCTGCATTCATTCTCATACCAAGAATCATTTTCATCAAAGACAACATCCCTACTAACCATGAATCCCTTATTGGAAGGGTTATAAAACGTGTATCCTTTCTGATTTAGATCATATCCAATAAAAATGCACTTCTCAACCTTAGGGTCTAGCTTACCTCTTATCTGAGAAGGAATGTGTACATATGCTACACATCCAAATATCTTGCAATGGTATAGTGAGGGTCTCTTACCATGCCAAGCTTCATAGGGTGTCATCCCATCAAGGGACTTAGATGGTAACCTGTTTATGAGGTAAGTGGCAGTAGAAACACTCTCTGCCCATAGATAGTTAGGTAACTTTTTTTAATTCAACATAGACCTAGCTATTTCAACAATGAGCCTATTTCTTCTCTCAGCTACCCCATTCTGTTTAGGAGTGTACCTTGTGGTGATTTCTCTTTTAATACCTCTGCCCTGCAAGAAGTTTTCAAACTCATTGGAGAAGTACTCACCTCCTCCATCTGACCTTAGCCTCTTCAAATTCTTCCCTGTCTGATTCTCAACAAGTGCAAGATATTTTTTAAAACAATTAAACACCTCATCCTTGTGCTTCATGAAGTACAATACAGTCCACTTGCTATAATCATCAATAAAAGATACATAGTACCTTGATCCTGAGATTGAGGGGTCTTTGCTTGGTCCCCATACATCTGTGTGGACAAGCTCTAGGTAATCCTCATGCATGTAGCCTTTCATTGAGAAGGGTAACCTGTGAGACTTCCCAAATTGACAAGCACTACATTTATATATCATGTGTTGTTTGGAATCATTGGGTATTCCAATTACACATTGATCCCTGCATATCTGCTTCAAGGTTCTTTCTCCTACATGCCCTAATCTTTTATGCCAAATCTCAAGCTCTGAAAGTGTTTGATCCTTATAACTGTATAGTGCAATATTCTTTGTGTCTTCTAGCTCAAAAGTGAAAAGTCTACCTGATTTTTCTCCCTTAGAAATCCTCTTGAACCCATGCCTTGGATCCTCCACAAATGCTCCAAATTGATTGAATCTAACCCACAAACCTTTCTCCACAATCTGTCCAACACTCATCAAATTTTTGGTAATGGTTGGTACATAGAGTACCCTACTCAACAAGTTCTGACTTCCATCACAAGTCTTAACATTTCCAACTTTAACTACTGAGTGCTTGGTATCATCACCTGTTTGTACTTGATGCTTACCTTTTGGTTCCTCAAGATCACAGAGTAGTGCTACATTGCTAGCCACATGATTTGAGCATCCCGAGTCAATGTAGAATAGGTTGTCATCATTTGTACCTGATTTTGAAGTCATCTTCATGATCATAAGTGAGTCATCTTGCTCTTCTGTATAGTTGTTGTAGTCCTTTCTGGATTTGAATCCTCCTTGGTAATTGCCATTGTAATTGTTGTTGTAGTTGTTGTTGTAGCCTTGGTGATGGTTGAATCTACCTCTTGACTGTGAGTATCCACCTCTTTGATATCCTCTTCCTCTCTGATTCTTGTAGTTCCTGAAACACTCATCTGTAGTATGATTTGATAAACCACAAATATTGCATGGAGAGGAGTTATACGATCTCCCCCTACCTTGCTTACCTCCTCTGCCCCTTCCTCTTGATGATCTACCTCTCCCTGCATAGTTGGCTTGGGAAGTAGTGCCTTCATCTTCTCCTTTCTTGTTCTTGCCTTTATCTTTAGCTTTACCTTTATCAGTGTATACGGCAAAAGAGCTATTACCTTTGGATGTATCTCCATTCTTGTTGATCTTTGCTTCATGAGTGAAGAATTGTCCCATGAGTGTTGTAAGATCTGGAATTTGCATGTCCATGTAAAGGTCCATGGCAGTGGTGAAGCTTTCCCATTTGTCATCAGCTTTGATCCCATTGATCACTTGCCTTACAATCTGCTCTTCTTCAATCTCTTCTCCTATGCTTGCTAACTGATCTGCTACATCTTTAATCTTGGTCACAAACTCTGAAAGAGCTTGCTTAGGTTGCTTCCTTAATGTGGTGAATTCAATCCACAACTAATTTTTTCTAGCCCTTGTGTTGGAAGAGAAATAAGATGACAAGGTTTCCCAAGTCTCTTGGGATGTCTTACAGTTCCTTATATGTGGCAAAAGAAAATCAGAGATGGAGTTGAGTAAATAGGACCTTGCTAAGGCATCCTTAGCCCACCATGTGTTGATCTTTTCATGTTCTTCCTTTGTTGGTAGTCCTCTTGTCTTGAATGAGGGCAATTCCTCATCTCCTGAGATGTATCCGTAGAGACTCCTTCCTTGTAGGTAGATCTTCATCCTTAGAGACCATGCCTGATAGTTGTTCCTATCCAATTTATCAATAAATGAAGGAAAACCATCTCCCATTTTACCTTAGTTTGCTCTAATACCACAGTTGGGAATGATGGATGGATGCTCCAAGAGATTGAGTAGGTACTACCAAATGCTGCTTTGTACTAGCCCTCTGATGCTTTAGAGTTGATAAGTAGACCTCCTTAGCTTTCCAATGACACCATAAAATGGCCTAGGTACTTTGGAAATGATGTATGTAAAGATTGAATCAAAACAGATAACTTTGAACCTCAAGATCTCAAGAAAACCTACTATTTATGTCTTGACACCTGCTGGATCTTTTGCTCAGTATGACCAACACAATAGGAATTGGAAAACTTCCTTTTAGGAGTATCTAATTAGCTTAGTAAGCTAACTATTCCAAGTGGAATGATATAAAAAGATCAACTATGCTCAGAGAAATCAATTAAGCAAGTAAACCTTTACCCCCGATTTTTTAAGACTGTTGCAGACTTTGACCAGTGATCACCTCGATGAGCTTTTTTCTGAAATGGCTGAATAGAATCTCTTCAAATTTTGATATCATGTAGGAAACTTTGAGCTGGTTCCAACAAGCTTTAGGTCTTTGGATTTGGTCAAGAAATGATTGAGATATGCACTCCACAATTTGACAGATTTTCAAGTAGTATGACAGAGAACTCAGAAATGAACAATGTGAATATATGTATTAATGAACACTTGTATACAATACCATTGGCATGAATATCATTACCTAATGGTGTAGATAAGTGTGGGCTAGAGTGTAAGCCAGACACACACTCAGAAACAGTAATGAGAAGCTCAGGAGTGATGAGTTCTCACCGTGACTTTTTCATGATCACTTTTATAGTGATTGAGTAAACTTTTGAATTCAAATTCAAACTTTTGGCTCCCTATGATCTAGCTCCTATACCCTAGGAGATATTCTATCAATCAAACCTAACTTTTTTTCCACGAATTCTTTTTGGTAGGTGTTTACAAAGATTCCAAGTCAAATATGACTTTTACAAAGAGGTAAAGTGGTAATTAACCACTAGCATATGTTCCTATGCTTCTCCATGTGTGTATGAACTTCAAGGTATCCATCAAGCCAAATGTGTAGGCTTGTGAATTACACCAACACATATTAGGCTTGAGGGGGATTTGTTGGTGCATTTACTCCAAGCCTAAATGCTTGATCATTTATCCTTATGCTCGTATGTGCATTCATGTATTAGCACATGAATGATCTCTTGTAAAAGAATTGATTTTTTTACTCCGTGTAAAGTGCATATATGAATTCACTTCAATCATGAGTTCTTAGGAGAATCTTTCCACAACTTATTTCATGAGGACTTATAGAAAATCAAGTCCTAAAACTTTGGAACACCTTTAGCTAAAGATTTGAATTCAAATTTGAATCTTGGCTCCAACAAAAGGCTATAAAATAGGACTAGCTAGTCGCATAGAATGCAACCAGATATAGCAGAGATTTCAGAGGAATTTATGTGGCATATTGACCTCACATTATAGCTTTAATATTGCCCTCAAATTGTGCAATCATTCATTGCCAATGTCAATGTAATTTATGTGCATTGATACGTATAGTTTTCTTATATCTCATATCTTCTACTCTATCATGTACCACTCAAAATGGTGAGCTTCTCTGGTCTATTTCTTAGCTTGTACATGATCACTTTCAATGATTGAAGGTGGTATAGATTCATTAGACTATCTATTTTCTAGCTAGAAAGTTTCATATTAAGTGGCTCAGTCATTCTCTAGTTATGAGCAAAACATTTCTCACTGGTCTACATTCTCTCATCACCCGAAAATATCGGGATGCATGTCCAACTTGCGAAGCATCATTATCTAAGCATGTTCTATCATTTCATGTGAAATAATGTGCAAAAGTTAGCTACCCAATTTAATTAGATATGCCCTAAAGAATTTTACTCAATGGTTTGCAAACGAAGAGAACTGTTCATTTCCTTGAGCAGGTGTAGTGATCAAAATAGCAAGTTTTTGGTTCACAATAAAACTCCAACTTATCTATTTTGGTCCAATGATTTGAGGATCATCTTCCAAAGTACTTGGGTGATTATTTGTGCTTCTTGGTAAGCTCAAGAGGTCTACTTTTCATTCTTCAACTTAGATTTTGCTGGTGTGAAGCAAGAATTTGCAGCACTATTGTTACCGTTAGTGTCCATGTGAAAGGCCAAATGGCCACCGGACACTTCTTTGTATATGTTCTTTAATAAAACATATAGTGGCATGGTCATTCACAGACTGTAAGTTCGACCGCATTTGTAAGACCTAAGAAGTCTGTCTTCGTGCTTCTTGTGTACTGTGTTTTCTGCATATTCTACAGCCTCTGTGCAGAGTACTGTGTGCGGCCTCAGGACCTTTCTCCAAGGCTTACGACTAAGGCGGCAACCAAGGCATAGACCTTGGCATACCTTGTCATCCGAGTCACCAAAGTCACCGTTGGCACCGTTGGCTGCGCGCGAGGGAGGACCTCAACGATCAAGGAATATAGAGGTTCCCGGTACTTCCCGGGAGGTCACCCATCCCAGTACTGTTCCCCCCAGAGCTCGCTTAACCATGGCAATCTCTTGCCACTAAGCTACACTCTTGTGGTGTTTGAAGAAGGGGAAAGACTAAGGTTGACATTACCTTGAACAAGTTTTGGTCCCTCAAAGCTTCATTTTTTGCTTTCAAAGCCTATTTCTGAAGCAATTTTGGGGTGTTTATTGGAGCCATTTTGGAGTACTTTCGCACATAGTTCTCTTCGCACACGTCCAAGAACATCAAGAAGAGTGTTACTTGTACTTCTCAGACAATAAATATCAACCTTTGGGGCTGTATTTTTAGCCACACTCGTAAAACTATAGGTTTCTCAAGGGGTTTTCAGTTTTGGTGGGAGCAGTCGCTGCAAATTTATGCAGGTTTTTAAAGCCTAAAACATCAGAGTTGACAGACACTTGCAAGTGTTATTGGCTAGTTTTTGGGCTGTGTATTCAGCCTTTTAGTGTCATTTTACTGCATATATTGAGCACATACACACCATGTATGCTTCTGTGGATACCGCTTATGTACGTCCATGTGGTCATTGATATATCGGTTATGTTCTTTGCATAAAGCCTATTACGTTTGATAAAGAGGGTCGTGGTGAGGTTTTCTTAACTGGGAGACACCCAGATGTCGGGGTCTCTTCGGTGATGCAAGTGGAAGACTTTACCCAGCCTCGCCATAGGAGATGTATGATAGTTGTTCATAGGTGCTCGATAAGCCTAGTTGGCTTCTATTGGGTTACTGATTATATGCAGTGGAGTCAGTGATTCACTATGCAGGTAGACATGTCAGTACTTGCAGTTTTATGATACTTTGAAACTGGTCATATGCTAATTTTGCAGAGGATACTCTGGCAAAATTTTTCTAGATTTCTGGTTTAGTCAACCATACAGTGGTCGATTTACTCCTTGATACACTTATTTGTTGGTGTTTGGACTCTTCTAGCTCCATTATCATTCTATTTAGTTCTCTACGATCATGGCATCAGAGGTCTCAGGCACATCCGGTGGATCAGGGTCTAGTGCTAGTGTTCCGAGGAGGAGCTATAACTTACAGGGCAAAGACCATTTTGAGATCCGAAAATTTGATGGCACAAACTTTGCTCTATGGAAGAATCAGATTAAAGATGTGCTGATTCAAAGGAGGCAATGGAAGCCAGTAAATGGGATTTCAAAGAAGCCTGCTGACATGGATGAAGATGATTGGGATGAGTTAGATGAAATGGCCAGGTCTACCATTCGCTTGCACTTGGCAGATAATGTTTACTTTACAGTATTAGACTGTGAAAGTGCAGAGGAGCTTTGGAAGAAGTTATGCAATACATATGAAAAAGAGACGGCATCAAATAAAGTGTATCTGATGAGAAAATTATATGACCTTCGTATGAAGGACACAGATAGTGTTGCTGCTCATCTAAATGAGTTTGATGCTATATTCTCCCAGTTACAGACTCAGAAAATGGATATGGATAATAAAATGAAAGCAGTATTGCTGTTATGCACCCTGCCATCATCATGGGATACGTTTTGCACAGCTATTAGCAACAATGCACCTGGTGGTAAACTCGTGCATGATGACATATGTGGAGCACTCTTGAGTGAGGAGATTCGTAGAAAATCTATGGTTGGCACTCAGAGTGGAGATGCATATAATGTTTGTGATTCTTACCAAGGAAAGAATCAACAACGTGGCAGGAGCAAGAACAAAGAAAAGAATGGTCAACGGAATAAGAGTAGAAGTAAATCAAGGAAGAGGGATATCGAATGCCATTATTGTCATCAGAAAGGACACATGAAGAAAGACTGTTATGCATTAAAGAATGCTAAAGGTAAAGGACAGAATGTTGATGGGCATGTTAAACAGTTACCTGCACCATCTACTTCGATTGTGAAGATTGAGGAAATTAATGCTATTTCTGATGATGCTGATGTGTTGACACTTGATAGTACTGTGCCATCTGAGGCACTTATGGCTGATTCTCTTTCCCACACCTGGCTGCTAGATTCCGGTGCTTCTTTCCATGTGACACCACATAGAGAATGGTTCTCTAATTATGCAGCAAAGTCTCATGGTACCGTGAGACTTGGTGACTCTTACCAGTGTGATGTTGTGGGGATTGGAGATGTGGTTGTGCAGTTCATTGATGGTTCAAAATTTACTATGCATAATGTACGCCATGTACCTCAATTATCACGCAGTTTGATGTCAGTTGGTCAACTTGATGACCTTGGTTACAAGGTGGTCTTCTATGCTCAGCCCTTTCGTATATCAAAGGGCAATATGGTTATTGCAAAAGGAAGAAAAGTTGGCTCACTTTATCCTTTATTTGTATCACAGAAAGAACACTTGTTAGCTGTTACTGAACAGCCTATGGCTTGTATTTGGCATGGTCGTTTGGGCCATATATCTCGTAGTGGAATGGAAAATCTTTCTCGTTCTGGCTACTTACCTGTGTTATCTTTCTTTGATTTTTCATTTTGTGAGCATTGTCAATATGGAAAGCAAACCAGAAATGTGCATAGAACGCACATTGACTCTTCAATTCAGCCTTTAGATCTCGTTCATACAGATGTGTGTGCTCCTATGCCCACTAGGTCCTTAGGTGGTTCTCTTTACTTTGTCACCTTCATAGATGATGCTACTAGAAAAGTCTGGGTATATCCTATCAAATCAAAGGATGATGTATTCCCTACTTTCAGAAAATGGCTTGCTTCAGTTGAGACTGAAAAAGGAACTAAGCTTAAGGCTTTACGTTCAGATAATGGGGGTGAGTATACCTCACATGAATTCAACCTTTTTTGTCAGTCTAGAGGGATTCGTAGAGCTCCTTATACCCCAGTACAGAATGGTGTAGCTGAGAGGATGAATAGAACTATTCAAGATAGAGTAGTCTCTATGTTGCATCATGCAAACCTCTCACAAGGTTTTTGGGCAGAAGCAATATTGACTGCAGTTCATGTGATTAACCTTTCACCTAGTACTGCCAAAGGTCTGAAAGTGGCACAAGAGTTATGGACAGGGAAACCATCATATTATGATCATCTTCGAGTTTTTGGGTGTGAAGCATATGTTCATATACCCAAGAATCTTAGACAAAAGTTGGACCATAAGTCAAAGAAATGCATTTTTCTTGGATATGGTCGAGAAGGACAATTTGGATATCGCTTATGGGATCCTGAAACACGGTCAGTGATCAGAAGTAGTGATGTCATTTTTAATGAGTCTAAGATGCATAAACAACCCATTAAAGAGGTTGAAGTGAGAAGAGTGGTGTTTGAGGATACTAGTCCTCCGGTTAGCATGCATAAAAATGCTGCACATAGGGATGTTCTTTGAGAGAATGTCCATTCTGATCAGTCTGCACATGTTCCTGTTCAGCAACCATTGAGACGTTCTGCACGTGTCTCATATCCACCTGATAGATATGTTTCAGGTTTAGATTTTGTTATGCTAACAGATGCCGGTGAGCCTTCTTGCTACAAAGAGGCTATGCAGACAGAGGATCATGTCAAGTGGGAGCGTGCCATGAAGAGTGAGTTGGATTCTATTCACAAGAATGGTACTTGGGACTTAGTACCTTTGCCAAAGGGCAGAAAAGCTTTACCATGTAAATGGGTATATAAGCTGAAATTCGCATCAGATAGTGCTTCTCCAAAATATAAAGCACGACTTGTTGCAAAGGGTTTTAAGCAACAACATGGTGTTGATTTTGAGGAAATCTTCTCTCTAGTGGTCAAGATGACTACTTTGCGCATGTTGCTTGGATTCGTTGCAATGGAGGACTTAGAGCTAGTCCAAATGGATGTGAAAACAGCTTTCTTGCATGGAGATCTTACAGATGAGATCTATATGGAACAACCAGAGGGTTATGTAGTTCTTGGCAAGGAAAGTCTAGTTTGTAAGCTCAAGAAGAGCTTGTATGGACTTAAACAGTCTCCTAGAAAATGGTACCAAAAGTTTGATGCTTTTATGAAGTCCCAAGGCTATTCTCGGAGCAATGAGGATCATTGTCTCTACACAAAGAGATGTTTTGATGGCAGCTTGATATGCTTGATACTTTACGTCGATGATATGTTGATTGCTGGGAAGTCCTCTCATGATTTGTCACTTCTCAAAAAGAAGTTGAGTCAGACATTTGATATGAAGGATTTGGGGGATGCCAAACATGTTCTTGGCATGCGCATTACTCGTGATAGGAGTAAAAGATGCATATACTTGTCTCAAAGTGAGTACATATCCAAAGTACTTCACCGATTCAATATGCAAGGTGGAAAGGCATTGAGTACACCTTTACCCACATATGTGAAATTGAGCAAGGATGATTGCCCCAAATCAGATGAGGAAAAGGAATTCATGACCAAAATTCCCTATCAGTCTGCTGTTGGTAGTCTCATGTATGCTATGGTAGCTACGAGACCAGACATTGCATTTGCAGTGGGAGTTGTGGCAAGAAACATTGGGAAGCGATCAAAATGATTTTGAGATATCTGAGTGGCACTAAGGACAAATGTCTATGCTTAGGTAGAGGGAAAGCATCCATTATTGGTTACACAGATTCTGACTATGCTGGTTGTGTAGACAATCATAAGTCTACATCAGGGTACATTTTTCATTTTGCTGGAGGTGCTATCTCTTGGAGATCTCGTCTTCAAGAATGTACAGCTGTTTCCACCACAGAAGCAGAGTATGTTGCAACAAGTGAGGCATGTAAGGAAGCATTGTGGCTTTCTCGTCTTGCTTGTGATATGGGTTTACCTCAGCATGTACCTCACTTGCTCAGTGATAGTCAGAGTGCCATTGCTTCGGCTAAGAATCCGGTCTATCATGCAAAGACCAAGCACATTGAGGTGAGGTACCACTTCATTAGAGATTGCTTAGCCACTGAGAGCATTATTCTTGAGAAGGTTCACACTCGAGATAATGTTGCAGATGCTTTGACTAAAGCTCTACAACATGATAGCTTTCGACAGTGTCATCACTTGATGGGGGTTACTTGATTCTTGATCTTACGCAGTCACTTGTATACTATGTAACATGCCCATCAGGTGGGAGGTATAGTTTGTATACTTACACTCAGGTATTCTTTATCATTCTTTATTTTTTCTCCCATAGTTACTCTGGCCATATTGGCCTTTAGTGGGAGATTGTTACCGCTAGTGTCCATGTGAAAGTCCAAATGGCCACCGGACACTTCTTTGTATATGTTCTTTAATAAAACATATAGTGGCCTGGTCAGTCACAGATTGTAAGTTCGACCGCATTTGTAAGACCTAAGAAGTCTGTCTTCGTGCTTCCTGTGTATTGTGTTTTTTGCGTATTCTACAGCCTGTGTGCGGAGTACTGTGTGCGGCCTCAAGACCTCGGTTTTCTACTCCGAGCATATCATTGTGGAGCTCTCGAGAAGGAGAGCGGACTGTGGTGCATCGCCATTGAATCACTTCAACCATCTCATCTCTAGAAGGTGTCCACTATCTCCTCCAACATGAATCTTTATTGTTGGAGAAGTACAAAATAATGCTCTGTTTAATGTTGTTGGACCTGTGTGAAGAGAACTATGCACAAAAGTACTCCAAAATGGCTCCAAAATCACCCCAAAAATGCTTCAAAAATAGGCTTTGAAATCAAAGAATGAAGCTTTGGGGGAACAAAACATGTTCAAGGTAAGTATGAACCTTAGTATTTCCCGTTCTTTAGACACAAGATGAGTGCAACTTAGTGGCAAGAGATTGCCATGGTTAAGCGAGCTCTAGAGGGAATACTACTGGGATGGGAAACCTCCTCGGAAGTACCGGGAACTTCTATCTTCCTTGATCATTGAGGTACTCCCTCCCGTGCAGGCAATGGCACCAATGGTGACTTTGGTGACTCAGATGATAAGGTATGCCAACGTCTATGCCTTGGTCACTGCCTTAGTCATAAGCCTTGGGTGGATTGACGAGTGCTTGCTTCACTTGCACAAAAGCTTTTGCATCAAAATGCTATGATATGAGTGAAGTAGTTTGATGGTGATGCACCATAGTGTGCTTTCCTTCTCGAGAGCTCCACGATGATATCCTCGAAGTACATAACTGAGCTCCAAGCACCACACATGGTAGTCCACACAGATTCTACAGAATACACAGAAAAACACAATACACGAGGAGCACAAACACAAACTTCTTAGGTGTTACAAAAGTATTCAAACTTCTAATCTGTGGTTGACCAAGCCACTAGATGTTTTGTTAAAGAATATATACAAAACTGTTTGGTGGCCATTTGGCCTTTCACATGGACACTAATGATAACACATGTTACACAGTATACAAGCAATGGTGTAAGATCATGAATCAAGTAACCCCCATCAAGTGACAGTAGTGTCAAAAGCTATCCTGTGATAGAGCTTTTGTCAGAGCATCTACAACATTATCTCAAGTATGAACCTTCTCAAGAATAATGCACTTAGTGGCTAAGCAATATTTAATGAAGTGATACCTCACCTTAATGTGCTTGGTCTTAGCATGATAGATCAGATTCTTAGCCAAAGCAATGGCACTCTGACTATCACTGAGCAAACGAGGTACATGCTGTGGTAGACCCATATCACAGACAAGACGAGAAAGCCACAATGCTTCCTTACATGCCTCACTTGATGCAATATACTATGCTTCTATGGTGGAAACAACTGTACATTCTTGCAGATGAGATCTCCAAGAGATAGCACGTCTAGCAAAATGAAAAATGTATCTTGATGTAGACTTATGATTGCCTACACAACCAGCATAGTCAGAATCTGTGTAACCAATAATGGATGCTTTCCCTCTATCTAAGCATAGACACTTGTCCTTCGTGCCACTCGGATATCTCAAAATCATCTTGACCACTTCCCAATGTTGCTTTCTAGGATTAGACATATATATGCTCACATCTCCCATTGCAAATGCAATGTCTAGTCTCGTAGCTACCATAGCATACATGAGACTACCAACAACATACTGATAAGGAATTTTGGTTATGAATTCCTTTCCTCATATGATTTGGGGCAAGCATCCTTGCTCAATTTCACGTACTCACTACCCTTCCACCCTGCATATTCAACTTATGAAGTAATTTGGATATGTACTCACTTCAAGACAAGTATATGCATCTTTTACTCCTAACACACGTAATGCGCATGAAAAGAATATGTTTGGCATCCTCGAAATCCTTCATATCAAATGTTTGAATCAACTTCTTTTTGAGAATTGACAAGTCATAAGAGGACTTCCTAGCAATCAACATATCATCAACATAAAGTATCAAGCATATCAAGTTGTTTAGTGTAGAAACAATGATCCTCATTGCTTAAAGAATAGCCTTGAGACTTCATAAAAACATCACACTTTTGGTACCATTATCTAGGGGACTGTTTAAGTCCATATAAGCTCTTTTTGATCTTACAAGCTAGACTTTGTTTGCTAGGAACTACATAACTCTCTAATTGTTCCATATACATCTCATTTGTAAGATCTCCATGCAAGAAAGTAGTTTTCACATCGATTTGGACTAGCTCTAAGTCCTCCATTACAATGAATCCAAGCAACATGCATAGGGTAGTCATCTTGACCACTGGAGAGAAGGTTTCCTCGAAATGAACACCATGTTGTTGCTTAAAACCCTTTGCAACAATTCAAACTTCATACTTTGGAGAAGCTCTATCTGATGTGAATTTCACCTTATATACCCATTTACATGGTAAAGCTTTCTTTCCCTTTGGAAAAGGTACTAAATCACAAGTACCATTCTTGTGAATAGAATCCAAATCACTCTTCATGGCACACTCCCACTTGACATGATCCGTTGACTGCATAGCCTCTTTGTAGCAAGAAGGCGAACAAGTGTTCTTTCTATGATACAAAAAAAGGATAAAGTGCGCCAACTTTGCTTCCTTTTGCAATAACCATATTGCCCTTTGATACACAAAAGGATGAACATAGAGGACCACCTTGTAACCAAGGTCATCAAGTTGACCAACTGACATCAAATTGCATGATAACTGAGGTACATGGCATACATTATGCATAGTAAATTTTAACCATCAATGAATTGCAGAACCACATCTCCAATCCCAACAACGTCACACTGGTAAGAGTCACCAAGTCTCATGGTACCAAGAGACTTTGGTACATAATTAGAGAACATTCTCTATGTGGTGTCACATGGAAAGAAGCACCAAAATCTAGCAGCCATGTGTGGGAAAGAGAATCGGCCATAAGTGCCTCAGTTGGCACAATGCTATCAAGTATCAATACATCAACATCATTAGAAATAGCATTAATTTATTCAATCTTCATAGACGAAGTAGATGGTGCAGGTAGTTGTTTAACATGCCCATCAACATTCTGTCCTTTACCTGTAGCATTCTTTAATGCATAACAATCTTTCTTCATGTGTCCTTTCATCTGACAATAATGACATTCGAAATCCCTCTTCCTTGATTTACTTCTACTCTAATTTGGTTGACCATTCTTTTCCTTGTTCTTGCTCTTGCCACATTGTTGATTCTTTCCTTGGTAAGAATCACGAACAAAGGTTGTGCCATTAAATTTTCAAATCTCAAAATGGTCTTTGCCCTACAAGTTATAGCTCCTCCTTAGAACATTGGCACTAGATCCCCTTCCACTAGACATGTTTGAGACCTCTGAAGCCATGATGGTAGAGACATGAACAGAATGTTGATGGAGCTAGAAGAGTCTAAACACCACTAAGGCTCAAAGAAGGATGACCAAGTGTCAGATTTTGGGAGCGAATTCAGCAGCCTTCCCAGAAAAAATGAACTAATGAACAGTAATGACAAACCAAAAGAATTATGTGAGAATAAATGTGCTCACACCAATAAGTGTATCAAGGAGTAAATCAACCATTTGTTACCATTAGTGTCCATGTGAAAGGCCAAATGGCCACCGGACACTTCCTTGTATATGTTCTTTAATAAAACATATAGTGGCCTGGTCAGCACTGTAAGTTCGTACCTGTGTTATCTTTCTCCGATTTTTCATTTTGTGAGCATTGTCAATATGGAAAGAAAACCAAAAATGTGCATAGATAGTACCCAACAATAGCTCTAAAGGCAGTCTTAGAGTGGTTGATTGTGGATCCAGAGGCTTCACAAAAAGTAGCCAGACACCTCCAGAACGTCTCCATGCTGGTACTGTCATTGTGAACAAACGCGTTCATATCATCGGCAAAAAGTCTCATGGTGATCTGACTATGGTCATGAGGCAAGCGGAGGCCTTTGATATTACCAGCATCCACCTGATGCTCCACCAGCCTGGTAAGCCCTTCCGTGGCAATGGCAAAGAGAAGGGGAGCCAATGGGCACCCTTGTCTGATAGATCTTCTAAGTTTGATCACCTTCGAAAGTTTGCCGTTAATGTTAATTTGGGTCGATGCGTTTCCGAGAAGGGTCGTTATCATCTTGGTTAGTACATAAGACTTTCATATTCACGTGACAGAATTGAAGTATAGTGTATGTAGCATCAAGTGTAATCTTGAGCAAATCAAACCTCAATATATATATATATATATATATATATATATATATATATATATATATATATATATATACACACACACACACACACACCCACACACACACACACATATATACACACACACACACACACACACACATATATATATATATATATATATATATATATATATATATATATATATATATATATATATATATATATATATATATATATATATATATATATATATATATATGCTTCATTCCACATAATTTATACAGTACTTCACATCTTCGTACATACATGCATGCATACATACATATATACAAAGTGTTATACAAAGTTCCTACTTGGTTTATCACCATGCTTTTAGTTGTGCATCAAATTTTTCATTGATATCAGATCTCCCAAATGAAAAGAAACATTCTTAGATTATTGAATAAGCTTATTGAAAGGAAGTGATAAAAGGACTTTATATTACATGATTGCACATATTAAGTAGGTAAGACATGTGACATATAAGCTTATTGAAAGGAAGTGATAAAAGGACTTTATATTATATGGTTGCACATCCTTCATATATTAAGTAGGTAAGACATCTCGTTAGAAAGATATATGAGCAAAATATCATATATATACTTTCTTATCTACATGCATAGGCTGAATATCATATATATACTTTCTTATGTACATGCATAGGCTGAGCACTTGGCCTGATCTGGGTGGGCTAGATAGGTTTTGGGGAAGATGGCCACATGTGAGCAAGAAGCTCATACCTACATTATTATCCATATGTTTATTATCTATATGTATAGATTGAGCATTGGGGCATAATCCAGTGGGCTATAAAGGTTGTTTCGAGCTTCATTACTTCATCTTTTATTGAGCTTATGGAGTTTGTCCTTTCCATAGCCAACAAGCTTCAGGAAGGTAGGACACATTTTTGGAGTGTTGGTTGACTTAGTATAAACAACACAATTTATTTCGATCACAATGAACTACATAAACTCACCTCCACTTGAGAGGTTGGGTGAAGAATCCATTGCAAGAGTCAGTTTGACGCAACTTAGGGATGTACACAAATAGAAATGGGAGATGAAGTTTGAGGATCAAATATATGGATCCCTATTAAGTATTCAAGATCACACGCATGAAGGTGCACTAAATCTTGAAGCTTTTTGTGTGTAACAATCAATCACAATGGTATCATCATGAAAATGCAAGTCATGCACACACTTCCAAAAGCAATCGTTTTAACAATGAGAACCATTATCCAGCGGCGTGGTTTAGCAGATGTGCCTTGTACTCCTAGGTAGATGGCTAGGGTTCAAGTCCCACCTAGGGCTGGATGCTTCAGAGTTCCCTAAGAAGGGTGCCTCTACCTTACGAGGTCGGGTGTGTGTGTCTTTCCAATTCATTGTACTCTCAAAAAAAAAGAGAACCAATGACTCCATACTCTGAACCAAGAAAGCTATATGTATTCCAATTGAATCAAGATGAAGTCATAAGATTCACAAAGACTCAATGAGATGAAGTCCTAAGAAGCCTGTGAACTGATTTGATTTTTGCAAATAGTGGAGTCCAAAAAAGTGTGAAATGCTTCCATAAGTCTTGATTTAAAAATATTTTAAGAAAAATTCTAAATCGAGTATATTACAAACAAAATAATTACAAAAACCACCACATTATATTGAAGGTCCAAATGATCATTATAGCAATAGTAAGAAATCATTCATCAATGGGTTAGAGATACAAAGTGCTGCAAAGTTTTGATAATACCTTTTCATTTTCAGTCTATCTGTGTTGTCTTATTATAAGCTCTCCATTTCCTTCAAGTTCCTTGCACTTCATTTGCATATCTCTCCTCTTCATCAAGCATTTTCCTTTGTTCACAAAGAAGAAGTCTGTTCGTAACACATGTGGCAAATGCTCTAGGACTCCTAGTCCATGGGTTCAATGATTTGACCAATAAAGATTTGTCTACCATACCAAAATGACATTCCATAAGTATGTGATGCAATCATGTACTTAACAACAAGTGTATACAAAGCTATTTGGCAGTTGAATTGATCAAGTTGTTTCTCATACCATTTCTTATAAAACAGTGCTTTGGAAAAAGCATTGTCCATATTCCATCAAGCAACCATCGTTCTTGTTACCTTCACATTAAATACTCTGAAGAGCTCCACAAATACAAATATAGGCATGAAACAAATAACTTAACAACTTTTGCGTAGATAGTGGAAGGACGTGATCTTTGTATATCTCTATATAACATTTGCCTCTCTTGCAGTGTTGTTGGGCACTTGCCACACCATTCTATACAAGAGATAACAAACATCGAATTGCAGTGTTGTTGGGCACTTGCCACACCATTCTATACAAGAGATAACAAACATCGAATAGACCCATAGTTGAGAAAAAAATGCAAAAAAAGAGAGCCATAGATTGAGAAATGGAGAACTCAAATTCTCAAATTGCCAAAAGCAATGCAACTACAAAGATGGTGTTTTCCACCCGTGTGCTCACAATTCGGAGCTTAGTTGGTGATCTAGATAGACTCCAAGTGAAGGGTTTACTAGTGCTTAATGCTATGTAAAGCTACAGATGGGCCATGCTTATATGGATTTTACAGTGGGAGTTGATATAGATAAATGTAATAAAAAAAGACAGAATAGTGGAAAAAATATACAATCCAATAATATCTCCACAAATAGAAGTCCCACAATTTTGGCCCTATGAGTTGTGGGAATAGGCCCCCTCAACCCCACAAAGGGGGGAAAGCCCCCCTCTACACTACCCCTAGTAAGGTTCTATGGGGAAACCATGTCGTACCACAAGAACTTTATTTTTTCTTTGAATGGAAACCAAATGGACCAGAAGTTTATGCCCTACCTAACCTAATTCCTAGGCTCAAAAAGATCATCTATCACCATATCACACATAGAGTTCATCTAACTTGGAAGTTAGCGTTCCACAAATATCTAGGTTCTCACAATGCCTTTTCCTCATAATGGGGGCCTTACAACTTAGAGCATCATGGATAATTTGTGGGCACTTGAGTGTGGAGAATTATTCTATTTAAATCATAAAACAAATCCATAAAAAAATTCTCTAAGGTGCACTTGTTCTGACTCTAAGATCTCCCAAATATCTTTGCTTCTGATAATTTGGTTGTCATTTGTTCAAAAAATTCACGAGTTGCAACATCCATTTCTTAAACTTTATTTTGTAATTCTTGGATTTCCATGTCCCTTTGCACGAAAGCAACACCTTTATTTTCAATAGTCATATGCAATTCTATCTACACTCATTTTAGTTCAGTGATATGATCTTCTTTATCCGCCGACGTTTGTGCATTGTCTGTAATAATTGCTTAGCATCCTACAATCGTAGATCTAACTCCTTTATTCTGTTGAGTTTAGCCAAATCCACTTGCAAATTCTCTATCAATGACACAATTTGAGCAGATAATGAGTCTTTCTCTGTCATAAGCATGACAACCTAATTTTGTAAGTCACCCTTATCCATACAAACTTTGCGTAATTCATCTTGAACAACATAAAGTTGTTCTATTACCTCCTAGTGATCTTTCATAATTTCCTCAATATGCACTTTGAGGTCATTGATTTTAGTATGCATTATTCATACTTGTTCTTCCAAAATGTTGGCCCTATTGGCTACAAAATCTTGCATTTCAATATTCTCCTATGTGACAAAAAGTATTTTTTCTTGCATTTTTGCCATATCAGTAGCTTCAACACAAACATTTTGTTCATTTTTCTCCATGTATAAGAAACATAAAGTCAATAGTCTGGCTGCATCTGTTAGAGTATGGGAATGAATTTGGTAATCCTTCATGAACCATGGATAGATTATTGAAAAACACTAGAGCATAGGGATTTGAACCTTGCCCAAATGAGTTTTCTAGGGATCGAGCCAACACTTTGTGAAGTAGGAAAACTAATAATTTTTGTTGACTACCACATTTGTGAGAATTGTTCTTGCTGGGTTCTCTATGAAGTAGATGGTCTTTCTTTATTAGCATGTGTCTGCATATGTTGCAAACCAAAAGATTGCTTGTTAGCTTGCTGCTCCTCAACAACTTGTCTTTGTTTGGGTTCTTCTATAGCACCTCATCACCTCATTTCAATTTCTTCTATAGTAGATAGTTCTTCTTGCTGCCTTCGTTGTGATTCTTCATGAGATGTTTGCTTCTGCATGTAGCATAGCTGTTCTTCTTCTGCTCGTCACAATGCTTCCTTTGCAATGTGCACGTAGGTTCATTTATTTGCATTAAGAGGATCACTTTCATCAGAAGCATATCACTTACTTTGATGCTTAATCTCTTGGAGGAAGACACGTTCCTCAATGATTTCAAACACTCTATGGGTAGGAAGAGGTCCTCATGGAATCATTAAAGAAAATAGAATACATAATTTAGTGTCCAACTATTGCACCTTCTTTGTTTGTTCACACAAATGACAAACTTCCTTCTTTATTCATCCGAACAGAATCTCTGCCCAATTGACTTGTCCATTGGTGGCAACAACATCAACCATCAACAAATATAGTGTTTGTGACACACCATAATTCTTACTCTGGATGTTGATAGCCAAAGTGGCTAATTTCAACTCGAACTTCCAAGGTTTTGTGTCTAGGAGCCTCCCATACTTATACTCCCCAGAACAAGGTTTCCAAAAAAGCACTCCATTCCTCAGTTGATACGAGGGTAGATGGTACCATCATTCCTTCATGGTTGAGCTTCAATTGTGTTGCAATATATTCTGGATCTATAACCACGCGAGCTTTAGAGATGATACAAAGTTCTAAGAAAGCACAATGATCATCAATAACATCAAGTTGTGCATTACATTGTTGAAGGAAAGAGAGGGTCATCAGATAGTTCTATAAGCTATTTCAATCTATCTAGGCATACTCTAAGAGACCACACTGGCAAAACCAATCAACATGCACTTGAGGCATTTGATAAAAAATATGGAGCGGGCTCATATTAGTCAATCTGATTGTATTAGGCAACACTGTTCCTATCATTCTAGTAGACTAGAAAAGTACACGAAGAATTGCGAACATCATAATTAGAAAGTCACAAGTAAAAAGACAAATTGTTTGCCCATCAATTTAAGTAAAGAAGTATCAAGATTCATTGCAATTTGCATGTCCTCGACTAGCATGCATGCCTTTAATACTAAATAACCATGACAATGATGTCAAATCTATTAAATTTGGTCTCGATCTGACCTCCTTTATACTCAGCTAATCATGCAAAATTGTGAGAAAATCTTCATTTGATTTCATTACTATGCTATTTAAAAAAATAGAGAAAAATATATAAATTATAATACAATGAGTGCCAGTGCCTTACATGCAATACAGTCAAAGTTTGGACCCATTCACTAAAGTCTGTAAAATTTTTCCACCCACTATTGCTAACCAAAAAGTAGCTAGGCCAATCTTTGCATGAATCGAAATGGACCGGTCCAATGAAGTTTAAATTTACCTTCTTGTCTTTTCATTTTGGAATTTAAAAATAGGACTAAATCTCCAATACAAAAAATAGTTGTCTGTAAATGATGATCATGCCAACATCCTTGTCGATGTTGGACTTCTTGCATGAGCAAAAAACTATTATATCCATGTTCCTTCAATTGATGTAATGTATCCATTCAAAATACCATGGATTCTTTTGGTAATAAATGATTTTGAATCGCAATTCGTAAACTAGGCACTGTAAACTCCATTGATGCAATGGCTTCCATACCATAAACTAACTTGAAAGGTGTAAATCTTGTTGAAACTTTATAAGAAGTATGGTAAGCCCATAAAATTGAAGATAAATAATGTTCCCATTTAGTTAATTATTCAAGGAGAAATTTCTGAAGCATTGTAAGTAAAACTTTGTTTGTACTTTTTGATAGACCATTTGCTCGAGGATAGTATGGGGAACTAAAATTATGTTCAATATGAAAATAATGAGTGATAGACTTGATAAGTTAGTATAGAAAATGAGTACCTTGATTTAAGACTATTTCCAATGGAAGTCCAAAACGTGGAAACAATTGAGTGATTAAAATTGTAGCTACACTACATGTCGTTGAATGTATCAAAATCCAAACTTTAGCCCATCTAGTACAATAATTAGTGCACATCAAAATAAAAGTGTTATCTGAACTAGTTGGAGGACGAATAGGGTCAATAAATTCTAAACCCCATTTTTGAAATGGCTCCAAAGGGGCAATGGGTTGCAGAGAAAAATGATGTATGTCCCAAGATTCACTCGTACGTTGACAAGGATCATAGATCTTCACATGATTACGAACATCCTTGTGAATGGTTGGCCACCATAACCCACTTTGAAGAACTTTCTTTACTGTTAAGTCTATACCACAATGAACACTAGAAATTCTAGAATGAGCTTCCATAATGATAACAATTAACTCTTGAGGTGGCACACATCGAAGACAAACTCGAGTAATATCCTTATAATAAAGATGATGTAAGATCATGGAAAAGTTTTGGATCTGTAAACTTAACTTTTTTTGGGTAGTGGACCATAAATGCGAAGGGGGAACACCAGTTGTAAGAAAAGACACCATTTTTTCATACCAAGTAGGGGTGCCTAACTCTATAGCATCATTGTCAACTACATGAAAAGATTGTATATAAAAAAAGGATTCATCAATCCCATCTTGAGGTTCTCCATTATCCGAGCGAGATAAGAAATCTGCAATAACATGAGAAGAACCCAATCGATGCACTACATCATAATCAAACTCTTATAATGATAAGACCCATTGAGCCAATCTACCCATTAAATTTTGTTGTTTCACCAAATAAGGCAGAGTGGAATGATCCACATGGAAAGTGAATGAATGAACCAATAAATAATGTGGGAATTTCTTAATAGAATAAATAAGTCCTAAACATTCCCACTCCGTAACTGAATAATTGTGTTCAATTGCAGTAAAATATCTATAGCATAATATATAGGTCTGAACCAAGAATGACCTGCCATCTTCATTACGAATCCACCAATAGAAATATCTAAAGTGTCCATAAAAACATGAAAAGGTAGAGACCAGTCTGGAGCCTAAAGTATTGGTGCCTAAGTGAGCAGTGTTTTTAATTGCCAAAACGCTAGATCACATTTCGGAGTCCACTTGAATGCTGGTTAGCTTAACATGAGCAAGGGCATTAAGAGGCATTGCAGTATGGGCTAAAGAGCACAAATGTCTTCCATGCCAATGGATTTGACCTAAGAACCATAATAGCTCTTTAGGAGATTGTGGAGGGGGTATTTCCAATACTACTTTGACTTTGCCGATATCGATGGCAATTCCGGTATTGGAGATCACATGTCCAAGTAGTTTTCTACATTTCACTCAAAAAACTGATTTAGATAGGTTTAAACTCAAGTATACTTCTCTACATTTAGTGAAGCACAATCAGAGGTGTTGCAAATGATCAACTTGTTGACTATATACTAAAAAATCATCCAAAGATACCTACATAAAATTGCTTACATATGAGGCTAAGATTTTTGGCATACAATGTTGAAAGGTACTAGGAGCATTTTGTAATACAAACCACATCACTGTACATGAAAATACTCCCTAACATTATGACCTGATTATATCCATTGAATCCATCTAAAAATGAATACATTTCTCCAGAGATTTCATCGAGTATTATATCTAAAAATGGTAGCAAAAATGGGTCTAAAATTTTTGTTGCATTTAATTTATGGTAAGACACAAATTCATAGCTACTTGTTCTTCTTAAGTATTGTTACAATAAGGCAAATCCATTCTGGATACTCAATAAGCATGATAAAACCCATGCTTAGTAATTGGTCGAGTTCTTCCTTGACATGTTTAGTGAAATTATTCATACAATACCTGAGTTGAATTACCAGAGAAGCATCAGGTCTTAACATTATCTTATGCTGATAAAATTTGGGATCAATTTCGCGCATATAAGAGTAGTTCCAAG
This sequence comes from Ceratopteris richardii, assembly GCA_020310875.1. Lineage (NCBI taxonomy): Eukaryota > Viridiplantae > Streptophyta > Polypodiopsida > Polypodiales > Pteridaceae > Ceratopteris > Ceratopteris richardii. The sequence goes on along the minus strand of CM035412.1, from coordinate 124,085,123 downwards.
CAAACACATTTTTAATTTTGGACAATATCATAAGTAATTCCTTCCAAAATTCTTTAAGTAAACTAGCACCTAATTTTAACTTTTGAGGTGTATTGTTAGATACTAAATTTATATGTTTGATTTGATCTTCTCGGATGCAAATATTTGTTTGGGTAAAAACATCCTCCGTTGAAAGCCATGATGTATCCTCTTTAGATTGTAAGTGCTCAAGTTTAGTTTGTATGATAGTTGATACATGACCTTGATGAAATGTTGACAATATTTTGGGTATATCAATTAGACCTACTAGCCAAAGATCTTTGTTAACTTCTAGAAATTGAAACTCTTCATCTTCCTTTAGGCCTTCCATCATATGGGTCGGTTCTACCAAGTAATAGATTATAATCATTACTCTTTCTAATTAATTCAACTATGATGAAAGTAACCTAAAAAAGAACATCATATATTTTGATAGATATATCCTTGATAAGACCAAGAGGTTGCACACATGATTGATTAGCCATACGTATATAAAATGGTGATGGTTGGATATTTGTCCATCCTAGTTTCTTACAAATAGACCAAAGTAGCAATGTTTACTTTAGATCCTCCATCGATCAATACTCTAGAAATTTGCATGTTTTTATACCATAGCAAAATTAAAGGTACATCATAATCTTCCAATTCATCCTAAGTTGTTTATACCATATGTACGTGAGCTTGATCTTTGTTAGCATCAATATGGTTCTATTTATGCACTTCTTTCAAGAGAGTAACCCAAAAATCAGGAACTAATTCCAACAAGTCACCAAGAGGTAACTATATTGTACATTAACAAAAAATTTGCCAAGGATTGGCTACACTATTAGTAACTTCCGTAATGTTGGGTATCGAAGATTGAGTGATTGGTACATGATCCTAGTACTTTCTGATGGTATCATTATTAGAATTGTTCCAAAATAAAATCTCAAATTTCATTGGGGAAGTATTGTCCCCTCCATCAGACCTTAGGTTCTTTATGTAGTTACTTATTTCCTTCCCAAGCATACCTTTGAACATTTAAGAGCATTGAAAAACACATGATCTTTGCTTTCTGAAGTATATCCAAACCATGTGAGTACAATCATCTATAAAAGTGACACAATACCTATTCCCTCTTAGGGATGGATCCTTGATTTGACCCTATACATTTGTGTGCATTTCTTTGGTTACCTTAAGAGAAGCTAATTGCTAAAAATCTAGAATCATCTATGTGGCTACCAAAAGATCTCAATGCATCCAAAAGCTCCTTGAATTTGAGAATGAAGTCATTGATTCTACTCCTTTAAGGTATTCTTTAAATTGTTCAACTCATTTTTTGCCTAAATCTTCCTTGGTTTAGTACTAGTAGAGTAGATCCTCTCCAAGGTTTCCCAAACTCTTATGCTTAATTCTAGGTCTCGTGTCCTATCATACTAATGTGTTGTGAAAAAATGAAAATGAGTCTTTTGTCATGCTCTTTCCGTTCCCTAATTTCTCTTAGCTAGTCTTTGATTGGATTATCTCCCAACCTAGCCTGTATTAATCCGATTGATCAAACCGAAAATAACTTTGCCCATCAGGTAGGTTGACATCCTAAATGTCCCAGGCTCATAGTTGCCCTTGTCAACTTTCTCAATTTGAGTGTTGAATTGATCCATAGCCTGCTTTCCCTAAGCTTTGGAACTCTTGTACTTACTCCTTAAAGTGCTATTGGTACAAAAAAAAAATTGATATTACCTCGAAGATGAGATCGTCTTTGATAAGCTCCAAGTATGCTTGATTTGAAGAGGATATTGAGATATCCCCCTTGATGGAAAATCCATTCAACTTCCTTTGGTGAAGAAACATTTGAAACACTAGCTCAATTAGCTTCTTTCCTTTGTAATGGATGCCCTACAAACACTTCGAGATGCTGTGAAACATTTTTGGGAGATTTTTACAACTCCCTATGCAACTAGAAGTGTAATGTGACTTCCCAAGCTACACTCAAATAGACACTACTCTAAATCTCTGGTTATTTCTTGTGACAAGGGAAAATCTTTATCATAGGCTGTGACATCTTGATACCCAATTCAACAAAGGAATTTTTACCTCCAGCTTGGGCTCTAGAAAATTAGATGCAATCTTAGATACAAAGAGTATATTCAAAAAAAGAATATGGAGACTTTTTTAATAGATTTTTGGGCTAGCAGAGCTGACAAACCAAGTAAAGAAATGTGTAAACTCTTGAAAAAAAAGTAGCACAAAGAAGAGATCGGGCACATGATTGACATCCTCGGGGTGGAATGCAGTATCGATGAACAAAATATTGAGCTTATTTCCAGAAGTGGGGTTTCCACTCCATCCTCTTTGTAATTTTGTGATTGCATGGCCGCCATCTCTAGATTTAGATCCAAAAGAATTCTACAAAATATGGTGCATCTTCTGGAGGCGACCTGCATGGACATAGATATTGGTGAGGCTATTTATTCTTTGTCGAACGATAAAAGTCAAGGTATTAACGGTCTCATCAATGAGTTCTTCGACATCCAAGAGTGTTTTGATCATCTCATTACACTTGGTGTGGCAAGAAGCCCTACACTTTGGTGCTTTGACTAACTTTCTCAATGAAGGTGTGATCAAACTGATTCATAAAAAAGATAGAAAAACAAGATCAAGAACTAGTGGCCCATCACTATGCTCCAAGCTAGCTATAAGATCTTCATGAAGGTTGTTTCTTATCATATTGCCCTTCAACTTTGCTCATGGATCAATGAGGATGAAAAGGGTACATGAAAGGAAGATCCATCTTAGAGGCCATTATAGATGTGTGGGAAGGCCTTGAATTTTCTAATGAGTCGTTCCAAATTTTTCTCTTCATTAATATCGATTTTTGCATAGCTTCCGATCACCTTGAGTGGGAATTCATTCTCTAATCTCTGAAAGATCTCAGTTGTGGACCTATATTCATCAAGATGACTACAACACTTATGGGAAATGGCTTGAATCGATTTAATATCAATGGTCAACTCTCTCAAGTGCTCAAATTAAAGTGCTCCATTAGACAGGGCTACACTTGGCTCCACTTCTCTTTGCTATTGCCATTGATGGTCTTAGCTCCTTCGTTAATCATCATGCCCATTGTGCACAAAAGCATTTTTGTAGTAAGGGGAGAGTCTCATTCCATTCAACTTCTCACTATGGGGGGGCAATAGTCCATGGATCTTCTATCACCACCTTTGGCAATGTCTTATTACTTTGTGCATTGCTTCTAGTTCTAGAATAAATGACTCAAAAATAGCTTTTAAGGCTATTTTTGGGCACCCTCTACAATTCTTGGTGAACCAATGATGTAATGAGCTCCAAGTGGATAAAGCTTCTGTCTACTTGGAATTCCAATGGGCTTTGAAGACTCCAAGGCCAATGGTGGAACTGGGTTCTCAAAACATCTGACAATAAACTTGCTTATTAGAAGGGCATGCAATGGTCATAAATGCCTTCCTTGTTTCATCAACTATCTATATTTTGGCATGTTGGAGATATTAAGATAGAGATTTAGCAAAATTGGACATTACTTGCACAAATTTCCTTTGGACTAGAGATCCCAAGAGCATAGATATGCCCAAAATCAAATGATCCATTTTTCATGGCCATAAAGATTCTAGTGGTTTGGGCATTCATGAAATTGGGGGATGGCAAATAAGTCATTGTCAAAGGGTTGGAACAAGTCAATAACGATAGGAAGAGGGTAGCCATGATTAGAAAAAACAATTCTATTTGGTTTTGGTCTCGGGGAATCAACGAAATTGACTCAAAGACCCTCCAAAGGGCAAAGAAGCTTTGGAACAAAGGGTTTCATATGTGGAAACATCTCTATAATCAAGAGATAAGACACTAGATTGGATTTCAAGACATAGATCCAGCCAGGAGAGTAGACTATGAAGATTGGTGCCTATTAAGACATATAGTCAATTATTGGGGGAACTCAAAGGCTCACTTCCTTCTCAGACATGATCCCCCCTCCTCCCAAATTGATGGGTTAAGATGGATGAATGGTTAAGATGGATGAATGGTAAAAAAATGGATAAGGCAATGAGTTTCAAGTAGCATTTGGAGTTGCATATCTCCTTGAAGAGAAGATGGTGTATGAACTAGTCATATATCAAATGGAAATATTCAAACCTATGGCATCTACTCATTGAGAACAAAAAGCCATTCTTATGTGGAAAATTCTACACCACAAAATTACATGGCCATAGGTTTGAATATTTCCATTACAAGGCTTTTATTTTCACCTTGAATGGCAACCCAATGGCCTTGAAGTTTATGCCCTATTTAACCTAATGGTTAAGCTCACAAAGGTCTTCTATTACCATCAATAGAAACACATAGACCTCATCTAACTTGGAACTTAGGGTCCCACAAATGTCTGGGCCTGCACAATGGCTTCTGCTCGTAATGGAGGTCTTACAACTTCATTCAATTTTTGGGTGTTAGTCAATTGAAGCTGATGAATTGTGTTGTTTTTGTAGTATAATAATGGTTATTAGAGAGCTTCTATCATCCAGCACCTCAATGGTGATATCTAAGCTCCGAGACTCCTTCTCCATGGGTATAAGGGCATCACCATTGTAATGTTGTTTACCATACCAAAATGGCATTATATAGGTCTTTATGCAATCATGCACTTAACGACAAGTATATCCAAAGCTATTGGCACTAGGATTCATTGAGCTATTTCTCATACCATTTCTTATAAAATAGTGTTTAACAAATATAAAGGTTGGCATGAAAACACTTATCTTAACAAATTTTGTGCAGATAGTGGCATGAAGTGATCTTTCTATAGCTTGTTATGGGTTGCATCCCTTACAATGTTGTTGGGCACTAGCCACGCTATTCTAGTCTAGTCCTTTTGTAGAGGAAACTTCCGAATGTACTTTGTGTGAGCATCATCCACAAGAAAATAGATGTGATCCTAGAAGAAAATATCTTGCTCTTCAAAGCTAGATTTGACTCCCCCTTCATATTGCATACTCCCTAGATGGTCGTGGAGTACATCTCTGACCCCAATAACAAATTCAATGGCCTACCACTTCAAACTTAGTGAAGGCACAAGAAACCTTAGAAAACATCAAGGATGCAAATTTAGTTTGTAAGCCAACAATGTAAGAATAAATCAAGAAAACAAAACTCACAATCTGGCCTATGAGGTGGTAACGTTATATCATGATCGTTGCCACAACAAGGTCATTGTGCATGTAAGCATGTTGCACCAAGACTTCTTAAATAGTTGGTTTTTTATTTTGGTTCCTAAAGGCAATAATCCTACCCTTGCATGACCATTTGAAGACACTTACACCATGCTTGCTGTTTTTTCATCGTGGTTGTATCATCATCCGTGACCCTTTTGACATACGAAATTCAATCCGTTAATCCTCATGAAGTGGGATGGGAAAGGTAATAGAGAACACAGATGTTGCAAGTCTACAAGGACTAAAGGAGGATGCCATGGAGCTTGCATATCATCCACAAATGATGTATTGAGAAGTAGAGTACATGCTCATGGAGAAAGGTTCACAAGGAAGACAACAAAGAACTTTCAAAATTACTTGAATGGGATACCCAAAACACACCTTTAAAAATAGACCCCTTTCAAAAACACACCAAAAACTTCCATCATGCCACACAGACCACTTCTTGCTAAGAGAGTGATGGAAGTCTAGGTTTCTCTTGATCCTTGAGATATCCTCTATCTTATCGCCATATGTCCACCTCATACCTTCCAATTGGGGGGCATTTTGGCCCAACATTAGGTGGTACAAAGAGACTGCCCAATCATTAATCTTGTGTCTTAATAGACACGAGTCTTCAAATTCAAGGCGCAAATCCAATCAATGTTGTCAATCGAATTATTTCTATCTTGGTGCCAAACGTGCTTCCACATACAAAAACATCTATTCCAGACCCCCTTAGCTCTATGGAGGTTCTCATGCTCCACTCTCAAGATATCCACAATAGGGATCCAAATAGAGTCATTTTGGCTAATCCCAATAGCCCAATTCGAATCATTACTGATGGTGGCGAAAGGTCGCATCTGGTTCCAACATTTCCACACAGAGCACACAATATTGGAGCCCTTGACAACAACCAAGAATTGGGAGGACAAGAGAGTAATTAAATTGAGCCATTTGCACTTGGGGGTCCTGGCAAGGGAAAGGTTGTCAATATTTCTCACTATAATCAACTTGGACCAAGAAGATAAGCATTACTCCAAGCTATAATCATCCATTTTGCCACCAACTTGTTGTCCATGGCTTCCAGGTTTAGAATGCCTAGTCCACCCATCTCCTTTAGGCTAGAGAATATTTCTTGGTTAATCTTAGGAACTCCTTTTCTGTTGGGATCACCAATCCATAGGAAGTTTGTGCAGATCCTTTCCAACTTAAGGATATGCTTGTTTCTTGGTCTCCAAAATGTGAAGAAGCCCAAAATGTGAAGAAGTAGATGGTAGAGTAAATAAGGAAAGTGTTAACCAACATCTCTTAGCCAACCACATTGTGTCATACCCTTTTAGTATTGGAGATTGCTACCCAACTTGGCAAGAACCCAATCCCCCCATCGACCCATGGAAATTCCAAATCCAACTAGGATGCTCAAGAAGGTCAAAGACTTGACTATTGGAAAGTTCCGCAATTCTTGAGTCCAAAGAGATTGCAAGGAAAGGCCACTTAGGGACAGGTGGAAGCAATGAGGCCGGACTATTCATATATTCTTGAAAGAATCAAATACAAAATATACAATATTTTTCTACATGTCATATGTTACAATAAAACTACATTTTTGCATCAAACACAAATCCAGTATGATTATTGCTGGTCATTTTTTCAATAGAGACATCTCTTTGGACACTAAAGATCAAAAGACAAAGTAAATAAATGTAGCTATAATGATTGATTGCATCATAAAGGCTGATCTTGTGAATATCTAACTACTTCCTCGACTTGTGTAAAGATCTCACCATTCAAAAAAGTAGAACTCATGTACTAGGAAACATAATTATTATGCAACGCATATGATCGTTGATACTATTTATGTAAGCGTCAAAAAGGATATTTGCAGAACATGTCTTATTGACTTTTGACATACGATGCTCTTGAGACCCCATTTCACTGAACCTATCCTCAAATTTTGACAATGTAGCTACAAATATTCTCTGTTATGAAACCTAAAATAGAGCAGGAGTGATATTTTATGTAAAAGTTGTTGGTGTTTGAGATCTGCGAAAGCACGTGAACAACACAACGAAGAAGAAGAAGCATGGAGCACAACACACAATAGTGAATGTATTACCAAGAGAATGTACAAAGATAACTAACCTATTAGGGTTGTAAGCATATATACAAGCTAAGGAAAAAACCTCCTAAAGAGGGAAAAAAGTGCCCTGGTGGTCCTAGTGTGTTCACACACAACACTACCTAAATATATGAACAAATCCCCCCTCGGAGTGATGTGGTGAACAAGGAGATTGCACTCATGTACAAGGAAGTGCCAAGCTACATGGAATCAATCCACAAAAGGAAGAAAGCCCAAAGCTTTGCAGAAAGCTTCAAACTTCTCCCTAGGCAAAGCCTTTATGAAAAGGTCTACAATGTTCTCCCTTGTGGGCACATATGCCAAACTGATCTCTCCAGCAGACAATCTGTCCTTGACATAATGATAGTACACCTCAATGTGCTTAGTGCAAGCATGGAACACAGGGTTTGTCGCAAATGCCAATGCGCTCTGATTGCCAGTGAAGATGGTGGTGGTAGAAGAATGACCAACACCCAAATCAGCCATAAGGCGTTTGAGCCACACACACTCAACAATTGCTATAAAAAATGCCCTATACTCAGTCTCACAACTAGAAGTGGTCATAGTAGGATACTTCTTGCTCAACCAAGATATGCATGAGCTACCAAGCATGAAGCAAAAACCATTGGTAGACACACAAGTGTCATAGCAACCAGTGGAGTCAGAGTCAGAAAGAGCATGTAAATCTAGTGGTAGTCACCCCCCTTTGGGATAAAACAATCCAAGTATCCAGGTACCACTCAAGTAGGGAAAGATGTGCTTAACCGCATGCCAATAATTGACACCTAGACAATGCTCATTTGTGAGACAAGAAACTGAATATCTGGCCGAGTAATGCATAAGTAAATCAAACACTTTTCCCTTGTTAACTTCCTCTTCCAAATGCATGAGCATCTTATAAAGTCTTTCTCTTCTTTCTTTTTTAATTCTCTGGATCTCACACATGGAAAATGAGACGCCTTAAGCACCCTAATCTAGCATCCAAGATGAGATGCTTGATATTGGAGATCTTGAAGTGAGGCACATTGGATGTCTTGGTGAACAAAAGGAATCAAGAACATAATCATCATGGAACCAAGGGGATTGCTTACCCTAGAAAGAGGACTAAAAAGAAGTGAAGATTTGTAAATAATCCAAGACAAGGATGTCTATGGGGAGAGGACAAGGATTTCTTCCCCTCGAACGAGGACTAAAAAGAAGTGAAAATTTGTAAATAATCCAAGACAAGGATGCTAAAAAAAACTTTAATGTATAATTAATCCTCAAGGTTCATTAATCTCATGATTGGCCTACATTTGTTTCATTTATGGGACTGGTGTAGGGTGGGGATGGCTGTCCATTGGTTTCCTTTTGATCTTGGGATCAATCACAAATCACTATATTGAGTAAATCTAACCATGCAAACAATATGGGTGTGTTATTGGCTTACCATCACCATTTTTGTGCAATTGGAGAACAAGTTCGATTTTGACCATATTTTTGGCTCAAGGGAGATCCAAATGTATTTAAAAAGCAAGAATCCACAATCAATCAAGGATCAAAGTAAAATCATAGAACATGGATCAAAGTGGCATCTCTAAATATAGTCATTACTTGATATTGCCAATTATGGAGAGACTTTAGTTTTCATGCAAGCATGAACACACAAGCCTCTAGCGTGTAGTTGAACGAAAAAGGTAAATAAACCCATAGAGCTAAAATTATTAGTTCATATGTCATGTGATTAGAACATTAAATAGAAAAAGGATATAGTCCTTCAAGTTTCTAAATGCTCATCCACGTGCTATCTTCAAGTGTTCACAACAACGTATGTGTGCAAAGTGACAAGGATTTGTTTCTCTGTGACTTTAGCAATCTTTTTTATCCCCTTGTTCTAGTGTAGACATGTGTCCAACATGCATGCTCATTCCACTATCCCTTTGGGTACCTTACGATAACCCCAGACCTAAGGACCTTGACTAGGCTAGTCAATGTCCCACACATACGTAGAGGTGGTCTACCTGGCTAATTTCTAACATTCTCACCCCTTTCTAAATCTCATTGTCCTATATGGTCTATAAGGGGATTCATGGTTGGATACTCCTTAGTAAATGCAAAATACTTCGGAATGAATTAATTTTGAACACAACTCTTCTATTTCACAACATCTTTAAAATTATCTATTGTTACTCACTCTTTTACTACATCTTTGCTGAGCGTGTCATGGTGATGACTTAGAAAATTGGTGTAGAGATGGTGCACAAGTGGTCAAGGAGCAATCACACACTCAATGCATAGGTAGTGCACAAGGGTTATGCTCACGATTTTCTTATCGCTAAATTTAAATACATGTTTCAAAAGCTCTTTCGAAAAGGTTTTTAAGGGTTTTTGAAGTGTTTGGAAGCTTCATGTGAACCCTCCCTTATGTAAAAATTTTGGAGAACTAAGGTGTGTACCTACATCGTAGAACCTTAGCGATTAATACAAGCATATAATGGTGGATTAATACACACTTAATTATCAATCCGTTAAATTAGACATACCAAGTGTATGAAGATATGTGCACACATGACAATATGTGAAGTGACAATGCTATAATGCATGCAATTCAGTTCAGCTACCTGTCCTACTCCTCAATCTTTTGAAAATGCACGCTACAATACTTGTAATAGTAGTAAGCACAAATTCAACTTTTTCTCTCAGCTCCGAACTCCAACTATGGTCAATGGCACATTCATTTCAAAGCTCTTGATTAGAAACATCTAATACTTGTATTTTCACTTGAATCTGATAGAGGTGTTTCAAGTTATGAGCAAAATAGTGATTTGCAGAAAACCCTACTTCAACTCTATGACTCACCAAGTTTTGCACATGCATTATAGTCACAAAAGTAAGAGGGGATGGGGTAGACAACACTTCTAGACACACATTTCAAGCACGAAACACACACACACAAGCTCTTGGAGAAGAAGATGCTCAGCAAAGAAGAGGAAAATTTGAAATTTTAGCTTGATTACTCAGAATGGCAAAAGGTGTTTACAAAGAATCATCAAGTGACTTATATACATGTGCCCTAAAAATGGTCCTTTCACACAAGAGACTGGCACTTTTATTGAAAAACACCAAATTCCTACTATGTTACAAGGATTATACTACAACACTTGGGATTTATGCATCTAGAGGACTCCTATAGTGCATTTACATCGCTCATGATGTCTTTCCTAGAAATTTGAAGAGGAAAAATTATACCTAAATTTGAAAATTTTTGGGGGCTTCGCTTTCTTTGCTTGTTTCCTTTGCAACACTCTCCCCCTCTTTGTCTTTATCATCTCTTAACAGACTTTCCTCCTTGTCTCTAGCTTCGTGTATGTAGTAAATATAGTCCATGATTATTTGATAGCATCTTTGTCATCGACCACTACCACTATCTATGGAGGCCTTAAAGATTTAGAGGTAGTGTATACTTCTTCAATTATTGTCCAGTAGTCAAGGAACTGATCATCGCTTGGGGCTTGATGTATTATCTTTGGATTGTTAATTTCTTTCCACTGCATGCACCTAGTGGTTGATGAAGCCTCTAGGCCTGTCAGAGAATTTGTAACCTTATCCGCACCTAAGTCCTATGCTTCCATTCTCCTCTCATCATTCCTTATATGCATACATCAGGGTCGTTCTATTGATTTGGGAACCCATGCATGCACCAGTTGGTAAACATTGCATCTCTTTTAGTGAGGGTGATGCTTCAAAGGTCATGTTATAAATCTTTGTTTACATTGTTATGGACCTCCTTCTTTTGCATTGCAGCATGTGCCCCTGCGGGGCTTTGGGAAGAGGGTAAGTTACTTTTATTAAACAATTTTTCATTTTGATTTTCTTCTTTGTCGTCTTTTATTGGATTCTCCCTCCACACATCCATCCTCTTGAACTCTGTCATCCTCGACAGGCTTTGGATGGTGACATGAGTATGTTTGAATAGTTGTTTGCTCTCTTTGGTTTAGCAGATTGGTTTCACGTATCATTAATTCTTTCCATTGAGTTGATTTAACACCATCATTGGTGCTTGTCTATGATCGATGAAAAAACTTAGCTCATATGCGACAGGTTGAGCATTTAAATTGGAAGACATTTTCAAAAAGATCTCAGAATCCATTTCAAAAAAGCCTCTTAAAAATGCTTCCTCAAATGTTTGCATATAGGGGCTTGGCAGAAACATTAGTCTCGAATATATAGCCATGATTGTTAGTCAGCTAGGTGTAACAAAAAGATAAAAAATTAGAGCATCTATGCCCTGGTTAATGTTGATGAAGTTCAAAAATTTATTTTGATCATGTTTCAAAACTATAAGGAGCAAGCTCAACACTTTATTGGTCATCTTGACTGCTAGATCTGGAACTGTAGCATATCTTGAGATCCAAAATTCTATTGTGCACACCATGTAATCCTTCATTGGCAGATAATTATGTGGTGGGCTTGCTAGAATTGGGTAATTTAGCCACTGATTATTAATTGTGCCATGGTGTTGTGCCTCCCAAAATTGTGCCCATGGTCTTTTGCATGGTACTAGACAAAAAGAATTGTTGACTTGAAGTAAGTATGGTGCATCCTCCCAATGCACCCGCAAAGTAGGATTTATTTCCAAAAATTTTCTCCTCCAAATTGGATCAATGTTATGAAATTATTCTGTGTATGAAAAAGTATCAACCCTAAAATTTAATTATTGATCTGGTTCTTTTTGCATTGTTTGTTTGATGTATTTCCTTGTTGCTTCTTTGCATAATCTGTACGGTACATTGAATGGCTTTATAATCTATTCTAAATTTTTGCTCTTAATCTTTGCTTCTTTTATTACTACCGTATCTTCAAATCCTTCATTAAGTTGGGACATCAGCAGAGCCTGCTCATTTCGGCTCATTTCTACAATAGTTCGTGTATCTGGTGTGTGAGCTCGGAACTACTACTATCCCCATATTGTGTGTTGCAGAGGAAAGAAGCATGCAAAAGCAAGCCCATAAAATTTTTCAAATTTCGGTTTAATTTTTCTTCTTCAAAGACATCATGATTCATGTAAATGCACTAGAGGACTCCTTTAGATGCATAAATCCCAGTTCTTGTAACATAATCCTTGTAAAATAATTGGAAATTAGTGTTTTTCAATAAAAGTGTTGGTCACATGTGAAACGACCAATTTTAGGGCACATGTATATAAGTCATGTGATGACTCTTTGTAAGGACTTTTTGCCATTGTGAGAATTGAAGTTGAAATTTTCAAATCTCCCTCTTCTCTGCTATGTATTGTCTTGTCCAAGAGCTTGTGTGTGTGTTTGATGCTTGAAATGTGTGTCTAGCAGTGTTGTCTACCCCATTCCCTCTTGTTTTCATGGCTGCAATGCATGTGTGAAGCTTAGTGAGTTGTTGAGCTAAAGTAGAGTTTCTTGCAGATCACTATTTTGCTGATAACTTGAAGCATGTTTGTTAGATTTGGCTATTTTATGATCATTAGATGCATCTCATCAAGAGCTTCAAAAGGGACCTACTATTGATCACATTCAGAGTTTGGGGCTAAGAGAAAAGTTTGAATTTGTGCTTAGTACTGTTGTAAGTATTGCGGTGTGCATTTTCAAAGGATAATGAGTAGGAGAGGTAGCTGAACAAGGATAGTGAGTAGGAGAGGTAGCTGAATTGAGTATTTGCATTGTCGCATTATGACTTCACTCACCATCATGTGTGCACATGTCTTCATACACTTGATATGTCTATTTTCACGGACTTGTGGGGTGATTGAGGTACAGTCTCAGTTGACACAAGTCCCTAAGGCCTTAGGTACACATGTTTTTTTCACTATTGTCAGGGAACTAATCCAATCAAGGTGCCTTTGTGATGGTGATAGCTATGAGGTGAACGAATCATGTGAGTAGAGGTAGTTTCAATTAGTAGAAAGTCACCAAGTACTTCAGCACTTGTTACTTCACACTTTAGGAGTGTGGGTAATGAGTTTCTACGGGTTAGGAGTGAGGGAATGATAAAGAGTTAGGGTTTAGGAAAGAGAGTGAGGGAGCACTAGGGCAGGTAGGATACCATCAAAAAATAAAAAAAAAGAGAAAAAAATCAATTCACTTGAGTTTAGGTCCTTGGTCAATGAAGGCCCTAAAATTCAAAGACGTTTTAGTCTTCCAATCACTTGTTCTGAAGCAAGTATCTTCTGAGAGAAGCAATCGGTATCGTGAGTGAAGTATCGTGGGGAGCACACAAGTTTGCAGGTTGTTGAGCACAAAATTTAGAAGGTTACTCTTGAAGGTGAGGACCTTACTCCGTTAATCTCTGTGAATCAAGAAAACACTCATAAACATGACATGACACCATAACAGTATCACGGGGGTGAAAACAAGGGTCATTGAGTAAGAGTTTTCATCCACAAGGGGTTGAAATAGAGGAGGAGTGTACAAAGATCACTGTACACTAAAAACTTTGAAATTGAGATAATTTTTGGCTGTAGTATCGCAGACGGTTGAGTTCAAGTATTGTGATACTAGAATTCCCTAGTGTCGTGATACTCGACAGGTATCATGTATTGCATATCACCTCCTTGAGTATCATGATACTGCCGAGGTATTGTGTATCATCAAGTTGAGGTATCATGTATCATGAGTCAGGATATATCCTATCGTGCAAAGTAGTATCATGTATTGCCTACATATGGTATCATGTATCGTCTGAAGACATGTATCATATCGCTACAAGACTAGTATCATATCATCATTGTGAAGAGAACCAAGTGTTGTATCATCCTGAGTGACATTATATCACCAAATGTGGTATCGTGTATCATGGGCCAAGTTGTATCGTACCAACTAGGGCAATATCGTGTATCATGACTCAAGTGGTATCGCATATCGCAATATGGTGGCATCATCACTACAAGGTATTGTGTATCATTTGATCTAGAGGTATTGCATCATCCTAGGATAGTACCGTGTATCATGGTAAGACTAGTATGATATCACCAAGGAGACCAGTATCATATCACTAAGGTCAATATCGTGTATCATCTGGAGGTAGTATTGTCCTGAGCAGTAACGTGTATCATGGGGAACCAAGGTAACGTAAAAGTGAAAAGTGAGAGAAAAACAAAAAGTGGGAGAAGCGAGGGAAGCCAATAGAGCCTAGAGAAAACCTGACATCTAGGTGGTGAATGAACTTGAGATCTAGACGAGTGTTAGGCAATCAAAGAAGTGTCACATCTTCTGTAGGAAGTGCAGTCCAACCAAGCCATCACTCTATTTACTCTGACACATCTAGTGACTCAGAGGAAGAAATACCCATGGCCTCTGAAGACATGCACAACTCAGTACCTAGGGAAGGCTTTATGTCTATGGTAGAGGGAGAATATCGGACCTCCCTATAGTATGTGTCCACCAACCTACAAGGAGTACCCATTTACCTCGATGGTCTAAATAGGTAAGTAGTAAGAATGGTAAACACTACGAATTCAAAAATAGTTTCGAGACCAACTGTCAAGTATGAAGGTGGTGTGTACATGGATAAGAGAGGCAAGATTCATATAGTGATAGAAAATCTTTACCAGATTAATGATAGAGGAGAGTTAGAAGGACAAGGAACTCTAGGGAGAACCAATCATGGAGCCACTGTGACTACCCCAAGGGGAAAGTCAATAGTGACTCAAGTATTGGGAGGGGATCTAATACCTCAATATTACTACTTGATGGATGTGTATTTGATCCATGGATCAGACCTACTCCTAGAAACTGATTCACTAACACAAGGAGAGGGCAACAATTTAGTCACTATATACGAGCTATGGGATCTAGAGGATTTGTCTAAAGTCACTTGTCTAGACCATAATCAAAGGAGGTATTGGCCAGTAGATCAAGTGGATAGGTCACGACTAAAGTATGTGAGATTGTCTATATTCCCTCCTCGAGATCAGGCAACTACCTCACAAAACCCCTTGGGAACCCATCAAAGGATGGAAAATTTGACTTCAGGACAAACTAGCTAACACAGTGTTCCCATTTGACCTCATGTGCGGTTTGCTATGCCAGGAATGAATCCCCACTGCCAAACTAGTCTAGGGATAGGAAATATGAATAGGCCAACCTTAAGAGCAAGACCACAACCAAGTGTAGGACCAGGAATACACCCATTAAGACCATCACTTCCTATAGTAATTAGACCTCGAGAGCTAGGGAGAAGACTTAGACCAATCCAAGTGGCCAAATGCATGCAGAGTCATTATGACAGAAGAGGAGAACCTTATGACCACATAGCAGATCTCAAGAAAGTACTGCAAGTAGAGCAAGTGGATGACGTTTTTGTGCATATGAATCCTTTGGGCTAACCCTCACGAGAACAACCTTGACTTGGTTCCAACCCTTGGATCCAAATCACTTTGGCAATATTAGATAATTTTTCCAAGAATTCATTGGGAAATTCACCAAGCAAGGGAGTAAGCACAATTCATCATACTTAATCCATCAAACAAGCTCCTAATGAAACAATGAAAAATGTAGCTAGAAGATTTAATCAGTATGTCTACTGATGCCATGTGATGGAGAGACCTTCTCAACAAAAAATGATATCCTTATTTCTAGATGGATTGACTAACGAAACATTGAGAACTTTAGTATACATAAAATGATTGCAAACATTGAGTGAGTGTCTTCAAGAGTGGATAGATTTGGAAGACAATTTAGGAGATGATCTTAAGATCCTGCAAAATTCAACTAAATCAGAGGACATGAGGAACAATGTGACTTATAGTTCGAGTAATGTGGAGGAACTAGCACAATTGGTAGAAAAGAAGTAAAGAGTGCAAGGACAGAGGATCTACCAGAACCCCCTTTGAGAGTACCAATGTTACGGAGATGTACATTGTGCGGTGGAGATAATCCATCCCATGTCTGCATAAGAGGAGGTTTAGGGATGTCACAACCTTATCCCTACCATAGATAGCTTACTGAGGGGCCTACAATGTACTATCACATCGAGCAAAAGTACACCAACCACAACATCGAGAAATGCCCATTTAACAGGCGACCAAGACTAGTGGTAAAACCACAATATAGACCATATGGATATCTACTTAGGGAACAAGGCAGAGAATCTCCTAGGTATAACCCTTAACCAAGACCATAGGGAGCACCTAGACCATATGAACATGGAGGATATGGTCAACCACAACCTATACTAGGACAACAACCACCCCATCCACAGAATGTAGTTCTAGTTAAGTACACTCAATCGGAGGAAAACTTAGAAAGAGCTATAGTACCGACAACACCCTTGGCCAGTGCAAAAAAAACTAATCAGGGATTTGCCCAGACCCAAGGAGAGCATTAATCTTATGATGCAAGCCCAATAGAATATGACCATACTTATGATCAGCAATACTATGGATACAAGGGATATGAAAAGTCCTATGGACCAGAGTATGAAAATCTCATGTACACAACACCGAAGGCCCAAACTCCAATGAGACCACCCATAAGACCACTTGCCCCTAGAGGACCATGCTATAGGTTTGGAGGAGATCACTATATAAGAGAATGCACCATGCCATACACACCCCCCCCCAAGTATGGGAAGGCTATTGTAATGACTGCGACAAGGAACATCTGTTTAGAGATTGCCCTAAGAACCCCAACAAGGGTCCCACCACCACTCAGATCAATGTGATAGAAGTGATCAAATCATCAGGAAGTGATAAGGAATACACCATAGCACTAAAGGCCATTACTCGAGCTCAAGCCAATGAGACTATGGCAAAGGAAACACCATGAAAGTCTAAGGTGGATAAAAGATTAGAACCTAAAATCCAAGTAGTCGAGGATTCAGAAGATGTGGAAGAAATGGATGAAAGTAAGAAGACACAAAGATGGAAGGCAAGAAGAGAGAAACTAAAGGATAAGTGGATGATGAAGAAGATTGAGGAAGATGAAAGAATGGTAAAATAAAGGAAGGAGTGTCAAGAATAGGTAGGGCAAAGACGTCTCATCAGGCTACAAAAAAATCTGAACCAATAGTGGCAAGATCAATTTTGGTGGATTCGAACCCAGAAGAATTGAACATGTGGTTGAAAGCTTATCACTCGAGAATCGAGATGGGACCTAGGATAGAGCAGCATGATAAAATCTATCCCAGAGGAGATTTGGAGAAGGAAAGATTGGAAATATATAGAAAATTGATAGAAATAGCTCAAACCATACTAGAACATACCATCCCACCCCTCCCCAAGACAAGAATATTGGAAGATGATTTCAATGAATGCTTGGAAAGGGGCAACCTAAAACTAGTAAAGGAATAAAAAGAAGAGAATAAGGAGGGAGACAGTTGGATAAACAAAGAAGAACAAGTCTCAGTGATTCCAAAATTAGAGAAAAATTGGCCTCATGACCTATGGGCTAGGATTCAAGAGGAACGGTGGAAAAGGATTGGAGATTCTCTACCACCTTTCCAAGAACTAGATGCATGAGTAACAAACTTGGAGGAGGTATATGAGGAAGTGTCCATCCTAGATCAAAATCGGGAAGCAACGAATCACATATCCCCGCTACCCAACTATATGGGAGAATACGAGAGTTTTTAAAAAATATTCCATGTTCCCACTATCAAGGGCAAAAAGAAAGGATCACGAAATGGGACCTCACAAAACTTATTAGAACTCAAGAAAACAAAAATACAATGATCACTAACTATAGAGGAATTGTTGTGAGTGAAACCCCAACTGTGGAAACAATCAACCGAACAATTGAAGATAGAAGTTGAGGAATCTATCAATGAGAATAAAGGAGTAGAAGCTCCTCCAACCATCTAGATCCCAATAAACAAAGTTGGAGAATTCAGTGAGGGAGATGAAGGAAACCTGTGTCTACCCATCACCTTTAACAAATACATGTCTAAAGCAATCTTCACCACAGGAGTGGGTGTGGGCATAGCCACCAAGGAGATTTGGGAAAATGGGGAAAGCCAGCCCTACGACCACTCACATGAAACTCTAGCTAGCAGATGGCCATGTGGAGAGACCTTTAGGAATCCTCAAAAAGATTAGGTTGACCACATGCAGAGTGGAATTTGAACATACTTTAGCCATATGCGAATTCAGAAAAGCTAGCAATTATGAAATGATTTTGGGACGACCATTCATGAGACAACGTAGAGTTGTGCAAGACTGGGGAAGAGATGCATTGCATCTACAACACCAAGGTATGATGAAAAAGATAACTCTATATACTTTCTCATATAGGGATGTGCCCCCATCACAATGGAACCCAATCCACAAAGACGAAGATGATCTATCCATTCATAGCATAGGATCTAGTAACCAATCATGGATGAAGGAAGATGTTCAACTATGGATGTGTAAAGAAGCGAAAAAGAAGAAAAGAGGGCACAATTATGGCCAATAGGGCACAAGAATTATAGACCTATAGAAGACCCAATTTACATGCCTCAAATCTTTTTGGAGGAATCATTCGAGCCACGTGGATGGATGGAGATATTAGCCACCCTAGATGTGTGTGTTAATGAAGAAGTGTTGACCGTGAATGAATGTATAGATGACGAAGGATATGATGTGAATCTCTACATGGTAATCCTCCAAGAAGTGGAAGATGTTGAGTTATTGGAAAAAGAATGGAAAGAGGATTATGAGAGTATTGAAATGGAACCAGAATTCGATTATGAAGAACTATACTTTAAAGAGATCCAACCCGCTGAGAACCTAGAGTCACCAATAGTGTTCACCATAGAAAAGCATCAAGAGAGACCAGACAGTGAGGAAATGCAAGTTCAAACAAAACAACCAGGGGATCTTTTTGAGGTTCCAAAACAATTTAAGAAGTATGAAATAGAAGAACACAAAATAGCAATTCAAATGCCAAAAAGAGAAGCCCAGGAAGGCGAAGCATATGCTAATAAGGAACAAACCAAGAAAGCGATAGTAACTATGGAAAAGGAAGAGGAGAGATGTACCCACATAGGGAAGGATGTATCCCCAAAAGAGGAGCATGAATTGATAGAATTAATCAAAGAACATAGATATGTATTTGCATGGACCCACAAAGACCTCAAGGGAGTTGATCCTTCTATTTGCTCCCATCCAATCCTAATGACCCCTGAGGCAAAACCCTTGAAACAAAAGCCATGCACATATAACGATGTCTATTCTGCAAAAATTAAGGACAAAACTTCTAAATTGCCAAGGATGCCAACAATATACCCTTGAGGACCATTCATCCTTACATTTCTCCACCATAGCACCTGAATGGAGTAAAGCATAGGTAAAGTTTCTGAAACTACGAATGCATGAAGGAGCAAGTCTTGCAAGAAAGAGAGCTCTAGAAGAAATGAGTAAACATTACACTATAGTTGGAAAACAATTATTTAAAAGGAGAAATGATGATCAACGATGTTTGTGTATTCATGAAGGAGAATATTTACCGGTATTAGAGATGGCACATGCAGGTGTAGCAATAGGTCATTTTTCAGTCGAGAAGACTATAAAAATGATTCTCTTCATAGGCTTGTGGTGGCCAACTCTACATATGGATGCCAATACGTATGTAAGAAGTTGTGAAGTGTGCCAAAGAACCAAATATCCTATAAGAAGAGATGACATGCCTCTAACACCCATGATCTGTGCAAGGGCATTTTCCAAATGGGGTATCGACTTCATAGGACCTATAAACCCTCCTACCAAAGGATTACATGTCGAATATATCATTGTGGCCATGGACTATTTGACAAAATGGGTGGAAGCTAAAGGGACTAGGAAGAATGATGCTCAAACCATAGCTAAATTCCTATTTGAAAATATCTTTATGCGCTTCAAACTTCCGATAGAAATTGTTAGATAGAGGGATGCAATTCATCAATGAAGTGATTGAATCACTGATGGATGAGTTTCTGGTGATTCACAAGAAATCAGCTCCTTATCATCCTCAAGCCAATGGACAAGCTGAAATTTCGAATAAAGTATTGTGCACAGTGTTAACTAAAATAGTTAACAATGGAAGGTCAGATTGTGACAAACAATTTCATCATGCAATATGGGCCTTCCAAGTGGCATATAAAACTGCCATTGGAACTACTCCATTTAATTTGGTATACATGCAAAATGCAATTTTTCCAATTGATTTTTTAGACCCTACTTTCCGAGTGGCACAACAAAATGAATGGATGGGTCACGAAATATCTCAATAGTTGGATCAAATCAAAAAATTACATGAGACCAGACTACAAGAAGAGGCAAGAATTTATGCGGATAAAACAAGAACAAAAGCCTATTATGATGCACACATTAAAGATAAGGGCTTAAAGGAAGGTGATTTAGTGTTGGTATGCACATTGAAACACCATGCATAAAAATTTTAGCAACGTGGATATGGAACATTATTGATAAATCAAATATCTACTAGCAAAGTAGTAAACTTAGCCACTCTAGATGGAGACATACTTCCCAACTACATAAGTGGCTATATAGTCAAAAGGTACATGGAGCCATTAACAGAACAAATGTTGGCAAGACTCTTATGAGCACAAAAAAAACAAAAAAAAGAAGAGGAAAGGATTAGAGAAGAAGCTTGAATGGAATCTCTAGAATGAATCAGAAAGAGGAAAGAGTGGATAAGACAACAAAATGAATGATATAAACAAGGAGAAGGACCTATACCCATGGCAAACTACCAAGTAGGTAACGCCGATAACATAAATACTTGTATCACCTGACCATACTTGAACCTAGGCATCAACATGAAGGAATATCAATTAATGGATGCATTGATTGAATTAGGAGCCACATTAAGTTGCATGTGAGTCTCATTAGTCAACAACTTCAAAACAATCATGTATCATACTAAAGCTAGTATGATAGGGATCGGAGGACAAGTCATTGAGTGTATAGGAGAAGTATCAATGTTCCTTCATTTGGGAAATACTACCATGAATCAACGATTCCTGGTATGCAAGAATGAAGACCTCCTTGAATATCTAATACTAGGTCAAGATTGGATTCTTGAAAATGAAGTCAGCATACATTTGCACAAGGATACATATCGGCTAAAGTAGGACACAAAGAAATTTTTAGTCTCTTAGAATCCAGACATCCCAACGTGACTCGAATGATAGTGCCTAAGGCAGCAAGACCAGAAGGGGATAGAGATGAAATTTCCAATGTGATCTTGAATCCAAAAAGCCGTAACCCTGATTTGTCCATACATTGTAATGTACCACCTACACCTATAGACACACTCCCTTAAGAAGTGAAACTGCAAGGATGAGTGAAGACATTCCATTTAACCACTTTAGCAAGCATGTTGAAAAGGCTATACATACGTTGACCATGGAAATGCAACAAGGATCGAAGAAGCAATTACAATGGATTCAGAAGGATCAATTGCCATAGAAGGAAGATCAAAAGATTGGACGGATCAATCAACAATCTACGATGCAGAATAACAGTTTTCAGCAGCAATTGCCATGGAATAAAACTAGAATTCTACGCATATGGCTTCCAAAGCCATTGATCGAAGCGTAGAGGTCACAACAAATCATTTGGATTCCAAAATCAACCCTACGACAAGCACATCATGAAGAGAAGGAAAAGATACTTAAGATGCAATATCACTCAAACCAAGCAAACAAATCAACCAACAAGGAAGGCAGACATCCCTAGATGACTACAACGTGGAGATCCCAATCAAAGGGTAGAAGACAGTCAAACACTACATTCAAAAATGAAACTAGGACTATGCGATAGAAGTAACTACCATGACCACGGAATGCAGTGTTAATATGGGCACCAAAGAAATGATAAGGAATCAACTAAGATGATCCAAGAGACCATTCTTGCACTCATAGAGAGTTAATCACATCCAAAGTATGCACAATGGGGCCAAATACAAGGCCATGCATTTGGCATGTAGCTTCTTCAATAAACGTAGTGGTGCACATTTCCATAACCAGAATAGGACATAGCTTGTACTATCATAGGAATGATCATATGATGTAAATAAATAAATGCTTCAGCTATTAACTAATCTTTGGTTTTCTTTTAGACATAAAAATAAAAAAGAAAAAAAAATGGTAAGGTACCTTATTTGTCTCTACTTAGCAAGGGGGATACCAAGCCATTGAAACGACGAGTCACTACACATGAGTACATGGTTGAATTGGTTTATTCTCAAGACTAATCCTCCACTACATAAAAAGTGCAGATGGCTTCTAAAGATTCTGAACAGACGGTCCAAGAGGAAGTGCTTGAATTCCCCATGAAGGGTGTGACTAAGACCAAAGGGCATTGGTTCCATGAAGACTAGCCAGCACGGGAACACTTGTTTTTAGTAACCATCAAGATCATGGACACGGACCACCAATTCCCGATGATGTCACATGATTTCAAGGTCTTACACAAAATTTCATCAACACTTGAGGCCTTGAAAAAGCTGGGATTCATAATTACTTTGAGCTACCTATCTACAAGCTTGACTTCCAATGATGTACTCAAGTGATGAACACCTTGCATCCAGCCCTGGACAAGCCAATTGTGCTAGAAGTTAAAGTTTTGAATGTGGAAGGAGAATGGGTAACCATACAATTTACACACGAGCTGGTCAAAGGAGCATTCGGATGGACCAAGGATGGAACCACAAACCTCAAGGAAGAGAGTCATGGTACTAAAACAAGAACATTTTTGGATATCAATCGCATGATATTGAAGAGGTAGTTCATGTGGTGCATCAACATTTTTGTTTCCCTA
This sequence comes from Ceratopteris richardii, assembly GCA_020310875.1. NCBI lineage: Eukaryota > Viridiplantae > Streptophyta > Polypodiopsida > Polypodiales > Pteridaceae > Ceratopteris > Ceratopteris richardii. The sequence continues at coordinate 124,062,037 of CM035412.1, read as the reverse complement.
GCATGCATAGATACACAACACCTTAGAAAATTGTGGTCCAACTTTTATCTCATGCAACCAAACAAATCACCAACCAAATCAACCTGACACCCTACGTGCAAGAAAGATTGCTTGAAGCGAAGAAACAATGGGGTCATAAGAAGTTTATAAATGGAAGTGTGTCATTAACATTGTTGATCTACCATGCATTACGTATTCAAGAATATCTCAGGGAAATGCCATCTTCCACAGAAATGGCTAAATACAAAGTCAGCAATGGTACCTAAAAAGAAGAAAGGTGTATAGGTTATAGAAGAAGTGGGAACAAGCTCACAACTAGTGATGTGAGGAGAAAGACACCTTAAGGAGGTATTAAAAGAAGAAGAAGTAACTCCCACATCAAAGAGGATACATGTCCTCTTGAGAAACCAAGTGGAAAAGTCCACACCTATTACTGAGGCTGAATTACAAGAAGCTATGGGGAAGACCCATGCCTTCATGGAAGGACAAATTAATCTGCGAGTTCAGGGGCATCAATACCACTAGGCCAAGGCAACATCTCACAATCTGCAAGGAAAAAGACTAACCAAGTTCCACAGATATAGAGAATTGGAGTTGATTAACTCTAGATCATCCTCTGAACATCCAGAAGATAATGACCAATCAACCATGAACATAGATATCCCAAGTAAATCAAATGATGATGGAAAATGGCAAGAACTAAATCAGGTGGAGGATTCACATGAAGTGGAAAGTCAAAGGCAAGATCAAGCATGGAATACTACATTCAAGGATAAACAAGAAGGGAGACCACAAAAGGAAGATATACATATGATTAAGATGAATGACATGACACAAATTCAAGTCATTGAAATTACTCTTGAAGGTCATTCTACGGTGAAGAATCCGAAGGAAAAACCAATGCAAGAAGAAGTAATGAAACAAGAACCACTTATACCGAGTAACATGGTAGAAGAACCATCACCTCTGCATGAAACTGTTCAAGAAAGTGCTACAAAGTCTACTAGTGTCAAAGAAGAAGATCATCAAATTCAATTGCAAATCATGCAACCTTATTATGAGACAATGCATATTGAAAAAGGCAAAGATGTGCTTACAAATGAAGAGCCTAGCATACTGAAAACGTTATTGAATGTGGATGTAGCACAACTTAAACCTGTGGTAAGACAAATGATTCAAACTACCATGGACACAAAATAACATCTAATGAAAGTAGACAAAGACTATGAAAAAGCTATGATAGAGAAAAATCAGTTTAAACTTTATTAAGTGAAGACCTATCAACCAAGATATTATATGCTCAACATGCACTTACACAAAAAGAGAAGGAAAAGAAAGAAGCTATGGAAAACCGCAAAATGCTTACAAAGGAGAACCAAAAACTACAACACCAGCTCCAGGAACTTCAATGTAAATATGAGGCTAGCGAAAGAGAACAGGTACAAATCTCAAGCAGAAGCAAAATTTTAGAAGCTCAAATAAAAGTATACATGGATGAGGAAGACACATTAAGACATACGAATAAAAAGTTGATGAATGCGATCCTACTCAATCAACCATTGGAGGTACAAGAAAATAATCAGAAAGATACAATGGAGCTAGAAGCTCAGATAGCCAAGTATGCTGATAAGCTAAAGCAAGAGCAAGAGTTGAGAGAAGAATGGGAAAGAAAATATATGCATGACACAAATGAGCTCAGAAACACATGGAAGGCTACAGAAGCCCATATTATAGAGTAATGTAAAGAGGATGCTGATAAAGTAGCTCTATTGGGAGAATGACTCCTACAAAGCAATGATACAGTTATTGTTGCTAATAAAACAATAACTGAAAAAGATGCACTCATTGAAAGCCTATACATTCAATTACAATAGTACAAACAAATGGGGACACCAGTAGTTCCAAACTCACTAAAGGCTATTGTGGAGAATGAGGTACGTCCTCCTTCCCCCCCCATCAATAATTCATCTATGCATATGGGAATGGAAGTTCCTGGTGCTGATCAAGATACACGGCCTATCATAGACATGAGCCGAAACGAGCAGACACTGCTAGTGTCTCAACTTACTAAACAATTTGAAGACACCATAGTGAAAGTCATGAAAGAAGCAAAGATCAAAAGAAAAAATCTCGAACACATTATGAGGCCCTTCAATGTACCATACGGACTACTAAAAAAGCTACAAAACATTACATCAAAAGCATGACACACAAAGAGCCAGATCAACAACTAAATTTTCTAGCTGATACCTTCTCATATACGCAAGAGGAATTTGATAAAGCTGATCCAGTATGGAGACACAATTTTTTGGAGAAAAATCCCACTCTACAGGTGCATTGGGAATCGACACCGTACTTATTGCAAGTAAATCCATCCTTTTGCCCGGTGCCACAAAGAAGATCATGGCCATAATTTTGGGAAGCAAAGCGTCAAGGCACCATAAATAATTAGTGGCTTAATTATCCACTATTATTGAGTCCACCTCATAACTACTTGCCTACAGAAGAAAATATATGGTAAAAACTATAGAGTTTTAGCTTTGAAGATATGCCATTGTTTGAGATCTAGCTATAAAAATGACGAATAAAGTGTTGAGCATGCTACTAATAGTTTTGAAAGTCTTCAAACATGCTCAATACACATTTTTGAAATTCATTGGCATTAATCAAGGCACATATGCCTTAATTTTTTATCTCTCTGTAACCCCTAGCAGACATATGATAATGGCCATATATTTGCGATTAATGTTTCTACCGAGTCCTTATATGTAGACTTTCAAAGAAGCATCTTTGGCATGATTTTTTGAAATGGACTCCAAGATTTTTGTAAGATTATCCTCCAATCTAAATGCTCGCTCGGTGGGCTACGAGTTAAGTTTTTTTTGGAGATCATAGATTGGCACCAAATGATGGGGTAAAATCAACACAATGGAAGGAACTAATGATATGTGAGGCAATTTTGCTAAACCAAAGAAAGAAAACGGCCATTTTGACTTACTCCCATTGCCATGCAGAGCCTATCTGGGATGACAGAGTTCAGGAGGAGGGACGTGTGGAGGGAGAATCAAGCAAGAAACAAAGAAGAAGAAAACAAAAAAGGAAAATTAGTCAATAAAGGTAACTCACCCTCTGCCCAAAGCCCCCCAGGGGCACACATCACGCTGCAATGTGAAAGAAGGAGGCCCCGAAGTGTGTAAACAAAGATTAAACACAAGACCTTTGAAGCATCAACTAGACAAAAATAGATGCAATATTTACCAACTGGTGCGTGCATGACAACCCAAATCAATAGAGCAACCTTGATGTGTGAATGTAAGGAATACCAAGGGGATGACAGAAGCATAGGATTGAGGCTTGGATAAGGTTACAAATTGTCTGAAAGTCTTGAAGGCTTCCTCAACCACTGGGTGCATGCAATGGAAAGAAATAACCATGCTAAGGAGAATGCATCAGGTCCCAAAGGATGTAAAAGTAGATTTAAGAACACGACCTTTGAAATGAATGCTTGACTATAAGAAATGCAATGTCTATCGAAGAGTGCATGCATGGCAACCTAAATTAATAAAATAGCAGAAAGGTGTGGATAAACGGAACATCAAGAGGCAAACAAAAGCTTAGGATTGAAGATTCAGATAAGGTGACAAATTCTCTAATGATCCTTAAGTCTTCATACACCGCTGTTGGAATGCAGTGAAGTAAGGAACCAAATCTACTACAGACACAAATCTAGAATCAAGAAGTAAAGCCTCTCAAGGGACGATAGAGATAAAGAGGTGGAGAGTGTTGTAGAGGAAAGAAGCAAGCAAAAGCTGCCCATAAATTTTTTCAAATTTAGCGAAGAAGACATCATGAGCCATGTAAATGCACTAGAGGAGTCCTCTAGATGCATAAATCCTAGTTCTCGTAACATAATCCTTGTAACATAATAAGAAAATAGTGTTTTTCAATAAAAGTTCCAGTCATGTGTGAAAGGACCAATTTTAGGGCACATGTATATAAGTCACTTGATGACTCTTTGTAAGGACTTTTTCCATTGTGAGAATTGAAGCTGAAATTTTTGAATTTGCCTCTTCTCTACTATGTATCTTCTTCTCCAAGAGCTTGTGTGTGTGTGTTTGATGCTTGAAATGTGTGTCCAACAATGTTGTCTACCCCATTCCCTCTTGTTTTCATGACTGTTATGCATGCGTGAAGTTTAGTGAGTCATTGAGCTGAAGTAGGGTTTCTTGCAGATCACTATTTTGCTCATAACTTGAAGCATGTTTGTCAAATTTGACTGAACTAGTTTATAGGGTTAGGAGTGATGGAGTGAGAAGAGTTAGGGTTTAGGAAAGAGGGAGAGGTAGGATTAGGATAGGTAGGTTACCACCAAAAAAAAGAGAAAAAAGGAGAAACAAAAATAGTTCTTTTTAGTTCAAGCCCTTGGTCACCCAAGGCCCTAAAATACAAAATCGCCTTAGTTTCCTTTCACTTGTTTTGAAACAAGTATAGTGGACAAGTACATGCGGTATTGTGGGCGTGGTATCACGCAGAACTCAAAGACTAGCAATTGTCTGAGAGCAAGCACTTGAAGAACTACTTCTAAAGGTGAATATTTTCATTGCAAAACTCTTTGAAGATCAATAGAGTACTCACAAATGTGACATGACACAATAATGGTATCACAGAGTAGCATAAAGGGTTTGGAGTGAGGGTGGTCACCCACAGTAGGTTGAAGGAGAATAGGAGTGTGTGAGGCACCTTTTGCATAAAAACAATTGAAAGTTAGACCATATTTTGGATGAAGTATCATGGTCGTTTGAGTTCCAGTATCGCAATACTAGAACTCCCTTGTATCGTGATACTCACCAAGTATCGTGTATCACCTCCTTGAGTATCATGATACTATCCAGGTATCATGTATCATCAAGTGCAGGTATCAGGTATCATCTAAATCAGGTATCGTGTATCGCCTCACTTTGAGTATCATGACTAGTGCATATCATATCATAAGCATAGTAGTGTCATGTGTCGTGGAAAGGTGGTACTGTCATGACAAGTATTGTGTATCATCTCACTTGAAGTATCATGTATTGCTAAGTCTAGCAGTATCATATCGTCTAGGAAAGTATCGTGTATTGTGGCAGAGTGGTATCACGTATCAATGGTCTAACTGTATCATATCGTGCCAAGGCTGTATCGTGTATCGTGAGATAGGTAGTATCATATCGCATAAAGTGGTGTCATGTATCGTCTGAAGTTGATACTGTGTATCATCTAGAAGTGGTATCATGTGTCATTCCAAACTGGTATCGTGTATCGTGTAGTAGAGGTATCATGTATCGTAGAAACATGGTATCATCCTAGTGTAGTATCGTGTATCGTGGGAGACAAAAAGAGTTTGAATGAGAAACGTGAGAGGAAACACAAAATTGGGAGGAGCTACGAAAGCCAATAGAGCTTTGAAAAGACATAGGAACTAGGTGGTGAATGAACTTGAGATCTAGATGAGTCTTAGGTAGCCAAACGACCGTCATATCTTCTCTGAGAAGTGCAGCCCAACCAAGATCACTCCATATACTCTTACACATCCAGTGACTCTGAGGAGGAAGGACTCATGGCCTCCGAGGACATGCATAGTTTAGTGCCTAAAGAAGGGTTTATATCTACAATAGAAGGAGAGTATCGAAGGTCCCTTGAGTATGTATCCACTAACTTGCAAGGGATACCCATCTACCTCGACCATCTAAATAGGTTGGTTGCAAGAATGATAGACACTACGGAATCCAAAATAGTTCCAAGACCAGCTATCAAATACAAAGGTGGTGTCTACATGGACAAGAGAGGTAAGATCTATGTAGTAACATAAAATCCTGAGTAGATTAATGAGAGAGGAGAATATGAGGGACAAGGAACCAGTGGGAGGACCAATACTAGAGACACAATGACCACCCCAAGGGGAAAGTCAGTGGTGAGTTAGGTGTTAAGAGGAGACCTAATACCCTAAGATGACTATCTAGTGGACGTGTACTTGGTGAATGGATCTGACCTTCTCTTACAAACTAGAGTTACCTACCTAGACCAGAATCAAAGGAGATATTGATCGGTAGACAAAGTGGATAGGTCACAACTCAAGTACATGGGATTGCCTATATTCCCTCCTCAGAAGCAAACAACTACCTCACAAAACCCATTCGGGACACATCATGGTATAGAAAACATGACATCGAGACAAACCAGTTAGCGCAGTATTCCTATCAGACTGCATGTGTAGTTTTCCATGCCAGGAGTTAATCTCAACCACCAAAATATTCACGGAACATGAAATATAAATAGACCAACATTTAGGGCAAGACCACATCAAGGTGTAGGACCAAGAGTACACCCAGGACTACCAACAATTCCTATTATAATTCGACCCTCAGAGCCAAGAAGGAGATTGAGACCAATCCAAGTGGACAAATGTATGCAAAATCATTAGGACGGCACATGATAACCCTATGACAACATTGCAGAGTTCAAACAAGTATTGCGAGCAGAGCAAGTGGATGACTTTTTTGTGCCATATGAATCCTTTGGGCTAACTTTCACAAGAACAACCTTAACTTGGTTCCAACCCTTGGATCCAAATCGCTTTGCAATATCGAACAATTCTTCCAAGAATTCATGGGAAATTCACTAAAAGATGGATTAAACATAATTCGTCATCCTTGATCCATAGTTTCAAACAAGCTCCTAATGAGACGGTAAAAAATGCAGCTAGAAGATTTAAAATCAGTATGTAGATCGATGTCCGGTGACTGAGAGACCTTCTCAACAAAAAAAATGCTATCCCTATTTTTGGATGGTCTAACTAATGGGACCTTAAGAGCTTCGGTATACGTGAAACAGTTACAAACATTGAATGAGTGTCTTCAAGAGTGCATAAATTTAGATGACAATTTAGCAGATGACCTCAAAACCCAAAAAAATTCCACAAACTTTGAAGACACCATGAGCAATGTTACCTCTGTTGGGTGTGTGTAGAAGTGCGAGAGACACACGAGAAGCACACACAAGGAGCACAAACGTAGCAAGACACGTGGAGAAGATGATGGCAGGAATAGCTCTCTATTGACGATGAATTGAATTGAAGTAAGAGCTAAAATAATATCACTAAGTACAAAGTACCACCACATATGAGAGTATCAAGTATGTGGTAACATGGGAAAAAAACATCTAGCCAGCACTAGAGTAAAAAGTGCCCATGTATAGGGAAAATGATCACATCAAAGCTACTCGAGGAACACATAAGTGTAACAAACCCCTGTGGAGAAAATGATGTGAACACATACAGGGAGTGACAGATCAGCCCCCACAAGGTAATAAGCCTAAAGCTTTGTGAAATGCTTCAAACTTTTCTCGTGGAAGAGCTTTGGTGAATATGTTTGCCACATTATCTTGTGTAGGCACATATACCAAATCAATATCTCTTGCATGAAGGCACTCTCTCACATAGTGATAATGCCCCTCAATATGTTTGGTCCATGCATGAAACACTGGGTTTTGTGCAACAACCAAAGCACTCTAACTATCAGTGAGAATATGTGTAGCAACATCAATCTCCATGCAAAGATCCATCAATAGGCATCTCAACCATATACACTCCACTTTCGCTGTGAAAACTGCCCTGTACTCAGCTTCACAACTTGATGTCGCCACTGTAGGTTGCTTCTTACTCAACCAAGATATGCATGAGTCTCCAAGGAAAAAGCAATTACCACTAGTGGACAAGCAAGTATCATAACAACCAGCCCAATCACTATCTATAAAAGCATGCAAGCATGGCTGAATATCTCTGCCATAAAAGAGACCTAATCTCAAAGTACCTCTGAGATATCTAAACACACATTTCACCGCTTGCCAATGCTTAGTGCCAGGGCTATGCATGAATTGACTCAACAAGAAAACTGCATATTGTATATCCGGCCTTGTGTTGCATGCATATATAAGACATCCCACAACTTGCTGATAAAGAGAAGTGTCAAATGCATCATTGGAATCCTCAACTGAGAACCTGAATCCTGTCTCAACTGGTGTAGAAAACTGCTTGCAATCCTCAAAGTCAAAACACTGAAGTAGTTTTTCAACATACTTTGCTTGATGCATAACAATTCCCCCCTCAACGACTACAAACTGGATGCCAAGATAATAGCTCAAAAGACCGAGATACGTGACATCAAAAGTATGCTGCAAATCAGCCATAAAAATGTCAAGTTTTGCATCACATGACCCATTCAAGAGTATGTCATCAACATAAAGAACAAGCATTGTAAGATCAGCCCCATCTTTGCATACATAGGGTGTGCTTTCAATTGAACTAGATGTGAAGCCAAGAGCAGCCAAGTGCTTATGTATTTTGTCATACCATGCATGTGGATCTTGCTTGAGACCATACAAGGCTTTATGCAAGCGACAAACCATATGATCTTTCCCTTTTATCACAAATCCAGGCGGTTAGTTCACATAGACCTCTTCTTGCAAACCACCATTCAAGAAGGCTGTTTTTATGTCCAATTGATGCACTTTCCAACCTTGATGGGTAGCCAATGCAACCATGGTACGAATGGTAGTCATGCGTGAAGTAGGTGCAAAAGTTTCCTCATACTCAATGCCATATTGTTGCGCATATCCTTTGGCAACCAATCTGGCTTTGTAGCCATCAATGCTACCATCAGAATTAATCTTAATCTTGTAAACCCACTTTGTACCAATGGCATTCTCTCCTTTTGGCAATTCACATAACTTCCAAGTACCATTCCTATGTATGGAATCCAATTCTGATTGCATAGCACTCGTCCATTGTGGATCGTCACATGCATCTTCAAAAGAAAGTGGCTCTTCATTACATGTTGTTGCAATAAGAGAATAATCCACAAAATTACTTAATGCACGGTGAGAGCTTGATCTTGTTCTACCAAGTAAAGGTGCACTCAATTTGTTGTCTTGCAAAGTTTGTTTTAGCCACTTTGGCATAGTTTGTGCATTCTTGATAGACATGTGTTCATTATGCAATACATCAACAATATGTACATCATGCGTGGGCTCAATTTCATGCTCATTTTCAGCCATATTTTGTCGCAAATGTTCAGCCATATGTGGCTAGAAATTTCCAGTAGTTTCAACATTTTTTGGCTGAAAATTTTCAGCCATGTTTGGCTGAAAATTCTCTGCATTTTCAGCTCTATTTTGCTGAAATTTTTCAGCCCTTTGAGCCTCACTTGGCTCATCTACATGGCTATAGTCAAATGCACCATTTTAGAACAAAGGCATGAGTGTATCAAACACATCTTGTGAGCTAACTGTTGGCTGTGTTTTGCATTCAAGTAGAGGGAAAACTGAATTTTCAACAAATACCACATCTTGACTCACAATAATTGTGTTCGTCAATGGATGCTATAAACGACATCCCTTACTTTCAGCACTATAACCAACAAATATACATTTCTTTGCCTTGTCATTAAGTTTGTGACATTGTTGTGATGGCAGAAGAGCATATGCCAAACAACCAAACACACGCATATGACTAACCATAGGCTTATGACCATTCCAAGCCTCATAAGAAGTGATGAATCTCAATGCTTTTGTAGGGCAGTGATTCAACACATAGTTTGCACACATGACCACTTCCATCCAAAACTTATCAAGAAGATGCTTTCCTTTAACCATAAATCATGCCATTTCAAGTAGAGTTCTATTTTTACGCTCGGCAACACCATTTTGTTGAGGTTTATATGGCACCGTACATTGATGTGAAATACCTCTTTCACAAAGAAAAGCACTAAAATCATGTGACATGTATTCACCACCATGATCCGTCTGTAGAGTCAAAAGCTTTTGTGAAGAAAAATTTTCAGCCATAGCTAAAAATGCTTTGAAGCAAGAAAACACCTCATTCTTTGCTTTCATAGGATACACCCATGTATGGCGAGTAGCATCATCAATGAAGGTAAAAAAATATACATGCTTCCCAAAAGATGGAGTCTTGATGGGACCACATACATCACTACGAACAAGCTGCAATTTTCTTGTAGTGTGTATGACTATCTTTTGGAAAAGAAGCACGATGCATTTTTCCAAGAAGGCAACCTTCACATGCATGCTTTTCAATGGATGCAAGTGTAGGCAAACCAATAACCATGTCCTTTTGCAAGTAAAGCAAACCATTGAAGTTCAAGTGACCGAAATGAGCATGCCAAAGCTCCATTTCAGCCATGGAAGAAGTATGAGCAACCAAGGCATTTGAGGCAGCCCTCTTGTATGTATCCATGCGATAAAAACCATTACTTAATGTATCGAACATCACGATAACATTACCATTGCTGAAATCATGAACCATACACTTGTCATCAACAATGTGTACATGAAGTCCAGCTTTGGCAATCAATGGAACTGAAATTAAGTTCTTTTTGATACTAGGCACATACAATGCATTTTTCAAGAGAATCATACCTCCACTTACAATCGTAAGCTCAATTTCTCCTACTCCAATGATAGGATAAGAGGCATTGTTTGCACACACCACATGTCCTCCTTCGGGTGCATCTTTCAAAGAGGCAAAAAAACTTTTGCATGATGTTATGTGCTTTGAAGCACCACTATCAAAGAACCAAACGGAATCAGGCTCACTCACAACCATACATTTAGAATGCAAAGATGCATCATAATGACATGTAACAACACATGCCCAAAAATCTTGAGCCATGTTAGCTTCATCATTCTTTGCATTTGCTCAATTTTCAGCAATAGACATGCTGGATTCCTTCTTCTTTTCATTGTGTTTAGCAAGCTTGCTACACTCATCAATAGTATGACCAGACTTTTGGCAATATTTGCATCTCTTCTTCTTTTGCAAATCAACATCATTAGAGGAATGAGTGGAAGAGAAAGCTTGAGGCTTTGGTTTTGAAGAACCCAAAGCAGAACCATACTTGCTTTTCCCCTTTTGTGAGATAGCAAGTGCTTGCATTTGCTCAATCAAACCACTCATATTCACTCTAGATTGCTCTTCTTGCAAAAGAAGAGACACAACCTCATCAAATGCATACATATTACGATTTCCTTTCGCAACCAAATGGAGTGTAGTAGCAAAGCTTTGAAAAGATTCCAGTAATCCTTTCAACAATGTAGAAATGATTGATGCATCCGGAATGATCTCATCTATATTTGCCAATTGCTCTTTCAAGTCCTTGATGTGTGTCACATACACATCCACCGATGCATTTTCAACCATACATACATCTTCAAGTTGCTTCCTCAAGTATGCAACACGTGCTTCATTATGCACAACATACAAAGAAGCAAGAGTATCCCATGCTTGTCTTGATGTAGAAAATGAACGAATGTGTGGAACTATGTGATGCTTCACAGAAAGTGCAATCAATGCATGAGCTTGAGCATCTTTTCCATCCCATCTAAGCTGCTCCTGTGTAGACAGAGAAGGAGAAACCACTATACTTGAAGAAGAAGCCCCGTCTGTGATACTAGACTGTGAAGTAGAAGAACCTACGGGTCTTCGATCTACATCTGCCACTATGTTCCAAAGTTATGTAGCAACAAGAACATGCTTCATCATGTAAGACCACATCGGATACTTGGTCCCATCAAGCTTATCTTCAACTTGAAGCATGCCAAACAATTCATTGCTACCCGCCATTTCACAAAAGAACAAGAATGTGACAAAATCTTCACTTCGACAAAAGCTGAAATGAATGCTAAAATTTTAGCTCACAAACCGTCACTCTGATGGCGATTATGACTGCACAAATAGCTTCAAAATGGGGGTAAAACTCCAGGCTATTGAAATTCACTGTTCTATGCTTCAAAGTCGATTTGCACTCTTAAAAGTGTGCATGCACCGCGACGCAAAAAACCAAAACTTGAGAAGGAACTAAACCTGCTCTGATACCACTATTGGGTGTGTGTAGAAGTGTGAGAGACACATAAGAAGCACACACAAGGAGCACAAATGCAGCAAGACACATGGAGAAGACGTTGGCTGGAATAGCTCTCTCTATTGATGATGAATTGAACTGAAGTAAGAGCTGAAATAATATCCCTAAGTAAAAAATACCACCACATATGAGAGTATCAAGTATGTGGTAACATAGGAAAAAACCTCTAGCCAGAGCTAGAGTAAAAGGTGCCCATGTATAGGGAAACGGTTCACATCAAAGCTACTCGAGGAACACATAAGTGTAACAACCTCTAGTATGAACAATGTAGAGGAATTAGCAAACTTAGTAGCCAAGAATTTGGGAGTACAAGGACAAAGGAACTACCACAAAGCGCTTATGAGAGTGCCAATGTTAAGAAGATGTACATTGCAAAGAATGTGGGAGTACGAGGACAAAGGAACTACCACAAAGCCCTTATGAGAGTGCCAATGTTAAGAAGATGTACATTGCAGGGGAGATCACGCATCCAACGTTTGTGCTAGAGGAGGCTTAGTTCCACAACAATCTTATCCATATAATAGGCAACCAAACCAGGGACTTAACATGTACCATCATATTGAGTAAATAACACCAACCATAACACTGAGAACTGCCTTTTTAATAGATAACCAATACCAGTTGTACCACCTTAGTATAGATCGTATGGATATCCTCCTAGGGAACAAGGCAAAGAAGTTCTTAGCTATAACCCTTACCTAGGACCACAGGTAGCTCCTAGACTGTATGAACATGAAGGATATGGTCTATCACAACCAATACCCCACCCAGAGAATGTAGTACCAATAAAATACACCCAACCGAAGGAAAACCTAGAAAGAGCCATAGTGCCAGCAACACCTTTGACCAGCTCAGAAAGTACAAATCTGGATTTTGATTAGACCCAAGGAGAATATTACTCTTATGATACAAGCCTAATAGAATATGACCAGACCTACGAGCAGTGATACTACGATTACGAGGGATATGAAAACTCTTATGGATCTGATTACGCTAATCTCATGTACACTCCACTTAGAGTTCCAACTCAATTAGGCCACCCACCAGCCCACCAGCCCTAGGAGGACCATGTTATAGGTGTGGAGGCGATCGCTTCATAAGGTAATGCACTTTGCCGTACAACCCCCCACCCCCTCAGGTATGGGAAGGTTACTATAACGAATGCGGCAAAGAACACTTGTTTGGAGATTGTCCAAAAAACCCCAACAAGGTCCCTCCTACTACTTAGATCAGTGTGATTGAAGTAATTGAATCATCTAGAAGTGATAAGGAGTACACCATACCACTGAAGGCTATTACCCGAGCCCAATCCAAGGAGAACATGGGGAAGGAAATATTGTTTGAGCCGGAGGTGAAGGAGAAACTAGAACCTAAAATTCAAGTGGTAGAGGATTCAAAAGACCTAGAGGAAACTAACAAACAAGGAAAACTAAAATGTGGAAAGCAAGGTGAGAAAAACTTAAAAATAAATGGAATAAGAAAACGATTGAGGAAGAAAGGAAATTCAGGAAAAAAACAAAAGAAGATAATAACCCAAAGTCACAGAAAAATCTCATCAGACAACCAAGGAATCTAAGTCAATATGGGCAGGATCAATTTTAGCAGATAAAACCTGAACATGTGGTTGAAAGCCTATCAGTCTAGAATATAGATGGGACATAGCATGGAGCAACATGAAAAAGGCTACTCAAGAGGAGAGTTGGAGAAGGAAAGATTGGAAATATATAGAAAGCTAATAGAGATAGCTCAAACCACATGCGACCATACTATCCTAACCCTCCCTGAGACAAGAATACCAGAAAGCAAATTTAGGGAGTGTTTGGAAACTAACAACCAGAAACCTGTAATAAGGAACAACAAGAGGAAAAAAGGAAGGAAGGCATTCCGAGTCATAAGGAAGAACAAGTTTCAATAATTCCAGAATTAGAGGCAAATTTGCCACATGACCTATGGGGCAAGATTCAGGAGGAATGGTGGAAAAAGAATGAGAACTCTCTACCACCCTTTGAAGAACTAGACACTTGGGAAAATCAACCTGCATTGGACTTGGAGGAGGTATACGAGGAAGTTTCATTTTTTTATCAAAATCTAGAAGAAGTGATTAGCATATCCACACTAACCAACTATATGGGAGAGTACGAGAGAAAATAAAAAATATTCCATGCTCCCACTATCAAGGGCAAAGAGGAAAGATCACAAAATGAGACTTCACATAACTTATCGGAACTCCAGAAAACTAAAATACAATGTTCACTAACTATAGAAGAATTACTATGAGTGAAACCCGGACTGTGGAAACAGTTGGCCGAACAATTGAAGCTAGAAGTGGAAGAGTCATTCAAAAAGAGTCAAGGAGTGGAGGCTCCGCCAACCATCCAAATCCCAATAGATAAATTTGGTGAATTTAATGAGGGAGATGAAGGAAATATGTTTCTACCCATCACTTTTAATGGATACATGACTAAAAGAATCTTAAACACCGGAGCGGGTGTAGGCATAGCCACTAAAAAGATATGAGAAAAATGGGGAAAGTCAGCCCTACGACCCACATGAATGAAACTCCACCTAGCAAATGGTCATGTTGAGAGACCAATAGGAATCCTAGAAAAGGTTATGTTGACCACATGTGGAGTGGAACTCGAACATACTTTAGCCATCTTCTAGTTCAAAAAAGCTAGCAATTACGAAATGATCTTAGGAAGACCATTCATGAGACAATTGAGAGTTGTGCAAGATTGAGGAAGAGATGTGTTGTATCTACAACATCAGGGTAGGACCACAAAGATAAATTTACATACCTTCACATATAGAGATGTACCCCCATTACAATGGAACTCAGTCCATAGAGAGGAAGACAATCTATCCATTCATAGTGCAAGATCTAGTGACCAATCATGGATGAAGGAAGATTTCTAGCTATGGATGTGTAAGGAAGTGAAAAGAGAGGAAAAGAAAGCACAGTTATGGCCAATCAGACACAAGAATTACAGACCCATAGACAACCCAACTTACATGCCCCAAATGTTTCCTAACAAAGCATTTGAACCCCATAGATGGATGGAGATATTAGCCACTCTAGATGTGTCTGTAAACAAGGAATTGCTAACCATGAACAAATCTATAGATGAAGAAGGATATGATGTGAACATTTACATGGCAATCCTTCAAGAAATGGAAGATGATGAACTATTGGAAAAAGGATGGAGAGAGGATTACGAGAGTATTGAAATGGAACCAGAATTTGATTTAGAAGAACAATACTTAAAAGACATTAAACCTGATGAGGATGTAGAGGAACCAAAATTATTCACCATAGAAAAGCATCAAGAGAAATAGGACAATGAGCAAGTTCAAATTCAACAAAGCAACCACTGGATCTATTGGAGGTTCCATAACATTTCAAGCGGTATGAAATATAAGAATGGAAAATAGCAATCCCAAATACTCAAGAGAGAAGCCCAAGAAGGAGAAGCATATGATAATAAGGAAGAAACCAAGAAGGTGATATTAACTATGGAAGAGGAAGAGGAGAGATGCACCTACATAGGGAAGGATGTCTCCCCAGAAGAGAAGCAAGAATTGATAGAATTAGAGAATATAGAGACATGTTTGCTTGGACTTACAAAGACCTCAAGGGAGTGGATCCTTCCATTTGCTCCCATAGAATTCCAATGACCCTTGATGCAAAACCGTAAAAAAAAGACCATACACATACAATGACATCTATTCCGCCAAGATTAAGGTACTAACTTGAAGGAAGAGAGTCATGGGGCCAAAACAAGAACGTTCTTAGATATCAACCGCATTGACATTGAAGATGTATTTTGATTGGTGCACCAACATTTCTGCTTCTCGAACATGCATCAATATATGGCACCTCAAAATATCATGGTCTATCCCTTATCCCACACAATCAAACAGTCAGCAACCAAATCAACTTGACACCCTATGTTCAGGAAAGATTGTTTGAAGCCAAGAAACAATGGGGCCACAAAAAGTTCCTGAATGGAAGTGTGGCATTAATAGTATTGATCTACCATGCCTTGAACATTAGGGAATCTCTTAAGGAAATGCCTTCTTCAACGGGAATGGATAAATATGCCAAAACCAAAGTATAAAGTAACAAGTGCAAAAGTGTTTTGTGACTTGTCACTAACTAACATTACCTCTAGTCACATGATTGGTTCACTCTGTAGCTATAAACATCACATAGGCACCTTGATTGGACTAGTTCCCTGACAATGGCACCAAAAACATGTGTCCCTAAGTCATAGAACCTTAGGGACTTATGTCAATTGAGACTATACCTCAATCGCCCCACAAGTGCATAAAGTGGTGGATCGATACACGCTTAATTATCAATCTGTGAAATTAGACATACCAAGTGTATGAAGACATGTGCACACATGACAATATGTGAAGTGACAATGCTACAATGCATGCAATTTAGTTCAGCTACCTCTCCTACTCCTCAATCTTCTAAAAATGCACCCCGTGATAGTTATAACAGTAGTAAGCACAAATTCAAACTCTTGTCTCAGCTTCGAACTCCAAATATGATCAATAAATTCACTTGAAGGCCCTCAATGAGATGCATCTAATGGTGGTATTTTTAGTCGAATTTGACAAATGTGCTTCAAGTTATGAGCAAAATAGTGATCTGCAAAAAAACCCACTTCAGCTCTATGACTCACCATGCTTCACACATGCATTACAATCACGAAAGTAATAGGGGATGGGGTAGACAACACTTCTAGACACGCATTTCAAGCACGAAACACACACAAACTCTTGGAGAAGAAAATCCTCAAAAGAGAAGAGACAGCTTCGAAATTTCAGCTTGATTACTCACAATGGCAAAAAGTGCTTACAAAGAGTCATCAAGTGACTTATATATATGTGCCCTAAAAATGGTCCTTTCACATAAGAGATTAGCACCTTTATTCAAAAACGCTAAATTCCAACTATGTTAGAAGGATTATGTTACAACATTTGGGATTTATGCATCTAGAGGACTCCTATAGTGCATTTACATGGCTCATGATGTCTTTCCTAGAAATTTGAAGAAGAAAAATTATGCCTAAATTTGAAATTTTTTGGGGGCTTGCTTTTGTTTGCTTGTTTCCTCTGCAACATAAGGTCAAGCATGAAGAAGTTACATAAACTAAAAAAGCCTATGTATGGCCTTCCATTAAAATTTTTGTTTTCCATAAAGTCACTACAAGACAAAATAGGGTATCATTGGTCTCTATGTGAGAAGGTTCTTGCATACAAAAAGGAAAAGCATCATGAGTGGGAAGTGTG
The DNA here is from genome assembly GCA_020310875.1 of Ceratopteris richardii. Classification (NCBI taxonomy): domain Eukaryota; kingdom Viridiplantae; phylum Streptophyta; class Polypodiopsida; order Polypodiales; family Pteridaceae; genus Ceratopteris; species Ceratopteris richardii. The sequence goes on along the minus strand of CM035412.1, from coordinate 124,044,761 downwards.
TGCACCACCGAGTGGGGAAGTGGGTCGCATATCCAAGACAAGGATCTTGGATACACATGTGAAGGCAATTCAAGTGAGGTGGCATATGAAAAGGAGTCCACAAGAAGAAGGTGTTATATTCCAAAGAATGATGTGCTTGGGACTCATCTCCATGTCTATTTATAGCCCTTGCATAGTCAACATCTATAGTTCTCTCTAAGGTTCCTCTACTCATATGGCCATCACAAGTAGGTACCTCATTTGAACTCTCTAGCTTTTGGCCTTGGCTATCCCACAAGCAAGGAAATTCTCATTCCTCTAAGCATGCACATCTTTTTCTTTAAATACACTAGAAGGAGCATCTTTTTTTTTTGGGGGGGGGGAGCATAGCCTAATCAAGCAAGGGATATACTGCACTATGAGACCAATATAAATAGCCATACACCCACTGAGAGAGTGTTCAAAGGGAGACAAAGTGCAGAGAGAGTGCAAATAATTGGAGGGTGAAGGGTTGTGAAGAGACTATTCTATGCTTTCTTGTGTGTGCAGGCAAAGGTCATTCAAGTTAGAGTGTAATCAAAGTGTGATTGTAGTACCTTCATGGAGGTGTTGCAGGTTGACAATAGAAGTGACCAGGACTTCAAACTTTTTGGACGCTTGAGAGCAAGGGGTGCACAAGGGCAAGACACTAGGCAAGGTGAAGAAGCGGCACAGAGGTCGACTACACAGGTAATTTGGGTACTTTGTTGTACTTGGGTGTACTTCTCTGTCCTAAAAGGGTCTATGCATAGTGAGTATTTTGTCTTATTCTAGAAACAAAAGCTGTTGTAATCTTCTATTTTAATCAAGGCATTGAGACTTTTCAATGCAACTTGTCTTTCTTCTTATTCTCTACTCTTGTCCTGCACATACTCAAGCCCCTTTCAACCAAAGAATCCCCCAAAACAATTTGGCATGCACGATGGGACAAGGAAGCTTGAGCATAGGAGAATCACAATTCTCAAGTGAAGAAAGAGGATGTCTAAAAGGTGTTGACATCGCAAATTCAAGAGGTAACTTTTCTTTCTCCTTGGAATTCATCTTAAGCGCATGAAAGAGGATGCATATCTTAGGACTACCACTAAGTCAATGTTTCTTTTAAAACCACAAGAAGGAATTTTTTTGGTTGGTTAACTAGTCCTCCTTTGTCCACATAATCAATGAGGAACATGACAACCCAATTAGAATTAGAAACTTTACTATCCAAATTGAACATAAAATTTCCTTCCTTTAGAGGATTAATGAAGATCTTGATGAACATGTCAGGAGGTTTTTAGCCCTATGTGAAAGAAGGGGGTTAATGGGGAGGGAAGACAGTTTTTAATCCTCTTGGGCTTCTAGAATAAAGACCAACCAATTTCAGCTTAACATTGGCTCACTAGAGCAGGGTAAGGCCATTTGGAGTGGTTCCATGAGTTCCAATTGAGCTACAAGGTAACATCTTTACTTGTGGAGTTTTTTGTATTGGGATTGCCATAGGTAGGTGGGGGATTTCCACTATTGATTGGGAGGCCTTGGGTAAGGCATACCAGTGTTTTGTACAAATCGGCGAAAATATATTATATGGGTAAAACATGAAGGAAAAGAGATAAACATATCTAATTGGAAGAAGGACCAAAAAACCATGGACATACCGACATGATGCAAACAATTGGCATTTGGTGGAAAACCTTGTTCAGAGATGTAGAAGAGAGAGCTCAAACATCTGATGCCTCTCAGAGATGTGGACCAAAACCCACGAAGTAGAGACATCTATTGGTTGTCTCCACTACATGGCAACCATTTAAGAAACGGGGGCTAGACCTTATAGGTCCTACTTTGTTGTGCATCCTTTCCAAGGTAGGGTAAATACTTGCTGATTGCCACAAACTATGCAACAAAGTGGGTTAAGGCTATTGCTTCTCTAGAGTGCACAACCCAAATAGTTACCAATTTCTTGTACAACAACATCTTCTATAGGTATGGTTTTCCACTACAAATCTGTGTTGATCAAGAAACACACTTTGTTAACAAAGTTTTTTATGAAATTTTCAACAAGTATAGGATTATGCATCACACTTCGTATGTATATTATCAAAGGGCTAATGGATAAGCTGAGTCCACCAACAAAGGATTGATAGATCTTCTTGAGAAAGAATGTATGTTGAGGCCCACTATAAGGGGCACCATATATTTAGGGACACTATGGGCCTATAGGTTTGCATGCAAGGAGGCCATGTGGCACTCTCCTTCCAAGTATTATATGAAGTAATTGCTATTGAGCCCTTTGAGTTTTTACATGGCTCTCCTCGGACAGAATCAGGTCAGGTAAGAAAGAATCATGGGGTCTTTGCTAAAATTTCAGCACTCAAAAATTTGGAGGAAGTTTGATTAGATGTAGGAAAACAATTGGAGGAGACACAAGACAGAAAGGAAGAAGCTCATGGTAAAAATTTATGGTAGAATAAATTACAAGTTGATATGCTTGTTCTCTTACTTAAAACTCAATTATAGACATAGTTGCGAGGCAAATGACTTCCTTTACTTCCTATTTATCTATTCCAAACCCTAATGGGTCACTATAATATGGAGTAGAATCAATCCCACCTCCTTTAGAAGAGTCATCAATGGTAGCTTTTAACTATGGATCTTCCATTGGTGTTCATATCTTTTTTTTGAACTCCTAATAAACTTGATATTTTCACCCTCTTTGTAATTTCTAAGTTTATGACTTTGGTATAGTTGACCACTTAAATTTTTCTTTGATTTAATTTGATACTTTACGAGAACGTCCTATAACATGAACATCAAAATTAGAGTTTCTTTTCTAAACCAAAGTCATTTTAAATTCTTTTTTCAATGAACCATGTGTCCAACCTTTGACATTCACGCCTTAAAATTTGGTAAAAGAAGTTCCTTTTATTACCTTTGTGTGAATTTTTTCCTTCTATTTATTTACATAATTTTCCACTTGAGATCTTGACCCATCCTTTTTTTCTTTATGCAAGCTTGCCTTTTTGTGTATGTAGCCTTTCTTTTTTTGTTGGTACTTTTCCCATGAAATTGTTTACTTTTATTTACTAATGAAGATGAATCCAATCTTGTATTTTTGTTCTTCATTCTCATGTAGACGTAGATAAAGCCATCCCATGTACCCTTACTAAAGAACTCTTGAATCCAAACATTATGTGCTATATGACTAGAGGATCTAAAATCTATCTTTTGACTTCAAAATCTTAGAAGTTCTTGGATGAACTTTCACACTGATTATTGAACTCGTAGAATGTGTCATTCAAATCAAGATTTGATTTTCCATAAATTTACGATTCTAAAGTTTTTACCTCTTGCAAGCTGAAATAGTTTGTTCTTTATCTACTAAAAGTGTGCAACTCAACACTGATAATTATCATCTCAAACTATTCTTCATTGAGATTCTAAATACTTCTATATCAAGTTGGATTCAAGAAAACCTCAAATTAAGAATACAAAAATAGCCTCATTGTACCTAGAAGCTTGTGGCAATGAACCAAAAACCCATTATTGATACTTAGTATGTAAGTATCCTAAACATGTAGGTTTTGTTGGAGTTTTCTTCTAACATTTCAAAATTTTAAATACCTTGAGATCTCTCACCTCTAGGTTTCCCTAACCATAAGATCTTGGAATCTTTCCCTTGTCTTAATATTAAAAAAAAGTGGACAATAATGCAAAAAAATATTTCAAATGAATAATTACATAAATTTTACTAAACCTCCTTTCAAATAAAAACAACTCTCCTACAAAGCCAAATAGGGTTAAACTCTAAACTTTTAATAGTTTTGGAGATGGATTTGGTAGCTATGGCAACTATCTTTAGTGTCTTACTACTTGAAAATGTGAAATGCAAGTGTATCTTTGCATTTTAGGTTATGTAACATACTAGAATTCATTGGTGAGGCTTAGAGAATACCACATGTTGTAACTTAATTTAGTTTATATCACTCCAAAGTATTATGAATGTGAAATATATGAATGAAAAGAAATTTTATATAGGGTTTCACCCTTATGGGAACAAAATGGATGTATTTGTACACAAGGAGCAAGAAAATAGCTTGCCTCAGGCACTCTATTTGAGAGGAGGAATGAGTGCATTAAAGGGGATGTGCACATGCATGTGCACATGCACATGCACAATATAACCATTTCTTTCATCCTTTTTCATGTAGATACACCACCATTGCATAGGGATACTTGTGTATGTGAAAGTATGCTACACTTATGAAACAAAATACATCCACACTAACTCTAATAGTTAGGAAAAGAATAAAGATAAGAGAATGCATAAAGATAAGTATCTACTTAGTGAAATCATATTAATAAGGATCTTTTTACATCTTTGACTTATTCCAAGAAGGTTTAGAGTTAACTTTAAAATATTTTTCCAAGAGGTTTTTGAGTTAACCATAAGTAGAACTTGGTATTGATAGCAATCATAAAAGTTATCCAAAGCCCACCTAGAGATTGAGACATTTTGAGAACAAAAATACTGTTTGATGATAGATAGGAGTAAATTATGAAAGATGAGCCAAGTAGGTCCCAAATAATTCCCAAACCATAGGTATTGGTACTTAGGCCTTATGGTTGGTATGACCCAAAGGAGTATCAATCTTCAAGAGATTTCTTAGAATTGAAATTTGTAAAGCATTAGTGGATGCTTAGACCAAACTGCAAGGGAAGATCTCTAGAAAATCTCTAGGGTAAGTTGTTCAGATTTGTAGGTAGAGAACGAAGATCTTAAGATGAGAAATGTCTTTATTAATATTGATTGATCAATAATAAATTATCAAACTCGGAATAAGTGCATCCAAATAGTTGGGATTGGAACTACTAACACCTTTGCTAGAGTAGTATGGCTTTCATGACATGAGAACAAATTTTTGCTCTCAAGTAAAGAGTCTACAGGATTGGATCTTGATAAGAGTTCTCCAATTTGAGTTATTAAAATGTAAATGGATCTAATGATATCCTAGAGGATTAAAGGGATTAAGTGATTCCAAAGGAATTAAGATATCAAGTGAATGCTAGATTCTCTACTTAAAAGAATTTAAGTTTGAAGATCAAAGAGAAGTCTTTTATGCTTTGCTACATAGCATGTCACGAATGTTGATATTGTAGAGCAAGGTGTTGAGTAGCACATAGGCCAAATTTATTAGAAACTTGTATAGTGTACACTTTTGAGTAGAAGGTTTAGAACTTGAGGAAGATTGCGTATAAGTAGAAATAAGTACATGATGGTGTGGATGTGGGTTCGATAATCTAGAACATTAAGTCTTACATTAGCATCAAAGTGGGTATGGTGATATGGAATGTTGACTTAAGGTGATGGATGCCAAATCTTAAGTTCAAGTCTTTGAGAGTGTCCTAAGTTGGCTAGTTCTAAAATCCATTTAGGATTTGTTTTGGACTTTTGAGGTTTGGTTGACGAGAGTGAGGGGACACTTCTTTCCTACATTATACCAAGACCCCAAAATCCTTGATTGGACATAGTAGTCCTCTAGTGGATTAATAGGTTAGTGAATGTTGATTAGAAGTGAGCTATAGAAGCAACATCTAATTTAGATGTTTTGGTCAACCTCAACTTCACTTATCCAAAAAAAAATTCAAGTGAGTTTGAGAAGATTTCCCAAAGAAGATCCAACCTAATTCACATATGTATGCTATGGATGACTGGTCCATGCATAAAATAGATACAAACCCCTGCTGTTTGAAGAGGCAAATCAGAGTGATGACAACCATGCTCCTTTGTTTGGACCATGGGATAGGGTGAATGGGGTTATATAGTTGTATCTTGAAGCATATTTTCTAAGACAAAATAATTTCTCAAGGGAGGAGGGGGGGGGATATTTTTATAAAGTGTCTTGAAAATATCCAAAATAATTATAACACTAGGTATTCTTTGAGTATTAAACAAGTAAATAATTTAACCTAGTGGTTACATCTTAATGATGTGAAGGACAAGATCATGGGCTCAACCTCCATGGAAACCATGGGGAGAGTATCTTGCGCAAAGACTTTATGTATCCTTGTATAAGCATCCATTCAATTTAACATGAGTTAATTTGAGTTTTGTGGGACTTAACTCAAGTGTTGAGTACACTTAACACTAGGAGACTCTAGTAGAAGGTGCTAAAGTTATGGTGGAGGTCAAACATGCATAGGTGCACTCTAGTTAACTCCAAATCTCACTTTCATTCCATAAAGCTATATAATAGAAGATTTGGTGGAGATTCATGGGTCATTCTCTCATGTTTGTGGAGGCCACTCAAGTTAACATGTGTTTACTTGCGTTTTGTGGGACTTAACTCAAGTGATGAGTATGATTAGTAAAACGTGCTAAAAAAGCGGTGGACCTTGCATAAGCATATGTGGAATCCGATTGACTCTAGAGGTCACCGTTATTCCAAAAAACTATGTAGTAGAAGGTTGGGTGAACAGTCACGTGTCAAAAGAGGCATGCAAATCAACCTTAAAATCTACAATATGCTTCTTGTTAGGAGTAGCGAGCAACATATCATCAACATATACAAGAATTATTAGAAGTACATTATCCTCACACTTAACATATAAGGTGTTCTTTGTTGGCTATTTGCAAATCCATGTGCTACCAACTAGGCATGTATCTTTTCATACCAAGCATGTGGTAGATGCTTCAATCCATACAATGGATTTTTCAACATGCAAATTTTGTTTTCATGCTCTTTCTACACATAACCACATGGCGGAAATAAATAGACCTCTTCATGTATATCACCATTCAAAATTGTAGTTTTAATGTCCAAATGCACATTCAAACCATGATGAGCTACAAGTGCAGAGATCCTATGAATGGTCATTCGACACATGGTAGAATAGTTCTCATCAAAGTCAATGCCTTTCTCTTGAGGATAACATTTGGAAACAAGGCTAGACTTATACATATCAATTATTCCATTAGGCTTATGTTTTAGTGTGTATACACTTGGTACCAATGACCTTTATTCAAGAAGGCAAGTCACATAAAGACCAAATACAATTATTCATAATGAAATCAAATTTTGATTACATAAAAACCATCCAATGTTTTCTGTGCTTCATCAAAAGAAATAAGCATATTCCCATCACAAATACTAGAGACAACCAGCCATTCCACAATAATCTGGTGCAAGATAAACATTATTCAAGCCTAGATGAATGTGATACGATAAAGGTGAATCTAACTTGCTATTTCTCAAAGTTTGCACTAGCCATTTTTTGTTATATGTTAGTAGTGATATGTGTGAACACACTTAGGACTATTGTGGTAATTCTTTTTGTCTCTTTATGATGTTTTATCATATTCTTAGAATCACATAAAAATTGATGAGCATACTCAGGGTGATTAGAAGTTAAAAATAACATTGTTTGTGGTATTCATTTGTTTATTTGAGCTCATTTTGGCCTCAAATGCGCTATCACAATGCTTATGTAGGCATTTTGTCCTTTTGTGGAAAACATATATGTAGGTTTTGTTGATATATTTAGGTAGTGATGTGTGTGAACACACTAGGACCGCCGGGGCACTTTTTTCTCTCTTTAGGAGGTTTTTTTCCCCCGGCTTGTATATATGCCTATTGCCCTAATGGGCTACTTATCTTTGTACATTCTCTAGTAATACATTCAGTATTGTGTGTTGTGCTCCAAGCTTTTTCTTCTTCCTTGTGCTGTTCGTGTGCTTCTGCAGACGTCTAACTCCAACAACAGGTATCAGAGCAGGTCATCGCTTCATCTAGGGCACTGTCGACACTCCTCCATTTGTAGTCTCAGAATCGCATGAAATTTGATGAGCATACTCAGCTCGTTTTGGCCTCCGAACGCACTATGCATCACTTGTGCAGACTATTTTGTCTTTTTGTGCCAAAGGTATATACCAATTTCTATTCGCCAGTATAAGCATCTCGAAGTCTGCTACAGGTCTACCAGAATTCGTTGGGGCAGTTCTGTTCAACTTTTTGAGATACAATCAATTTTTTGCATCAAGGTATTTTAGTCACCGGCCATAGCTGAAAGTAGTGATGTATTCCGTATGTTGGCTGTTGAGGATAAGTTGGATGGTACCAACTACCCATTATGGGCTTATATGATGCGACATGTATTGGTTGCAAAAGGATTGTGGAACATTGTGCAGGGTGTTGAAAGATGTCCTGTTACACCTCTAACTACAGGCACTGCAAATACAGGTGCTGGAGCTGATGAAGATGGTGTCGAAGATGATATTCCGCAGATTCTTGTTCGTGCTGTTGTTTCTGCTGCACCTACTACGAAGCCGATTCGTTGGGATGGCAGAGATGCCCAGGCACATGCATTGATAGCTTTGTCTGTCAAACGTGCCATTATTCCTCACATTCGCTCTTGCAGAACAGCTAAGGATGCTTGGGATACACTTACCATATTATACCAAGCTAGGAATGAGGCTCGTGTTACTTACCTCCGAAAACAGTTGGAGAGTGAGCACATGAATGAAGGTGATTCTATGGACAGTTTCCTAACGAAGATCAAAGACTTGAAGGAACAGTTGATTTCTGTTGATGAGGTTATATCAGATAGCTCACTTGTGCAGACCGTTCTGAATGGTCTTCTTGATTCATATCAGAGTTTTGCTTCTACTCTTCGTTTGATGATGAAAGGCAATCCAAATGCCTTATCATTTGAGGAGTTAGTCTCTGTTTTGTTGCAAGAAGACCAGTCCAGGCAAAACAGGTCCATTATGCGAGTTGCAGATCAAGCTTTCCTAGCTAGTCAGAAGGGCAAAGGAAAATGGTGCTCTTCAACTAGTAAGCAGAAATCTAATAATTCTGCATATTCGAAGAAGGAAGATAAAGATGAGAAGAAATCAGAAAAGAAAAAATTGTTTCGTAAGTACTGTAAAGGGAATGATCATATCATAAAGAACTGTCCAAAACTGGCTGCAAAAGAGGTAAAGAAAAAGGAGGCTGGAATGGTTGTTGCAGAAGCCTTACACCAAAAACAGAGTCTCCTAATCTTGTGCAGGAAGAAGAATGGGTGTTTACTATTGTTTGCAGTTTTGACCCATCTTCTCATGAGTAGTGAATGTCTGTAGTAGACTCAGATGTTTGGTACTTTGACAGTGGGGCGACCAAACATATTACCTCGCAGCACAGTTTCTTCTCTTCACTCGAGCCTGCCCCTACAAGGAATACTGTCACATGCGCTAACAACTCCTCTTATCCTGTTATGGCAGTTGGTAAGATCATTCTGACTACTGCTAATGGTAGTTCTTTCACCTTGTCAGATGCTCTATTTGTGCTAGGGATCAAGAAGAATCTGTTATCAGTTTCTGCATTAGCCAAGATTGGCTTGGTTGTGAAATTTGTTGATGACAGATGTACAGTTCATGATCTGTCAAATGGCGATGTTATTATTGCTTCTGGCATTTTATGTTGTGGGCTGTATAAGCTCATAGACTATGAAAGATCTGTGAATGATTTGGCATGTGCAGTACATGATTCTCAGGCTATGTCAGATGGAAAGCTTTGGCATGCACAGTTTGGTCATCTGAATTTTGCTAGTTTGCTATGCCTGTAGAAATCTGATCTGGTGTCTTCTTTGCCCAAGCTTGAGGCACCTAGAAAGCATGTATGTGAAGGCTGTATTTTGGGCAAAATGCAGCGTTCCTCCTTTGCAAAAGATGGTTCAATTCGGGCTACGCAGAAATTGCAGCTTGTACATAGTGATGTCTGTGGTCCTATGCAGACACCCTCTTTTGGAAATTACCTTTACTTCGTGACTTTGATTGATGATTTTTCCAGGCATGCATGGGTATATCCACTCAAAGAAAAGTCTGAAGTGTTCATGTGCTTTAAACAGTTTTTGGTTTTGGGTGAAAATCTGTCAGCATGTAAAATGGGCACCCTCCGTTCTGATCGAGGGGGGAATATATGTCTTCTGATTTTAATGCATTTCTAGTTGAACGTGGGATAAAACACTAGTGTACAGTGCCATTTACACCTCAACAGAATGGAGTTGCTGAACGAAAGAACAGGTCACTCATGGAGATGGCGAGGTGCATGGTCAAGAGTCAGGCTTTACCACATAGTTTCTGGCTTGAGGCTGTCATGTGTGCAGCATATGTACTGAACAGGTGTCCCACTAAAGCGCTGTAGTCTATCGCTCCATATGAGGCTTGGCATGACCACAAGCCATCTATTGCTCATCTGCGTGTTTTTGGTTGTTTGGCATATGCACTAGTGCCTGAACAACATCGCAGAAAATTGGATGATAAGGTAGTAAAATGTATTTTTGTTGGGTACAGTTTTGAAACTAAAGGCTATCGTCCGTATCATCCATAGACTAAACGCATTTTGGTTAGCCGTGATGTTGTCTTTGTGGAAGATGCTATTCAGCCATTGCTTTCATGTACGAAGGAGACATCTGTTAGCTCCAAAGACATGTATGATACTTTGATGCCTCTTTTTACAGGTGGATAGTCTAGTGCAGGTCCTAATGAGGCAATTTCTCAGCCTTTGCAGGTTTCATATGATGATGCAGATCATTCCATTTCTGATGCAGAGTTACATGATGCACTTGTTGATGAGAGAGCTGATATTGAGCAGGCAAAAACTATGCCAAAATGGCTGGTGTAGACTTTGCATGACAGCAAATTAGATGCACCTTTGTCATATCATACTCGTTCAGGCTCTCATAGTGGCTCCTTTGCATCATTGCTATGCTATGGCTGCGTCTAGTCTCTGTGATGAGAATGAGCCTGTTTCTTTTGATGAAGCACAGAATTCAGAAAATTGGATGGCTGCTATGCATTTTGAATATGATGCTATAATGAAGAATGGTACATGGTCTTTATGTGACTTGCCTCCTGGCAAGAAGGCCATTGGCACTAAGTGGGTATACAAACTCAAGCGTAAACCTGATGGTACAGTTGATAGGTATAAGGCTAGGCTTGTTGCAAAGGGTTATGCGTAGGAAAGAGGCATTGATTTTGATGAGACCTTTGCACCTACATGCCGTATGACTACTGTTCGGAGCATTTGTGCACTTGCAGCCCATCATGGTTGGAATGTACATTAGTTGGACATTAAAACAACATTTCTGAATGGTGACTTGCATGAAGAAGTTTATATTTTTGAGCCCTGTGGCTTTGTGCAGAAAGGGCATGAAAACCAAGTGTGCAGGTTAAAGAAGGCATTATATGGTTTAAAGCAAGCACCACGTGCTTGGTATGAGAAGATACATGCCTATCTGGTTGCACATGGTTTTGAGAACCGTCCAATTGAAAGCACCTTATATGTAAAGCGTGCTAATGATGTGCTTCTGATCATTGTTGTCTATGTTGACGACATGCTGCTCACTGGTCCTATTGAGAAGCATATTGCTGATTTTAAGGCTGATTTGCATGCCTCATTTGAGATGTCTGATTTGGGGCATTTGCATCACTATTTGGGCATTCAGTTTATGCAAGTTTATGGTGGAATGGCTTTGTGTCAAACGAAATATATTGACACATTATTGCAGTGTTTTGGCCTTGAAGACTGTAAGTCTATTGCCACTCCTATGGAGACAGGTTTACGATTGAGTCTTCATGATGCTGGGATGCATTTGATGCTGTTCTCTATCAGCAAGTTGTTGGATGCTTGATTTACTTGTGCATTACTTGGCCAGATATTCAGTTTGCTGTCTCACAGATGAGCAGGTTTATGCATTGCCCAGGAGTCAAGCATTGGCAGGCGGTTAAGCGCATCTTTCGCTATTTGAGTGGTACTCGGCTACTTGGGTTGTTTTATCCCAAGGGGGGATCACTACCACTAGATTTGCATGCTTTTTTTGACTCTGATTGGGCTGGTTGCTATGACACTCGTGTGTCCACTAGTGGCTTTTGCTTCATGCTTGGTAGCTCATGTATATCTTGGTTGAGCAAGAGGCAGCCTACTGTGGCCACTTCCAGTTGTGAGGCTGAGTATAGGGCAGCTTTCACAATGACAGTTGAGTGTGTGTGGCTCAGACGCCTTATGGCTGATTTGGGTGTTGGTCAGACTTTTGCCACCACCATCTTCACTGACAGTCAGAGCGCATTGGCAGTTGCGAGGAACCCTATGTTCCATGCTCGCACTAAGCACATTGAGGTGCATTATCACTATGTCAGGGAGAGGTTCTCTGCTGGGGAGATCAGCTTGGCATATGTGCCCACACAGGAGAACATTGCAGACCTTTTCATGAAGGCTCTGCCTAGGGAGAAGTTTGAAGCTTTCCACAAAGCTTTGGGCTTACTTCCTTTTGTGGAGTGATTTCCACATAGCTTGGCACTTCCTTATACATGAGTGCGAGCTCCTTGTTCACCGCATCACTCCTAGGGGGGATTTGTTGATATATTTAGGTAGTGATATGTGTGAACACACTAGGACCACCGGGGCTCTTTTTTCCCTCTTTAGGAGGTTTTTTTCCCTCGGCTTGTATATCCGCCTATTGCCCTAATGGGCTACTTATCTTTGTACATTCTCTAGTAAAACATTCAGTATTGTGAGTTGTGCTCCAAGCTTTTTCTTCTTCCTTGTGCTGTTCGCGTGCTTCTGCAGACGTCTAACTCCAACAGGTTTTGGTTTTCCAGCACAAGCACCTCAAATTCTACTACAAGTTAAACAAAGCTTGCTAGAATATTTCCATTCAACTTTTTATATACAATCAATTTTTTGCTTCAAAGTATTAAGTCACTAGCAAGGCTAAAAGAAATGATGTATTCCTTATGTTGGTTATTGAGGATAAGTTGGATGGTAGTAATTACCCATTCTGGGCATACATGATGCATCATGTATTGCTAGAAAAAGGAATCCTAGTATATCTACAAACATAATCATTGGAGGTGATGCAAATGGTGTTGAAGATGATGATCTTTAATTTCTTAGTCCTGTTGTGGTTCCCATTGCACCTACTCTGCAACAAGTTTGTTGGGATGGCAAAGATGCACATGCACATGTATTGATAGATTTGCCCATCAAACATGAAATTCTCCCTCATATTTGCTATTGCAAGAGAGTAGAAGATGCTTTGGATACTCTTGCAAGCTTATACCAGGTAAGAAATGAGGCTTGTGTTGCTTACTTCCAAAAATAGCTAGAGCGTGAGCATATGAACAAAGGGGATTCAATGGATATTCTTTTATAAAGATCAAAGACTTGAAAGAGCAGTTCACTTCTAGTGATGAAGTTTTGTCTTCTATATCATATTGGAGTTTTGGTTCTCATCTTCATTTGATAATTAAAGGTGATCCAAATGCCATAACCTTTGGGGAGTTAGTCTCTCTTTTGTTGTAGGAAGATCATTCTAGATAGAATAGGTCAATTATGTGTATTATAAATCAAGTTTTCTTAGGTAATCAGAAAGGAAAAGGTAAATGGAGCTCACCTATTAGTACATAGAGATCTCCTAATGCTACATTATCAAAGAAGGGAGACAAAGATGGCAAGAAAACAAAAAAGTCAAAACATTTTTTCAAGTACTATAAAGAAAATGATCATGTCATAAAGAGTTTTCCTAAATTGGCTACAAGAAATAAAGAATAAAGAGGTTGGAATGACTGTTGCACAAGCCTCTACACATAAAACATAGTCTACTAATTGTGTTAAGAATGAAGAATGGGCATTTACTATTGTTTGTAGTAGCTGTGAACCATCTTCACATTATCAAATTATGTGTGCAATAGACTCAGATGTTTGGTACTCTATTAGTGATGCAATCAAACATATTGCCTTGTAGCACTGTTTCTTGACTTCACTTGAGCATGCATCTATAGGGAATATTGTCAGATGTGCTAACAACTGCTCTTATCCTATGATTGGAGTTGGAAAGATCATTTTAATTACTACTAATTGTAGTTCTTTAACATTGTCGCATGCCTTCTATGTGTCAAGGATCAAGAAAAATCTCTTATCAATTCCATCATTAGCTAGTGTTATCTTGGTTGTCAAATTTGTTGACAAATGTACAGTTCATGATCTCTTGAATAATGATGAGCTCAAAATTTGTGAATGATTCAACAGGTGTATTTCATGATTCTTAGGGCAATGTCACATGCAAAGTTTTCTATAGAAAATGGAAAAGGTGTCCTCTCTAGCCAAACTTGAATAACCTTCAACAAATGTTTGCAAAGGATGTATTTTGGGAAAAAGGCAACATTCATCCTTCCAAAAATGATTCAATTAGAGCTCAGAACTTGGAGCTTGTCATAGTGATGCATGTGGTCCCATGCAAAAACCTTCATTTGGGAATTACCTATAATTCGTGTCATTCCTTGATGAATTGTCCAGGCATGCATGGGTTTATCCATTGAAACCAAAGCTCAAAGTGTTTATTTGATTTAAATATTTCTTATTTATGGCTAAAAATCTATGAGTATGCAAAATGGCCACCCTTCATTGTGATCGAGGGGGAGGGGGGTATATGTCTTCTATGGTCAATGCATTTCTGAATGAGCATGGGATAAATCATTAGTGTACAATGTCATATACAACTCAACAAAATGGATTTGTTGAAAGGAAGAACATTGTTGGAACATCAAGCTTACACTATGCTTAAGGTGGATTTGATCTACATCTAAGAGCTATCATTTGGATTATGTCAAAAAATATCCATTGAAGAGTTATTTTATTTATGCTCATTTAATGTATTTTTTTCTAACATTTCCTGTGTGTAATTTACCAATGTAAAATCCTAGAGCTTTACACATGGAAAAGGATAAAAGGGGAGCTCAAATTCCACAAATTTGAGGTGGTTGAGCTTGATCATCAATCAATCACCTAAAAATAGATCAAGTTAGATCTTCACTTGTCATAGATTGTAGGAAAGTGAATTGATTCTCTTGAACAACCTATCCCATCTGGTAGAAGCCGTGGAGCACTTCAAGAGTCTATATAATACTTCAAACCACTTGCACATTAAATGGAAGCAATATACATAAACTTTTGGCCATCCTTCTCTTGCTTCATTTCTCTACACCATCTTCTTCAAAAACAGTGAGCTTGTAGAGGTTGTTGCTCTCTCTATAGAGCTCCACATTTGATAACTCAACATTCATGGGAAATAAATTAGTGTCTAGTTTATATGTAAAAATTTCCAAATCATTTGGTTTAGTAGATTTGGAGAAATCTATACATTACTCTCTTGGGGTCTATCTCTATGCAGTCCTCAAAAATAGGGGTACCTCTGTTGAGTGTCAAATTCATTCCAGAAGCATATATTGCTTATTACTTGTAACCTTGTGCGTTTTAGACACTCAATGCTAATTTTATCATTCCTCCAAAAGGAAACTTTTCAATTGTAATCATGTTGGCTGCTATGAGCATTTGAAGTTGATTGTTTCATCCAAAGATAACATGTTTTTTGAGCTAGTCAATGCTCAAACCTATCTATTTTGTAATGAATCTTTCACCTTGATGCTCCAAAGTACATAGTGGATTTTATTACACTAACCGCATGCCTATAACCTCTACTTGAGTCTCTATATGCTCAAGGTCTGGTCCTGTGCTCGTTGGTTGGACCATAATTTGTCACTTTGCAGCTCAGTTTTCTATGTCTTACAAGCTTCTCCAAGTTCTCTTAGTGGTATCAGAGCTAGATCAAGATGGGTGATGACTTTCCCTCAATGGCTGAGAAGCTTGATAGACACAACTATGTGGCTTCGCAAATCAGAATGGAGGCCTATCTGCAAGGTAGAAATCTTCATGGAATTGTAGCAGGTGATGAAGCTATGCCTACTCCAAGATCCAAAGGAGGACCTACTTACGAGGAGAAAGCTAAGCTCACACTTTGGTGTGCAAGGGATGCTCAAGCAAGGTCATACTCACTAACCTCTATCTCTTATTTTCTATTACCACATATTAGAGGATGCAAGACATCTCAAGGGACTTGGGATGCCCTACAAACTTTCTTTTCTGCTAGTACCAAAGCAAGAAAGAATCATCTTTGGAATGAGTTCAACCAAATAAAGAAGACACCTAAACAAACTATCAAAATAATTTGTTACTAAGGTCAAGGAGGTTTCATATGAGTTAGCATCCATTGGAGAGTTGATTAAAGAAGAGGCCATCATGAGGCAGATTCTAAATGGAATAAGAAGTGATAAGCAATGGATATCCTTCACCACGGCTTATGATCTCATCATGGATGTGACAATTCCAGACCTCAACATCTTTCATGGACAACTCTTCAATCAAGAGGCCAAGAATAGCATAAAGGAAGGTAACTCCTATCATGGTAATTGAGCTATTGCTCTATATGTAGATAAGAAGGACAAGAAATTGAAAGGAAAGAAGATGGAAGAGGATGAGGAGGAGACTTCCCAAGCTAACTTTGTAAGCAAGAACAAGTGGAAAGGGAAAAAGAAAGGACCAAAGCATGATAAAACCAAAGAATAGAATGTTCAATCATGTGCCATATGTGATAAGACCAACCACATCACTCAAAATTGTTGCTTCAATGGAAAGACCCAGAAAGGAAGTGGACGAGGTGGATATGGACACACATTCTAAGCATTACACACACATAGAAGATCATGGAGAAGATGAAAATCTGCAAGAAAGAAGAAAATTCGAAATTCAGGAGCTCTTCTTCTTCACAATGGCAAAAAGTCTTTACAAAGAGTCACAAAGTGACTTATATACATGTGCCCTAAAAATGGTCCTTTCACACAAGTGATCGGCACTTTATTGACTAATTTATATTCTCCTACTATTTTACAAGAGATATATTACAATGCTTTGGGATTGTGCATCTTGAGGACTCCTCTAGTGCATTTACATGGCTTGAGGGAATTTCCTAAGACTTTGAAGAAGAAAAATATGCCCATTAATTTTGAAAAATTTGGGGCTCCTCTTTTGTGCCTCTTTGCTCTGCAACACTCTACCCCTCTTTGTCTCTGTTGTCCCTTGACAAGCTTTTGTTTCTCATTTATGGTTGTCTCCGACTTCTGAATACATGCACCCAGTGGTCGAAGAAACGATACGGACTCTCAAGCAATTTGTTATTTTATCTGAGGTATGTCCTTTGCTTCTGTTTTCCCCTTGGTATTCCGCACGTCACAAATCTAGGTTGCTGTATTAAGTCGGGCGGCCACGCACACTATCAATGGAAGGATCATTACCTGCCAAATATCTTCTTGCACTTCTTCATGGATACTTCTTGGCCTTGATCCGCCCTTGTTAGTCACATACCTTCCCCTGTTGTATTGCTTTGGCTTGTTTGCCTTCTGCCACCACACGCCTTAATTTGCTGATCTCTACTCTCTTTTAAGAGAGCATTACGTTTTAGAGGTCCTATTTCTGAATCTTCTTTGCCATCCTTCAGGACCTATTCCATTTCTTCTCACCACACACATCCAGTGGACGAGGAGACACCTATGACCTTCAGACAATTGGTTATCTTATCCGATGAAGCGTCCTATGTCATCTGTCTCTCTCCTCGACTTGTTTTGCTTCACCGCCAGGTCCTAGTGGATGAGGAACCTCCATGAAATGTCGTGGTTGTTATCTTTCTTCAATTCCACTCCTTAGGACATGGGCCTTTGGCATTGTTGCCCTATGCGTGCCCCTGCAGGGCTTTGGGCAGAGAGTTGTTTATTTTCTGGATAATCTTTATTCTTTGATTTTCTTCTTCTTCTCTTTTTGCTTGATTCCCCTTCCACACGTCCCTCCTCCTGAACTTTGTCATCCTCGACAGGCGTTTTGTGCCAATGTGAGTATTTTTGGATGACTTGTTGCTCTTGTTGATTCAACAGATTGGCGTGACATATCATGAACTCTTTCCATTGGCTTGACTTCACCCCATCCTCTGGTGCTTGTCTATGGTCTGCAAAGAAACTCAATTCGTAGGCCACCATCCTAGCATTAAGATTAGAAGACATCTTTACAGAAACTTCGGAGTCGATTTCAAAAAACCCCGTAAAGAATGCTTCTTCAAACGTCTGCATGTAAGTGCTTGGCAAAAACATAATTCTTGAGTATATAGCCATAAGTGTTAATCGGCTCGGTATAGTTGATAGATAAAAAATGAGAGCGTCGAGTCCCTGATTAATGCCGATGAAATTCAAAAAAGTATATTGAGCGTGTTGAAACACTTTAATAACTGTAAGTAACATGCTCAAGATCTTATTCGTCATTTTGACTGCGAAATCAGGTACCGTGGCGTAGCGAGCAATCCAAAATTCCATGGTTTTAACCATGTATTCTTCCGTTGGTAGATAGTTATGCGGTGGACTTGGTAAGAGTGGATAAATGAGCCACTGATTATTTATGCTACCCTAGCATTGCACTTCCCAAAATTGTGTCCAAGAGCATCGTCGGGGTACTGGGCAAAAAGATGGATTCACCTGGAGTATGTACGGTGATGATTCCCATTGTACCCGAAGTGTTGGATTCTTTTCGAAGAACTTCCTCCGCCATATGGGATCGGCTTTGTCAAATTCCTCTTGAGTGTAGGTGAATGTTTGCATGCTAAGCTGGAGGTTGGAGTCTGGTTCTTTGTTGGTTGTATTCTTTATGTATTTCCATGTTTGTTCTTTCAGCAAACCATATGGTACGTTGAATGGTCTCATTATTTGTTCCAGATTTTTACTGTCGATCTTTGCTTCCTTCATGACTTTGACTACTTGATCTTCAAAATCTTCTATAAGTTGGGACACAAGTAGTGCCCTCTCATTGCGGCTCAGTTTTGCAATATCCTGATGAGTACGTTCAGAGTGGATCTCCATTTCCTCCCTTATCGGCAAATGATGTAAGGGGGGAGAGAGAGGACGTACCTCAATCTCCTCAGTAGCCGCTTTGCTGTGTGGAACTACTGGTGTCCCCTCGCTGTGCTAGCTGATCTTGTAGTTGCTTTATCATGTCATCTTTGCTTTTGATTTCCTCGCTAGCCTTCATAATTGTTTCTTTGTTTTTGAGGAGCTCTTGTCCTATGACTTCAAGTTGCTCATTGTCTTCTTTACATTGCGCCATATACCTATTTTTGGCTGTCTTCCACTTTGTCCTTAGAGCCGCGTTATCATCCATATAGCTCTTCTCCCATTCTGGAATGATGGCCTGCTCCTGCTTGAGCTGATCTTCATACTTAGATAACTTTTCCTCTAACGTCTTTGTGTCCTTTTCTGGCACTTCCTGAACTTCTATGGGTTGATTACATAGAAGAGCTGTCATCAGCTCCTTGTTTCTGTTCCTTAAGTTCTTTGCTTCTTCCATGTATATCTTTATTTGTGATTCCAAGATCTTACTTCTTGCATTCATCTGTGTTTTCTCGGCCTCGCTAGCATCATGTTTCTTCTGTAACTCCTGTAGTTGTTCTTTCAATTTCTCATTTTCTATCTCTAGTGTTTTACATAACTGCTTGGCCTCTTGAACTTCGTTCTCTTTATGTGTTATGTGCTCTTGTGCTAGACTCAATTGGGCTGAAAGGTTCTTACCCATTTCATGAAGTTTATGCTTTTCCTGCATCGCTTTGTCATAGTCGGCATCAGCTTCAAGCATTAATTGTTGTGTATCCATAGCAGTTTTGATCATATGTTGAACCACTGGCTTGAGCTGAGCGACATCTACATTCAACCATGTTTTTGGGATGCTTGGAGCTTCCCCTGTTTGCACATCCCTTTCGTGTTCCACATGTACCGTTTCGTTGTGTGGTTGTCTGACTTGGAGTTGTACTTCCGGTTCGTTGCGTTCTTCTTCTATATTGATTATCTTCGTGGAACTCCCATGAAATGTAACATCCATATGTGAGGGTTCTGCCACTACCCTTATTGGTGTGAAGGGTTCTTACTCTTTCATCGTAGTGTCTTGTGGTTCTTCTTTGGGATTCTTGAAAGATTGCTCTCCTGCAAGCTTAGCCTCATGGATTTGAACGTTAGATGTTTCATTTATTTTGATGACATGTACTCTCTCTTGGGATACCTCTTTGCCTGCGGTGTCTTGATTGGGGTTGATGGGAGTTTGATTTACCTTCATGCCCTCTTCTTCTGCATTGTATTTCACTTCATTTAATTCCTCCCATTGTCCATCATCTTTTGACTCACTTCAAATGTCCGTATTTAATAGGGAGGTGTCTGGTTCCTCTTGTGCATCTGAAGATGAGCTTGAATTTACTAACCCTAATTCCCTGTATCTATGCACCTTGGTTAGCCTCTTTCTTACTTCCATGTCTTGGTGGGCTTGCTGGTAATGGTGCCCTTGAACTGATAGATTCACTTGACCTTCAGTGTATTGATGTGTGTCTCCCAGGGCTCTTGTTAATTCCTCTTTGGTAATCGGTCGATGCTCTTCAATTCTTGTCTTCGGGAACACATGTGTCCTTTTTGTGGCTGGGGTTTCTGCTTCTACTTGCATCAGTTCTCTTAGTCGTTTTGTACCTCTCATTTTAGGTTGGGAGCTAGTTTCTGCCTCCTCAATGATCTTGACACCTTTTTCTTTCTCGGGACTGTAGCGAACTTTGCATATTTGGCCATGGCTTCCAATGATGGCATTTCTTGAAAATGCTCTTTAATGCCCAAGGCATGATATATCAATATGGTCAAGGCCACGCTGCCGTTTAGGAATTTCTTGTGATTCCACTGCTTCTTTGCCCCGAATAGCCTCTCTTGAATGTAAGGAGTCATATTGACTTGATTTCCAATTTGTTTAATCGCATGTGATAGCATTTGTACTACAATTTTCTGAGGAGTAGTGTATCTATGCATGTTAGGAAAACAAAAGTGCTGATGAATGAGTCTTACTTCTTCTTCAATATCAATGTGATTAATGTCAGTGAAGGTCCTTGTCTTTGCCCCTCGAATTTTGTCTTTTAAGATCGTATTGCCATCCTTCTCCCATCCAAAAGCTTCCTTGATTAAATCGTGTGTAAATTGAATTATGACCCATTCACCTACTGCATCCATGACTCTAGCCTCTGGCACCAATGGATCATGTAGTGCTGGTTGTAACGTATTCATAATTTGCGTGCACCTTTGAAAGTCGGGTTTGTAGATTGGTAACTCAAAGTATTTGTAAATGCCTGCTTTCTTCATGATGTCAATGGTAGATGGGAGCTCATGTACCACCTTGAAATCCTGAGACATCACCGGGAACTGATGATCCATGTCCATGATTTTGATGGTTACCAGGAATAGATAATCCCCAGCTGGTTGATCCTCTCTAAACCAGTGTCCTTTTGCTTTTTTCATGCTTTGTAGATTGAATTCCATCACTTCCTCCTGAATGGTTGCTTCAGAATTTTCGAAGGCCATTTGCACTTGTAATGAACAGAGCATTAGCTGCTATAGAAGATATGGCATTAGTGTTGTGTGTTGTAGTAGCTTTCGTTCTTTACGTCGCTCCGTCCCCTTTTAGTGTATGAGTTAGATCCCTTAACACATATATTTTTTTTCATTTTATCCTAAAAGAAACAAGAACTAGCATAGCCCAAGCATTTATTTATTTACACCATGGGTCCATTCCTAGGAAGTAGAAGCTATGACCTGATTCCCGTTGGAGAATGTGCACCACTAGTTCTATTATGTACATTATGTGCCGAATGCCTGGCCTCGTAATGTGGCCCTATCTTGCATACTTTAGGTGCAAAGATAGGGCAACAGGAGTCTTCTTATTTCTGTTGTTCTATTCCTTGTTGTTGCTTTGGTTTTCAGCTCCATTTTGTAGTGTAGGTATTAAGCCTTGTCTTTTGCTCATTTTGGCATGCTGTATGTGTATCTCTTCCTTTTTTTGTTATCGGAGTTGTGGGGTTCCTTCTTTTGAGGTATCTGCAACAAAGCTCGCCAGTCCTCATTGTACTGTTGTGTTGATACAATGTTTCCTCTTGCTTGTCTATCTCTTGAATGGCCACTTGTCTGACCTTCTTGGGAATCCACATTTGTTGCCATGTTTTTTGCACTTCAATCAAAGGCTTAGGAAGCCATTCTTTCAATAGTCGTTTTGGTTTTGATTTCGGTGAAGAAGAATTCTTGCCCACCTTTGCCTCCTTATGAGCAAGGATGTGTGCTGGTGTTGCGATCTCTGATTCCTTCACTCGATCCTTGCGAACCCATTCGAAGTTAACGTTTCCTGAATGAGAGTAGTTGATGGTGGATTTCCAAGTTGGTGATTGTTCTTTTGCATGAGAAACTTGAAGAGTATTGATCTCCTTGGTTTCCTTCTGTTCATCAATCAAGTAAGATGAATCTACTTTCTCCCTGGATACATTAGGGTTTGAAATTCCTTCTCCTTTCAGACGTGTGTTGAAGCTCAAGGTCAAGGACAAAGCATGGAAGCGTGTCAAAGAAGTGGACACACAAGAAGAAGGAGCAAGTAGGGAGCTCCAAGAATCACATGTCAAATTTTTAAAAGAAATCCCTATAAAAATAGTGATTTTTATCACTAAAAATCATAGTAAATACCATTTTCTATTTTTTCAACTCCATTTTGTTCAAGCCAAGGAGTCCTTGAGCTTGAGGAGTATTATATGTATCATACTACCAATTTTCATAATTTTTAGATTCTGTTTGAGCCCCCAAATAAGCCTTGGAACCTAATTTTTAACTAGGCCGGACACTAGGTCTGGATAGGGCCAAAATTACTCAAAAAACTATAAAAAGGGCTGGAGAGCTCATTTTTGGGTTAGCTTGTTGTAGTTTTCAGCTTTGTAAGAGAGTTCTTTGGTAATCAAAGATCTTCCATTGTTCCACTCTTTGTTCTTACCTTGTGCACGTGTGTGTGTATGTGTGTGCATGCTTGTGTGCTTTCACTCACGCACTTGTGCCATCACTTGCTCGTGGTCTTCATACCGGTCCTCAAGTCTCCCCAGATTGACATTTATGAGGTGAAGCTCCTCACATTGGTACTCACCATTGTGCTAGAGTGACACCAAATTTGGCGCCGTTGCTGGGGAGAGAGCTTGGAGGACGAGCGTGTGACGATAAGACGTAGAGTAGCGACGTTGGAAGGTTAAAAAAAAAAAATAAAAAAAAATCACCATTTTCAGTTCAGTTTCTGAGTTTTTCTTCTCCTTCATCTTCATCATCATCACCATCTCCACCCACCTTCATCTTCTCAATTTTTTTTGGTTTTTAGAGTACATTCACCTTGCTTTTTACTTGTGGTTGTGAGAAACAACCTTAGAGAGGGTGCAGAACTGAAACGCTAAAGAAATAGTACCAAAATAGCCGAAAATCAGAGTGAACAGCCCTAGACGTGACGAAACTTGCACCAAGTATCGTGAGTGCAATGTCGAGGGTTTGAAGGTAGATTTGGCATCTATAGACACATAGGAGTGATAAGGAGGACACAAGGTACTCATATTTGCAAAAAATTTTGAATTTGGACTCCAAAAAATCCAAGTATTGTGTTTCTCCCGCAGTTGAGGTATCGCGATACCTGAGTATCGTGAACTCCTGTGGTCGAATATCGCGATACTTGAAGTGGTCCAATATCGTGTATCGTTGAGGAACACTCGTGATACCCAGTAGATATCGTGTATCGTGGAGTATTTCTCCCGATACTTGGGAAAGATCGTGTATCGTGGAGGCAGCTTCTCGTGATACTTGTTGGATATCGAGTATCGTCGGAAAGTTCTCGCGATACATGTTAAGTATCGAGTATCGTAGAGATCAGAAAACAATACTTGACGGATATCGGATATCGTTGTATTCCAAGTATCGTGTATCGTGATTTTTTCGCGATACATACCAAGTATCATGTATCGTGACATCCCAAATATCGTGTGTCGTGGGAATTCCAAGTGTCGTGTATCGTTTAGTTGAGATATTGTGTATTGTGGCAAGGCAAGTATCGAGTATCGCCTACTTCAAGTATCGCGATACATACCAAGTATCGAGTATCACCTACTTCAAGTATCGCGATACATACCAAGTATCGAGTATCGCCTACTTCAAGTATCGCGATACATACCAAGTATCGAGTATCGCCTACTTCAAGTATCGTGATACATACCAAGTATCGAGTATCGCCTACTTCAAGTATCGCGATACATACCAAGTATCGTGTATCGCCTGTTTTGAAGCAATCCCAGAGAGGCCCTGTTTCCCTGTTTTAACCCCCAGAACCCTGAACTGGCATAACTTTCTCATACGAAATCTGTTCGGAGTGATCCAGGATTATTAGATAGGGTATTTTGAAGTTGACCCTCAGGTTGGACTAGGAAGGAAGGGGTTCCACAAGATTTTGAGCAGTTCAAAGGACAATTGTGGACTTGTAGACAAGGCTTATGAACCTAAGATCAAGTAGACACTTAGGAAGAGATAGATAAAGTACCATATCACTTGAAACTAAGGTAAACTACACAACCAAATCAGGGGCTCACAACTCAAGGGTTAACACTACGTGCTGAGTTCTTAGACAGTAAAAAATGCCACTTAACTGGGAGAGACTCTTGGATTCTGAAGACATGCATAGTTCCGTACCTAGGGAAGGCCTTATTTCTACAATGGAAGGGGAATATAGGACATCTCTTCAATACGTATCCACTAACATGCAAGGAATACCCATCTACCTTGATGGTCTATACAGGTCAGTAGCAAGAATGAGAAGCACTACTGAATTAGAAATAGTTCCAAGACCAGCTGTCAAGTACGAAGATGGAGTTTATAGGGACAAGATGGGCCAGATATATGTAGTAACTGAAAATCCTGATCAGATTAATGAAAGAGGAGAGTTAGCTCGAGATCAGGCAACTATCTCACAAAACCCATTCGAGACCCAACAAAGAACAGAAAATGTGATGTTAAGACAAACGAGCCAAGGTAGTATACCCAATAGACCACATGAGCAATTCCTCATGTCAAGAATTAACCCCCATAGCCACACTAGCCAGGGAATGGGAGATATGAATAGACCTACCTTTAGGACAGAACCGCCCCAAGGTGTCCCCATCATAACTCGATCCCCAGAGCTCGACAGAAGACTGAGACCAATCCAACTGACCAAATGTATGCGAAATCATTACGATGGCACAGGAGAGCCCTATGACCACATTGCAGAATTCAAGCAGGTATTGCGAGCGGAGCAAGTGGATGACTTTTTCATGCAATATGAATCCTTTGGGCTAACCCTCACAGGAATAGCCTTGACCTGGTTTCAATCCTTGGATCCAAGTTGCTTTGAACATATTGAACAATTCTTCCAAGAACTTATTTGGGAATTCACTAAGCGAGGGATCAAGCACAATTCGTCATCTTTACTACATATTTTCAAACAAGCTCCTAATGAGACAGTAAAAAATGCAACACGAAGATTTAAGCAATACGTAGCCCGATGCCCTGTGATAGAGAGACCTTCTCAGCAAAAAATGATATCTTTATTTTTAGAAGGTCGAACCAATGGAACACTGAGGATCTTAGTATACGTAAAATGACTGCAAACCCTGAGTGAGTGTCTTCAGGAGTGCGTAGATTTGGAAGACAACTTAGCTGAGGATCTCAAAACCACACAGGATCCTACCAAACCAGAGGATACAATGAGCAATGAAACTTCTAGTTCGAGTTATATGGAGGAAGTGGCAGAGTTAGTGGCCAAGAAAATAGGGGCACAGGGACAAAGGAACTACCAGAACTCCTCCTTGAGAGTGCCAATGTTAGGAAGTTGCACACTTTGCGGTGGGGATCATCCATCTCATGTTTGCTCCAGAGAAGCAATTGGGTTATTACAACCTTACCCTTACGATAGACAACCAACTCAATCGCCTAACATGTACTCTTATAGTGAGCAGAAGTACATCAACTACAACACCGAAAACTATCCAATGAATAGACATCCACGACCGGTTGTACCATCCCACTGTAGACCATACGAGTACCCTCCTATAGAACAAGGCAGAGAAGTTCCTAGGTATAACCCATGTCCAGGATCACGAAGAGCATCTAGACTGTATGAGCATGGAGGTGATGGCCAACCTCAACCTAGACCACGGCAACAATCACCTCACCCACTATCTCCGACACAAGGGCAGAACATCACAATACAAGTTGTTTGTCTTGAGTGTGGCAAAGAACAACTCCTGAGAGATTGTCCCGAACATCCCTCTAGTGCACCAAAGGTTACACCCGTTAATGTAGTTGGCTTAGTAGGGGATTCAAGTTCTAGTAGCGATAATGTGGCTCCTATACATGCAGTTACGAGGGCACAAGCCTTACAAAAAGCTAGACCAGCTGAGCAATCAGAGCCAAGTGAGTTAGGAGAGCCTAGTAAGAGAAAAACAAGAACTTGGAAGGATACTAGAGAGAAGGCCAATCGTAAGTGGACCAAAAAGTTATCCGAATTAGAAGAAAGCCTGAAAGATGCAAAAACAAAAATAGAAGATATTGCCTCTCAAAGCCCCTCGCAAGTCAAAACTCCATCCACACCACCTCATCCCCACCCACCAACCAGTGTAAATAGACCACCACAATCAGGGTCTGTTCTTACAGATCCAACCCCAGAAGACTTGGACATGATGTTCAAGGCATACCAGGCTTGACTTCAAGAAGGGCCAACACCTGCAAACCTAGACAAGAGCTACCCTAGAGTAGATTTAGAGATTGAACGGACAAAAATGTGCATGAAAATGGTGGAACTAGCTCAAGCTATGTTCGAGGCCAATCAATCATTCAATCAGACAAATGCTATTACACCGGGTTTGCACTTCCAGGGCTTACTAGAAAGATTAGAGCAGCTGGTAAATAAACCTCAAGTTTCTTTACCTCCACAGGCTCAACCAACTGTTGAAAGAGAAAGCTCGTCACCGAAAAAAGTCTATGTTCCTGACTCCATAGATGATGGAGAATCTCTCTCAATTCAACAACACTCTCAAAAGTTCTTACGGGAAATACAAGAAGAGAAATGGGCCAAGGAGAAGGATGTCCCCCCTCCTATTCTTTAGATTGATGACCTTCATGATCAATTTCCACAAGACATTCCATCTATTTATGGAGAAAAACCAGAGCAACAAGAAGATGAACGATTAGATTTTGAATCTACTTCTTTACAAGAGTTGCCACAGTTCACAGGCCTATGGGAATCTGATCTCTTCAGATCAGAGCTCCCACAATACTAGTAAGAAATGAAGACTCAGTGGTTCCAAGAAGCACTGACGTCGTGAAGAACACTAAGGTTCAGTGTCATCTCACGGTAGAGGAGCTGCTCCAAGCAAAACCTGAGCTATGGAATCACGTGAAGGATCAGGTTCCCGAACTTGATTCCAATATGCCAAAAGCAAACTCTAAAGAGGAAGTTCCAGAGATACCTCTTGATAAAATAGGGGACATGAGTGAAGGTGAAGAAGGTAATACTTATCTTCCAATCACCTACCAAGGTTACACAACCAAAGCAATCATAGACTAAGGTGCTGGTGCTGCTATTGCAACCACCTCCTTGTGGAAGCGATGGGGCAAGCCCACATTAAGACCAACTAGAATGAAGCTTCAGATGGCTGACGGCCATGTGAAAAGACCTCTAGGATTGCTCGAAGGGATAACTCTAACCACTTGTGGTGTAGAGTTTGAACACACATTTTCTATATGTGACTTTGAGAAAAATAATGTCTACGAGATGATCCTAGGGAGGCCTTTCCTACGAGAACTGCACATTGTACAGGATTGAGGAACCAACTCCTTATACTTGCAGCACTTAGGGGTCACAACCAAGGTCAATTTGAAGAATTACACCTTCAGAGATGTACCACCCCTACAGTGGAATCCTATCCACAAGGAGCAAGAAGATTCAATCTCTTTGCATTCTAAAAGTTCATCTGATACATCCTGGATGCATGAAGATACTCATTTGTGGATGTGCAAGGTTGCAAAGGAAGAGGAAAAACACTTAAAGGCAAGAGAAAAAGGAACTTCTCAAGGAGATAGACCAGTTAGAGACCCAGCCTATACACCGATGATATTTCCAGATGAGGAATTTGAGCCTCATGGTTGGGCAGAAATCTTAGCTACCATGGACATTGCGGTCAATGAAGAACAATGGACGCCTCATTGTGATGAGGAGGGTTATGATATCTCAGTGTTCATGTGTCAACCCTTGCTAGAAGAAGGTGACTCTAATGACTTCATAGAAGAAGAAGAGAACGATGATGATCTAGAGTCCATTGTGATGGATAGTTGCTTTATTTCAGAGGAGCACTATCTAGAAGATATAGGAGTATTTACACAAAAAGAAGAAGAACCTCTCACAAGCATTAAAACGGTAAATTCAAAGGATGGGAGTGAAGGTAGTCAAAATAAAAAAGAAAAGAAAAGTAGTAAAATAGGACGAGGAGGAACCATTGTTTGAAGTACCAGAAAATTTCAAAAAATACGAAGTTGAGGACCCGAAAAATTTTGGTACGAATGCCTAAGAGAGAGGCCACAACAGGCGAAGCATATGATAACAAAGAAAAAAAATTGTAGTCTCCATCAAAGAGAACGAAGAGAGATGTACATACATAGGAGATGACTTAAGTAAAGAAGAGGAAGTAGAGTTGGTGGCGTTATTAAGGGAATACAGGGACGTGTTTGCATGTCACTATAGAGACTTGAAGGGAGTAGATCCGAAAATTTGTTCTCATACAATCCCCATGATAGCAGATGCCAAGCCCACCAAACATAAGCCCTACACATATAATGACACTTATGGAGCCAAAATAAAAGAAGAAATTGATAGATTGATTGAAGCTGGATTCATCTATGAGATTGAGCATATTGAATGGGTGTCCCCCATTGTAGTGGTGCCCAAGAAGAATGGAAAGTTACGTGTGTGTATTAACCTTAAGAAAGTTAATGCTGCCACGATAAGAGATAGTTATCCGCTTCCAATCACTGAACATTTATTGGAGCATGTTGCAGGCAAGGAAGTTTATAACTTCCTTGATGGAATTTCAGGTTACAATCAAGTAGCCATTGCCCCAGAAGATCAACATAAAACAACTTTTGCCACAGAGTGGGGGATCTTTGCATTTCGTGTGATGCCATTTGGGCTCACCAATGCACCTGCAACATTCCAAAGACTCATGTGCCATGTCTTCAAAGAGTTCGTGCGAAAGAGCTTAGAAGCATATGTGGATGATTTATGTGCTCATTCCCAACAAAGAAAATGCCACATTCCTGAGCTCAGACAGATCTTCAACAAGTGTAGAGAATATCGAGTGTGTCTGAACCCAGAGAAGTGTGTGTTCATGGTACGTCAAGGTAAAATCTTAGGTCACATTGTCTCTAAAAATGGAATATCAACAGATGAGGACAAGGTAAAAGCCATAGCGGAGTTGCCGAGGCCAAGGAATGTTAAAGAGGTACAAGCCTTTATGGGCCATTGTGGATATTACCGTAGGTTTATTCACATGTATGCAATCATAGCTAAACCTCTTTATGCCTTGTTGACAAATTTTGAGTGGAACGACGAATGCGAGAAGTCCTTCAATGAGCTGAAGAGACGCTTGTGCACAGCACCGATACTGACCACTCCTGATTGGAATAAGCCATTCCATGTACACGTGGATGCATCCAATTATGCAATAGGATGTGTGCTGTCACAACCAACTGGTGAAGGGAATTTAGATTTGCCTATAGCATATGCTAGCAGGCAATTGAACGCTGCTGAACGAAACTACACCACAACCGAAAGAGAAAGTTTAGGCATGGTATATGCTGTGAAAGTTTAGACACTATCTATTGGCCAACAAGCTCAAATTTTTCACTGATCATCAAGCTTTATTATACTTGGTCAATAAACCTTGCAATATGGGACACTTAGTAAGATGGTTCCTCCTACTAATGGAATATGACTTTGAAGTGGTTAGGCAAGGTAAGACGCACCTTAGAGCGGATCACCTTTCTCGCATCACTTCAGGAGAGCCACCGCAAGGAGTGTCCGATGAATTGCCCGACGCTTATCTGTTCAACCTAGAAGTTGTTCCTAAATGGGCAAATAAGTTGGTACCAGTCCTAACCATTGGACCTGCAAATAAGAATGTGAAATCAAACAAAGATGAAATTTTAAAATCACAAAAATATCAAATATTGGCAGGAAGCATGTATAAACAAGATACGGAAGGTGTTCTAGCTTGTTGCATCGAGGACGATGAACATAGCAGTTGGTTGCAACAAGCCCATGAAGGATTGCTAGGAAATCACTATTCTAAACAGCGAACATTGCAGAATCTAAAACGTTTGGGAGTGTATTGGCCTAGCATAGACAAAGAAATTCATGAGTGGATTAAGAATTGTCCAATGTGCAAAGAGAGACCCCCCGTGGAGCATGCCACCCTTTATCACGTGTCGTTAATTCCAGACTGGAGTGCTCCATTGGTAGAATTCATGAGATCAGGAACCTTACCCAAGGAGGCTAGTCTAGCAAGGAAACGAAGCATGGAGCAAGAGGCCAAAGACTATGCCTTCGTAGGAGACAACCTATATAAGAGAGGAAAAGATGGTTACTTAAGATTGTGCGTTCACGAATCAGAATACTTGAAAGTCTTAGAAACTGCCCATTACAGTGTCGCAGGCGGACATTTTGGTCCTGATCGAGTAATTAAGACTATTCTATTCTCAGGACTTTGGTGGCCCACTCTTCATATGGATGCACATACCTATGTGAAGAAATGTGACACATGCCAACGTGCCCAGTACCCAATTAGAAAAGATGAGATGCCTTTGAGGCCAATGATGGGAGGACGTGCATTCTCGAAGTGGGGCATAGACTTTGTAGGTCCTATTAACCCCCTAGCTAGAAACTCCCATGTAGAATACATTATTGTAGCCACGAACTACCTTACAAAGTGGGTAGAAGTCAAAGCCACAACGAAGAATGATGCTCAAACAACGGCAAAGTTCTTATTTGAGAATGTGTTCACACGATACAGATTACCAATAGAGTTAGTAAGTGATAGAGGCACACACTTCTTGAATGAAGTAATCGAAAAACTTCTTCAAGAATTCTTGGTGATACATAAAAAGTCTGCCCCCTATCATCCACAAGCTAACGGACAAGCTGAGAGCACGAATAAGGTCCTATGTAACGTATTGACAAAACTAGTAAATTACAAACGCTCTGACTGGGACAAACAACTTCATCATGCTGTTTGGGCCTACCGAGTTGCCTATAAAACGGTACTCAATGCCACCCCATTTCAGATGGTCTTCGAACAGAATGCTGTGCCATCATTGGACTTCCTAATCCCAACTTTAAAAGTAGCACAAGAGCATGAGTGGAATGGACATGAATTGTCCTCTAGGATCTTTGAGCTAGAACGCTTAGGTGAGACAAGGTTACGAGCGGCTGCAGGCATCTATGCTGCAAAGAAAAGGCAAAATGCATACTTTGATGCACATATCAAGGATAAAGGCTTGAAAGAGGGAGACCTGGTGTTGGTTTATACATTAAAGCAACATGCCCGTAAATTAGAAAAAAGAGGATATGGACCCATGATCATCAATAGAATTTCCACTCGGTGCAGTTCAATTGGCCACACTAGAGGGAGATATCCTGCCAAACTATATCAGTGGTTGCCGAGTCAAGCTATATCGAGAACCTCTTACTAAGGACATGCTAAAGAGACTCAACACTGCTAAGAAGCGAAAAGAAGAAGAATTAAGGGTTAGAGAAGAAGCACAGGCTGAGGCTAGAGAACGCATTAGGAGAAATAAGTTAAGACGCCTAGGCCTAGATGTTAATATTGAGGCCCCAAGATAACACATGGCCATGTGTCAAACATCAAGTACGATTGCTTCTCAAATAAGTAATCGACGTCCTTTTGTGACCATAGCGGCAGGACAAGGGAAGAATGCAAGGACTGTGAGAGCATTGATTGACTCAGGTGCAACAACTAGTGCAGTTAGACTATCCTACTGCCAAGACTTGCAATTAAAAATAAAGCCCATAGAAGCCTATCTCATAGGTTTGGGAGGTGTGGAAATGCCTTTTTTGGGCGGAAGTGGAACTTCCTATCTACTTTCAAAATGTTCCAATAAAAGTCAAAATGCTAGTGTGTCATGATGAGGACCTTACAGAACCACTTGTCTTGGGTCAAGATTGGATTTACAACCATGCAGTCAACTTGAACCTAAGAAGTCAAATCCTTCAAGTTTGGGCACATGACAAAGTATTACATTAGAATTAGACAATTGCATGCTCACAAATCCAAAGGTCACACATTCTCTTAGTTCTTCCGAAACTAATCTTCGTCGAGAAAATGTTGTGTGTGTCAAAAACCCTACGAAGCCAAAGGACTCAATCATGGAAGCACAAGCTCAAAGGGCAGCAAACCCCTCTTCTTCTTCACATACTAATGCAAGTGTAACTCGACCAAAGAGGCACGCAAAGATGACATCTGCTATATCAAGTAGATAGACGAAATTCAAGAAGAAAGAAGCTCAGGGCATGAAGCAGATTTGGGTACAAAAAGGAAAACAACCACCAGCCTTGCCACAACCCTTCCCAATCAGGCAAGTCAACCATGCTAAAAGAAGCACCAAGAAAAGAGGACCAGCTCAATCCTACAGTCTTCGACAAATTTGGGTACCAAAGCAATCAAGGGAGGTTGACCATAATAACGTACAAATTTGGGTGCCAAAGAAGTTAGTTGCAGCTCAACAAGGGCGATTACAAATGTGGGTACCCAAGACACTCTTACATGCACGAACACCACAAATCTCCCTCACAAGCAAAGTTTCCACAAAGACGCCAAGGAGAAGCAAGGGTCAACACCAAGCACAAAGAACCAAAGCAGATCAGCCCACCTCTTCGACAATCATAAAAAGGCAACCAAAAAGGGTATGGGTTTGGAAGCCAAAAGTATCAGTAGCTTCCACAAAATCAAAGAGCCAACCACGCTGGATACCAAATTTTAGACACCATTCCACGATGAAGGGGCCAGAAGTGATTTCCACAAAGCCACGTACCATTCTCAAATGGATCCCTATAAGGAGGATTACATCATTGCAAGATTCAATCGACACCTCCAAACAAAGATTGCATCAAGTCTAGAATTAACATAAAAAAAAAGCCTCGACCAACAACAACCATGTGCCTTTGGCATAACCTTGTCTTTTGCACCATTCAGGTCATGCATTTCCAAAGTATGCATTAATCTAGGGCCACATTACACAGCCGTGCATAGACACAATTGAGAATACCAGGCACATGCAACACATTGGACATATGTAAAATATTTTTATTGACACTAACACCTTTCTTCTTGTTTTGTGAACTTGTTAAAAAAAAAAAAAAACCAAAAGAAAGAATAAGATTGTGTGTTTGATGAATCCCCAATGCGAACCATCAACAATGGAAGACAAGCTGATGATCAATCATCATGATGGAATTACAACACGAAGAGTTAAAGATCGACAAAATTTTCACCATGCTAAGAATTGTATGCTTCAACAACAACATAACCATGATCGATTAGGAAACCTCTTCGTCAGCTTACCCTTGAGTACCTAGCTCAAGACCCAACTTCTTGCACCATAATTCTTCCAATGCATTTCCCAAGTATGCATGCATAGGGCTACATTATAGAGCTGTGCACAAGGCACATTCTTCTTCTAACCCATGCACTAATGCACTTATCCATCAGTCATTATGGGTCACAAGTACCTGGTATGGAAACTAGGGAAGCCATCTTGGAAGAACCAGAGGACATCACGGTGACAACAACCAGAGCCAGGAAGCAATCCACCACAAGAGTTGCTCATAATCAACATTGACAACCTCTTTCGAGTAGCTCACAATTTTTGAAAGCTCACAAAGACACCATCCAGCTGGAATACACGGACGAAGTCCATACAAAGGTCGCAATGAAAAAAGGATGAACTAGACAACTTCCCAAGCTACAATTCAAAGATGAACCGCTCCTACTGATACATGAAGGACACTACCTCTCAATGTACTACATGGAACAACCATTACAACAAGGGTCTATCAGGGACAACAGACTCAAGAGGGGGGGGAGTGTTGAAGCTCAAGGTCAAGGACAAAGCATGGAAGCGCGTCAAAGAAGTGGACACACAAGAAGAAGGAGCAAGTAGGGAGCTCCAAGAATCACATGTCAAATTTTTAAAAGAAATTCCTATAAAAATAGTGATTTTTATCACTAAAAATCATTGTAAATACCATTTTCTAATTTTTCAACTCCATTTTGTTCAAGCCAAGGAGTCCTTGAGCTTGAGGAGTATTAGATGTATCATACTACCAATTTTCATAATTTTTAGATTCTGTTTGAGCCCCCAAATAAGCCTTGGAACCTAATTTTTAACTAGGCCGGACACTAGGTCTGGACAGGGCCAAAACTACTCAAAAAACTATAAAAAGGGCTGGAGAGCTCATTTTTGGGTTAGCTTGTTGTAGTTTTCAGCTTTGTAAGAGAGTTCTTTGGTAATCGAAGATCTTCCATTGTTCCACTCTTTGTTCTTACTTTGTGCGCATGTGTGTGTGCATGCTTGTGTGCTTTCACTCACGCACTTGTGCCATCACTTGCTCGTGGTCTTCATACTGGTCGTCAAGTCTCCGCGGATTGACATTTATGAGGTGAAGCTCCTCACGTTGGTACTCACCATTGTGCTAGAGTGACAACCTGCTTCTGAGTGATTTGTGCTGGAATCATTTTCTACGTGCTCTTCTATGATTTGTTCCGCACTTTCGATGACTCCCGATCTCTGTGAGGGTTTCTCTCCTAATAGACTAAAGATTTCCTTGTGCCCTATTTTGGCTGAAATGTATCCTTGTGCTAGGTGGATGCTTACCTCATTCTCAATGATCCAATCTTGTCCTAGTATCAAGTTTTCTATTAAATCTTCATCTCTGCACACTAGAACTCGTTGTTCCATAGTTGAATTTCCTAGGTGGAGGGATACTATGGCTTCTCCAATGCATGTTATAGCTTGACCTCCAACTGCTATCATATGTGCTTTCATGGGTGTCATAATCGTTTGAAGATCTCGGGTGACCGTATTTCGTATGCAATTGAGTCCTGCTCCTGAGTCTATCAAGGCGTCTATCAGTCGGTACTCCATTGTTCCAATTCCTAGGTTTAGGTAAGGCTGGAACATGTTGACATTAGTCGTGTCGGACTTATGAACCTGGTAATTAGCCATGGGAATAGGCTCTTCTCCTTGTAGATATCGTTCATCTCTTTGCTATATCCACTCCTTCCGTTTCTTAATACGCTCTAAGGCTTCTTGTCGTGCCTCCTCTCTAATCCGTTCTTCCTCTTTCTTCCTATTTCACGCACCTACAAGGCGTGCTAGCATTTCATCCGTCAATGGCTCCATATATCGTTTTACTCGGCCTCCACTTATGTAGTTAGGAAGAATATCTCCATCTAGCGTAGCTAGATTAACTGCTCCACTCGTGGAAATCCTATTGATGATTAGAGGTCCATATCCGCGTTTTTGTAATTTCTTGGCATGTTGCTTCAAGGTGTAGACTAGGACCAAGTCTCCTTCTTTTAGTCCCTTGTCTTTTATGTGTGCATCATAATATGCCTTTTTTCTCCACTTGGCCGCGTAAATCCCTGCAACCGCTTGTATTCTAGTCTCATGCAGCTTCTCAATTTGGTCTAGTTGCTTGGATAACTCATGTCTTGTCCATTCATACTGCTGGGCTACTCTCAAAGTGGGAAAATCGATCAGCAGGATTGCGTTTTGTCCGTACACGAGATTGAATGAAGTAGCTCCAATGGCAGTTTTGTAAGCGACTCAGAAGGCCCAGATTGCATGATGCAATTGTTTGTCCTAGTCAGACCTTCCACTATTGACTATTTTAGTCCATACTGTGCATAACATCTTATTGGACCTTTCTGCTTAACCATTAGCTTGAGGATGATATGGGGCTGATTTTTTATGGATCACCAAGAACTCATTCATTAAAGACTCTATTAACTCATTAATGAAATGCGTTCCTCGGTCACTCACAATCTCAATTGGTAATCCGAAACGAGTGAATATATGCTCAAAAAGAAACTTAGCAGTGGTTTGAGCATCGTTCCTTCTAGTAGCCTTTGCCTCCACCCATTTTGTCAAATAATCTGTGGCTACTATGATATATTCAGCATGTGACCCTTTGGATGGTGGGTTAATGGGTCCTATGAAATCAATAACCCATTTAGAAAAGGCTCTAGCACAAACCATAGGTCTCAATGGCATGTCACCTCACCGAATCGGGTATTTGGCCCTTTGGCATGTGTCACAACTTCGTACATAGGTTTCCGCATCCATATGCAAAGTTGGCCACCACAAGCCCATGAATAGGATCCTTTTTACGGTTTTCTCACCGGAAAAATGACCTCCTGTAGCACCTGCATGTGCCATTTCTAATATGGGCAAGTACTCTCCTTCATGCACACATAATCGTAACTGAGTATCTTTTCCCCTCTTGAACAATTGTCTTCCCACGATTACATAATCCTTGCTCATTTCCTCTAGGGCTCGCTTCTTTGCCAAGCTAATTCCCTCCTCATGTTCTCTTGTCTTTAGGAATTTCACCAATGTTTTACATCCAATTGGGTGTTATTGTTGAGAAAGGTAAGGATGTATGATCCTGTGGAATGGTTTCCTGGCATTCTGCATAGTTACTAACATAATCATGGACATCTTTAGGCATATCAGGCTAGTATACTCCTAACCGTCTTAATTCTCTTAGAGTTCCATGAGTTCCTTTGTGTGTCCTACATTTGTTCACATGGGCTTGTTCCATCAGCTTCATGTTTTTGTCTTCCTCAACACATCTCAAAAGTACACCATTGGGTTCCTTATAGTATACACTTCCCGCAATAATGTGCAAATTCCTTGGCTGCAGAATTTCCTTTTTATTCTCTTTATTGATGGGGTGCTATGGACCATGAGTGAGTATTGGAATTAGCTTCTCTACCCACTTGGGACACACTTCCAAATTGAATAGATAAGTGGCAGATCATCTGGTACTCCGCTTGGTGGTTCTCCATGTGTCAATCTAGAGAGGTGATCTGCTCGTACATGGGTATTTCCCTTTTTCACAATTACTTCAAAGTCGAACTCCATCAATAGCAAAAACCATCTCACCAGTATTCCGGTGTTACAAGGCTTATTGACTAGGTACAATAAGGCTTGATGATCTATGAAGAACTTGAACTTGTTGTCTAAGAGATAGTGTCTAAATTTTTTCATTGCATAGACCATTCCTAATCCCTCTCTCTCTGTAGTTGTATAGTTTCTTTCAGCTAGATTCAGTTGTCTACTCGCATAGGCAATTGGGTGATCTAACTTTCCTTCATCTGTCGGCTGAGCTAGGATGCAGCTTATTGCGTAATTTGAAGCGTCCACATGAATATGGAAAGGCTTGTTCCAATTCGGTGTTTTTAGAATTGTGGCCGTACTAAGTCACCTTTTTAACTCGTTAAATGCCTTTTCACATTCATCAGTCCAAGTGAATTGAGTCAGCAGTCCATATAAAGGTTTGGCAATTATGGCATACATTTGGATAAATCGACAGTAGTATCCACAATGTCCCATAAATGCTTGCACTTCTTTTGCATTCTTTGGTCTAGGAAGTTCCAAAATGACTTAATCTTGTCTTCATCTATAGATATTCCGTTCCTAGAGACTATGTGTCCTAAGATCTTCCCTTGTCTTACCATGAAGACACACTTCTCAGGGTTCAGGTAGACTCTATATTGTCGGCATTTATCAAATATCTTCCGCAATTCAAGAATGTGATCTTGACTTTGGTTTGAATATGTACATAGGTCATCTACATACACTTCCATACTCTTCTTCAGGAATTATTTGGAAACATGACACATCAACCTTTGGAAAGTAGCAGGCGTGTTAGTGAGTCCAAAAGGCATCACTCGGAAAACATAGACTCCCCATTCAATCGTGAATGCGGTCTTATGTTGATCCTCAGTAGCAATGGCTACTTGGTTGTATCCTGAGAATCCATCTAAGAAGCTATAGACTTCCTTTCCTGCAACTCTTTCCAATAGATGGTCAGTGATGGGTAATGGGTAGCTATCGCGTATCGTGGCTGCATTCACTTTCTTCACGTTAATGCATAATCTAAGTTTTCCGTTCTTCTTAGGCACAACCACTAGTGGTGATACCCATTCAGTGTGTTCTATGTCAAAGATGAATCCATCCGCTAATAGCTTGTCTATTTCTTCTTTAATTTTTGCAGCATAGACCTCATTGTATGTGTAAGGGTGTTGTTTAGATGGTTTTGCCTCCGCCGTCATTGGTATTCTATGAGAGCAAATAGAGGGTTCCACACCCTTGAGATCCTTATAGGTCCAAGCAAGCACATCTCGATATTCCTGGATCAACTGTATTAACTCCTCTTCCTCCTTGGTCGACACGTCTTTTCCTATGTATGTACATCTGTCTTCTCCATCTTCCACCATTACTATGATCTTTTTTGTTTGTTCCTTATTGTCGTACACTTCTCTTTCTCTTGCTTCTCTCTTAGGCATTTGAATGGCTATTTTTCTCTCTTCTACTTCGTACCTTTTAAAATGCTCGGGAACCTCAAAAAGTTCAAGATTTGGTTCGATCTTACTCACACTTTCCTCCTGCTTTGGTACTATGGGGGCTGCTTCTATCACTAACACTTTGGTCGTTCCCTGCTTATTTTCGGTTCGAATGGCTTCTAAGTAACGCTCTTCTGAATCAAATTCTAGTTCCATCTCTATGCTCTCGTATTCTTCTTTCCATTCCTTTTCCAGTACTTCTCCTGCTTTGACTTCTTATAAGACCACCATATACAAGTTTACATCATAGCCTTCTTCGTCCACACATTCATTCATCATTAGAACTTCTTCATTCACACATACACCCAAGGTTGCTAAGATTTCCATCCATCCATGCGGTTAAAATGTTTCATCAAGGAAGATTTGAGGCATGTACCTTGGATCTTCTATGGGTCGGTAATTAGGATGTCCTATTGGCCACAACTGCCTTTTATTATCCTCTTTCTTGGCTTCTTTACACATCCATAATTGGGCTCCTCATGCATCCATGATTGATCACTTGATCCAGCACTATGGATAGACAAGCCGTCCTCTTCCTTGTGTATGGAGTTCCATTGTAGTGGGGGTACATCTCGATATGAAAATGTATGCAAATTTAACTTGGTAGTGTTTCCTTGGTGTTGAATGTACATTGAGTCTTTTCCCCAATCTTGTACTACCCTAAGCTGTCTCATGAAGGGTCCTCCTAATATCATCTCATAGTTATTTGCTTTTCCAAATTGACAGATAGCTAGGGTATGTTCAAA
Organism: Ceratopteris richardii; assembly: GCA_020310875.1. Taxonomy (NCBI): domain Eukaryota; kingdom Viridiplantae; phylum Streptophyta; class Polypodiopsida; order Polypodiales; family Pteridaceae; genus Ceratopteris; species Ceratopteris richardii. The sequence continues at coordinate 124,005,516 of CM035412.1, read as the reverse complement.
TTCAACTCCACAGGTGGTTAGCTTGATCTTTCCTAATATTCCCAAGGGTTTCTCAACATGGCCATCTGCTAATTGAAGCTTCATACGAGTGGGTCGTAGAGTAGGTTTTCCCCATTTCTCCCAAATTTCTTTGGTCACAATACCTACTCCTGCTCCAGTGTCTAATATGGCTTTGTTCATATAGCCATTGTAAGTGACAGGTAGACACGTGTTGCCTTCGTCTCCTTCACTAAATTCTCCAACCTTATCCACTCGGATTTGTACCTTAGATGGGTTTTGTCTTCCCTTGTTTTCCTTTTCGTCCTTCTCCTGCCCTAATTCCAGTTGACCTGCTAATTGTTTCCATAATTGTGGTTTAACACGGAGTAGTTCTTCCACAGTCAGTTGGCATTATACTTTTGTCTTTTTAAGTTCTGTTAGATTGTGTGAATTCTTATCTGAGTTTCCCCTTCCTTTTCCTCATACTGTGGGTGCTCGGAAGATCATGGATTCTTTTTCGTACTCTCCCATGGAATTGGGTAGGGTTGAAATGCTCAGAGTTTCTTCCCTATTTCGGTCTAGTCTCGATACTTCCTCATATACTTCTTCCATAAAGGGACTTGGCTGATAAACTTCCACATTTAATTCCTCAAAGGGAGGTTTAGTCACTCCATTCCTCTTCCATTGTTCTTCTCGGATTCTATTCCACAATTCTTTTGTCCAGTCAACCTCTAAATCCGGTATTGTTGACATAGGTTTGTCCTAGGTTTTCACTAGCTCACATTTGTTATTGTTCTCTTTAGGTTCTTTGTTCTTGGCTTTAACGCAATCCTTGTATTGATCCTCCGCTATCCTTGTCCCGGGGAGGGATGGGATGGTCTTTTCTAGGGTTGCTTGTGCTACCTCTATGAGTTTCCTGCATATAGCAAGTCTCTCTTTTTCTAACTCTCCTTGTGGGTAAAGCTTTTCATGTTGTTCCATATTCGGTCCAGTCTTAATTCTAGCTTGGTACGCGTTCAACCACATGTCCAAATCATCCGGTTTTGGGTCAGCTAGAATTGATCCTGGTTTCTCTGATTCTCAGATAGGCGGTGGAATGGGAACTTCTTCCTGAATCTCTGGTTCTTTATGCTTCTTAATGCTTCTTGCATGTTTCTTATTTTCTTGACTTTTGTTTTTCATCCATTTTTCTTTGAGCTTCTCTCTTCTTTCCTTCCATTTTTGTGCTTTCATGTTTTGGGTATTCTCACATGGGTCCTCTGAATCTTCCACTATTTGAATTTTGGGGTTTAAGGTTCTATTGTTTTCTTGTTCCAGATCTGGTTGTTTTCCTTCTCGTTCCTTCATTTGTGCTCATGTAATGGCCTTTAATGGTACGGTGTATTCCTTATCACTTCCCGGTGCTTCTATCACTTCGATTACATTAATAGGTGCAGTGTCTTGAGCCTTGTTGGGGTTTTTTGGGAAATCACGGAAGAGATGTTCCTTTCCACAATCACTGCAATATTCTTCCCAAGTCCTAGGAGGTGGTGGGTTGTAATGCCGAGTGCATTCTCTGATAAAATGGTCTCCTCCGCATCTATAACAAGGTCCTCTTGGCATAGGTGGTCTGAGGGGTGGTCTTATAGGTGGTTGTGCTTTAGATGCGGGGTACATTAATGTCGCCACTTCTGGTCCATAGACACTATCATAACCTTCGTATCCGTAGTAGTGTGGATCATAAGTTTGTTCATACTCAGACATGTTAGCGTCATAGGGATAGTACTCCCCCTGAGATGGATCGTAACCTGGGTTTTTTGACTCCAAGCTGGTCATAGGTGATGTTGGCGTGATGGCTCTTTCTAGGTTTTCCTCTGGTTGAGCGTACTTAACCTGTACCACATGTTGGGGCTGTGATAGTTGTGGTCCTAACACTGGCTGGGGTTGTTGTTGAAGCTCAAGGTCAAGGACAAAGCATGGAAGTGCATCAAGGAAGTGGACACACAAGAAGAAGGAGCAAATAGGGACTCCAAGAAGCACCTGTCAAATTTTCAGAAGAAATCCCTATAAAAATAGTGATTTTCATCACTAAAAACCATTGTAAATACCATTTTCCATTTTTGTAACTCCATTTTGTTCAAGCCGAGGAGTCCTCGAGCTTTAGGAGTATTAGAACTACCATCCTACCAATTTTCATAATTTTTAGACTCCGTTTGAGCCCCCAAATAAGCCCTGGAACCTATTTTTTAACTAGGCCGGACACTAGGTCTCGACAGGGCCAAAACCACTCAAAAAACTATAAAAAGGGCTGGAGAGCTCATTTTTGAGGTTAGCTTGTTGTAGATTTCAGCTTTGTAAGAGAGCTCTTGAGTAATCGAAGATCTTCCATTGTCCCACTCTTTGCTCTTACTTTGTGCACGTGTGTGTGTATGTGTGTGCATGCTTGTGTGCTTTCACTCACACACTTGTGCCATCACTTGCTCACGGTCTTCATACCGGTCCTCACGCCTCCACGGATTGACATTTATGAGGTGAAGCTCCTCACGTTGGTAGATGCCATTGTGCTAGAGTGACACCAAATTTGGCACCGTTGTCGGGGAGAGAGCTTGGAGGACGAGCGTGTGATGGTAAGACATAGAGTAACGATGTTGGAAGGTAAAAAAATCACCATTTTTAGTTCAGTTTTTGAGTTTTTCTTCTCCTTCATCTTCATCATCATCACCATCTCCACCCACCTTTGTATTCTCAGTTTTTTCCATTTTTTAGAGTCCATTCACCTCGCTTTTTACTTGTGGTTGTGAGAAAGAGCCTTAGAGAGGGTGCAGAACTGACACGCTGAAGAAATAGTACCAAAATAGCCAAAAATCAGAGTGAACAGCCCCGGACGTGACACAACCTGTGCCAAGTATCATGAGTGCAATATCATGGGTTTGAAGGGAGATTTGGCATCTACAGACACATAGGAGTGACAAGGAGGACACAAGGCAAAAAAATTTGAATTTGGACTCTAAAAAATCCAAGTATCGTGTTCTCCCGCGGTTGAAGTATCGCGATACCTGGATATCATGAAACTCATGTGGTCGAGTATCACGATACTTGCAGTGGTCACATATCGAGTATCGTGTATCGCTGAGAAACATTCACGATACTAGACAGATATCGCGTATCGTGTATCGTGGAATTAATTTTCGCGATACCTGGTAGATATCGAGTATCGTCAGAAAAGTTATCACGATATTGATCACGTATCGAGTATCGTAGAGACCTGAAAACAATACTGGAGGAATATCAAATATCATGGGAATTCCAAGTATCGTGTATCGTGATTTTTTTCGCGATACCCACCTAATATCGTGTATCGTGACCTGCAGTGTCAAGTATCGTGAGTCTAACTCTCACCTCAGATCGAGTATCGTGTATCGTGGGATTCCTCTTGGCGATACCTGTGCAATATCGAATATCGTGAGGGTCCTTCCGCGATACTTGCTGGATATCGAGTATCGTGATCTGTCTAGTTGGTCGAGTATCGTGTATCGTGTGGCCTAAGTATCGAGTATCATGACTTTTCCAGTGTGTCAAGTATCGAGTATCATGGATTTTCTCTTCGTTCAGATATCGTGTGTCGTGGAATTCCAAGTATCGTGTATCGTCATCTTCCAAGTATCGCAACACTTACTAAGTGTCGTGTATCGCCTGTTTTTGAAGCACTTCCTGAGAGGTCCTGTTTCCTTGTTTTAACCCCCAGAACCCTGAACTCGCATAACTTTCTCATATGAAATCCGTTTGTAGGGATTTTGGGTTTGTTGGAAAGCTCGTGGGGAGTACAACCAAAACTTCCACTGGTTACGGTATAGTATTTTCAAGTTGACCCTCAGGTGGACTAGGAGACCAAGGAGTTCCAAAGGATTTTGAGCAATACAAGGGGAAATTTTGGACTTGTAGACAAAGCTTATGAACCTGAGATCTGGCAGACACTTAGGCAAGGATAGGCAAAGCATTAGATCATCTGAGGCTAGTGTCAATCATACAGCTAAGTCTTGGGCACAACAACTAAGTGGGTATCCCTACACACTAAGTTCCGACACAAGTGATTCAGAAATGTCTTTTAGCATGGAGAGACCCACACGTAGTTCAGGAACTGCTTATTTACAGACACCAGAAGGTCCCTATAAGACACAATTGGAGTATATCAGGACCAACCACTTAGGTGCTCGCATCTATGAGGATGGTCTGAGACGATCAATGGTCCAACTCAAAAATCCTGATCAACCCTTCAGACTTGAACACCCAGTGGTCAAGTTCGAAGAGGGTGCGTACATTGATAACGAAGGAACCATGTATGTGGTTACCAACTTACCAGATAGGACGAATGAGTTTGGAAATGTTATTCTTGAGAATGAGATAGGAGACCTAGAGCAAGGGAATCTAGGGGGAGAACCGAAGGCTCCTAGAGGTAAGTCAGTCTTGACCAGAGTGCTCACTCCAGAATGGATTCCTCAAGATAACAAAAGCATAGAACTATTCTTGAATAGAGAAACAGAGGAAGTCTTTTGGAGATTTAGGCCAGATCAACCCAGCCCAGTAGTCACCATCTATGAATTCAAGGATCCAGAGACACCAGGGAAAGTTCTCTATCTAGATCACACATCTGAGAAATTATTCTTGGTATCAGATCATGACATACATGCTTACACTTGGCAAGGTGAATCAATTTTCCCTCCACCAAGATCTAATGTTTCCCATGGCCTCCAAGGAGCCGGATCATCTAAGGCTCATGAAACCCAGAGGGAAAGAACTAGAGAGAGACCGGAGGTAAGCTTTGCAGAAACTATGGGCAGAGACAGATCAGGATATGGAACGGAAAGACCTGAAAGGAAGAGACATAGAGTACATAGGCATCAAAGAGATGAGCATGATTTTCCATTGACTAGACCACGAGAGCACTCAAGAACCCTTAGACCCTCTCAAGTGGTTAAGACAATGAACTATTTTGATGGGTCAAGAGATCCTTATGATCATGTGGCCGAGTTCAAACAAGTGTTAAGAGCTGAACAGGTTGAGGACTTGTTCACACAGTTTGAGGCATTTGGTTTGACTCTTAAGGGTATTGCCTTAGCTTGGTTTCAGCCCCTGAATAGTCGCAACTATCGAGAGATAGGTCAACTACTAGAAGAATTTATAGTAGAATTTTCCAAGAGTGGTATCAGGCATAACACATCATCCTTGATCCACGGCTTTAAGCAAACACCCCAAGAAACAGTGCGACTTGCAGGAAGAAGGTTTAGACAATACTTGGAAAGATGCCTTGTATCGGAATTGCCCACACCAGCCAAACAAGTGGCCCTGTTTTTAGATGGCTTACTGAGCACAAAATTGAGATCATATGTGTACTTGAAAGAGCCTAGATCCATAGAAGAGTGTGTACAGATCTGCATAGACATAGAAGACAACTTGGGTGAGGAGCTAGAATTGTCCAAACTCTATAAGGACTCTGACAGTTCTACTAGCCATACCTCTAGAACCTCCACGGAAATAGATGAGATAGCGGAGCAGGTTGCCAAAAAGCTAGGAGTTCAAAATAGACAAATGCCAAGGGTCAACCCATTGAAGCGATGCTATACATGCGGAGGAGACCACATGGCTAATGTTTGTCCAATGATGGCTCAGCCCCAAGTAAACCCTAATGCTCTGTATTGCACCATTGAGGGAAAATAAACAAATCATACAGCTCAAAATTGTCCCTATAACAGACAGGCTGTTAGACAAAATTATCAGCAACCTTGCCAGCAGGGTAGGTATCAGACAGTACCAACAGCCATATTATAGGCCACAACAACAATATCAACCTCAATACTAGCAGCAATATCAGACACCAAACAGGCCACAACCAGTCCTAGGAAACCAACCACCAGCTCCTGCCAGTGTGATCCCAGTTAAGTATACGATGGCGGAGGAGAACCCTAATAAAGCATTGGTCCCACTAACCCCATTGATACTAGAAAATGACTCTCATGCTCATAGTTCATACTACTTCCATGAAGATAGTTCACAAGCTTATTACATAGAGTCACCTGAGCAAAGTGAGACTTCTCCATATCAATATGAGACACCACCGATGGAGCAAAATTGGGAGTTAGACTACTCCAATGTTATGTACCTCCCAGGCTCCAGGTGAGACAAGTGAGACCACAAGCCCCTAGAGGACCGTGCTTTAGATGTCACGGTGACCATCTCATTCGTGATTGTCCCCATTCACCAATTCTGGGACAAGGACAAAACATTACAATACAAGGCTTTTGTCCTGAGTGTGGCAAGGAACATCTTCCAAGAGAGTGTCCCAGGAACCCCTCTAGTGCGCCTAAGGTTACACCCATCAATGTGGTAGGCTTAGTGGCAGATTCAAGTTCAAGTAGCAGTAATGTGGCTCCCGTATAGGCAATTACTAGGGCACAAGCATTAAAACAGGATAAACCGACTGAGCAGCCAGAGCCGAGTGACTCAGGAGAGTCTAGTAAGAGGAAACCAAGAACATGGAAGGATACCAGAGAGAAGGCTAATCGCAAGTGGAACAAAAAGATATCCGAACTAGAAGAAAGCCTAAGGGATACCAAAACAAAAATAGAAGACATTGCATCTCAAGGCCCCTCTCATGCGGAACCTCCATCCACACCACCCCATTCCACCCCACCGCCCATTGTAAATAGACCGCAATCAGGGTCTGTTCTTACAGATCCAACTCCAAAAGGCTTGGACATGATGTTCAAGGCCTATCAGGCTCATCTTCAAGAAGGGCCAACAGCTGCGAACCTGGACAAGAGTTACCGTAGAGCAGACTTAGAGATTGAACGAACGAAAATGTGCATGAAAATGGTAGAAGTAGCTCAAGCTATGCTTGAGACTAGTCAAAAGTTCAATCAGACAAACTCTGTCAAGCCAGATTTGCATTTCCAAGGCTTACTAGAAAGATTAGAGTAGTTGGTAAACAAGCCGCAGGTTTCTTTACCTCCATAGGCTCAACCGGTTGTTGAAAGAGAAAACTCACCACCAAGGAAAGCTTATGTTCTTGATTTCATGGATGATGGAACACCTCTTTCAATGCAAGAGTACTCTCAAGAGTTCTTGCGGGAAATACAAGAAGAGAAATGGGCCAAGGAGAAGGGTAATCCTCCTCCTATTCTTGAGATTGATGATCTTCATGATCAATTTCCCCAAGACATTCCATCTATCTATGGAGATCAAACAGAGCAACAAGAGGATGAGAGATTAGATTTTGAATCTAATTCTTTACAAGAGTTGCCTCATTTCACAGGCCCATGGGAATCTAGATCTCTTCAGATCAGAGCTCCCACAATATTGGTAAGAAATGAAGACTCAGTGGTTCCAAGAAACACTCATGTCGTGAAGAACACTAAGGTTCAGTGTCATCTCACCGTGGAAGAGCTGCTCAAAGCAAAACCTGAGCTATGGAATCATGTGAAGGATCAGGTTCCAGAACTTGATTCCAATATGCCAAAAGTGGGCTCTAAGCAAAAAGTTCCAGAAATCCCTCTTGATAAAATAGGAGACATGAGTGAAGGTGAAGAAGGTAATACTTATCTTCCAATCACCTATCAAGGTTATACAACCAAAGCAATCGTAGATTCAGGTGCTGGTGTTGCTATTGCGACCACCTCCTTGTGGAAGCGATGGGGCAAACCCACATTAAGACCAACTAGAATGAAGCTTCAAATGGTAGATGGTCATTTTGAAAGACCTCTAGGATTGCTCGAAGGGATAACTCTAACCACTTGTGGTGTAGAGTTTGAACACACATTTGCTATATGTGACTTTGAGAAAAATAATGTCTACGAGATGATACTAGGAAGACCCTTCCTATGACAATTGCAAATAGTACAGGATTGGGGAACCAACTCCTTGTACTTACAGCACTTAGGGGTCACCACCAAGGTCAATTTGAAGGATTACACATTCAGAGATGTACCACCCCTACAGTGGAATCCTATCCACAAAGCAAAAGAAGATTCTATCTCCGTGCATTCCGAAAGTTCACCTGATCCATCCTAGCTGCATGAAGATACTCACTTGTGGATATGCAAGGTTGCAGAGGAAGAGGAAAAGTGCCTAAAAGCAAGAGAAGAAGGAACTCCCCCAGGAGATAGACCAATCAAAGACCCAACCTATACACCGATGATATTTCCAAATGAAGAATTTGAGCCTCATGGCTAGGCAGAAATCTTAGCTACCATGGACATTGCAGTCAATGAAGAACAATGGACACCTCATTGTGATGAGGAGGGTTACGATATTTCGGTGTTCATGTGTCAGCCCTTATTGGAAGAGCGTGATCCTAGTGAGGTCATAGAAGAAGAAGAGAATGACGATGATCTAGAATCCATTGTGATGGATAATTACTTTGACTCAGAGGAACACTATTTGGAAGACATAGGAGTGTTAACCCAAAAAGAAGAAGAACCTCTCACAAGCATCAAAACTGTAAATTCAAAGGAAGGAAGTGAAGGATGTCAAAAGAAAAAGAAACTAAAAGCAGTGAAACAAGAAGAGGAGGAATCATTGTTTGAAGTACCAGAAAACTTCAAGAAATATGAAGTGAAGACCGAAAAATTTTGGTACGAATGCCTAAGAGAGAGGCCATCATAGGAGAAGCATATGATAACAAAGAAAAGACCAAAAAAGTTGTAGTAACCATTGAAGGAAATGAAGAGCGATGTGCGTACATAGGAGACGACCTAAGTGCAAAAGAAGAAGCACAACTTGTAGCTCTATTAAGGGAATATAGGGATGTGTTTGCATGGCACTATAGAGATTTGAAGGGAGTAGATCCAAAAATTTGCTCTCATACTATCCCCATGACTGCCGATGCTAAACACACAAAACAAAAGCCCTACACATATAATGACACGTATGCAGCTGAAATCAAAGAAGAGATTGACCGGTTGATTGAAGCTGGATTTATCTATGAGATTGATCATACTGAATGGGTGTCCCCCATTGTAGTGGTGCCCAAGAAGAATGGAAAATTGTGAGTGTGTGTTAACCTTAAAAAGGTTAATGCTGCTACGATTCGAGATAGTTATCCACTTCCAATCAGCTAACATTTATTGGAGCGTGTTGCATGCAAGGAAGTTTATAGCTTTCTTGATGGATTTTCGGGTTACAACCAAGTAGCCATCACCCCAGAAGATCAACACAAGATGGCTTTTGCTATATTGAATGGGGAATCTTTGCATTTCGTGTGATGCCATTTGGGCTCACCAATGCTGCAACATTCTAGAGGCTCATGTGTCATGTCTTCAAAGAGTTCTTGCAAAAGAGCTTAGAAGTATGTGTGGATGATTTATGTGCCCATTCCCAACAAAGAAGTTACCACATCCCTGAGCTCAGACAAATCTTCAACAAATGCAGAGAATATCGAGTGTGTCTGAACCCAGAGAAGTGTGTGTTCATGGTACGACAAGGTAAAATCTTAGGTCACATTGTTTCTAAAAATGGGATATCAACAGATGAAGACAAGGTAAGAGCCATACTAGAGTTGCCAAGATCAAGGAATGTTAAAGATGTACAAGCCTTTATGGGCCATTGTGGATATTATCGCAGGTTTATCCACATGTATGCCATCATTGTTGAACCTCTTTATGGATTGTTGACAAATTTTGAGTGGAATGATGAATGTGAAAATTCCTTCAATGAGCTGAAGAGACGTTTGTGCTCAGCACCAATATTGACCACTCCTGATTGGAATAAGCCATTTCATGTCCATGTGGATGCATCCAATTATGCTATAGGATGTGTGCTAGCACAACCCACAGGCGAAGGAAACCTAGATTTGCCGATAGCATATGCTACTAGGTAATTAAATGTGGCTGAACAAAATTATACCACAACGGAAAGAGAAGGCTTAGGCATGGTATATGTCGTAAAGAAGTTTAGACACTATCTATTGGCCAATAAGTTCAAGTTTTTTACTGATCATCAAGCCTTATTGTATTTGGTCAATAAACCCTGCAACACAAGACGCTTAGTAAGATGGTTCCTCTTACTAATGGAATACGACTTTGAAGTTGTTGTCAGGAAAGGTAGGACCCACCTTAGGGCAGACCGTCTTTCTCGCATCACTTCAAGAGAGCCACCGCAAGGAGTGTCTGATGAACTACCTGAAGCTTATTTGTTCAATTTAGAAGTTGTTCCTAAATGGGCAAATAAGTTAGTACCAGTCCTAACCTTCGGACCTGCAAACAAGAATGTGAAAACAAACAAAGAAGAAATTGTAAGATCACAAAAATATCAAATATTGGCAGGAAGTATGTACAAGCAAGATATCGAGGGCGTACTAGCTTGTTGTGTCGAGGACGATGAACATAGTAGTTGGTTGCAACAAGCCCATGAAGGTTTGCTAGGAAATCACTATTCTAAACAACAAACGTTGCACAATCTAAAACGTTTAGGAGTGTATTGGCCTAGCATGGACAAGGAAATTAATGAGTGGATTAAGAATTGTCCAACGTGCAAAGAGAGACCCCCAGTGGAGCATGCCACTCTTTATCATGTGTCATTAATTCCAGATTGGAGTGCTCCATTGGTAGAATTGATGAGATCAGGAGCACTACCCAGTGAGGCTAGTCTAGCAAGACGACGAAGCATGGAGCAAGAGGCTCAAGACTATGCCTTAATAGGAGATAACCTATACGAAAGAGGTAAGGATGGTTACCTAAGACTGTGCGTTCATGAATCAGACTATTTGAAAGTCTTAGAAACTACACATAGTGGTGTTGCAGGTGGACACTTTGGGCCTGACAGAGTAATCGAGACCATTTTATTCTCAGAACTTTGGTGGCCCACTCTTCATATGGATGCACATACCTATGTGAAGAAATGTGACACATGTCAACAAACACAATATCCGATCAGAAAAGATGAGATGCCTTTGAGGCCAATGATGGGAGGACGTGCATTCTCGAAGTGGGGTATAGACTTTGTTGGTCCTATTAACCCCCCAGCTAGAAACTCCCATGCGGAATACATTATTGTAGCCACTGATTACCTTACCAAGTGGGTAGAAGTAAAAGCCACATTAAAGAATGATGCTCAAACAACGGCTAAGTTCTTATTCGAAAATGTATTCACTAGATATGGGTTACCAATAGAGTTGGTTAGTGATAGAGGTACACACTTCTTGAACAAGGTCATTGAAAATCTCCTTCAAGAATTCATGGTGATACACAAGAAGTCTACCCCTTATCATCCACAAGCCAATGGACAAGCCGAGAGCATGAATAAGATCCTATGTAACGTATTGACAAAACTCGTAAATAATAAACGCTCTGATTGGGACAAACAACTTCATTGCTGTTTGGGCATACCGAGTTGCCTACAAAACGGTATTCAATGCCACCCCATTTCAGATGGTCTTTGGACAGAATGCTGTGCTACCAGTTGACTTCCTAATCCCAGCCTTGAAAGTAGCACAAGAGCACGAGTGGAATGGACACAAGTTGTCCTCCAGGATCTTTGATCTAGAACGCTTAGGTGAGACGAGGCTACGAGCAGCAGTAGGCATCTATGCTACATAGAAAAGACAAAAGGCATACTTTGATGCCCATGTAAAGGACAAAGGATTGAAAGAAAGAGATCTGGTGCTGGTTTATACGCTAAAGCAACATGCCCACAAATTGGAGAAACGAGGATATGGACCCATGATCATTAATAGAATCTCCACTAGTGGTGTAGTTCAATTGGCCACTTTAGAGGGTGATATCTTGCCGAACTATATAAGTGGTTATCGAGTCAAGTTATATCAAGAACCTCTTACAGAGGAAATGCCAATGAGACTCAACACTGCTAAGAAGCAAAAAGAAGAGGAGTTAAGGGTTAGAGAAGAAGCTCAAGCCGAGGCGAGAGAGTGCATCAGGAGAAATAAGTTGAGGCGACTGGGCCTAGATGTCAACCGGAAAGCCCCAAAATATCACATGGACATGTGCCAAAAATCGGGCATAATTACTTCTCGCATCATCGACCGATGCCCCTTTGTGACCATAGAGGTAGGACAAGGAAAAAGTGTAAGGATTGTGAGAGCATTGGTTGACTCAGGTGTAGCAACTAGTGCAGTTAGACTTTCATACTGCCAAGACCTGCAAGTGGACATCAAGCCCATAGAAGCATATCTCATAGGATTGGGAGGTGTGGAAACCCCTTGTTTGGGCGAGGTGGAACTTCCCATGTACCTTCAAGATGTTCCAATAAAAATCAAAATGCTAGTGTGTCACGATGCGGACCTTACAGAGCCACTTGTCCTAGGTCAAGATTGGATTTATGACCATGCAGTCAACTTGAACCTAAGAAGTTGACTTCTTCAAGTTTGGGTACATGAACAATGCATTACATTAAAATTAGACAACTGCATGCTCACAGATCATGGCACCACACACTCTCTTAGTTCCTCTAAGACCAATCTTCATGAACAAGATGCTGTGTGTGTCAAAAGCCCTATGACCCAGAAGGACTCGATCACAAAAGAACAGACTCAAAGGCAAGCTGACTCCTCTTGTCTGAAGACTAATGTCATCACAACCAATCAACCAAAAAGGCAAGTAAATCAGTATGTGACAACCACTATACCAAATTGACTAAGAGAAATCAAGAACAAAGTAGCTCCGAGCATGAAGCAGATTTGGGTACGGAAAAGAGAGCAACCACCAGCCTTGCCAACACGATTTCCACTCAAGCAAGCCAACCATGCGAAGACAAGAAACAAGCAACTAGGCCCACCTCCACCAAAAGATCTCCGACAAATCTGGGTGCCTAGGAAATTGGCTACAACTCAACAAGGGCGATTATAGATGTGGGTACCCAAGAAGCTCTTACATACACAACGGCCTATGCTCACCACCATGCAAAAGGTCTCAACAAAGAAGCCAAGGAGAGAAAAGGGTAAGAATAGAGCACAAAGACCAAAAGAAGATAAACTCAACCCTTCGATAGAAGTAAGAAGACAATCATCAAGGATATGGGTTTGGAAGCCTAAGGCACCCATAGCATCCACAACAAAGAACGAACCACTCTGGATACAAAATTTAAGAAATCAACCAAAGATGAAGAAGTCAACAAGGACTTGTATGCAACCCAACACTATTCTGAAATGGGTCCCTAAAATTAGTTGTCCTTTTGAGATCCAGTGACACCCTCCAACAAAGGCTGCATCAATGTCCACCAACAACATTGAAAACCTCGATGTGCACCAACCATGTGCCTTTGGCGTAACCTTGTCTTTTGCACCATTCACGTCATGCATTTCCAAAGTGTGCATCAATATAGGGCCACATTACCGTGCATAGACACAATTGAGAAATCCCAGGCACATGAGACACAATTTTCACATGTAAAATATTCTATTGATACTAACCTCTTTCTTCTTGTTTGATGCCATCGTGTGCACCAACCAAAAAAAAAAAATAAAAGAAAAGAAGAGGACTATGTGCTTGAAAATGCTCATCAGCGAACTATCACCAAGGACATCCATCAACAAAAAAAACAAGCCGATGGTCAAACACCATGATGGAACTACAACACAAAGAAATGAAGATCAACGGACCTTTCACCATGGTAAGACGTGTATGCTTCAACAACACTATAACCATGATAGATTAGGAAACCTCTTCGTCAGCATACCCTTGAGCACTTAGCTCAAGACCCAATCTCTTGCACCATACTTCTTGCCACGCATTTTCCAAGTACGCATACGTAGGGCCACATTACAAGGCCATGCACAAGGCACATATTTTGTTCAACCCATGCACTAAGGCACTTACCCATCATACATTATGGGTTACAAGTACTTGGCATGAAAACTAAGAAAGCCATCTTTGGAAGAATCAGAGGACATCAGGGTGACCACTACAAGAGCAAGGAAGCCATCCACCACCGAGAGTTGCTCATAATCAACATTGACCACCTCCTTTGAGCAACTAGCAGTTTTGGATAGCTCACAAATGCACCATCAAGATGGAATACAAGGAAGAAGTACATACAAAGGGACTACAAACTGCAAGAGCTAGCAGTGGCAAAGTGAAGAACCAGACAAACGACCAGGCAACATTGGGAGGATGGATCGCTCTCGTTGGACATAAAGGACACTACCTCTCAACGAACTACATGGAACAACCACTACAACAAGGGTCTGTCAGGGACGATAGACTCAAGAGGGGGGGAGTGTTGAAGCTCAAGGTCAAGGACAAAGCATGGAAGTGCATCAAGGAAGTGGACACACAAGAAGAAGGCGCAAGTAGGGAACTCCAAGAAGCACCTGTCAAATTTTCAAAAGAAATCCGTTTAAAAATAGTGATTTTCATCACTAAAAACCATTGTAAATACCATTTTCCATTTTTGTAACTCCATTTTGTTCAAGCCGAGGAGTCCTCGAGCTTGAGGAGTATTAGAACTACCATCCTACCAATTTTCAAATTTTTAGACTCCGTTTGAGCCCCCAAATAAGCCCTCGAACCTATTTTTTAACTAGGCCGGACACTAGGTCTAGACATGGCCAAAACCACTCAAAAAACTATAAAAAGGGCTGGAGAGCTCATTTTTGAGGTTAGCTTGTTGTAGATTTCAGCTTTGTAAGAGAGCTCTTGAGTAATCGAAGATCTTCCATTGTTCCACTCTTTGCTCTTACTTTGTGCGCGTGTGTGTATGTGTGTGCATGCTTGTGTGCTTTCATTCACGCACTTGTGCCATCACTTGCTCACGGTCTTCATACTGGTCCTCATGCCTCCATGGATTGACATTTATGAGGTGAAGCTCCTCACGTTGGTACTTGCCATTGTGCTAGAGTGACAGTTGTGGATATTGTGCTTGCTCTTATGGCCTCCGTGCTCCTGGTGGTGTTGGGTAGGGATTGTACCTGGGCATATCTCTGCCTGGCTCTCTAGGTGGATATCCATGTGGCCGATACTGAAGTGGTTGTAGAGGCCGTGTCTGCCTAATGAAGGGGCAATTTTTTGTGGTGTGATTGGTGTATTTTTGTTCTATGTGACAATACAAGGCAGCTCCTTGATGGGGTTGTCCATTATAAGGGTACGTTTGAGGTACACCTGTTCCTCCTTGAACACACATGTGAGTGGGGTGATCACCTCCACATGAGCTACATCTCCTCAACATGGGTACTCTTAGGGCTGGGTGTTGATAATTTCTCTGTCCTTGGACTCCCAATTTCTTCGCTACCAGCTCTGCTAATTCTTCTACATTACTGGAGTTGGATGTTATTGTGCTTCGAGTGTCTTCTGATTTAGTAAGGCTGGTTATACTTTTGAGATCATCCACTAGGTTTTCCTCTAAGTCGATACATTTTTGTAGACATTAATTCAACATCTATAGTCTCTTCACGTAGACTAATGTTCTCAGAGTTCGATTTGTTAATCCGTCCAAAAATAATGATATCATTTTCTGTTGCGTAGGTCTTTCTGGTATCAGACATCTATCCACATATTGATTAAATCTTTGAGCGGCTGTTTTCACGGTTTCATTAGGATTCTGCTTAAAACTATGGATTAAAGATGCAGAATTGTGTTTAATCCCTCTCTTAGTGAATTCCCCTATGAATTCTTGAAAGAATTGCTCCAATTTCCAAATTGGTTGGGGTCTAATGGCTGAAACCAAGTCAAAGCCGTTCCTGTGAGGGTGAGTCCAAAAGACTCATAGTGCACAAAGAAGTCATCTACTTGCTCAGCTCTTAGAACTTGTTTAAATTCGACAATGTGGTCGTAGGGTTCTCCCAATCCATCATAATGATTCCTCACACATTTGGCCACCTGAATAGGTCTCAATCTTCTCATTGGTTCTGGCTGTCTAGGCATTACGAGGAAGGTGGGGATTGCTCGTCTAATTGGGAGTATTCCAGGCTGCACTCCTATTGGTGGTCATGGCCTTACTGGTGGTCGGTATTGATTTCCTACTCCAGGGTGGGTCTGATTGTGTGTTTGCACTCCGGGTGTTGTGAATTGCACGTGAGTTGGTTCGGAACACTCCATTGGCTTGTTTGTCTCGACATCGTATGCTCTACCTCTTGTTGTGTTCGGAAGGGGTTCTGAGAGGTGGTTGCCTATTCTCGTTGAGGGAATACAGGCAATCCCATGTATTTCAGTCGAGATCTGTCTATGGCATCTACCAACCAATACCTTCTTTGGTCCTTGTCTAGGTATGTTATTCTAGACTCGTCTTCCGGATCCTTTAGCTTATAAAACGTCATCATACTTTCTTCTCTTCCTTGACTCGGTGAGTCAGTTTGAAGTAACAAGTCTGATCCATGGATCAAATAGACTTCCAGTAAGTAGTCGTCTTGAGGTATCAAGTCCCCTCTCAAGACCCGCGTCACTATTGACTTGCCTCTAGGAGTAGTTACCAACTCTCTAGGGTCTGGTCTTCCTGATTGCTCTTGTTCTTCCAATTCTCCTCTCTCATTGATCAATTCTGGGTGTTCTGTCACCACATAGACGTGACCCAACTTGTCCATATAGAATCCTCCTTCATATTTGACAGCTGGTTTGGGCACGATGGTGGCATTCATGGAGGTCACCATCCTAGCAACTGATCTGTTTAAGCCGTCCAGGTAGATGGGGATCTCCTGGGCATTAGTAGAAACGTACTGCAAAGAAGTGCGGTATTCTCCTTCTACCGTGGTCATGAAGTTTCTCCTGGGGACCTGACCTTGCATGTCTTCTGAAGCCATGGGTATCTCCTCCTCCGATTCACTAGAGGTGTCTGAATAGACTGAGCGTTGACTGACCTGAGCGGTACTTCCTACGGATGATATGACACTTCTCCGGCTACTTAGAACCCTTCCTTACCTCAAGTTCATTCACCCTCCTACGGCTCTCTTGAACTCTAAAACTCTCCTTAAGTGGCTCCTCAAATGCCTCAATTTCACCCTTGACAATGCTCAAAGTGTTATGGACGATACCACTTTGGCAATACTGCACTAGGCGACACCAGGCTGTCGACGATATGATATCACTTCAGGACACGATACGATACTAGTCTTTGTCACGATACGATACCAAGTATGTTCATGATACGATACTTGGGGAATCGACGATATGATACTAGATGACTAGATGATACGATACTAAAAGCAACAGGCAATACGATATCTCTGCACAATGCGATACGATATCGAGAATTCTAACGATACGATACCAATGCAAGTCACGATATGATACTGCAACTTGCACGATACGATACTAAGAATTGCACGCTACGATACCGATTCTGAGGGCGATACGATACCAAAATTAGCCGTGATACGACACTGAAATTTGACACGATACGATACCTGAGTATTGCACGATACGATACTAGCAAGTCACACGATATGATACGAGTGCTGCTGGCGATA
Organism: Ceratopteris richardii; assembly: GCA_020310875.1. Lineage (NCBI taxonomy): Eukaryota > Viridiplantae > Streptophyta > Polypodiopsida > Polypodiales > Pteridaceae > Ceratopteris > Ceratopteris richardii. Next base: position 123,988,154 of record CM035412.1, on the reverse strand, counting down.
CGATACCATGGAACTGCACGATACGATACTAGTACAAGTCACGATATGATACCGCAAACTTGCACGATACGATACTGGAAAGTGAGACGATACGATCTTGCTAGGTCAACGATACGATACCACAATGGATCGTGATACGATACCACTAGGCAACTCATGATCGTGATACCAACTACGTGATACGATACCTAAAATGGTATCGCGATACAACAGCTGGTAACCAACGATACGATACTTCGGCGAGTATCGCGATACAATGGAATTTTTGGTATCGCGATACCAAAAACTCAACCGATCGTGATACTCTAGCCAAATCACCTCCAAATTCAAAACTTTTTTCACCCCCTGGCTCTTCTCTGACCCCTCTTCACTCCTCAACCCCTGTTTCACAAATAGCACTCCTCCAATCACTCTGTTCCACCCCGCGATACCGTGCGGGCCTTTAATCATGTGTAAGTGCAATTTTTGAACATCTTTGAGATTAAATTTGCATGTAGCTTAGCTTGAGGTGGTTATGCTTAGGCCTTGAGCTCACTAAGTAGGTTTGGAGGCTTGAAATGCGCGATACCACTCAGACGATACCAGTCACTGGTTGTAGATGATACCAACACTGAGAAAGTGAGAAATGACTACAATTTTTTTTGTTTTTATAGTTTCCAGTGACTGAAGCCTAACTACACTAATTTGGTAATTTTTTTGGAAAGTTTTCTTGATAATTTTGACTTACTCCTACTCCACTTCTCTTCCTAGCCTAACCCTAACTCTTTTCCTCTCTCTCTCTCCAAACCCTACACCTAAAAACTCATTACACACACCTCCAGGATGTGAAGTAACAAGTGCTGAAGCATCGGACTACTTGCCACTGAGCGAATTCACTCCTACAAGTACGATTTCGTCACTCTAGAGCTATAACCATCACGAAGGCACCTTGGTCGAGTGTGTTCCCTGGCAACAGCACCAAAAACGTGTGTACCTAAGTCACGAAGCCTTAGGGACTTGCCAAAGAGACTAAATCTCGTTTGCCACACAAGTGCATATAGTGGTGGATTGACACATGCTTAATTATCAATCCAAAGAACCGACCTAACCAAACGTATGAGGACATGTGCACTCCTGATGGAAAGTGAAGCGGTTCAGCTCAAATGCCTGAGAAAAGACTAACCTACCTCTCTAACTTACTTAACTACTGAAAGTGTCTGCTACGATACCACTTACAAGAGTTTTCACTAAATCAAAGATTTCTCCTAGCTCCAAACTCCAAATATGGCAATAGTGGGTTTATTTTGAAGCTCTCGACAAGACGCTTCTATTGGAGGTGGTCTCACTTGATTCTGACAACCGTGCTTCAAGTTATGACCGAAATAGTGAATGGCAGGAAACATAGACACTCACTCCACTACTCATGCTTGCTCATACACAGTCTACAGCAGCTCAAAAGTGTTGGGGAGCAATAGACAATAGTCTTTCACACACATTCCAAGCATTACACACACATAGAAGATCATGGAGAAGATGAAAATCTGCAGGAAAGAAGCAAATTCGAAATTTAGGAGCTCTCCTTCTTCACAATGGCAAAAAGTCTTTACAAAGAGTCACAAAGTGACTTATATACATGTGCCCTAAAAATGGTCCTTTCACACAAGTGACCGGCACTTTATTGACTAATTTCTATTCTCCTACTATTTTACAAGAGATATATGACAATACTTTGGGATTGTGCATCTAGAGGACTCCTCTAGTGCATTACATGGCTTGAGGGAATTTCATAAGACTTTGAACCTCTTTGCTCTGCAACAGTTGGTTTCCCCCAATTTTCCCAAATCTCCTTTCTAGCTATCCCTACTCTCGTGCGAGTATCTAGTATGGCCTTGGTCATATACCCTTGAAAAGTAATTGGGAGACATGCGTTTCCTTCATCACCTTCACCTTCTTGAACTCTTTGCTGATGACACAAATGCATCTCTACAAAATGACATCGAGTATGTCGCTTGTATTTAGAATTGCCTTGATATTTTCTATGAGGCCTCTGGATTGAGAATCAACCACTTGAACAGAGTATACACATCCCTAAAAAGCCCTTTCTATCAATTTTTCCACACTCAAGAATTGAAGACCTTTCTAGTGGTCAAGTCCTTTGTGTGCTTGGGAATCTAGGTTGGATTTAGAATTTCCATGGGTCATGGGGGGATTGAGTCCTTTCCAAGTTGGATAACAAGCTCCAATACTAGAAGGGTATGAAACTTAATGTGTTTGGGTGTGAGATGGTATCAACACTTTCCTTACCTACTATGTCATCTATTTCTTAGTAGACCAAGCAACTAGAAGATGTTGAAATCAGAAAGGATCCACAAGAAATTCCTTTGGATGGGGATCCCAACAAAAGAGGAGTTCATAAAATTAAATGAGAAATATGCTCTAGCCTAAAGGAGATGGGTGGCCTAGACATTCTAAACATGGAAGTCGTGGCCAAGTGGATGATTTTAACTTGGAGTGATGTTTACTCTTCTTGGCCAAGTTGATTATATTGAGAAACAGTGAGAGCCTTTCCCTTTCCAAGACTCTTAGGTGGAAAGACATCAATTGAATTACTCTCTTGTTCTCCCAATTTTGGGTTGTTCCCAAGGGCCCCAATCTTGTGTGCTCCCTTGGGAAAGGTTGGAATCAGATGGGACCTTTCTCCACCATTAGTAACAATTGGAAGTGGGCTATTAGAATTAGGCAGGACAAATCTATTTGGTTCCCTATTGTGGGTATCTCAAGAGTGGAGCATGAGAACCTCGAAATAGCTTAGAGGGTTTAGAATGAGGTTTTGTATGTGGAAGCACCTTTGGCACCAAGATGAACAAATTGGATTGAGGACATTGATTGGAATCATAGACTTGAATTTCAAGATTGGTGCCTGTTAATGCACAAGATTACTGCTTGGGGCATCTCCTTATCGCATCATGTGTTGGGCCAGAAACCCTTGATTGGAAGTTCTAAGATGGATCCATGGTAGCAAGATAGAGGATATCTCAAGAATCAAAAGAAACCTAGACTTTCATCGCTCTCTTAGCAGGAATCGGTGTATGAACAAGATGTGGATCATATGAGATAAGTTCAAGGACTTGTGACACCCACTTATTTTAGGACTAGTAAAATTTGTGGTGCTCTACCTTGGTGTAAGTGTTGCAAAAGTGGCAGGGAAGACTTGGTACACTTTTAAATCTCTTGTCCGAGGATCATTTGGACTTGGAAATGCCTCAACAAGCTCTTTTTATTGTCAAATCAAGTTAGCTAGTGGAAGCAAGCTCTTCTTGGGGAAGTTATGGGATGTTTGTCTGCTCTGTGGAAGGCCATTATAGACAAAACACTTTAGAAGATCTAGAAGAAAAAATGTGGAATCAACTTTGGAAAACAACCCAAAGAGTATTCTATTGAGAAGTCTCTAAGATGTTTAGGTAGAAAGATTCGTGATTGTAAGAAGTCTTCCCCTTTTAGACACCACTAAGTGTTCATTTTAAAAAATAAGAAGCTAAAAAATAAGTGGGTCTCCCATGAAATGGACAAAAGGGTTATCAACTTTCTTTGTAATTCTCTCTAATCTTCTTGTAATTTTTCCTTGTTTATAATCTAAGGATCGTTTGTCATAATAATGAGAACAAAAGAGTATATTAATAGTTGAAGAATTACAAGCTAGCCTTCAACGTTGTGTTAGATTAGGTGGCACACTAAATACTAAATAGTGAATCAAACTTCTTTAATGGGCTTGATGAAATGAGAATATGTAGGATATATCTCTATGTTGTAGCATCCGATGTCCATATTTTTCTAGTGCTTTTAGGAATTGCTATGGAAGGTCTGGTTTCTTTCTGTATACATGCTACCATGATCATTTATAGTCTACATGGAGGATACGCACAAAACATCTTTGCTTTGCAGCGACTATGCTTCTTTCATGGAGCATTCAGAAACTTACTTCATGCTCCTGGGAGCATCTATGGCACACAACTTCTAATTGGCTCCTAAGACCTTTAGTACTGCCCATAGTAATGTCTTCATAGAGCTGTTTTTTCATTTTTTGAGAGTACAATGAATTGGAAATACACATTCACACACCCAACCTCGTAAGGTAGAGGCACCCATCATGAGAAACTCATGGACACGTCCAGCCAAGCTGAGAAAAAATATCAAACAAGGGAAAAAGTCCGGCGCCCACACGTGAACAGGTGGAAATCATGAAAAAGGGACTTATTTTGGGATCCTTTTATAAGTAGGTTTCGACAGTCCCATGTTCCTTGTGTTTTGGGGACATTTCGAAACGGGCAACAGATGGGCTCAATAATTTAAAGTGAAATAAATTAAAGGACAGAAAATAGGAAGTGAAATGAGTCACGTAGATCATATCACACGCGCGTCAAAGAAACCCAAACGGAGTTTGAGATGTCCAATCAAGATAAATTTCAAGATGTGAAAAAGTGCTTTTGTTTTCATTCTTTTTCTTTTGCATGTAAACAATTTTTTTTTTTTTTAATGAAACTTTGGAAGGCGCTTACTCTTTTGATTGAGAGTACTATTGTACACATGAATGGGCATAGTGCCCACAAGACTTTCGTATCCCACAAAGTAGGGGCTAAACAAGATTACAATTCGTGTCGAAGCCATTACATGTTCACTCTGACATGTTCACTTCGAGGGTTGAACATCGGACCTCTACCTCACGAGGCCAATGCCATACCAATTTGCCTATGGTTATCTTGCAGCATAAAAGTTTCCTGCCAGCCCACATGGATCAATGTATGAAGCATAAAGAGTTGGGGATTCAATGATGAGGCCTTGGGCATGCTAGAAGAGTTAAAATCGAAAAAGAGCTAAACTATGAAAGTTCTCACCAAACTTAATGTGAGATGGAATGTGCAATGGAACTCTCAACAATGAAGATATAGGTTCAGTGTATCTGGTCTTTCCCCCTAGCCATCAAACATTCTTACTTGCAATAGATCATTATTCATAACGACATGTGGATATGAAGCAAGGCTATGTATATTAAAGTGAGTGAGGAAAGTGTGCCTTCTCTGGCATTGAGGAAGATTTAGCACACATTTTTATTAGTTGCCCTAATGCTCAAAGGATTTGGAATCCTCTCATTCATTATTTTTCTAAGTTCAAAGGTAAAAGACTTGATTACAAAGAGATTCTTCTTGGGGAGTGTTACAAGATGGACTTGACCCTGTGCCACCTATGGAGGGCTCATTCTTTATGGACAATTTGGACCACAAGAAATATGAAGGTGTTTCTTAATAAGGTCAACTTTCATTGGTTTCCCCACTTGGTTGGACTCAAGGAAATTGGTATCAAAAGATTGCTACCAATGAAAGGTGCCCTGCCCCTAGTCTGCAAATCCCTATTGTCCTGAAAAGCACTACACCTTCCTCCTAGAAGGAAATTGCCATTTCTCTATATTCTGTGGAAAGATTGGCCATGGTAATTTCCTTGGATGACTGAGTTTTGTACTCATTTGGCTAGTGCTTGGATATGTAGTTTCCGGTCTCTCTCTGTTTGTAATGCTCACTGTAAGTTCGTTGTGTCCTATAGTGAGGACAAACCCTTGTACCCTACTACGTCTATGCTAGTTCTATCTTGAGCCAAGGCATGCATACCCTTATACACTGATATTTTATGGGATCATGCCCATAAAATATCCTTTACTATATTCTTGTTGTCTTTAAAAAAATGCCACATGGCTCCATGGAACTCTTCTGGTAATGACTTACAAAATATCAGCGATCATATCTTGCAACTTCTTAGCCTCAGAACAAACCATACTAAGGCTGAATTCACACTAACCCGACGGAACTTGGATCATTTTTTGCTATGTTCTGGATGGAATAGAGGAAAAACTGGTGCTGCCGTGGCTTGGATGTTCAGATAGAGGGTCGAAACTCTAGAAGGTTTATGTTGTACTACCGCATTGTGTGAATAATGAGATAACAAAGAACTTCTTCAGTCATGTCACTATTGAAAGTTCAACAGTATTAAAATAATACATTTTTGGATGACACGGATCCTACAACGCTCAAGGGGCGAGGGGGGAAGCCTGGAACAAAGTTTTTCATTTTGTATGTGATGTGAAAAAAATTATTTCTTGTACCTCCACGCTCTGTGAACGGTTGATGACAAATGTCAAACGGTTGATGACAAATGTCAATAATTCATTGAATTAGAGGGCTAGCGGGTTTGTGTTGCCGCCCATTGTGAACTCACTCTAAAATGCCAAGTGGACGTTTGAAAGTCCTTATGTGGCGAATTCTCCTCAAGGGGATTTGGACCAATGTCAAAGCAAATAAAATTTTCGGGGTGCCTCTTGTGGTGCAAGCGATGCAATTGTAGTAGGGAAGGCTTGGGTCAACTTCTTTTATCCTGATCTAAGAGTTACTCGGTGTGGCATACCCTCGACCATGTTCTGAATCTCTTGTGCAAAGCTTTTGAAGCAAGCCTTGCTTGGCAAAGCAATCAGCTACTACACTGCTTTCTAGAATGCCTTTAGAAGTGAAGTTCTATGAAAGAATTGGAAGGAAAGATGCATGAGCAACTTCGATAATCCCCCAAGACAGAGGTCAATTGAAAAATACCTTGGCTGCTTAGGTAGAAAAGTTCGCAATTGTAAGAACCCCCCCTTTTTTTGAGCAAACAAAGAAAGAAGTGTATATCAATAAGGAGTGTACAAATGTGCAAGAGGCAAGAACCCATATACTCTCAAGCCAAAACAATAGTTACATCATACAATCAAGTACATAAGGTAACCATGTCATATCTTTCTCGGGAGTACAAATATAAGAAGGTATCCCTCCATTGGCTTGGGGGGGGGGGGTTCTTACAAAAAATGGAAAAATGAGATTTTGGAGGTAGGGCATCTCGTATCCCTCGATACACTTAAAGGTAGAAGATGACACTCTCCTCTATGGAAGATAAGGACTTTATGGCATCCTATGTGATTCTAGCAAGGAGGAGGAGTTATGGCCTCATCTCTAGGTTTGAGTGTTTTTTAATTTCTATAAAATCTTTATTTTTGAGAAGCATAATGAAGAGCTAAGGGGCTAAGCTCTTGCAGGAAAATCATGGGTATGGAGCGTATGAGACATATACTCTCATCTAGAGTCAACGATTCCATCAAATTGCAAGAAAATATAGATTTTTGGTATTCCAAAATAGCCTACTTGCATGAATTTTTACATAAGTTGCAGGTGCTAGTTTGAGAAGTAGCCATCTTAAGAAAGGGAAGACAAGAGGGATTTTTCGTAGATTTATGGAAAACATCATGCATACGTATAGTATGATGTATGGAATTCCATAGTGTGATGGGATTTTGAAGCTCCACAAAACCCCCTTCCATCACTGTTTGAGAAAAATTCCAGCACCTGAATTTAAGAAATTCCCATTTTGGAAGAGGGAAAAAGAGGTGCACTAGCTATGAATGGATGGGAAAAAGTATACATACTAAGAGTATGCTATATGGACTTCATAATGGAATCATGAGATTCATTAAAATAATAAGTTAAGGAGGAATTTTGTATCCTAAAAGACCCCCTTTCCACACTTTTTGGAAAAAAAACAGATGTTAATTTTTTGTCAAACTCCACTTCTGGAGTAAGAAAACAGATCATTTAAGAGGCCTCCCATGGGTTAGTGTATACATACGTGAATTATGGTAAATTTATTATTATGGAGAATTAGAAAATCCAAGAAAATCCAAATTTGAAGTGGATTAGAGGCTTGCTAAAATCTCCCATATAACTTTTTTCAAGAAAGTTAAAATCTTGATTTAGGCCTCTTTTGGGGAGCAAATTAGCATGCATGAAGGGAGGATTTGGTAAGGTGAAAATAGGCCCAAGGATCTTCATATATTATTCTCGAAGATTATGGAGAGAATTCTAGGACTTTCTTGATGGAAGAATGCTTTTGGGCACTCCAAAAATCACATTTTCACACTTTTTCCAGCCCCTCCACCAGTCCACTAGTTTGGCATGTCACAATTGGAAAGGCCATATCTTGGGCTAGAGAACTCCAAATTGGATGTACTATGGGTCGTTTTTTAAGAGCACAATTTCTATGTTTAGTTTATCAAGAAATTTTGGAAATTATGTATTTTTGCAAGTCTATGCAGGTATGCAAATTCTGAACAGTTTTTGGCAACTACCTTCAGGGAGCCATATCTTACAAATTGGGAAGGGGATTGAAGTAATGTCACTTCAAGACACTTGAGCATGATGTATTTCATTTTTATCATTATTTTCAAGTCTTAAAAAAGTTTATGCAAGTCTAAAGAAGGATTACATATGCATTTTTTGTAAATTTGCATTATTTTGGTGATCATTTGACCAGCTTAGGATCTAAAGAGGAAGGTGCAGAGGTCTCGAAGCTAGTCAAAAAGAATTGGATGCATGCAATTCCAATATCAAACCATCCAAGGATGTATGGTCTTTATTGTTTACAGGAAAGATGGTTGCAGGAACTACATCGCGATGCAACAAAGAAACTGTTGCTAGCATTTTCTTTAATGTTTTTGCAGGTTATGGAGTCCATCTATGAGTATATGGTGTGCATGCCATGAGCTTGCCAAGCCCTATATTATATTGGATGGCCTATGTTCCATTGCATTTCTGGTTAAAATTTTTTGGGATTCCATTTCCTTGGGGAAATGCTATCGATATTTTTCCCACCTCATGCCATTATATACATTATTATATTCGGTAAGAATGTTATGGCATGGTAACATGCCTTTTCTACAAACATCAATAAGGTGTAAGCATGCATGTATGCATATATTTGATGGAATTAGGACCATCATAGTAGTAAAGATAAGGCAACTTCAGTAGTAATAGGATCCCTACACCTAATCCTTATGGATTTAGACTGTGGGAGTGCTAAGGGGAAGGAGATATACCTTCACCATAAGGAATCTGCACAAGCAATCATATAGGTTATGGGAAGTTGCATACAGGCACGAGAGATACATATATGATAATCTCCAATGTAGTGAAGATTTACTTATCTTCACAAGAGTCTCATAGGATGATTAGGAGACTATGGGGTATTATGATGAATACCCAAAGAATGATTAGTTTCTTTGATACTCATCACTGAGAAAGTAGTGAAGCATTTTTTCTACACTACTAAGGAAACCAATTATATGGGATCATAGATATGGGTTTCATGAGAAAGCATCGATGGATGCTTATGTGATTTGAGTGATGATTAGGAAAGCCACATGCATGGAACCAGCTCTATGATGTAGAGCATAGATCCCTTAGTCAAGAATAGTTGGGGTACCTAATACATATATGTATGTTGGGATCTACAGAGAGGTACTTAGACCTAGTCTTACTACCTAAACAAGTTGGTTTGGAACAAAAGGGATATCCATTGTCACATATTGATTAGAACCAAACTAACTAGTTCAAGGACATGGGCATCATTTACCAATAAGAGTTCAGGATATGGGATTCATTAGAGTTCAATATTCCATTGCATATATATGGAATATACATTCAGTTTAGTGTAGGTATAATATCATGAATTGAAAGAAGGTTCCACTAGTGTGGGACCGTGGAAATGACTTCCCTTTTTAGCACTCTCCTTCTATGGCCAAGGAGAAAAGGACTCATCATTCATGGTGACATGTCTCATTAGATCAGAGGAGAGATCTTAGTAGAAATCTCCTTAGGATTGGGAGTTATCCTTCATAGTTTAGGGAAGATTTATTTTTTCAGTAGAGAAGGTGATAGGTGCTTTTATCACCATTGGTATCAGATACTCATTTTTGCATTTTGAAAAAGGATAATTCCATTAGTTTGATTGGATCCTATAGATCCATGCATAGAGGATGGTTGGTAGAGATAGCTCTTTAGTATGGATACACACCTGTTTATGGTATCATGTCATATCATTTCCGACCATTTTAGTAGAGGGCTTTGACCCTTATAAGGAATTTATTTTCTCCACTCTTCACTATATACACCTTCATTAGTTATGGAAGATTTGTTCTCCATCTTTATAGGATTTTATATAATGAGGAATTATGTATTATTTATGGAAGAGAAGATTAAATGATTCACAAGTTCTAAGAGATCGAGGAGAGATCTCACTATAGCTCAGAGGTCTCACTTTAGCTCCTATTCTTTGAGAGAGAGAAAAAAGGAAAGGAAAACATGATTTGTTCATATGAGAAGAATAGGTTATGTTTTCCCTTCAGAGAGAAGAGGTGTTTAGAAACCATCTCTTAGTCTACATTGCATAAAGAATTCATTTATTGTACTTATCATAGTAACTTCCCCTCACATGGGAGTTTGATTCTCCACTATTTTGGAAGGAAAAACATGGAGAACCTATATGCATGTTCTCAATTATGGATGAGTAGAGCAATTGAATTCAAAAGAATCTCTTTCAAAGGGAAAGAGAAAGTGGAATAGATTCCACTACCAGAACTCTTTTCCTTAGAGGAGATTACAAAGAGAGAAAGAGAGAGAGTTTCACTTTCTCTCTTCTAGATTGTCTTGTTAGGAGTGGCACTCTTCTATCAAGGCAATAGGGAGATCAGTTAATCATGATGGTTAGATTGAGTCTCACTTGTAGACTCCAGAGAGAAGCAATTATGCTATTTTCAGTCATGGCCCTTGAATAGATGAGATAATCTAGTTATTGACATTCGTTAGACTGGGATTAGATTGATGATACCTCTCTTTAGAGTTTCTAGGAGATAGGGATATATCTAACATATTGGGGTAGCAAACTCTTAATTGGTGTTATCATGAGCATGATGTGTAAACATCAGTTACGAGGATGGGTACTTAAGGATTATCTGAATCTCAAAGGGAATGCTTTTTGCATTCATATCGCAAACTACATGGAAGAGAATATTTTAGAGTTCGCACCAGTGCCAATATATGTTTTTCCAATATAACTTAGTCCAATGGTAAAGGATGTGAAACCACAAACTTCTTGGTTGGTGAAATGTAGAGATTACATTTTACTACTAAGAAATTATTATGTCTGAGTTAGATGATGGATTTGCATAGTTCAAAAGCTAGTTTAGATTAAAATATTACTTGTGATTACACTCAAGGTTAGGAAGGCCTAGAGTGGTATGATGGAAAATCTATCATTTAGTCCTACATGGATTTCTAGTCACTTTTTATGGGACTTTGTTCTATGTTCTAGACGATTCTATGGTTTATTATCTCCATTATGGTATGGTCAAGGCTATAAGCTTGGCACTTTACACTTGCTTTGCATAGTATTGCTCCAAGGAGGATATATCATATGGGCTTAGGTCATTATAATGATGTTATATCGCATGGGAGTGATAGTTTGGAAGTTTAGTGTATATAGGAGGTAATAGGCACCCACCTTTAAGATGATCTCATATGAGGCTTCTTAAGGGGAAGGATACGAGGAAACAACACACAGAGATGACCATGTACATAGAGTACATGGGGTTCAGGGGAGTCCGAGCACTTTCTTCTACCATTACAAACATTTTGTTGACATTTTCGAGGATGAAAATGATTTCAAAGGGAAGGAAATGTCATATTATGGATGTATACCATCTTGGGTGAGGTCGCATAGATGCCACTTGGCATCCTTAGAGACATTATATCTATTTGGTAGAAGAAAGAAGAGAGAAGTCTCACTTATCTCATTATTATGTGGGATGAGAGAAAAGACTTAAAAGAGAGTCTCGTTATGAGACATGCGATGCTCGGCGGTGGGGTGGTACAGACAGATCATCCCTCTGTCGTCCTTGGAGGCTATATGGCACAAGTGTCCCATCATGTGGAGACAAGTAAGCAAAGTTCCTCAAGTGAATCCTCAGATAGAATGGAACCAAGCTCTTCTAAGTCGGATCATTAAATGCTCCCTATCTCCCTAGAATGTGATTAGGTGTGAATCCCTATGGAACATTTGGAACGAAAGATGTGCTACCATGTTTAGGGAGACTCCCAAAGTGTGGTGTGAGCCTTAGCTCTCAGATCAAGGATTAGTTAGTAGTATTACATTTTGTGGATCCTTGTAAAGCCAAATTAGTGCACAAGTATGTAGACTTATTTATTTTGTGAATGCTTTAGAAATAGAATGCTTAAGTAGAGTAGATATGGTCTTGTACATTATTCAAAAAAAAAAATTGAAAAGGGATATTTTTTTTAGGGCAAGAAAGTAGAAGTGAGTTGGGCACTAAATGTATGATGAAGAAGAAGTTTCTAAATGCAAACCAATTTTGATACTTGATTGTGCAAATAGTTCTACGTGCACTATTGAAATTTTTTGGGAATTCACAAGTGATGATTTGTTTGATATTATTTGTCTATAAAGCTTAATCTTTATTGGAAGAGGTGTGTGGAATGTCTACGCTAAATTTTCCATAAAAGACAAATTGTAGAGTGAAATCATTCTATGTAAGGATGTTGTGTTCAGCATATTGAAGAAATCATTCAATGTCTTGCATGTGGTACAAGTATATTGAGTATATCCTGAGTCTTAAAAGTTCAAGTTTTGGTAGATTTTATTTGTGTTTGACCTTTTCTATGAAGTTCTTTGGGGTCCCAACACCTTTGGTGATCCTATTGGTTTCAACATAGTAGGCACTATTTTGCAATTTAGGGGCAAGGAACCTTGATCGTCTAATGCACTATTCTACAAGGTTGGAAGCATGTCTATTGTCTATGATGAAATATAAGAATTGGAAGAATAGTTGGGGCCATGAGGAGTTTCAAGATGCTAATGACAATGCTTTTAGGACTAGTGTGGGGACTTCAACAATGATGGTAAAGGACATATAAAGTGACAGCAAAGAGGAGCAACAAGAACCAAGCCTACAAGAGGAAGGGGCACCTTCTTCACATCTCATCAAGGTACTTACGTATTTGATAGACATGTAGGTAGTGAAAGGGGTTTAGAGAGCATGAAAGAGGCTCCAACTTCCATGTGTACCACCAAAACGACTAGCATTGGACTTGTTAGAAGGGTTATGGAGACCCAAATGAGGAAAATGGCCCATCAACCATAGTTGATGAGCCTAAGAGTGGGTGCAACAAAGTCTAGTGGGAAGAAGTATCAAGATGTAGATAGCCATGTTGGGTAGTTCTAGATTTGATAATCTACCATTGGATTTAATGCTTTATGTAATGCGAACCTTAAGAAGGTACACTTTTTAACAACATTTTCATGCAATACATCATGCTGCTTCCATTGATTATGATAGTTTGAAGGACAAGCTCCTATCATGATCCAAGGGAAAAAATTCCCCTAAAGATGAATCAGAAAAAATAAGAAGCATCAATCAGGATGACTTCCTTATGAAAGATTATGCACAACAACTTAGAAATTTGTTAAACAGGTTACAATAAACACAAAGACCCTCCAAAGAGTGGGCAAGGGATTCTTTTTGTGGCATACTGCATTAAGAATTAAAGAGCACAGTAGCAAGATATGTGTAGCTCAGTGGTGAGTAGCACCTCCTTTAATGTCAATCCGGGAAGACATGAGGATGGTATGAAGACCTCGAGCAAGTGAAGGCACAAATGTGTGAGTGAGAAGCACACTAACATGCACACACATACACACACACGCGCACACACGGCAAGAACAAAGAGAGTAAGACAATGGAATCACTTCTATTGCAACAAAGTTCTCATACAAGCTCAAAACTACAAGAAGCTCTCCAAAAATGAGCTCTCTAGCTCTATTTATAGTTTTTGCCTAGCTTTGGCCCTGTCCAGACCTAGTGTCCGGCCTAGTTAAAAATTAGGTTCCAGGGTTTATTTGAGGGCTCAAACGAGATCTAAAAAATATGAAAATTGGCAGGCAACTACTTCTAAGGCTCCTCAAGCTCGAGGACTCCTTAGCTTGTCCAAAATGGAGCTACAAAAAGGTGAAAATGGTATTTACAGGGGTTTTTAGTGATGAGAATCACTTTAAAATGATGTAAGGGTTTTGAAAAAAATGAAGGGTTGCCTTAGTGCTAGATCTGCATGTGTGTCCGTACTTGCTTCTTCCCGTATACTGTCAACACTCTCCCCCCCCTAGGGTCTGTCGCCTCTAACAGACCTCTGCTCCACTGTTTGATCGATGTACTTCTGCAGGAGGTCGGTTGCCAATTCTTGTTCTTTTATACGTAGTCCCCGGACCAAATCGCTCTGGAGGGCATCCCAATTCACGGCTCCAGGCATGTTAGGTTGTGGCCTAGTGTAGAGCTCTGAATGCATTGTTTGCTCGCACGCAAATAGTTGCAGCAGGTGGGTTGGTCGTGGTGCAAATACCTCTGAATGTGCTTCCCAAAATCCCATGGTGAACATGTCGTCGAAGGTTTGCTTATAGCAGGCAGGGAGATATCTGATGTGTGTGTGCCATGCATAAGCAACTCGTATGCTTGGGGTTGTGCTCATATCATACAGGAGGTCATAATTGCCATTGATGAAGCCGGGAATCGGAGGCTGAATGTTACATACGTTGCGGAAGGTTTTGAGCACAACCTGCATCATATCAAATATCTTGAGTAGCATCTGTGCAGCTACATCTGGCATGGAGTGGAGGCATGGAAGCCAATATCGGATGGTAGCCATCATGTACGCTGTTGTAGGTGGGCCTGTCGGTGGTGCGATTTTAGGGTAGTTCAGCCACTGTTTGCAATTCACATTGTTCTGAACCTTGATGGCGAATGCTTTCCAGGAGCGTCTTCTTTGTACCGGTCCAAAGCATGGGTTATATTTCAGATGCATGGGAGCATGATCCCATGTTCGTAACATTTCCGGATAGGTCTCCAGTAACTTTTGCCTCCATATGGGCTTGAATATGGCCCCTTTTTTGGCGGCCTCTGGGATGTCCTCGGGTTCAAACTGTGTTGCGAAAGAGGGATACTTGTTGGTTATGCGTTTGATCTCAGCATTGTAGTCCGCCAACAATACAAAATAAGGTTTATATTGTAACTCTGAGCTAGTTATCAACCGCCTAGGAGCCAAGTTCGAGAAATATTCAGACTTGAGTATGGTCTCCTCTATGGTTTTCATGGCTAGCATCTGGGTTGCAACCCGCTCTTCGTGAGTGTGGCCCATCTCCTCTACCTGCTTCATCCATGCTGACGGGGGTTCCTCTTATGTATCCTGTCCCTCTTCAGTGATCCTGCCACTTGGAAGAGGTTGTGGCTCATAATTATCTTCGAATGTTTCTTCCATCGGAATGGCAATGGTCTCCTCTTCACTTGGCTGATCAGGTGGGGAGGGTGGTCGTTCATATTGTAATAATCTAATTTTCAACTCGGCCACCTCCTGACGTAGCTCTAGTACTTCATTGGTTACTGATAATTCCGGCTCTGGTGAGGTTGCAGCGTTGGCCATCTCTTTAGGTTCTCGTTGGTGTGGTGCAGGCACTTGGGACTTTTGTAGGTCTTTGACTTGGTCAGCAAGCTGATCATGTGCTTCTAAGAGATTGACATAGGTTTCCAATATTTGTTGTATGTTTTCTGAGGGGATGGCTTGGAATTTAGCAGGGTCGATGGGTGCTCCCGGGGTGTTTTCCATGGCCGCTTCTAGGTTCTCTTGGTTTTATTGTTGTAGCCTTCTGTTCTCTTCTTGAGCTGCTGCTAGATGGCGACGTAGTAGAGCCATGTTGCGTTGAAGTCTCGCATTGCGGCCCATTTGTTCTCTGAGTTGTTCCTCCATAGCTTTGCCTGTCTCTGCATACTTAGCTTCGAGTTCTGTCTTCGATTGTTGGAGGTCAGTCACCAGGTGTTGTAGTGTTGTATTACCTAGTTCCAAGGCATCGACTCGTGCCTCGAGTTGAGCCGAGAGATTGCACAGCTCTGTGTTATTTTCTTCTAATAGCTTATACTCTTGCTTAAGTTGAGTGGCCGCTTCAACCATGGTGTCTAGTGCATTACTAAATGATGTGGATGCTTGGGTAGAGGTGGAACATGCAAAGGGTCGGGAAATGGGGAAGGGAAAAGTGGATGATGTGCCTATGAGTGAAGTGAGATGTGATGATGGTGGAACAGACGTGGCGGTGGGTGCTCCTGTGGATGGTGAAATATCCATGGGGTCGGATGTGATAGTGTGTGAAGTGTGAATTGTGAATACGGGAACGGTAGGTGGTGTGTTAGTGGTGGCAGTGAATGTGGGGGAGTGGGGTTGGGGAAGGGACTTTTTATTATAATTCTCCACCTGTTGGAGTATATTTACAAGGTTTGTCCAGAATGACGGTTGTGTGACTTGGGTTGAGCCTGAGGCAGTTACAAGGGAAGTGGTGGATAGGGTTTGGGAGAGGGGGAATGTGTGGGTGAATGGAAAAGGATGGGATAAGGTCTGACTAGTGGCAAGTGGTTGTCCAAGGGCGGGGAGATAGGAAGGGTAACCTATTATGGTTTGATCGGTGGCAGGATGTCCTGTGTGAGATTCACAAATTTGGGCGGAAGTGATGGATGTGGGTATGGGGGAGGATGTAAAAGCAGAGGTGTGTACAAAGGTTTCATGATGGGTGGATATCAGTTGTTCAGAAAGACTAGTGGAGAAGGGTGCTGAGGGTTGAATGGAAGGTGACGGTGGAGATGGTACCTGTGTATTTACATCTTGTTCATCAGTGGGACTTGGGCAAGTCATGTGAACATCCTCTGAAATTGTGGTAGGTAAGGCAGTAGAGACTTCCATTTGAATCATTTTTCCTCGCCGGGGTCGTGTATCAATCCTTCGTTGATCATAGGTAGGGTTCTCCCGATAGACCATTGTCCTCATTGCTTCCCCGATCCCACATGTGTCTGCCAACAGATTCAATGATTCAACAAAATGTGGGTCTACATTCTCGACCTGCAGCATTTGGTTCACTAGGGCTCTGTTCGCCTCTTCTGTCATCTTATGTCTTCTCTGTACCTGCTTGATTGTCTTGTATAGCCGCTTGAGTTGTGCTGTGTAAGCAGAGGCCTCCTCTTCACTCTCCTCTGGTTCATTCCCCCGTTCTTCTTCCTGATTTTGTGTGCTAGGACCATGAGTATGTGGTGCCTCTTCTCCCAAATGTACCCTGCTTGTCTCGCCCTGTGGATGTTCTCCTTGGAATGATGATCCCGGATCGGCATTGTCAGGAAAATCTTCACTATCAGATAAGTGGGCCGTCTGCAGGAATCTTTCAAAATCAAAATTGGGGTCCTCAGTTAAAGCGGCCATAGATGCAAACTCGGCCTCAGTAGGTAGTGGAGGGGCGGATGGGGTGGGCTGTACCACATCCCCTGCTTGAACTCCTTGAAGATGGACTGTGAAAGGTGCGACCTGGGCTTCTTCTCTGGGGGAAGCTTCGGTCGTGGCCTCGTGAGGGATCATTACCTGGGAGAGTGATCCACGCATTCGTTTCGCAGACTGATTCCCTGACTTCCGCCCCTTGAAAAACTCCAGTTGTGAATATTTAAGGGCCCTGGCTATTGGCACGTCATATGCAAGACATCTATAAATAATTCTGGTAATCGCACAGCAGCCATGTAATGTATGCTTCCTCACACCCCGCTTGCCTGCTTCATACAATTGATCCAGTATCCATACAGGCATCTTAATTGGCAAGCTTCCAATCTCTGCTAAATATAATCCATACCATATTTTCTTGTGAGGTTGGGTAAAGCGGTCTTGAGCTGGAAATGCGAAGTGTTGAAGGCACATTCGCAGGGGTATGGCGATGTTAGGGGTGAGGGCACACATGTCCTTCAGCTTCTTGATTCTGTTGCTCTTCATTGACTCTGGTATCAAGGGATCGCGATCGGAAGGCACATGGGTGCCATACATCTGAAGAGCTTCCCTGATTAAAGTAACATTTAACTCAAACTTCTTCATTTCCTCCTGGTTCGATAGGGAGGGTACCCAGAATGTGCCTGAATGATCTTTATCTCCTGTCGGCTTCAGTGTGGCAATCAAGTAGTAGCACCTAAGAAAGTCTGGTCTAGGCAAAGCTGCACTAAAGTAACCTTGCAATCCCGCTTTCTGCCAAATATCCTGAAGAGGAGCTGCATTTTGCAATGCTTCAAATTCTCGTGAGAAGAACTGGAAGGTCCACCACACTCCTCCACATTCCATCTTGGATTCCCATATATGATCTGCGTCTCCCAAGTCTCCTGGCATTTCATTGAACCAATGAGAGTGCCCTTTTACTCTTTCGGTTAGGCCATTTGGTGGATCTGGAATAGGAATTCTCCGCACGTTCACGAACTCTTCAGGCCGAGCTGTTGGTGGCGCCTCCACCGGCATGGCATCCCAATTGATTTGAGCACCAAAGCCTGCCTGCGAGCTTGTGCCTGCTGCTGTTGCCATGAGAGTAGGTTGCTTATCTGCTGGAAGAAGAAAGGCACATTAGTGTTGCATAGGAAACAAGATGTAATGGTGTTCCCTTCACAATACTAACATGACAATCCCGAAGGTTAGTGGTCAGAGATGAAGTGCTTGTGATAGGTGTGAGTGGTGATTAGAGGTCAGTATCATCCTAGATGCCTACTTTGGTTATGCAGTGGACTCGGAATGCACCAATGTCAGAGTGGATGGATTTACAAAAATTGGGTCAGGGGGTTTGATACATGGTTTAGGTCTCCAAACTTTAATAGGGGATTCGTAGCTCTTAGAGCTAAAGACAGGCAACGGTTTATGAACTAGGTTGTGAGGGATTTGGGACCTTTTGGGTACCCATTTCCAGGCATTCCTCGATGTGACTGAGTGTGGGTCAGAGTGGTTTTTAGGTAGAGTTCCTGCGTTGTTAGCCGAGCAGACTTGAGAGTGTTGAATTATGCCAGTAACTAGAGTTGGAGCTATTTGGGCTCGTAAACAGGCCTTGGGCACCCATATGTGTCTAGCATTGGGGCTAGCCTTCCTTGACCGCTTAGGGACCCAAATAGATGTGGTGTGCCTAGGAGGTTTCCTAGGGTACTCCTTCACTTGTGTCCGTGATGGTGTGGCTTGTTTGTTGTCTCCTTGAGAGTCTGCTATTAGAGTTGTGGGTTTTCCATCCTTGCGTATCCAGATCTGCTTCGCGCCACGAGGTGCTCCGTGTTGCACGGGTTGGCGCTCTTGCTTCTTGATCAATGGCCTCCTTCGTGTTGTATAGTGTTTGGTCTTCATGTTTAGAATCTCCTTTGACCCCGCTGCGAACTCCTCATTGACTCCTGTACCTTTGGTAAGATTGACAATCCTCTGCACCATAGAAGTTTGGACAAGAAGAGCAACATTATCTTTATGTGGATTCCTGGAGGGACCAGGAGTTGGTGCCTGTTCTATTGGTTTGAGTGCTTGATTTTCTAATTCAATCGTCAGACGGCTTTGGCCTACCCAAGCCTGAAGAAGTCCACTTCTTAGGTTGAGGTTGACTGCGTGATCATAGATCTAGTCTTGGCCTAAGACAAGAGGTTCGGTCAGATCCTCGTCTTCACACACTAGCACTTTTGCTGGCATGAGGACCTCTTGTATGTAGAGGGGAAGATCCACCTCTCCCATGCAAGGGGTTTCAACACCTCCTAATCCTATCAGATATGCTTCTAGGGGTTTTACCTCCAATTGCAGCTGCTGGCAATAAGAAAGCCGAACTGCACTTGTGGCTGCTCCTGAATCAATTAAAGCTCTTACGCTTGTTGTGCTGTCTCTTTGTCCTATTTCTAGGGTCACAAAAGGTCGTTGATCCACTATCTTATGGGTACGGTCACCTGAAGCCTCACACATGGCCATGTGATAGCCTGGAGACTCTTGAGTGTCAATCATAGGCTGATCCCTCCCTTGTCTCCTCAACTTCATTCGTCTGATGCACTCTAAGGCCTCTGCCTGTGCTTCTTCTCGAATTCGTTTTTCCTCCTCTTTACGTTGCTTAGCAGTATTGAGTCGACTTAGCATTTCCTCCGTGAGGGGTTCCTGATACAACTTGACTCTGCATCTGCTAATATAGTTTGGGAGAACATCACCCTCTAAAGTGGCTAGTTGTACTGCTCCACTCGTGGAGATCCTATTGATGATCATAGGTCCGTAGCCTCTCTTTTCTAGCTTCCTTGCGTGTTGTTTCAATGTGTAGACTAAAACTAGATCTCCTGCTTTCAAGCCCTTATCCTTCACATGGGCATCAAAGTATGCCTTCTGTCTC
Source organism: Ceratopteris richardii (assembly GCA_020310875.1). Lineage (NCBI taxonomy): Eukaryota > Viridiplantae > Streptophyta > Polypodiopsida > Polypodiales > Pteridaceae > Ceratopteris > Ceratopteris richardii. The sequence goes on along the minus strand of CM035412.1, from coordinate 123,968,039 downwards.
TTCTTAGCTGCATATATCCCTGCAGCTCCTCTCAGTCTTGTTTCTCCTAATCGTTCAAGGTCAAAAAGTCTAGAGGAGAGTTCATGACCCGTCCATTCGTGCTCTTGTGCTACTTTCAATGTAGGTATTAAGAAGTCCAACGGTAGCACTGCGTTTTGCCCAAATACCATCTGAAAGGGGGTGGCTTGGAGTACCGTTTTGTAGGCGACTCGGTATGCCCAAACAGCATGGTGTAGCTGTTTGTCCCAATCAGAGCGTTTATTGTTCACTAATTTTGTCAATACATTGCATAGGATCTTATTGGTGCTTTCGGCTTGCCCATTGGCTTGAGGGTGATAGGGGGCAGACTTCTTATGCACTACCAAGAATTCTTGGAGCAGATTTTCAATAACTTCATTCAAGAAGTGAGTGCCTCTATCACTAACTAGCTCTATGGGTAGCCCGTATCTAGTGAATACATTCTCAAATAAAAACTTAGCTGTTGTTTGAGCATCATTCTTCATTGTGGCTTTTACCTCTACCCACTTTGTTAGATAGTCTGTCGCAACAATGATATATTCTGCATGGGAACCCTTAGCTGGGGGATTAATAGGACCTACGAAGTCTATTCCCCACTTAGAGAATGCACGTCCACCCATCATAGGTTTCAGTGGCATCTCATCTTTACGTATAGGATATTGAGTTCTCTGACAGACATCACAACGTTTCACATAGGTATGTGCATCCATGTGAAGGGTCGGCCACCAGAAGCCCGCAAATAGTATTGCCTTGATCACCCGATCTGGTCCAAAGTGTCCTCCTGCTACACCTTGGTGAGCAGTGTCCAAGATCTTGAGATACTCACTCTCATGGACACATAGTCTCAGGTAACCGTCTTTACCACGTTTGTATAGATTATCACCAATAAGTGAGTAATCCTAGGCTTCTTGTTCTAAACTCCTTTTCCTAGCCAGAGTCATGTCTGGAGGGAATGTTTTCGTCCTCAGGAAGGATACTAGTGGTTCACTCCAATCTGGCACTATGGACACTTGATAAAGAGTGGCATGTTCCACAGGTGGTTTAGTGCAGCAGATTGGGCATTCCTTGCACAACTTTTGGACATCAGCTTCCATAGTTGGCCAATGTACTCCTAGTCTCCTTAGTGTCTGTAAGGTTCGTTGCTTTGAGTAGTGTTGCTCTAATGCACCTACATGTGCTAAATGCAGCCATTTAGTGTACTCGTCCTCTTCTACACAACAAGCCAAGATTCCTTGATCTGTGTGCTTGTACATACTTCCTACCATGATGTGATACTTTTGGGCTTTTACTACCTCCCTATCCTGCGTGTTTATTACTGGATGGTTAGGTCCGTATGTCAATACTGGCACTAATGGCCTAGCCCACTGAGGTATTACTTCCAAATTAAACAAGTAAGCATCAGGAAGCTCATCTGATACTCCTTGTGGGGCTTCTCCAGATGTGAGCCTAGAAAGGTGATCTGCTCTCAAATGAGTCTTCCCTTTCCTTACCACAACCTCAAAATCATATTCCATTAGCAAGAGAAACCATCTTACTAATCTTCCTGTATTGCATGGTTTGTTTACGAGGCTAATCTTACATCATTTGTAAGCTCTCCATGCCTCTGGGGTTGAAATTCTACTTCATGGAAGTATTCTTCATCTGATGCAAAAGGTGGGTCCATAATGATTGACTCTAGATCCGAGTCACTTGCATCCTCAAATGCATCAGGGCTAGGTTCGCATTCTTCTAGAACTGCCTCTCCCATGATTGGTTCTATGGAGAAGACTGAAATGTCATAGCCATCCTCATCACAGTGAGGTGTCCATTGTTCCTCATTGATGGCTACATCCATGGTTGCTAGAATTTCTGCCCAGCCGTGAGGTTCGAATTCTTCGTCTGGAAAAACTACAGGTGCATAGGCTGGGTCTTGAATTGATCTATATGTTTCTTTTGCACCTACCTCTCTGGCTTTTTCTCTCTTCTCTTCTTCTACTGCTTCTTTGCACATCCATAAGTGGGTGTCTTCATGCATCCATGAGGATCCTGACCCTATGGAATGCACTGATTCCGTATCATCTTTGGCTCTATGGATGGGGTTCCATTGGATAGGAGGGACATCTCTATGAGAGTAATCTTTAAGATTCACTTTGGTCGTAACACCTAAGTGTTGTAGGTACAAGGAGTTGGTTCCCCAATCCTGTACCACTTGCAACTGTCGCATAAAAGGTCGTCCCAAGATCATCTCATAGGCATGATTTTTGCTGAAGTCACATATAGCAAATGTATGTTCAAACTCGACACCACAGGTGGTGAGAGTTATTCCTTCTAGCAATCCTAAGGGTCTCTCAATATGACCATCGGCCATCTGCAATTTCATTCTCGTTGGCCTGAGTGCTGGCTTGTGTAGCTCAAGCGTAAGCACCACCTCCTTTACTTGTCAATCCGTGGAGACGAGAGGACCGGTATGAAGACCACGAGCAAGTGAAGGCACAAGTGCGTGAGTGAAAGCACACAAACATGCACACACATACACACACACGCGCACAAAGTAAGATCAAAGAGAGGAACAATGGAAAGCTTAGATTGCAAAAGAGTTCTCTTACAAAAGTTCTATTCTCTCACAAGCTAGCCTCAAAAATGAGCTCTCTAGCTCTTTTTATAGTTTTTTGACTAGTTTTGGCCCTGTCCAGACCTAGTGTCCGGCCTAGTTAAAAATTAGGTTCCAGGGCTTATTTGAGGGCTCAAACGGAGTCTAAAAATTATGAAACTTGGTAGGATGATAGTTCTAATACTCCTCAAGCTCAAGGACTCCTTGGCTTGAACAAAATGGAGTTACCAAAATAGAAAAGGTATTTACAATGGCTTTTAGTGATGAAAATCACTATTTTTGTAGGGAATTCTTGTGAAAAATTGACATACACTCCTTGGAGCTCCCTACTTGCTCTCTCTTCTTCTATGTCCACTTCTTTGATGTGCTTCCATGCTTTGTCCTTGACCTTGAGCTTCAACACTCCCCCCTCTCTCGAGTCTGTCGTCCCTGACAGACCCTTGTTGTAGTGGTTGTTCCAAGTAGTGCCTTGAGAGGAAGTGTCCCTTTTGTATGAACACAAGTCGTCCGACGTTCTTCATCTATCACTGTGAGTCTTTGCAGGTTGTAGTCTCTTGGTATGTGCTTCTGCCTTGGATTCCAGCATGACTGTGTCGTTGTGAGTCTCCGTTGATGTTTTCTAGATCTTCCAAAGTTGATCTTCATAGTAGTCATGCCAAGTACTTATAACCCATATTGAGTGATGGGTAAGTGTGTTCGTGCATGGGTTGAGGAAAATATGTGCCTTGTGCACGGCCTTGTAATGTAGCCCTATGAATGTTTACTTGGGAAATGCATTGGAAGAAGAATGGTGCAAAAATTGGGGCTCTTGAGCTAAGTGCTCAAGGGTATGCCGACGAAGAGGTTTCCTACGCTATTATGGCTATGATGTTTCCAAAGTAAAGATGGTTACCATGGAGAAGGTCGATGGATGTTCATCTCTTCATGTTGTACACTTGGCGTTTGGGATGGACCATTGTTGATGGATGTCCGTGTTGATGGTCCACTGATGAGATCTTTTGAATGGCAGATCCCCTCTCCTCCAGAACTATCCCTTGCAGATATCTCCTTGGATGCTCTTGTACATACAGTAGTTAAGCATCACTCAAGTTGTGGACCTTCAAGCTCTTCACTCCTACCATAGTAAGAGGAAACCATAGTTGTGGATGCCCTGCTCATGCTAAGTTCTTGACATCTATGAGATAAGGCAGCAATTAAATCATCTGCAAGCCAAGACACACTTCTATCCAAACTGATAAATGCCCAGTAATCGATGGTTCAATCTTCAACTAAGCATGACTCATTCATGTTCCATGAGCGAAACCTGGGAACAAGTTCTTCCTCGTTTTTTTTTTTTTTATAACAATATCACAAAACAAGAAGACAGATTTTAGTATCAATCAATAAAAATCTTTGACATATGTCAATGTGCTCTTGTGCCTGGGATTCTCAAGTGTGTCTATGCACGGCCGTGTAATGTGGCCCTATATTAATGCATACTTTGGAAATGCATGACCTGAATGGTGCAAAAGACAGGGTTGTGCAAGGAGCACATGGTTGTTGCTCGTCGAGGCTTGATGTTACTTGCAGATGTGGACGCCATCTTTCTTGGATGTCTCCATGGGATCGCGAGATGATGTATTCCTTCTTATTGGAATCCATTTGAGAACAGCATTTGGCACAGTAGAGATCACTTCAGGCGACTTCATCTTTGGATGCTTTCTGAACTGTGGTATCCAATGTGATTGGCCCTTTGGTTCGGTGTAGGCTACTTGTACTTTTGGCTTCCAAACCCATATCCTTTTTGCACGTCTTCCTACTATTGTTGAAGAGCTGATTTGATCTTTCTTCGGTCTCTGTACGTGGTTCTTACCCTCTTCTCTTTTTGGATTCTTTGTTGAGACCTTTCGCATGTGGGAGAACATAGGTTGTTGTAGATGTAGGAGCTTCTCAGGTACCCACATCTGTAATTGCCCTTGTTGAGCTGCAGCTAACTTCTTAGGCACCCAAACTTGTTGGATACCTTGTGATTGAGCTTGTCTGAGCTGCTTCCCTCGTCTTCTGGCCTGGTTGACTTGCCTAGATGGGATTTGTGGGGGCAAGGCTGGTGGTTGCTCTCCTTTGCGTACCCATATCTGCTTCATGCTCGGAACTGCTTTTTTATCGAATGGTGTCTTTCTATTTGATGTAGCAGTTGTCGTGAACGGTTGTGTTTGCTTGTGTGGTGGACTCACTACTGTGGCTACTTGATTCTTTGGAGAAGAAGAAAGATCCACCCGCCTTCGAACCTGGTCGTCCACGATTGACTCCTTCTACATCATAGAGCTTTTGACACATACAACATCTTCTTTCATATGATTAGTCTTGGAAGAACTAAGAGAGTGTGTGGTGCCATGATCTAGGAGCATGCAGTTCTCTAATTCTAATGTAATGCATTGTTCATGTACCCAAACTTGAAGAATTTGACTTCTTAGGTTTAAGTTAACTGCATGGTCATAGATCCAATCTTGACCCAAAACAAGTGGTTCTGTAAGGTTCTCATCTTGACATACTAGCGCTTTGACTTTCATTGGAACATCTTGAAGGTAAATGGGAAGTTCCACCTCGCCCAAACAAGGGGTTTCCACACCTCCCAATCCTATGAGATAAGCTTCTATGGGATTGATGTTCAACTGCAAGTCTTGGCAGTAGGAAAGTCTAACTGCACTACTTGCTGCACCTGAGTCAATCAATGCTTTCACCGTCCTTGCACCCTTCCCTTGTCCTATCTCTATGGTCACAAAGGGTCTTCGGTCAATGACCTGAGAAGTCGCTATGCCTGACTTTTGGCACATATCCATGTGATATTTTGGAGCTTTTGAGTTGACATCTAGGCCAAGTCGCCTTAACTTATTTCGCCTAATACGCTCTCTGGCCTCTACCTGTGCTTCTTCTCTCACTCTTAACTCTTCATCTTTTCGCTTCTTAGCAGTGTTGAGTCTCATTAGCATATCCTCGGTAAGAGGTTCTTGATATAGCTTGACTCTACAGCCACTAATATAGTTTGGCAAGATATCTCCTTCTAGAGTGGCCAACTGAACTGCACCACTAGTGGAAATTCTATTAATGATCATGGGTCCGTATCCTCTTTTTTCCAACTTACGGGCATGTTGTTTTAGTGTGTATACCAACACTAGATCTCCCTCTTTTAATCCCTTATCCTTGATGTGTGCATCAAAGTATGCCTTTTGCCTCTTCTTTGCAGCGTAGATGCCTGCTGCCGCTCGTAGCCTCGTCTCACCCAAGCGTTCGAGATCAAAGATCCTAGAGGACAATTCATGCCCATTCCACTCATACTCTTGTGCTACTTTTAAGGCAGGGATTAAGAAATCTAATGGTAGCACAGCGTTTTGTCCGAAGACCATCTGAAATGGGGTGGCGTTGAGTACCGTTTTGTAGGCAACTCGATAAGCCCAAACAGCATGATGAAGTTGTTTGTCCCAATCAGAGCGTTTATTATTTACCAGTTTTGTCAATACGTTACAGAGGATCTTATTGGTACTCTCGGCTTGTCCGTTGGCTTGTGGGTGATAGGGGGCAGATTTCTTATGTACCACCAAGAATTCTTGGAGAAGATTTTCAATGACTTCATTCAAGAAGTGTGTGCCTCTATCGCTCACCAACTCTATTGGTAGCCCATATCTCGTGAACACATTCTCGAATAAGAACTTAGCCGTCGTCTGAGCATCATTCTTTGTTGTGGCTTTCACTTCTACCCACTTGGTAAGGTAATCTGTGGCTACAATAATATACTCTGCATGGGAGTTTCTAGCAGGGGGATTAATAGGACCTATGAAGTCTATGCCCCACTTGGAAAATGCACGCCCTCCCATCATTGGCCTCAAAGGCATCTCGTCTTTTCTAACTGGATATTGTGCACGTTGGCATGTGTCACATTTCTTCACATAGGTATGTGCATCCATATGAAGAGTGGGCCACCAAAGTCCTGAGAATAGAATGGTCTTAATCACTCGGTCAGGACCAAAATGTCCACCTGCAACACCACTGTGTGCAGTCTCTAAGACCCTTAAATAGTCTGATTCATGAACGCACAGTCTTAAGTAACCATCTTTACCTCTTCGGTATAGGTTCTCTCCTACTAAGGCATAGCCTTGAGCCTCTTGCTCCATATTTCTTCTTCTTGCTAGACTAGCCTCTTTGGGTAATCTTCCCGATCTCATAAACTCTACCAATGGAGCACTCCAATCTGGAATTAATGACACTTGATAAAGGGTCGCATGCTCCACTGGGGGTCTCTCTCTGCACCTTGGACAATTCTTAATCCACTCATGTATTTCTTTGTCCATGCTAGGCCAATACACTCCTAAACGCTTTAGATTCTGCAATGTTCGTTGTTTAGAATAGTGATTTCCTAGCATTCCTTCATGGGCTTTTTGCAACCAACTACTATGTTCATCATCCTCCACACAACAAGCTAATACACCCTCAGTATCTTGTTTGTACATGCTTCCTGCCAATATGTGATATTTTTGTGATTTTACAATTTCTTCTTGTGATGTTTTCACATTCTTATTTGCAGGGCCGAAGGTTAGGACTGGTACCAACTTATTTGCCCATTTAGGAACAACTTCCAAATTGAACAGATAAGCATCAGGTAGTTCATCAGACACTCCTTGTGGTGACTCTCCTGAAGTAATGCGAGAAAGGTGATCTGCCCGAAGGTGGGTTCTACCTTTCCTGACAACAACTTCAAAGTCATACTCCATTAGTAAGAGGAACCATCTTACTAAGCGTCCAGTATTGCAAGGTTTATTGACCAAATATAACAAAGCTTGATGATCAGTGAAAAACTTGAACTTGTTGGCCAATAAATAGTGTCTAAACTTCTTTACAGCATATACCATGCCTAACCCTTCTCGCTCGGTTGTGGTATAATTTCTTTCGGCTGGGTTTAGTTGTCTACTAGCATATGCTATGGGCAAATCTAAATTCCCTTCACCTGTGGGTTGTGCTAGCACACATCCTATGGCATGATTGGATGCATCCACATGGACATGGAATGGCTTATTCCAATCAGGAGTGGTCAATATTGGTGCTGTGCACAACCGTTTCTTCAGTTCATTGAAAGAATTCTCGCATTCGTCGTTCCACTCAAAATTAGACAACAAGGCATAAAGGGGTCTAGCTATGATCGCGTACATGTGGATAAACCTACGGTAATATCCACAATGGCCCATAAAGGCTTGTACCTCTTTAACATTCCTTGGCCTTGGCAGCTCCGCTATGGCTCGTACCTTATCTTCATCCGTTGAGATTCCATTCCTAGAAACAATATGACCGAGGATTTTACCTTGACGCACCATGAACACACACTTTTCTGGGTTCAGACACACTCGATATTCTCTACACTTGTTGAAGATCTGTCTGAGCTCAGGGATGTGAAATCTTCTTTCTTGGGAATGAGCACATAAATCATCCACATACACTTGTAAGCTCTTTCGTAAGAACTCTTTGAAGACATGACACATGAGCCTTTGGAATGTTGCAGGTGCATTGGTGAGCCCAAATGGCATCACACGAAATGCAAAGATTCCCCATTCGGTGGCAAAAGCCGTCTTGTGTTGATCTTCTGGGGCAATGGCTACTTGGTTGTAACCTGAAAATCCATCAAGAAAGCTATAAACTTCCTTGCCTGCAACACGCTCCAATAAATGTTCGGTGATTGGAAGCGGATAGCTATCTCTGATTGTAGCGGCATTAACTTTTTTCAGGTTAATGCACACTCGCAACTTTCCGTTCTTCTTGGGCACTACTACAATGGGGGACACCCATTCAGTATGCTCAATCTCATAGATGAATCCAGCTTCAATCAACCTATCAATTTCTTCTTTTATTTTGGCTGCATAGGTATCATTATATGTGTAGGGCTTCTGTTTGGTGGGCTTGGCATCAGCAGTCATGGGGATAGTATGAGAGCAAATTCTTGGATCTACCCCTTTCAAGTCTCTATAGTGCCACGCAAACACATCCCTATATTCCCTCAATAGAGCTACAAGCTCCATTTCTTCTCTTGCACTTAGGTCATCTCCTATATATGTGCATCTCTCTTCGTTCTCTTCAATGGTCACTACAATCTTCTTGGTCTTTTCTTTATTATCATATGATTCTCCTATGATGGCCTCTCTCTTAGGCATTCGTACCAAAATTTTGCGGTCGTGAACTTCATATTTCTTGAAGTTTTCTGGTACTTCAAACAATGATTCCTCCTCTTCTTGTTTCACTGCTTTTCTTTTCTTTTTCTTTTGACTACTTTCGCTTCCATCCTTTGAGGTTACCGTTTTAATACTTGTGAGAGGTTCTTCTTCTTTCTGGGTGAACACTCCTATATCTTCTAGATAGTGCTGCTCTGAGTTAAAGTAACTATCCATCACAATGGACTCTATATCATCGTCATTCTCTTCTTCTTCTATGACATCACTAGGGTCACATTCTTCTAGCAAGGGCTGACACATGAACACTGAGATATCATAACCTTCCTCATCATAATGAGGTGTCCACTGTTCCTCATTGACAGCAATGTCCATGGTGGCTAAGATTTCTGGCCAGCCATGAGGCTCAAACTCCTCATCTGGAAAGATCATCGGTGTGTAGGCTGGGTCTCTAACTGGTCTATCTCCTAGTGAAGTTCCTTCTTCCCTTGCCTTTAAACGTTTTTCCTCTTCCTTTGCGACTTTGCACATCCACAAATGAGTATCTTCATGCAGCCATGATGGATCAGGTGAACTTTCAGAATGCACAGAGATGGAATCTTCTTTCACTTTGTGGATAGAATTCCACTGTAGGGGTGGTACATCTCTGAAGGTGTAATCCTTCAAATTGACCTTGGTGGTAACCCCTAAGTGCTGTAAGTACAAGGAGTTAGTTCCCCAATCCTGTACTATTTGCAATTGTCGTAGGAAGGGTCTTCCTAGGATCATCTCATAGACATTATTTTTCTCAAAGTCACATATAGCGAATGTGTGCTCAAACTCTACACCACAAGTGGTTAGAGTGATCCCTTCTAGCAATCCTAGAGGTCTTTCAAAATTACCATCAGCCATTTGAAGCTTCATTCTAGTTGGTCTTAATGTGGGCTTGCCCCATTGCTTCCACAAGGAGGTGGTCGCAATAGCAACACCAGCACCTGAATCTATGATTGCTTTGGTTGTGTAACCTTGGTAGGTGATTGGGAGATAAGTATTACCTTCTTCACCCTCACACATGTCCCCTATTTTGTCTAGAGGTATCTCTGGTACCCTTTGCTTGGAGCCTGCTTTTGGCACGTTGGAATCAAGTTCTGGAACCTGATCCTTCACATGATTCCAAAGCTCAGGTTTTGCTTTGAGCAGCTCTTCTACAGTGAGATGACACTGAACCTTAGTGTTCTTCACGACATCCGTGTTCCTTGGAACCACTGAGTCTTCATTTCTTACTAGTATTGTGGGAGCTCTAATCTGGAGAGATTCAGATTCCCATGGGCCTGGAAATTGAGGCAGTTCTTCTAAGGTATTAGATTCAAAATCTAACCTTTCGTCTTCTTGTTGTTCTGCTTCATCTTCGTAAATAGATGGGATGTCTTGGGGAAATTGATCATGAAGATCATCAATCTCAGGAATAGGAGGGGAATTACCCTTCTCCTTGGCCCATTTCTCTTCTTGTATTTCCCGCAAGAATTCTTGAGAGTACTGTTGAATTGAAGGAGGTATTCCTGGATCCGTGGAATTAGGAACATAAGCTCCCATTGGTGGTGAGCTTCCTCTTTCAATAACTGGTTGAGCCTGTGGAGGTAAAGAAACTTGTGGTTTGTTTACCAATTGCTCTAATCTTTCTAGCAAGCCCTGGAAATGCAAATCTGATTTGATAGAGTTTGTCTGATTGAACTTTTGACTAGTCTCAAGTATGGCTTGAGCTTGTTCTACCATTTTCATGCACATTTTCATCCGTTCAATCTCTAAATCTGCTCTAGGGTAACTCTTGTCTAGGTTTGCCGCTGTAGGCCCTTCTTGAAGTCGAGCCTGGTAGGCCTTGAACATCATGTCCAAGCCTTCTGGGGTTGGATCTGCAAGAACAGACCCTGGTTGCGGTCTATTTACAATGGGTGGTGGGGTGGGATGAGGTGGAGTGGATGGAGGTTCGGCATGCGAGGGGCTTTGAGATGCAATGTCTTCTATTTTTGTTTTCGCTTCTTTTAAGCTCTCTTCTAGTTCCGATAACTTTTTATTCCACTTGCGATTGGCCTTCTCTCTGGTATCCTTCCATGTTCTTGTTTTCCTCTTACTAGGCTCTCCCGATTCACTCGACTCTGATTGTTCTACTGGTTTATCCTGTTTTAAGGCTTGTGCTCTAGTGACAGCTTGTATAGGAGCCACATTGCTACTACTTGAACTTGGATCTGCCACTAAGCCTACCACATTAATGGGTGTAATCTTGGGTGCACTAGAGGGGTTTCTTGGACAATCTCTGGGGAGATGGTCTTTGCCACAATCAGGACAAAAAGCCTGTATCGTGATAGCCTGTCCTTGACTCGGAGATGGTGGGTGGGGACAGTCACGAATGAAATGGTCACCATGACATCTGAAACAAGATCCTCTAGGGGCTTGTGGTCTCATTTGTCTCAACTAGGGCCTAGGGTTAGGATTTGTGTACATGACATTGGAGTATTCTGGCTCCCAATTTTGCTCCATAGGTGGCGCCTCATATTGATATGAGTAAATCTCACTATGTTCAGGTGACTCTGTGTAATACGCATGTGGACTACCTTCATGGGAGTAGTCTGAACTATGAGCATGAGAATCATTATCTGGTATCCATGGGGTTAGGGGCACCAATGCTCTATTTGGATTTTCCTCTCCCACAGCATATTTGACTGGAATCACGTTGGCTGGAGCTGGTGGTTGGTTTCCCAAGACAGGTTGTGGCCTATATGGTACCTGATATTGCTGTTGTGGTCTATAATATGGCTGTTGGTATTGATTCTGATACCTACCTTGTGGGTAAGGTTGCTGATAATTTTGTCTAACAGCCTGCCTATTGTAGGGACAATCTTGAGCCGTGTGGTTTGTGTATTTTCTCTCAATACTGCAATATGGAGCATTCCTTTCTCTAATGTTTTGGTTTTGCATTGGGCATGCGTTAGCCATGTGGTCACCTCCGCAAGTATAACACCGATTCACTAGAGTGACTCTCTGTGTTTGTTTATTTTGGACTCCCAGCTTCTTGGCAACTTGCTCAGCTATCTCCTCTATTTCCGTGGAGATTTTTGAAGCATGACTAGTAGAACTATCTGAATCCTTATAGAGTTTGGATAATCCTAATTCCTCACCCAGGTTATCTTCTATGTCAATGCATGTCCACACGCACTCTTCTATGGATCTAGGCTCTTTCAAGTACACATATGATCTTAATTTTGTGCTCAGTAAGCCATCTAAGAACAAAGCCACTTGTTTAGCTGGTGTGGGTAACTCTGGAGTAGGGCATCTTTCTAGGTACTGTCTGAACCTTCTACCTGCTAGTCGCACTGTTTCTTGGGGTGTCTGCTTGAAACTGTGGATCAGGGACGATGTGTTATGCCTGATACCACTCTTGGAAAATTCTACAATGAATTCGTCTAGCAGTTGACCTATATCGCGATAGCTGCTTCTACTCAATGGTTGAAACCAAGCTAAGGCAGTGCCTTTAAGGGTCAAACCAAATGCCTCGTACTGGGTGAACCAGTCCTCAATTTGTTCGGCTCTCAGCACTTGTTTGTACTCGGCCACATGATCATAAGGATCCCCTGTCCCATCGAAATAGTTCTTCATTGCCTTGATCACTTGAATGGGTCTAAGGGTTCTTGGGTACTCCTGGGGTCTAGGCAATGGAAAATCCTGTTCATCTCTTTGTTGCCTATGTGCTTGATGTCTCTCTCTTTCAGGTCTTTCATTTTCACATCCTGATCTATTCCTGCCCACGGTGTGTGCAAAGCTTACCTCAGGTCTCTCTCTAGTTCTTTCTCTCTGGGCTTCATGAGCGTGGGAAGACCCTATTCCTTGGAGGCCATGGGAAACATTGGATCTTGGTGGGGGGAAAATCAATTCATTCTTCCAAGTATATGCATGTCTATCATGTTCTGTTACCATGAAAATTTTCTCTGACGTGTTATCTAGGTAGACAACTTTGCCTGGTATCTCTGGATCCTTGAACTCGTAGATGATGACTATGCCCAATTGGCTAGGTTGTTCTGGCTTGAATCTCCAAAAGGCTTCCTCTGTTTCTCTATTCAAAAATAGTTCTATGCTTTTGTTGTCTTGAGGGATCCAGTCTGGAGTGATCACTCGGGTCAAAACTGACTTGCCTCTAGGAGTCTGGGGTCCTTGTCCTATATTTCCTTGTTCTAGGTCTCCTATCTCATTCTCATGAATGATATTTCCAAACTCATCGGTCCTATCTGGTTGGTTGGTAACCACATACATGGTTCCTTCCTTATCAATGTATGAACCCTCTTCGAACTTGACCACCGGGTGTTCAAGTCCAAAGGATTGATCTGGATTTTTGAGTTGGACCACTGATCGCCTCAGACCATCCTCATAGATGCGAGCACCTAATTGGTTGGTCCGAATATATTCCAACTGTGTCTTATAGGGACCTTCCGGTGTTTGTAGATGGGCAGTCCCTGAGCCACCTGCAGGTTTTCCCATGCTAAAAGACATTTCTGAATCACTTGTATCTGAACTTAGTAAAAGATCACCACTTAGTTGTTGTGTCCAAGACTTGGATGTATGGTTGACACTAGCCTCAGAAGATCTAATGCTTTGTTTATCCTTGCCTAAGTGTCTACCAGATCTCAGGTTCATAAGCTTTAGTCAAGAGTCCAAATTTTCCCTTTGGTATGGTTCAAAATTCTTTAGAGCCCCCTTGGTTCCCTAGTCCCACCTGAGGGTCAACTTCAAATTATCCTATCTCAAAATCAACGCATTATTCTTGAAAAAAACAGTTGAGATCGTGTAGGATTTGAAACGGGCTTTCCAACAAGCTATAGAGCTCAAAAAATGGACTTTGGATGAGAAAGTTATGTCAAATCAGGCTCCTGGGGGTCAAAACAGGCAAACAGGACCTTTGGAGAAAATCGCGATTTTGTGAACTTTCTGAAAATCGCGATGCTGTGAAGTCAAAAAAATCGCGATGTTGAGCACAAAATCGTGTTTTTGAAAATCGCGATTTTGAGCAGAAAATCGTGATTTGAAAATCGCGATGTTGATCACAAAATCGTGTTTTTGAAAATCGCGATGTTGATCACAAAATCGTGTTTCTGAAAATCGCGATGTTGATCACAAAATCGTGTTTCTGAAAATCGCGATGTTGATCACAAAATCGTGTTTTTTGAAAATCGCGATTTTGACTCAGAGAATCGTGATTTACAAAATCGTGTTTTTTTCACAAAATCGTGTTTTCTCAGAATCGTGTTTTTGGCATGAAAATCGCGATGTTGAGCACAAAATCGTGTTTTTGAAAATCGCGATTTTGAGCACAGAATCGTGTTTTAGAGAATCGTGTTTTTTGACATGAAAATCGCGATGTTGAGTACAAAATCGTGTTTTTGAAAATCGTGATTTTGACTCAGATAATCGTGATTTACAAAATCGTGTTTTTTTCACAAAATCGTGTTTTCTCATAATCGTGTTTTTGGCATGAAAATCACGATTTTGAGCAAAAATTCGTGTTTTTTGAGAATCGCGATTTTGAGCAGAGAATCGTGTTTTTTTTGAGAAAAAACACAGAATCGCGATTCTCTTCAACCAACTTTTAGGCGGGAAAACTGAAAATCGTGATTTTTCAAAAAATTTTGAATTTTCACAGAATCGCGATTTTCATCACAGAATCGCGTTTTTTGGCGGGAAATTCAAATTTATGAGCGCCGGCTATGGCGAGCTCCGTATGAGCAGAAAATCATGAAAAAAACACAGCGCTTGCTCTCCCTTGCACCTCCTAACTCCTTCCCACACAATAATGCATGAAAAATGGTATGAAAATGGTGAAAATGCACTAAAAAACTAGATATTTCTATGAAGAAGAAGATGGAAGAAGGTGGAGATGATGATGATGATGAAGATGAAGAGGAAAAAACAGAAAATGAACTGAAATGACAGTTTTTTTACCTTCCAACGTCGCAAATCTACGATCTTACCATCACAACACGCGTCCTCGAAGCACTCTCCCCGGCAACGGCGCCAAAATTTGGTGTAGCTCAAGCATAAGCACCACCTCCTTTACTTGTCAATCCGTGGAGACGTGAGGACCGGTATGAAGACCACGAGCAAGTGAAGGCACAAGTGCGTGAGTGAAAGCACACAAACATGCACACACATACACACACGCGCACAAAGTAAGATCAAAGAGAGGAACAATGGAAAGCTTAGATTGCAAAAGAGTTCTCTTACAAAAGTTCTATTCTCTCACAAGCTAGCCTCAAAAATGAGCTCTCTAGCTCTTTTTATAGTTTTTTGACTAGTTTTGGCCCTGTCCAGACCTAGTGTCCGGCCTAGTTAAAAATTAGGTTCCAGGGCTTATTTGAGGGCTCAAACGGAGTCTAAAAATTATGAAACTTGGTAGGATGATAGTTCTAATACTCCTCAAGCTCAAGGACTCCTTGGCTTGAACAAAATGGAGTTACCAAAATAGAAAATGGTATTTACAATGGCTTTTAGTGATGAAAATCACTATTTTTGTAGGGAATTCTTGTGAAAAATTGACATACACTCCTTGGAGCTCCCTACTTGCTCTCTCTTCTTCTATGTCCACTTCTTTGATGTGCTTCCATGCTTTGTCCTTGACCTTGAGCTTCAACAGCTTGCCCCAACGCTTCCATAGGGAAGTGGTGGCAATCGCAACTCCTGCACCTGAGTCCAAAATTGCCTTGGTGGTGTACTCCTGGTAGGTAATGGGAAGATAGGTATTCCCTTCTTCACCTTCACACATATCTCCTATCTTATCCAAGGGTATCTCTGGCACCGTCCTATGTGATCCTACCTGGGAATGAGGTTTCACTATCACTGGTACTTGTTTGGCGACATGTTCCCATAATTCAGGTCTAACCTTGAGTAGTTCTTCTAACTTGAGATTGCACTGCACTTTAGTGTTTTTCACTACCTCTGTGTTCCTAGGTAAGACTGAGTCCTCATTTCGTACCATGACCGTGGGTGCTCTCATACAAGTAGACTTAGCTTCCCATGGGCCTGTGAAGTGGGGTAAGTCTTGTAGAGAGTTAGACTCAAAGTCTAGTCTTTCCTGAGAGTGGGTGCTCTCCTGCTCCTCATAAATGGATGGGATGTCTTGTGGGAATTGGTCGCGTGCATCATCCACAATTTCAAAAGGAGGAGGGACTTCACTCTCTTTAGCCCATTTGTCTTCTTGAATCTCGCGTAGGAATTCTGGTGTGAACCGATTCATAGAAGATGATGTGTCTGGCTCTGTAGAGTTAGGCACGTAGGCTTCCTGGGGAGGTAGGCTCACGTTCTCACTTGCCTTGCCCTTATTTTGAGAGGCGGGTTCCTTTTCTGATTGTGCAGTTAGCCTCTCTATTCTTTCTAGGGAGGGGGGGTTGTCTGGTTCAGTGGAATTGGGCACATAAGCTTTCGGTGGGGGATGGGTCATGTTTTTGCTTGCTTTATCTCTTTCTTGATTTTTTTCTTCCTTCGCAGATCTTGCAATCATGCCCTCTAACTTCTCTAGAAGTCCATCCAAGTGTAATTGTGTCTTGGCTGAGCCCGAGTAATTGAAAAGGCGACTGGCTTCAAACATAGTCTGAGCCAATGCGACCATTTTCGCGCAAAGCTTGGTTCTTTCTATCTCTAGGTCAGCTCGAGGGTAGCACTTGTCATGATCCGTTACATTTGGCCCTTCTTGGATTCTGGCCTGATATGCTTTAAGCATCATGTCTATGTCTTCAGGAGTGGGATCAGCTAATACTGATCCTACTCGAGGTGGTGGGTGGGTTACGTGGGGTGTATTAGAGGGTGGAGGGATGGAGGATGATGGGGATGGTAGCGGTGGGAATGTGTGAGAGTGCGGTTGAGATGTGATCTCTATGATTTTTGCTTTGGTTTCTCTCAAGCTTTCTTCAAGTTCGCTCATCTTTTTTGCCCATTACCTTTTCATTCTTTCACGACTATCCTTCTAGGCTCTAGTCCTCTTTTTGGTTATGCTCTCTGTTTCACTCACCTCGGGGCTCTTTTCCTGACCAACACCTTGGTTTTGTTGTAGTGCTTGGGCTCTTGTGATCACTTGCACAGGTGCGGTGGAAGTCACACTCCCTGTGGAGTCTACAACTAACCCAACAACATTGATAGGAGTGATTTTAGGCATGTTATTAGGGTTCTTTGGGCAATCTCGTAGGAGATGCTCTTTCCCGCAGTCTTGACAGAAACCCTGAATTGTTACTAGTTGAGGTTGTGTAGGGGCAGGCAGTGGACAATCACATATAAGGTGATCTCCCTGACATCTGAAGCATGGTCCTCTAGGAAATGGGGGTCGTACATGCCTAGGTTGAGGTCTAGAGTTGGGGTTTGTGTACATGACATTGGCATACTCAGGCTCCCCACTATTTTCACTTGGGTCCTCATAATAGTATGACTCGTTATGCTCGGGTGACTGCATGTAGTAAGCCTGTGGGCTATCAATATGTGTGGAGTCAAAACTATGGTCACTTGGATCACTGTCTGATAGCAATGGGGTGACTGGGACTATGGCTCTATTCAGATTTTCTTCAGCAGATGCATATTTCACTGGGATCACATTGGTTGGAGCAGGGGGTTGCTGCACTAGGACCGGTTGAGGTCTTTGCTGCCCTTGATAAGGTGGCTGATAAGTTTGCTGTGGTCTGTGGTATTGTTGTGGTGGGTACTGATTCTGGTATCTACCCTGTTGTGGATATGGCTGAGGGTAATTTTGCCTAACAGTTTGTTTGTTATATGGGCAGTCTTGTGCAGTGTGGTTGGTGTACCTGCGCTCTATGGTGCAGTACTGGCTACTAGGATTCGCCAACCTCAATTAGCTGGTTGACCAGACTGCTACACAAGCCCAGGAAGCCTTCTCCCAAGCTTGGTACTCACCCTTGCTAGCTTGCTTTGGATTGCCTTGAGTGCACACAATGTTCCTGCAAAAGCTCACCAGTCAGTATAGCTCTATTACTACAAGTAATTGAAAGACACACATCAATATTTGCAGTCCCCCCTGGAGTAACTCACTGTACCCCCTCAATCTTAGGACCACCTAGTCTCACCTAAAGGCCAACTTGAAAATACATGTTCTAAAACTCCACGTATGATTCTACAAAAAACCAGTCGAGGTCCACCTAGGATTTTCAACAAGCTTTCCAACGAGACCAAAATCTCATCAATCGGAGTTCGTATGGTGAAGTTAAGACCATTCAGGCACTTAGGGGTCCAAATAGGCTCTCAGGGTTCAGGAAATTCCTCCCTGGTTTCTAGGTCTTTTGCCCACTCCTAAGGCTCTTATATCCTCCCAATGTGTCCAAGATTAAGCCCAAAGATACCTTAATTCAGTCAATTAAATTACTCTAAATTTTCATGCGTTAAGCCCATGTATCGCGATAGGTCGGATCGAAGTGTCGCGATAGCTCCCAAGTGTCGCGATAGGTCGTGAGGTGTCGCGATACTCCCAAGTGTCGCGATAGGTCGTGAGGTGTCGTGATAGGTCGTGAGGTGTCGCGATAGGTCGTGAGGTGTCGCGATACTCCCAAGTGTCGCGATAGGTCGTGAGGTGTCGCGATAGGTCGTGAGGTGTCGCGATACTCCCAAGTGTCGCGATAGCTCGTGAGGTGTCGCGATAGGTCGTGAGGTGTCGCGATACTCCCAAGTGTCGCGATAGCTCGTGAGGTGTCGCGATAGGTCGTGAGGTGTCACGATAGGTCGTGAGGTGTCGCGATACTCCCAAGTGTCGCGATAGCTCGTGAGGTGTCGCGATAGGTCGTGAGTGTCGCGATAGGTCGTGAGTGTCACGATACCTCGAGGTGTCGCGATAGCTCGGGATATGGTGAATTTTTCTGTTCTGTCTAGTGATCCTGGGAGCTCTAGGCATGCGCAGTGTCGTGGTGCACTCAGAATCATGATTGGGTGAAGTTTTCGGAGTGTCGCGATAGGTCGAGCTCGACGCCTCGGGGACTGTGCAGACAGATTCCGTACCTGCTGAGCTTGCTGGAGATGATGATGGAGCTGCAACCTGCAAGAAACATGCAAAAACACACAAAACAAGAACACACACGCTCGCTCTCTCTCAAACTCGCACACAACAAATGAGGGGAATGACAAGGAAGAGGGAATATGTAGTGGAGAAGGAGGTGGAGGTGGAGATGGAGAAGGAGGTGAAGATGGAGATGGAGATGGAGAAAAATCAGAGATTTACCGACTACTTACCATTCCAACGCGTCCTCTCTACGTCTTACCATCACACGCTCGTCCTCAAAGCTCGAATCCCCGGCAACGGCGCCAAAATTTGGTGTAGCTCAGTGATGAGTAGCACCTCCTTTAATGTCAATCCAGGAAGACATGAGGATGGTATGAAGACCTCGAGCAAGTGAAGGCACAAATGTGTGAGTGAGAAGCACACTAACATGCACACACATACACACACGCGCACACACACGGCAAGAACAAAGAGAGTAAGACAATGGAATCACTTCTATTGCAACAAAGTTCTCATACAAGCTCAAAACTACAAGAAGCTCTCCAAAAATGAGCTCTCTAGCTCTATTTATAGTTTTTGCCTAGCTTTGGCCCTGTCCAGACCTAGTGTCCGGCCTAGTTAAAAATTAGGTTCCAGGATTTAGTTGAGGGCTCAAACGAGATCTAAAAAATATGAAAATTGGCAGGCAACTACTTCTAAGGCTCCTCAAGCTCGAGGACTCCTCAGCTTGTCCAAAATGGAGCTACAAAAAGGTGAAAATGGTATTTACAGGGGTTTTTAGTGATGAGAATCACTTTAAAATGATGTAAGGGTTTTGAAAAAAATGAAGGGTTGCCTAGATCTGCATGTGTGTCCGTACTTGCTTCTTCCCGTATACTGTCAACAATATGCACAACTAGAAAGCGAACAAAACTTTTTGGACTTGGTCAAAGCTTTCATCCAAGCTAAATGCCAGTCTGGCTTTATTAAGAGGAGAAAAAAGAAGAACAAGAAGAAAAAAAGTACAATACATATTTATATAGTAATGATTCAGACACTGCAGATTCAAGTGATTCAACTTAGGACATTGACTCCTCCATTTAGGGTATTGAATTAGAATACGAGTCAAAAAAGGCAAAGATGATGAGGAAAGGAGCTCAAGGAAGAAAAAAAAGAACAATAAGAAGCATTTAACACTAGTTTTGTACTTGGACACTTTACTTTCCTAAAAAAGAGACATTATTTGATGAGTTTTTTGGATTATTAGAAGGAACCATTTATAAATGTAATTATGCAACATGTTAGCATAAGGGTTGAATATTTCTATAAAAATATAGTTTTTATTAAATGATAGAAAAATTAAGATTTATTCACTAATTTTATGATGCTAATTTTAGTATTAGTGCAAAAATTACGATGTCAATTAGTGGTTATTTTTAATAAGATCATGATCTCACAATTTTTTTTGTTGTAAATGCAATGAAGTCTCTTATTTTACATACATAAATACTTTTTCTATCCATAATTAGAGATTTATAATTATTTTTACTAGGTTTATGGCATAAAATTAATATCCTATATGCCATGATAGTGTTATCATCTATGAATTATTTTACAAAGTGATTGCATGAATATAACTCATTTTTTAGTATAAAAATACTATTTGAGATTCTTAAAGTTAGAGATATTTTTTTGCCAATCTTAGGAGTCAAATTCCTATGTCAATTCTTCAAGTTAAACAATGCTACTATTTTTGCATGCTAAGAAAAGGTCATTTGATGAGCAAATATTGCATATGCTACATGATCAAAGTTAATATGCTAGTTTTTTCTATATATAGATTTTTTTAATGTTTATAGAATTATTTTGATTGATATTATATACCTTTAATCATTGAGAAAAGCTAATTTTTAGGAGGCATTTTTATTCTTAAAAGGGTGAAATATGGCTATTCAATGAAATATTGCGATTGTTACTGGTATGTGAGATAGGCACAATAATTATTGGTTTAAATACATGTACCATATTTTATGATACTGTATAGTTTTTGAAATAAAAAACCAACCATTTTAGTGTTTTTATGCATCAATATCATATAGAAGGCTCCTACAGTCTATAAATATATAATGAACCCCCTATATTGTAGTAAATTTCTAATTATAAAAATGATTTTTCTAATTTGCAAGACTTGTCTTAAATCATTATATGACTTTAAATAGACATTGGAAAAATTATTTCAATACAAGGAAAATTTATATCATGGAGATATTTCTTTCTTCTCATATATGAGTCCATAGAAAAACATTTTTTTAAAACCATATTCAATCATTTCTATATTTTGAGTTATCAAAAAAGTTTATTTTTTCAATGATATTTTTTATAAAATATGTAGGTATAGGTCTTTATGGGGCTTGAAGGTTTTTTTTTATTTTATTTGGTTGGTATGCATGATTTTTTTTACTTGTTAGAAAAAAGTACACTAAAGTGTCATGTTTTGGTACAACATTAGTGTTAAAAGAAAATAAGTATAAAAATGGGGCAAAAGTATGCATGCTAATGGTTCAAGTACTACCTTGAATCATGCAAAGATCAATAAGATTATTTTAGAAAATGTAAATGCATTGCAAAGGCACTAGTGTAGCAGAGAAGCAACTGAATTGAATAGTATGTCAATGCTTAGGGCACAACTATGAAATGTGATATTACGATCCTAATTACAATGGCAACCTCCTAATATTTTGGCAAAAATGCAGATGCAAGCCAATCTAATAGCACTATAGGATATGTCATTGGCTACACCAGAGTGTGGATGAGGTTTTAGAATGCAACAAATGACATGGCAAAAACCTCGACAATTTCAATGGTCTAGGGGTAGTCAATGTGCCTTGCATGTATTACAAATTGATGGGGCACTGAGAAGGCCCAATATGCTAGATTCTGGTGTAAGAATTCGATAGAGTAGGGTTTCCAATCCTCAATCCACTTCCTAACACACTAGCAATAAGTATGTCAAAGGACTTCAAGATGAAGCATACCAACATGTTGATCATTAAGCAATGTTGGTTCCACAAGTCATTTCATTGTTGAAGGCCTTTGGAACAAATATGTTTAGCTCTATGGAGGCCCTCCTTCTCCATTTCTTAATGCCAGATATTGGAAACCAAATAGAGTCATTTTGTTTCATTCCAATCCACCCACTTCCAATCAAAACTAATGGTGTCATGTTGCTTCATCTTATTCCACACTGTATAGAGGGAGTAGGAGAATAAATCCCTTATGGGTAATTGGGATCAAGGAAAACATAAGAGTGAGGAGGTTAAGGCCTACCACTTGGGGGCACCTAACAACATGAAGATTGAAGTGTTTCTAAATACCAACTCTAACCAAGATTCCCTATTGTTTATCCAAGCTTTGATCATCTTTTGGACATAATCCTCTTTTGGGCTTTGATTTTCGACGTTCCTCTCTAGTAAAGGTCACTTGTCCATTGAAAATATCTAAAAATTCATGAGAAATAATGGATGTACAAGCTTTTTGGCATTTGGACTTATCCATCCACATTAAGTCTTGTTTTTTTATGTTTAACATAATTGAATTAAGGCCTCTAGATTAGTTAGAGAGCTTTAAGGACTAGAGCAAGTGAGGGTTTTGCAAGAGATGCAACCTCATCAAACAGATCATCCACATTTTTTTCATATGCCACAAAATTGAAACTTTCTTGCAAAATTTCCATTTAGTTTGCACAAATATCGCATCCTTATAAAGTTAACTTTATCAATCGTACCTACAAGAATGAAGCCACTTCTTGTAACAAGATTACCCCTAGTATTGTTGACATTTTTATGTATCAATATAAGAGAGTGGCCATGAACTCTTCAAATTCTAGTGGAGATGCTTCATTGTATGAAAAAACTTTTATTCGAAACATTGTGACTCTAACTAAGGCTTCTAAGAACCATACGAAATAAGCTCTACATTTTTTAGCCGGTTTGTTTTATTCTTGCTTTTCCTATTTGGTGTTCTATGAATTTGCTCAAGATGCTCTTTCTTAATATAAAAGGCATAACAGATCCTGTTAGGGATAAGCATGTTGCTAAGTGGATGTCTAACTTAACGATGTGTCCTGATATTTGATGTATTCAAGAGATTAAGCTAAGTGGAAATAAGCTTGTTGTTAATCTTAAAACTATTTTTAATAACCATCTGTGGCATGCCACTAAGCATCATCAAGGTAGATGTGGTCGACTATATGTGTCTCTAACTATATTTGTCACTTTCTCTTTAACAATTTTAATTAGCCCTACTCACCAAAGAATGATTGTCACTCTTAATGATCTCATGAGTTGCACCTTAGTTAGCATATATGCTTCCAATTGTGCCTCTCAAAGATCTATGTGTTGGGAGGAGATTAAAGGTCTTTATGGCCCTCTTCTCATCCTTGGTGACTTCAATATGTTGACCTCTCTCTTTATGACTAGCTAGACAACAAAGGTTGTTACACTATTTGGGGGGGGGGGGGAGGGGGCTAAGAGATCTACCTAGTTTAATCTCATCAGCTCTCATGACCTTGTTGATATCCCTCAAAGTTTGAGGTTCTCTTGGAATACTAGATATAAGGGTAATTCACATCATGCTATTGGACTAGATAAATGCTATATTAACATACCTTATCTTTAGAACTTTTGGAACACTTTGTGTCTTTTGGACTTATCCTTGATGATCTCTCATCATAAAACCCTCTTAATGGTAATTGCGCTAGTTATAAAGCTAGTTGGCCTCACCTTGATGCCTCCCTCCTCAAAATCCCTTGTGTTGTTGATAAGACAAGAAGATCATTTCTGCCCATTTTCCTAGTGGTCTGAACCCCTTTATGGCTTCACCTAGATCCATAACGGACATACAATATCTCTTTACTCATTTTAAGAAGTTTACCAAGCAAATTAGAGCCACTAGAAGACTTTGTATTTCTAGAGATCTTAGTACTCTTCAAGGTAAAATTTCTACCAAACTTAGTAATCAGAATAAAATCTTGGCTCTCTAGGAGAGGTTGAAGTATGAAGAATACCTTGAAGCTAGTGGTATCAAGAAATTTTGGGTTGGAAAGTTGATAAACCTAACAAAAGTATGTATTCTTTGATGGAAAAAAAAGTCAAGGATTTCATACCTATGTTGATGAAGAAATCTGGTGGGGTGTCCATCAATATTGAGGAGAACCTGTAGGAGGCTACTAACTTTTTTACTAATGTATTCTCTAGTTAAGTGGGGGCACGACATCCAAAAAGCTAAAGCTCACATTACTCTAAAAAGGAAAAAAACCGATTCTTGAAGGCCTCGCTTCCGCTCTAGGCTTGCATTTCATTTCCAGTGATGTTAAAGAAACCATTGGTAAATTGAAACTCTACAAGTCTCCTAGCCTTGCTAAGATTCATAATGAATTCTTCTTGGAATCAAACGATTTTTTTACTCCTTATACTCTTGATTTGGAAGGAAGCCATTAGGAGAGGTACTCTTCCTATGGAAATCAACACTAGAGTGATCAAGTTGATTCATAAAAAAGGTCCTAAAGAAGATCCCAAAAACTAGAGACCTACTTCTTGCCTTACCTTATCTATAAGATCTTCTCTTCTATCCTTGCTAGAAAACTTAGCCCCATTATGAAAGATATCATATTACTTGAGCAAAAAGGGTTCATTAAAGGTAGATTCATCTTGGATGCCATGGGAAGAAATTTATTATGCCAATGACACTAAACAATTTTTTTGGTTTTTCAAGATAGATTTGATAATCCTTATGATATGATTAAGTGGGATTTTGTCTTCCAATTCCTTTATAATATTGGTGTTGGTAAAAAATTTATCAAATTTGTTAGTATCCTTTTTTGTAATGGCTTCTTGAGGGCTTCTATTAATGGTGTTTTATCGCAACCTTTCAAGTTGGCTAGGTCCATTAGACAAGGTTGTCCCTAAGCCCCTTTACTTCTTCCTATTGCTAATGATGTCTTAGGGTGGTTGTTCAAAGACGCCATGTCTAATAACCTTGTGATGGGATTGCCCATCCTTAATTCTCCCTCTCCATTGGGATTAAGATTTTTTTTGCATGACACTAGTATGTTGATCTAAGCTAATGAGTCTTATGCTTCATGTTTTATTAATTGCTTAAATACTTTTTGCTTGGATAATTGATCTCAAGTTAAATCATAAAAGATAAAATTTAAAGCTTCTAATAATGTAATCCTTGATTTTGTTAAGGAAAAACGTTGTGAAATCATCAAAGAGCAGGTTGTTTTTAGATTTCTTGGGATTCCCATGGGTTTTCACATATCTTACAATAAGCATTCGGATTGGATTATGAACAAATTCCATGATAAAATCTTTAAATGGTATGCTTGCCAAAGTTCTCTCTCTCTCATAGATTGTTTGTGCTTAATAATTAAATTTTTGCCTATTTGACCTATTTCTTGGCTTTTTACCACATAGTTTTTGGCTTGAGGTTGTCATGTGTGCAGCATATGTACTTAATAGGTGTCCCACTAAAGCACTGTAGTCTATCACTCCATATGAGGCTTGGCATGGTCACAAGCCATTGGTTGCTCATCTACATGTTTAATTGGTTTTCTCGCATATGCATTAGTGCCTGAACAACATTGTAGGAAATTGGATGATAAAGGAGTAAAATGTATTTTTGTTGGGTACAGTTTTGAAAGCAAAGGCTATCTTCTGTGTCATCCATAGACTAAATGCATTTTGGCTAGTTGTGATGTTGTTTTTGTGAGATGCCATTCAACCTTTTTGCATGATGCTATTCAGACTTTTTGGTTAGTACTGATTTTGGTTTTAAGCATGATGTTATTCAGCCTTTTTGGTGAGCAGTGATATTGTTTTTGTGCACGATGCTATTCAGCCTTTTTGCATGATGTTATTCAGCCTTTTTGTGGAAGATGCTATTCAACCTTTTTGCATGATACACTTGTTGATGAGAGAGCTGATATTGAGGAGGCAAAAACTATGCCAAAATGGATGGTACAGACTTTTCATGATAGCAAATTAGATGCACCTCTTTCACACCGTACTTGTTTAGGCTCTCATAGTGCTTGTTTTGCATCATATTGCTATGTTATGGCTGCCTCTAGTCTCTATAATGAGACTGAGCCTTTTTCGTTTGATGAAGCACAAAATTTTGAACATAGGATGGCTACAATGCAATCTAAATATGATGTTATCATGAAAAATGGTACCTGGTCTTTATATGACTTGTCTGCTGGCAAGAAGGCCATTGGCATTAAGTGGGTATACAAGTTGAAGTGTAAACTTGATGGAACAGTTGATAGATATAAGGCTAGGCTTGTTGCAAAGGGTTATGCTCAGGAAAAAGGCATTGATTTTGATGAGACCTTTGCTTGTACTTGTCGAATGACTACTGTTTGTAGCATTTGTGCACTTGCAGCTCATCATGGTTGGAATGTACATCAGTTGGACATTAACACTAGTGTTGTACCAAAACAAGAAACTATAGTGTCTTTTTTCCTGAGAAATAAAAAAAATCATACATACTTATCGAGTGAAATTTTGAAGAAAGCTTAAAGTCCCATAAAGATCTGCACCTAGATGTTCTATAAAAAATATAATTTTTTAAAATAACCTTTTTGATAACTCAAAATATAGAAATGATTGAATAAGGTACAGAAAAATTGTTTTTGTATAGACTTATATATGAGAAGGAAGAAATATCTTGATAAAAATAATTTTCATCCTATTGGAATCATTTTTCTAATGTTAGTTTATTGTCATATAATCATTTAAGAGAAGTCTTGGGCACTAGAAAAATCATTCTTATAATAAAAAAATTACTACGATATAGGGTGCTCATTATATAGTTATACACTCTAGGAGACTTCTTTATGATATTGATTCATAAAAACACAAAAGGGTTGGTGTTTTATTTCAAAAACCATCATATAGGATCACAAAGATATGATACATGTATTTGAACTAATACTCATTATATAGTTATACACTCTAGGAGACTTCTTTATGATATTGATTCATAAAAACACAAAAGGGTTGGTGTTTTATTTCAAAAACCATCATATAGGATCACAAAGATATGATACATGTATTTGAACTAATATTATTTGTATGTACCTTACATGCCATCAAAAATCTCAATATTTCATTGAATGGCCATATTCTACTCTGCCAAGAATAAAATTTCATCCTAAAAAATTAGGTTACCTCAATGATATAAGGTATATATTATCAATCAAAATAATACTATAAACATTATGAACTACTTTATATAGAAAAAACTAGCATATTAACTTTAAGCATGTCGCATATGTAATATTTCCTCATAAAATGACCCTTTCTTAGCGTAGAAAAACAGTGCTATTGTTTAACTTGAAGAAACAACAAAGAAATTTGACTCCTAAGGTTGCCAAAATAATATTTCTAGCTGTAATAACATCAGATAGTATTTTGATAATAAAAAATAATGCATATTCATACCATCACCTTGCAAAATAATTCATAGATCATAACACTGTCATATCACATATGAGATTTATGCCATAAACCTAGTAAAAATCAATAAAAATCTCTAATTATGGATAGAAATATATTGAATATATAAAATAAAAATAAAATAGCCATTAACTTACATCACTGTAATTTATGCACCAATACTGAAATTAGCATCTTAAAATTAGTGAATAAATATTAATTTTAATATCCTTTAATTAAAACCATATTTTTATAAAAATATTCAACCCTTATGCTAACATGTTGCATAGTTACATTTATGAATGGTTCTTTCTAGTAATCTAAAATATTCATCAAATAATGTCTCTTTTTTAGGACACTAAAGTGTCCAAGTACAACACTAGTGTTAAAACAACATTTCTGAATGGTGGCTTGCATGAAGAAGTGTATGTTTTTCAGCCCTGTGTCTTTGTGTAGAAAGGGCATGAAAACGAGGTGTGCAGGTTAAAGAAGGCATTATATGATTTAAAGCAAGCACCACATGCTTGGTATGAAAAAATACATACCTATCTGATTGCACGGTAATGAGAATAGTCCAACTGAAATCACCTTATATGTTAAGCATGCTAATGATGTACTTCTAATCGTTGTTATGTATGTTGATGACATGTTGCTCACTAGTCCTCATGAGAAGCATATTGCTGATTTTAAAGTTGATTTGCATGCCTCATTTGAGATGTCTGATTTGGGGCATTTGCATCATTATTTAGGTATTTAGTTTATGCACGTTGATGGTGGAATGGATTTGTGTCAAACGAAATATATTGACACATTATTGTAGCATTTTGGCCTTCAAAGATTGTAAGCCTATTGCCACTCCTATGGAGACAAGTTTACGATTGAGTCTCATGATGCTAGAGATGCATTTGATGCTGTTCTCTATCAGTAGGTTGTTGGATGCTTCATTTACTTATGCATTACTCGGCCAGATATTCAGTTTGTTGTCTCATAGATGAGCAGGTTTGTGCATTACCCAGGAATCAAGCATTGGCAGGTAGTTAAGTGCATATTTTGCTACTTGAGTGGTACCCGACTACTTGGATTATTTTATCCCAAGGGGGGATCACTACCACCAGATTTCATGCTTTTTCTGATAGTGATTGGACCGGTTGTTATGACACTCGTGTGTCCACTAGTGGCTTTTTCTTCATGCTTGGTAGCTCATGTATATCTTGGTTGAGCAAGAAAAAACCTACTTTGGCCACTTCCAGTTGTGAGGTTGAGTATAGGGCAACTTTCACAGCAACTGTTGAGTGTGTGTGGCTGAGAAACCTTATGGCTGATTTGGGTGTTGGTGAGTCTTCTGCCACCAGCATCTTCACTAAGAGTCAAAGCGCATTGGAAATTGCGAGGAACCCTATGTTCCATGCTCACACTAAGCACATTAAGGTGCATTATCATTATTTCAGGGAGAGGTTCTCTGCTAGAGAGATCAGCTTGGCATATGTGCCCACATAGGAGAACATTGCAGACCTTTTCACAAAGGCTCTGCCTAGAGAGAAGTTTGAAGCTTTCTGCAAAGCTTTGGGCTTACTTCCTTTTGTGGATTGATTCCACATAGCTTGGCACTTCCTTATACATGAGTGCCAACTCCTTGTTCATTGCATCACTCATAGGGGGATTTGTTGATATATTTAGGTAGTGATGTGTGTGAACATACTAGGACTGTCGAAGCACTTTTTTCCCTCTTTCGGAGGTTTTTTCCCCCCAGCTTGTATATACGCCTATAGCCCTAACATGTTACTTATTTTTGTACATTCTAATGGTAATACATTCAATATTGTGTGTTGTGCTCTAAGCTTCTTCTTCTTCTTCCTTGTGCTGTTTGCGTGCTTCCGCAGATGTCTAACTCCAACATTCACTCGTGGGCTCTCGAACCTTTTCTTTCCTTGTTTTCTTTTTCTCCTCATAGATGTAGAGCAAAGAAGCACATGATTGATATGTTGCCCTACAGTTTCAAATGTCCACTTGGCATTTTATTATGTGGGCTAAGGGCTATTAATTCTATTGATATTTGGGATTCTTTGCTTGAAAGAAATGTTCAAAATTTGCATCTTAATGGCTACAAAGCTTGGAAAGATAATTCTCTTTGGGATATTGTCATTTCTCCTCATTCCTATTCCCCTCTATTGGAAGTCCCCTCAGTTGCAAGATGTGATCTACCTGGATGGGGGTAAAAAATGTAAGTACTATGAACCCTCATCTCTTTAGAAACACTAACTTTTTCATACAAGAATCAATTTGGAGTGGTCGGCTCTCTCTATGGAAGAACGCTCAAATTGACATTAGAGAGCATAAATGCAAAAAATATGGCTTTAATAGTGGAGAGATCTAACTAGCAATGGTGCGGTAATGTGCCAAGCATCGCATGACTCATAACAAGATTCTCTTCTAAGTCTCTTCTCTCATCCCACATAATAATGAGATAAGTGAGACTTCTCTCTTCTTTCTTCTACCAAATAGATATAATGTCTTTAACGATGCCAAGTGGCATCTATGCCACCTCACCCAAGAGGGTATACATCCATAATATGATAAAAGTGCTTCCCCCTTGATGGCATTCCCCAAGGTAGAAGAGAAAGTTCCTAAGTAATGCTTGCTTCCAATTGATTAGACTTTGTAACTTCAAAATCTTGGCAAGAGCTTGCTAGACCGAGTAATTCCTAGGGCATGAAAAGAAGAGGTGACCAATCTTGCCTACCACATAGGAAGTGCTTACACCATTGAGAGGTACCAAAAATTTTATTAGCTTTGACATTAGTCTAAATTCCCTAGTGCAAATTTTGCCACATAAGAATCAATTTTTGTTCTTCATGAGAGCATTTCTAAGCCCATGAACTAAAATTCGCATATGACACAGGTCCAATTAAGACACCATCTCTTGTTGAGGAAGATATGCAAATCCAGGTACCTCTTGAGAATCAGTGTCTTATCCAATTTTTTGTCATTGATCCATCTTAACCCTTCAATCTACAAGGGATCATTCCCAAAAAGGAGGCACATCTTTGATTTCTTCGAAGGATTGATTCTGTGTCTTAAAAGGCACCAATCTTCATATTCAACTCTCATGGTCAGGTCTACATCCTCAAATTTGATCCAAGTTCCTCTCTTGACTCGAGATATGTTTCCACAAAAGAAACCATTTGTCCTTTGTAGGTTGTCTAAGTCCCACAATGGGGAGCCAAATAGAATCATTTTCTTTTATTCTTGAGTGCCCACTTCCAATCTTTATTGACCTTGACATACGGTTTCTTCTTGTTCCAACTCTTCCATAGCGACTCGAGTTTCTTTGCCCTTTGTAGGTTGTCTAAGTCCCACAATGGGGAGCCAAATAGAATCATTTTCTTTTATTCTCGAGTGTCCACTTCCAATCTTTATTGACCTTGACATACGGTTTCATCTTGTTCCAACTCTTCCATAATGAGTAGATTAAATCCAAACCATTGGAAGTCACTCAAAAAGGATAAAAAAGAAATGTGAGTAAATCATATCGCTTCCACCTAGGAGGTCTCAGGAGTGCAAGAGAAAATTTGTTTATGAGAATCAATTTTGGAAGCTTCCTCATTGCACCACATTTTAATCATCTAGTTGGCAGTCGTGTTGTCTGCCATTCCCCAAATATCCACAATGCTCAAACCTCCTCAATCGTTTTGGTTTGCACAAATGGCCCATTTGATTTTGGGCATATCTCTCTTTTTGGAATCTCCCATCCAGAGGAAATTTATGTAGGTTCTTTCCCACTTCACTAAATCTTTGGCTTTTGGCCTCCATCATGCCAAAAGAAAGCTCATTGATGAAATAAGGAAGGTGTTGTCACCATGTTGAGCCCCACCAGGTTGAGTTGCATGCCCTTCCAGTAAGCAAGTTTACTATCAAGGTTGGTGAGAACCCACTCCCAACCTTGATCCATGAAAAGATCAAAATTCATCAAAATTCCTATTAGATTGAAGATTTGTCCACTAGGAAGCTCCCAACATTTTTGATCGACCAAAAATTGTGGAGGGGGCCCAAAAATTTCCTTAAAAGCCATTTTCGGGTGAAAAGCAATGTAGAATGTTTGTAGGCATTGCCAAAACAAGGCCATACTATTAAGATCATTTTGCACAAAATCATTTGGGTCATTGATGAAGAATCTCATGATCATTAGGTTATGGCTATGAGGAAGCAACACACCATGGATCTGTCCAAGAAGGGCATGATGGTTAACCAAGCAACTAAGGCCATCGATGAAAATAACAAAGAGAAGAGAAGGGAGTAGGTATTGCTAAGTAATAGAGTGCTTTAATATGATAGCTTGAGAGAGTTGAACATTGATATTAATTCAAGTGGAGGTTTTTCCCATAAGCATTGAGATCATGTTTATGAATTTAGAGCCACAACCTAGATCTTTCAAGGATTTGTAGAATGAAGTCCCACTTGAGGTGATGGTAAGATTTGTCAAAATCGATCTTGATGAAGAGGAAATTTTTATAAGACTTAGTATCAGATTTAAGACCTTCTCACAAATCTATAATTGCCTCTAGGATGGATCTAGCCTTTATGAACCCTTTTTCATCTTCATTGATCTATGATTGAAGATGGAAAACGATATGATTAGCAAGAACCTTTGCAAAGATCTTATAGCCACTTTGCAACATAGCGATAGGCCTCCAGCTTTCAATCTTGTTTTTACTATCTTTTTTTAATCAACATAATTACACCTTCATTGAGATTGTTAGGCAAAGTTCCAAAGTATAGGGATTCCTCAGACCAAGCATGATAGGTTAGCAAAAGCACTCTTGAACATCTTGAAGAACTCATAGGTGAGACCATCCAAACCTAGGCTTTTACCATTGGGTAGGGAATCAATAGATTGTAAAATGTTATTGTCAAAGATGGGGGAATCAAGAAGATGCACCATATTTTTTGGAATTCTTTTAGTTTTTATTCTAGAGATGGTGGCCATGTAATCACACCTTTGAGAAGAGAGTGGAGTGGACACCCTGAAGAGTTGAGTGAAAGGGTTGACAACTAGTTCATTATTCTCTTCATTAGTAATACATTCCACCCCTCATTCGTCAATCATGTATGGGATCTCCTCCTTGTGCTTCTTCTTCTTCAAGAGTTTACAAAAATTTTTAAGTTGGTTTATCTACTTTCCCCACCCACTAATATTTCAAATAAATCTCTAGATTCTTTCTTTGAATTTCCTCTTAATATCTAAGCTTGCTTATAATTGAGCCCGAACAAGATGTGAGATTTTCCTTTATTGGCTTTAGACTTGAGACATTGGAACTCATGATAAAATTTTCCCTTCTAGCATGTCCAACACTCTAAATCTCCTTATGATCCTTGATAAGGATAAATTGACACTATTTGATAGCAAACTTCCAACACTTGGCTAGAGCCGCATGAGTGTAAAAGGCCTCGATCTAAGTTGAGGAGATCATTTGTTGAGTTGAAGGAAGGGAGAGGGTTGAATGATTAGCATGAAACCAAGGAACTTTCCTATGTTTGAGTTGTGGCTTGAAGGTAAGAACCACTAGATAGATCTAAAGAAAACAATGTCCACACATATAGAGAATGATGGAGGACCTAGCTTATGAATTATGTTTTGTGTAATATACCTTCTATCAAGTCTAGCTTTTTGCAAATCAACACCTGATTTGAGGTTCTAATAAGAGAAGCCTTGCACGTCTTTGACTTACACTAGATCATGGTGGTGTAGAGAGTACACTTGTGAAAGAAAAAGGAAAAGAAAAGTGCACTCAATGAAAGAGTGTAAAAGTCTCAAAGTGAGTAGACCAAGAAATGGGTAAACTCACATGAATTATAAATGAGCTTGTCAAGATCATGGAGTAGGATCTATAAGCTTCTATCCAAGTTCAAAGTGGGGGAGAGACCTTCCTTATATATATTTGGAGGATGATGTTGATCGGATCTTGTCAATGCACCGATGTAGAGATAGTACAAAAACGAAATCTCACAAAAGTACTCACAAAATAGACAGAGATAAGAGACTTGACACAAGATTGGGTATAATCTCTTGCCACATACTTTGATGGACGATTCTATCAAAGCATGTTTATTTATAGGTATTTTTCATTCTGTCCTAAATAGAAGATACATGAGGGCGGCACTTCCAAAAGTGTGCCTTTACAAAAATCTGCTTTATTTACAAAACGGTTGCTTTCTAAGTGATCTACTATTTTTACAAAAATGTTGCTTTCTAAAGTGATCATTACAAAAAGAATAACTAAAAATACTATCTTCGAAATATTCTTCTAAATATCTTCAAAAATATCTGAATAAGTCCACCCACATTCATACCCTCATGAGTCTTTGCCTGCTAAATCAAAACAGGAATCACATCCAAACCTCAAGACATTAAAATCCATATAACATTTCATTATTCCATAAAGTATAACATGCCTCCCAGTTGACAAACAACTCACCTCAATTGATAAGAATAAAATAGACATGGATGGCCAGTCACATGTCCCATCATTGAACAATCATAAGCATGTTCCATGTAAAAACACATGCATGGAATCAAAAAACTAGAATTTAATGTGATATGAATGATATGTAGAAATCAAACGATCATAATGTGGAGTTAGTGATGTCTTATGAATCCATTGAGATTCTTCAAGTAAGTGATTTTTATATTTAACCAAATATCTATGATATTGATTAGTTATGCATGTAGAAGTAACCTCATACTGAAGTTTTTTCACTGGAACTAAAATTTCACCATGCTCTTCAAGTATACAAGGATAATCTAAAATAGGAGTTAGTGGTAAAGTTCCTTTAAAGGATTTCAATAAACTAGTATGAAAATAATTATGTATATTCCAATGAGAAGGTATGTCTAATCTAAAAGCATTCTCATTAATTTTTTGAATAATATGGAAAGGTCCATAATAACATGGTGCAAGTTTAACCTTAGGATGTTGTGAAATATTTATCAAACATCTTTTAATTATCCGTAACCATACAAAGTCATTTTCATTAATGTTTAGCTACTCATTTCTTATTAACATTACGCATGTAACATTCTTGACTCTTTTTAATGTGCTCATGAACCTCAGGAAGCATAGAAATATGATCTTGTGGAGAAGACGCAGCCATAGGAATATCAATTTGAGTGATAGAGATGGGAGTGGGAAGCTTTTTGCCATAGATAGTTTCATACAGTGCATGTCCAGTAGTGGTATGTGTTGTGTTGTTATATGCAAATTGTAGTAAAGGAATTTTCTTATCCCAATTACTTGCATTATCTAAAGAATAACAATGTGGTAAATACAAAATAGTACTATAATTCATAGCTTCACTTTACCCATTACTTTCGGGATGAAATGCAGAGCTAAAGTCTATTTTGGAACCTAAATTTTGAAATAATGCAACCCAAAAATGATTACAAAAACAGACATCTCGATATGAAAGAAAACTTTTAGAAAACCATGATGTGGAAAAATAACTTTAATAAATAACTTAGCAGCTTGAGGTGCAAAAAGATTCTTTTTACAAGGAATGAAATACGCTTGTTTACTAAACCTATCAACATTTGTCCAAATCATGTCATTATGAGATTAAGTTATAGGAAGGCGAGTAATAAAATCCATAGAAATTTGTTCCCATGGTCCAATAGGTATGGGAAGTGGCATTAATAATCCAAATGCTTTACCATGATGCCATTTCACACTTTGACACACAATGTAATGGGAAACATACTATGCAATATCTTTGTCCATATTTGGCCGAAAGAAGAATTCTTTACACGTAGAAATAGTACTTTGTATGCCCCTATGACCCATATATGGTGGTTCATGCATCTCTTCCATAAAAAAATATTTAAAATCTTGTGTGTTGCATAACTTGTGTTGGAAATACAAGAATCCATTATGAAAAGTGTAGTGTTTCTCACTAAATGTTGTAGAATTATTGAAAGCATTCCATGTTTGTGAAAAATACAAATCAGATGCATAAGTAGAAATCATATCATGAAATGAATGAACATGAACAACCAAAATAGTATTGATTGAAACAATATTTGTTTGTGGGGATGAGAAGTGACTAAGGGCATCAACTACAACA
Organism: Ceratopteris richardii; assembly: GCA_020310875.1. Taxonomy (NCBI): domain Eukaryota; kingdom Viridiplantae; phylum Streptophyta; class Polypodiopsida; order Polypodiales; family Pteridaceae; genus Ceratopteris; species Ceratopteris richardii. Next base: position 123,932,642 of record CM035412.1, on the reverse strand, counting down.
TTAGCTTTTCCATGTTGATATTGAATCATAGGCTTCATTGATATTGTATCAATGAAGCCCATTTAATGTGTTTGTTAGAAATCAATGATTGATCTAATAAATGCTTGATAGCCTATTGGTCTTTTTGATTATAGCTTCAGAACCCATAAGGTAATGTTTCCAAAATTTTAATGCATGCACTAGAGTCAAAAGTTCCTTATCATATCTACTGTAATTCTTTTAAGAAGGTTTAAGTTTCCTACTTTCAAATGCAATGGTATGATCATTTTGCATTGATACAACACCTATACCTACACCACTAGCATCTGTAACTACATGGAAAGGTTGTGCAAAATGTGGCAATTGCAAAACAAGTGCATGAGAAAGTGCATGTTTGAGTTTTTCAAAAGATTATTATTGTGCTACTCCCCATGTAAATTTTAACTTTTTCTTCAATAATAATGTGAGTGGGAGTGCTAAATAAGTAAAACCTTTTATAAACTTTCTATAAAAACTAGCTAACCCTAGAAAAGAGCATGCATCATTCACAGATTGAGGTACAAGCCATTCTTCAATTACTTTAATTTTCTTTGGATCTACATGAATGCCTTGATTAGAAACAATATGGCCTAAATACTCTAATTCTTTTTGGAAGAAATAACCCTTTTTAGGATTGGCATAGAGTTTTTTTAGCGTAACAACTTAAAAACAATTACTAAATGATTTTCATGGTCATTCTAATTCTCACTATAGACAACTATATCATCAAAGAAAAACAAGAACAAAAGCTTGGTAATCAAGAAAAATGTTAATCATCATGTGTGCAAATGTAGCAGGTGCATTGGTGAGTCCAAAAGGCATTACCATGAATTCAAAGTGACCAATTTGAGTTCTAAAAGCAATCTTACAAATGTCATTTTGTGTCATTCATATCTGATGATAACTAGATTTAAGATCAATTTTGCTAAAAACATGTGCTCCATGAAGTTTATCTAGAAAATCATCCTCCTAGGAATAGGATATCTATTTTTAATTGTGATCTTATTGAGCCCTCTATAGTCAATGCACATCCTATAATTCTTGTTCTTCTTCTCCACTAAGAGAACAGGTGCTCCAAAGGGAGAATTAGAACTAGGCCTTACAAGCACTTTGTGGAGTAGATCCTTAACTTGATTATCTATATCTTGTTAATATAAAGGTCCATCCCTATAAGGTGCTTTATGGGTATGAGAACTACTAGGAATTAAGTTTATAATATGGTCAAGAGATACCTTAGAGAGTGGTAGTTTAGAAGGAAAATCAACCATAAAACAATCCTTATAAGAAGCCATAAATGATTTATGTGCATTACAAAGTGTATGCGTGTAATCAACTATGTTATTGACAAATGAATTGTGGCCTTTCCGAAATGCATGATTTACTTGATTATGACTAATTAATGGAAATGGTTGGAAGTCATGCATTGTGGACAAAGAAATATCTTGATTGTTAAACTTAAAACTAATTGTGTGTGTATGATAATCAATGCATGTATTATAATGGTGACGAAAAGGCATACCAAATATAAACATCATAGGAATACAAATGAGCAATTAAGAACGTGCATTCATCTACGTATGAGCCTATACAAATCTAGAAATTACGCACTTCACTTGTAACATTATATCTATTTCCTTGAAATGTAGCCTTAACTTTATACATAAAAGGAAGTGGGTTTAATTGGAGATCTTGCACTAGTGTATGAGAAATAAAATCATGCGAACTACCATCATCATGTAAAAAATTAACAACTTTACCATTAATAGTACCTTGCATGCAAAGTAAAGAATGGATAGAATTTTCATTACCCAAGGTACTTAGATCCTTTTCCAATGCTTCTTTGGTCCAATCAGGTTGAGTGTCTTTATGAACCACCTCCATGTTGTGTACTTGAGCTCTGACAAGTTTCATATCACTAGTTCACAACCTACATTTTCACCATCGTAACTAAGTTGTCATCATCAGTCTACATTTGTTGAAGTGCAACATCATGTGCTTGTTTTTAGCATGTTGGAGTTCATGCCACAAAAGGTCCAATTGTTGCTTGATTGGTATCCCGGGTAGGGGTGATGTAACAAAATCCTCGGTATTATGGGTAGGATCCATGCCCTTATATAGAACCAAAACCTAGGACTAAGCATGTGAAATTAATTTTAACAATAGTGTATATATAAAAATGATAATAATAATAAATAAATAAATAAACTAAATGAGTGTTTGATAAATAAATAAATAAATAAATAAATAAATAAATAAATAAAGGAGTGTTAAATAAATAAATAAATAAACAAAAAAATAAGATGAAGAAAGTGTTAAAAGTTATGTTAAATATTAATTAAAATGAATGGGGTATCAATAAGTGAAAATAGGCTAGTGGATAAAGCATATCTCTTGTAAGTGTGAGGTTGTGGGTTCAAATCTCGTACATGCTAAATAAGGAAATAAGTAAAATAACAAGGATAACTAGGGAAATAAGGAAGCTCTTATTACCACTCATAAGTTAAAATTCATTCGCAGTAGCCAATGGCTACCAACGGAACCAAAGGGAACCAAAGTGAACCAAGAGTACCATGAGTGCCAGAAAAGCCAAAGATGCCAAAGTTATGCCATAGTTCTATGCCTTAGTCGATGCCTTAATCTACGCTTTGGAATAAGCTGAACGATAACCGATTTGATAAAGGAATTTGATAAATGAATTTGGGAAAGAACTTGAACAGTGAATAGTGCATAGGGAGCATAGGGGGGAGTAAATTGAAGGAGTAATCGAATGATAACCAAATTGATAAACAAACTTGATAACCAAACCAAATGCGAACAGTGAGCAGTGCACAGGGAGCACAGGGGGTACAGGGAGCATAGTGAGCACAGTGAGTATAATGAGCATAGTGAGTACAATATGTACAATGAGCACAATGTCGTAGTGAGCACAATGCACAATGTGAGAGGAGCACAATGCACAATAACTAAGTCAAAAAATTTGGAAAAAAAAAACCAATGAACCAAAAACAAATGAACTTGATAAACAAAAAAAAACCTAGATCAGATGATCAAGATGGATGCCGAATCTTGTATGGACATTGTGCCACAAATCACAACCAAATGCCAAGAAACCACCTCTGTAGATGTGCCTTAGCTCTGATACCACTGTTGATTGGATCTTACGGATGCACAAATGTAGAGATAGTACATAAAGGAAATCTCACAAAAGTACTCATAGAATAGATAGAGATAAGAGACTCGACACAAGATTGGTTACAATCTCCCCCCACATACTCTCATGGATGAGTCTATCAAAGCATGTGTATTTATAGGTATTTTTCATTACATCTTGAATAGAAGATACATGAGCGTGATGCTTCAAAAAGCATGCATTTATGAAAATCTGCTTTATTTACAAAATCATCGCTTTCTAAGCGATCTACTATTTTTAGAAAAACATGGATTTCTAAAGCAATGTATTATTTTTACAAAAAATAACTAAAATACTATCTTCTAAATATTCTTCTAAATATCTTAAAAAATACTTAAATTCTAAATATCTTAAAAAATACTTAAATAAGTCCATGCATGTTCACACTCTCATGAGTCCACCTGCTAAATCAAAACACGAATCACATTAAAAACCTTAAGACATTAAAATCCATATAACAATCCATTATTCCATAAATCATAACAAACATTCTCCAAAGTACATGATATGTGGGATAATTCCCCTTGAAGGAGAGTGAATACATTTGTAGAAGCTAATGAAAAGGTAACCAAATACAATGAGATACAACTAAAATAATATGAAAATGGAGTGTCTTCTAGATACAAAATGGAGATGCACTCATGTGCATACAAATGGAAATGAGGTAGATAAACTCAAGTCATCAACACCCCTCTACAACTCCATTTTGCAAGAGTTGAATGTTGCAGAGGTCCACCAAGTTCTCAAGCAAAACTAGAGGTAAAGCTTTCATGAACATGTCTACTAGGTTATCCTAAGATGTCCATTACTCTAGAGTAATCTCCTTAGATATGAGATTCTAATCGATGAAATAGTACTAGGTCTTGATGTGCTTCGTTTGAGCATGGAACACTGGATTCTTGGTGTTGGCAGCAGTCAGGGAACCGAAGGAGCCACAAGACAAAGAGGGTCGAAACAAAGAGATAGCACAAGCAGACACAGTAGCCAAAGAAGATCTGGCAAGTAGGCCATCTAAATTTTTCAAACATCAAGGAGTGGGGCACACGAGAAGAAAGAGCAAGTAGGGAGCTCAAAGATGTGTACGACAAACCAACAGAGAAAATCCCTACACAAATAGTGATTTTAATCACTAAAAACCATTGTAAATACCATTTCGTATTTTTGTAGCTCCATTTTGTGCAAGCCAAGGAGTCCTTGAGCTTGAGGAGCCTTAGAAGTGCCTACATATCAATTTTCGTATTTTTTAGACTCCGTTTAAGCCCTCAAATTGGCCCTGGAACCTAATTTTTAACTAGGCCGGACACTAGGTCTGGACAGGGCCAAAACCTAGTCAAAAACTATAAATAGAGCTAGAGAGCTCATTTTTGGGGTTAGCTTGTAATTGAAATGAACTTGTAAGAGCTTTTTGAAAGGAATCTAAGAACTCCATTGCTTCTCACTCTTTGTCTTGCCGTGTGTGCGCGTGTGTGTGTATATGTGTGCATGTTTGTGTGCTTCTCACTCACGCACTCATGCCTCCACTTGCTCAAGGTCTTCATACCATCCTCACGTCTTCGCGGATTGACATTAAAGGAGGTGCTACTCATCACTGAGCTACACCAAATTTTGGCGCCGTTGCCGGGGATCGAGCTTTGAGGACGAGCGTGTGATGGTAAGACGTAGAGTTGAAGCATTGGAGTTATAGGTATTTTCTTCACTTTTATCTATTTCCTTTTGTTTCCTTCATCACCATCATCATCATCACCATCTCCCACCTCCATCTCCATCACCGCAAAAATTTCAGTTTTTTGACTATATTTCCTTTCTCCTTCCATTCCCCTCATTCCACTTGTGAGAGAGAGCGAAAGAGCAATATTGTGTGTGCTGTTTTTGCATGTTTCTTGAGCTGTCTTGCAGGTACATGCTGTATCATCTTCTCCAGCACTTCGCGCAGGTACGGAAATCTTGGCAACTGTCTCTGTGTCGCCGATCTCTGTCAATCGCGACTGACAGAGAAAATGCTCCATTTGCCAAACAAAGTGCAAAACCATGATCTACAGGCCTAGAGCTTCCCAAAACTGTGTTTAGATTTTTGAAATTCATCAGATTTCTGTCAATCGCGATCGCTCAGTCAATCGCGATCGACAAACCACGACAAACAGACCTGTGACTCATCAATCGCGACCGACAGCCCACGACGGCTCTGTCAATCGCGACCGATAGAGTCAACAATCGATTGACCACGACTGACGGATCATATGCGTGACACGTGTCAATCGCGATCGAGTCATCAATCGCGATCGACCCATCAATCGTGACTGACAGCCCACGACGGCTCTGTCAATCGCGACCGACAGAGTCAACGATTGTTTGACCACGACGGAGAGACCCTCGCGACCGACCTGTCAATCGCGATCGACCGATCAATCGTGACTAACAGAGTCAACGACCCTTTGACCATGACTGATTGACTTTTTGAGCCACGTGTCAATCGCAATTGACCCATCAATCGCGACTGACAGCCACGACGGACCTGTCAATCGCGATTGACACATCAATCACGATTGACAGCCACGACGGACCTGTCAATCGTGATCGACACATCAATCGCGACTGACCTGTCAATCGCGACTGACAGAACTTGCGAACGCGTTAGAAGGGCAAATTTGGCCAATTTTCTAGGGTAAAGAATAGGGGGCTAATTTGGTCAATTTGTGGGACAAACACTCGGGGTTAGCATTGCATGTTGAGGCCGCAACCCAAGTAATTCAAGAATTTCTGCCTGCTTGATTAAATTGTTTTGAACCCTGTTTTAATCCCTGAAGCCTGAACTGACATAACTTCCTCATACGAAATCCGTTTGCTGTGATTCTTGTTTTGTTGGAAAGCTCGTGGGGAGTACAACCAAAACTTCCACTGGTTATGTGAAAATTAATATCAGGATAATTAGATAGGGTTTTTTGAAGTTAACCATACCCGAGGTAGGGAAACTGAGGAATCCTTGGGATTGTTTTTATAAAGGCAAGAGATAATTTGGTCAGTGAGTTACATGCATGAAAGTGGTCTAGTCTGTCATTTGAATTTAACTCTGGAACTAATCTTGGGACTGATGCAGGTCCATTGAGAGCAATTGAGAGCATACAAAGCAAGGGTTTCTTTGCAAGCTTGAGACTCGGGTTCTTGAGCATCATAAAGCAAGGGATCAACAAGAAAGGTCGAAATATTCTCAACTCCCTTTGTCAATTCCTAGCTTAGGCTAAGAACGACTAGTGATAGGAGTAGGCCACGACGGCGATAGGCATCAATCAAGTTGAAGACTACCTATGCACTCAAGTTCAAGATTAAACATAATCTCTTCGTGATGTGATAACCTTAAAGGAAAGAATCTAACGAGGAACGATCAACGTACAGTGCAGAAATACACTCAAGTATACCTGACGACGTGATATCAGACAAGATTATAAACGCGGTAATCCACCAAAAAAAAGAATCAAGTAACTGATACAAAAGGACTCTGCAACGAGGTTGTACTTGGGCAAATTTGGGTTATTCAATTAGGCTTATGAACCTTAGATCAGGGCGACATCTAGGGAGAGATAGACAAAGTCTTAGGTCTTCAGAGGCTAGTGTCAATCATACTGCGAGGTCTTGGGCCCAGCAGTTGAGCCATCATTCGTATTACCCTAGCTCTGAGACTAGTGAATCAGAGATGTCTCAAGGTATGGAGAGACCTACAGGAAGTTCAGGAGTGCCATACTTACATAGGGTGGAAGGCCCTTACAAGATGCAACTCGAATACCTTAGGACCAACCGATTAGGTGCTAGCATCTATGAGGATGACCTAGGAAGATCTGTAGTACAGATTAAGAATCCTGACCAATCTATTGGACTAGAGCGCCCAGCTGTCAAGTTCGAAAACGGAGCCTACTTAGACAAGGAAGGGACAATATATGTAGTCACCAGTCATCCAGATAGGACTGATGAATTTGGGAATGAGATCCCAGGAACGGACTTAGGTGACCTAGAGCAAGGAAACAGGGGTGAAGAAGCGAGGACCCCCCGAGGCAAATCTGTTCTCACTAGGATTATCACACCAGAGTGGATTCCCCAAGATAATAAGAGCATAGATCTGCTTCTGAACCGAGAAATTGACGAAGCCTTTTGGAGGTATAAATTTGATCAGCCAACTGATATAGGAACCATCATGATCTATGAGTTTAAGGATCCTGATAGCCCAGGCAGCGTGACCTACTTAGATCACGCTTCAGAGAGGATCTTTGTGGTTACAGAACATGATAGACATGCTTACACTTGGAAGGGTGAATTTGTTTTCCCCCAACCAAGATCGAATGTGTCCTATGGTCACCCTGGAGTTGGAACATCTCAAGCTCATGGAATTCAAAGAGACAGAAGTAGAGATAGGCCAGAAGTAAGCTTTGCCAACCCAGGGGGCAGAGAAAGAACGAGAATGGAGACAAATAGGGTGGAACCTGAGATACTTAGAGCTCACAGGAATCAAAGAAATGCGGATGAGTTCCCTCTACCACGACCTAGAGAGCACACAAGGACTTTGAGACCGACTCAGCTAGTTAAGTCCATGAAGAACTACTTCGATGGCACTGGAGATCCATATGATCATGTGGCTGAGTTTAGGCAAGTCTTGAGAGCTGAACAAGTGGAGGATCTATTCACGCAGTACAATGCCTTTGGTCTAACCCTTAGGAACACTGCCCTGACATGGTTTCAGCCACTAAACGAGAGGCATTTCAGGAGCATAGACCAACTCCTAGAGGCTTTCATTATTGAATTCTCTAAGAGTGGCATAAGACATAATACCTCCTCATTGATTCACAGCTTTAAGCAAACCCCTCAAGAAACCGTGAGACTTGCAGGAAGAAGATTTAGGCAATACTTGGAGAGATGCCCTGTCCTTGAGCTACCCACACCAGCTAAGCAAGTGGCTCTATTCTTGGACGGACTGCTAAGTACCAAATTAAGATCATATGTGTACTTGAAGGACCCTAGGACCATAGAAGAGTGTGTATGCATGTGTATTGACATTGAGGATAACCTAGGGGAGGAGTTAGAGCTTTGCAAGATATACAAAGATTCAGATAGTGCCTCTAGCCTCTCTTCCACGCAATCCACATCAATTGAGGAACTTGCAGAGAAAGTAGCTCAGAAATTAGGTGTCACTAGCAAACAGATCCCAAGGTATGCCCCTGTGAAAAGATGCTATACTTGTGGTGGCGACCACATGGCGAATGTATGTCCCATTATGACTCAACCCCAGGTAAATCCTAGTATCCAATACTGCACCATAGAACGGAAATACACAAATCACTCAGCACAAGACTGCCCATACAATAAGCAAGCGGTTAGACAACCCTACCCTCAGCCATACCCTCAACAAGGCAGATACCAGAGTCAATACCCACCACAACAGTATACTAGGCCTCAACAAAATTACCAACCACAATATCAAGCCCAACAAAGGCCTCAGCCCGTGTTAGCACAACAACCCCCTGCTCCAGCTAATGTAATTCCGGTAAAGTATGCAGCAGCAGAAGAAAATTTGAATAGAGCTATAGTCCCGGTAACCCAATTGCTTTCTGAAAGTGACCCGAGTGACCATAGTTTCGATTCTACACATGTTGATAGCCCCCAGGCCTACTACATGCAGTCTCCTGAACATGGTGAGTCTTACTATAGTGAAGAGCCAAGTGAACCTAGTTGGGAATCAGATTACACAAACGTCATGTATGCAAACCCCAACCCTAGGCCTCAACCTAGGCAAGTAAGACCCCCATTCCCTAAAGGACCATGCTACAGATGTCTGGGAGATCATCTCATTCGTGATTGTCCCTTACCTCCACCTCCACAACCCCAATCAGTGGCGATCCAGGGCTATTGCCAGGAATGTGGAAAGGAGCATCTCTTACGAGATTGTCCAAAGAATCCCAGCAATATGCCAAAAATAACTCCCATTAATGTTATTGGGTTGTTGTAGACTCCACAGGAAGTGTGATGTCCACTACACCAGTGCAAGTGATCACTAGAGCTCAAGCATTGCAGCAAAACCAAGGGGTAGACCAGGAAAAGAGCCCAGATGTTAGTGAAACAGAGAGCATGACAAAGAAGAGGACTAGAGCTTGGAGAGATAGCCGTGAAAGAATGAAAAGGCAATGGGCAAAAAAGATGAGTGAACTCGAGGAAAGCCTCAGAGAAACAAAGGCCAGGATAACTGAACTCACATCTCAAACTCCCTCTCACACTACCCCACCTCCACCATTCCCAACTCCATCCGACCCGCCACCTTCCAACCTGCCTCACCTAATTCCACCACCCCCTAGAGTAGGACAGTCCTAGCAGATCCCACTCCCGAAGACCTAAACATGATGCTTAAAGCATATCAGGCCAGAATCCAAGAAGGGCCAAACGTAACTGATCATGAAAAGTGTTACCCTAGAGCAGAACTAGAGCTGGAACGAACCAAAATTTGTGCTAAGATGGTGGAGTTGGCTCAGACCATGTTTGAAGCCAGTCGCCTATTTAACATCTCTAGTTCAACGAAGACACAGTTACACTTTGATGGACTGTTAGAAAGAATAGAGAAGCTGATTGCACAATCAGAAAAGGAACCCGCCTCTCAACACAAGGACAAGGAAAGTGAAAGAGTAAGCATTCCTGCCCAAGAAGCCTATGTGCCTGAAGCCTATGTGCCTAACTCTACGGAGCCAGACACATCATCTTCTATGAATCGATTCACACCAGAATTCCTACGAGAGATTCAAGAAGACAAATGGGCTAAAGAAAGTGAAGTCCCTCCTCCCATTGAACTTGTGGATGACGCACATGACCAATTCCCACAAGACATCCCATCCATTTATGAGGAGCAGGAGAGCACCCACTCTCAGGAAAGACTAGACTTTGAGTCTAATTCTTTGCAAGAATTACCCCACTTCACAGACCCATGGGAAGCTAAGTCTACTTGTATGAGAGCACCCACGGTCATGGTAAGAAACGAAGACTCGATCATACCTAGGAACACAGAGGTAGTGAAAAACACTAAAGTACAATGCAACCTCACCTTAGAAGAGCTACTCAAAGTAAGGCCAGAGCTATGGAAACATGTAGCCAAACAAGTACCAGAGATAGCAAAACCTCGTTCCAAGGTAGGATCACATAGGACAGTGCCAGAGATACCCTTGGATAAGATAGGAGATATGTGTGAAGGTGAAGAAGGGAACACCTATCTTCCCATTACCTACCAGGAGTACACCACCAAGGCAATTTTGGACTCAGGTGCAGGAGTTGCAATTGCCACCACTTCCCTACGGAAGCGTTGGGGCAAGCCAGCACTCAGGCCAACGAGAATGAAATTGCAGATGGCTGATGGTCATATTGAGAGACCCTTAGGATTGCTAGAAGGAATAACTCTCACCACCTGTGGTGTCGAGTTTGAGCATACATTTGCTATATGTGACTTCAGCAAAAATCATGCCTATGAGATGATCTTGGGAAGACCCTTTATGCGACAATTGCAAGTGGTACAGGACTGGGGAACCAACTCCTTGTACCTACGACACTTAGGTGTTACGACCAAAGTCAATCTCAAGGATTACTCTCATAGAGATGTCCCTCCTATCCAATGGAATCCCATCCATAGAGCCAAAGATGATACAGAATCGGTGCATTCCATAGGGTCAGGATCCTCATGGATGCATGAAGACACCCACTTATGGATGTGCAAAGTAGGAGTAGAAGAAGAGAAGAGAGAAAAAGCCAGAGAGGTAGGTGCAAAAGAAACACATAGATCAATTCAAGACCCAGCCTATGCACCTGTAGTCTTTCCGGACGAAGAATTTGAACCCCACGGCTGGGCAGAAATCCTAGCAACAATGGATGTAGCCATCAATGAAGAACAATGGACACCTCACTGTGATGAGGATGGCTATGACATTTCAGTTTTCTCCATAGAGCCAATCATGGGAGAGGCAGTGTTAGAAGAATGTGAACCTAGCCCTGATGCATTTGAGGATGCGAGTGACTCCGATCTAGAGTCAATCATTATGGACCCACCTTTTGCATCAGATGCAGAATACTCCTATAAAGTAGAATTTCAACCCCAGAGGCACGGAGAGCTTACAAAAGACGTAAGGCTAGCCACACATGTAACTCCTAAGGAAGAAGGAAAGAAAAAAAAGAAGAGAGAAGTCACACCAGAAGAGGAAGAATCTTTGTTTGAGGTCCCAGAAAATTTTAAGAAGTATGAGATAGATGACAGGAGAGTCATGATCAGAATGCCTAAACGAGAGGCGCAATCAGGGGAGGCCTATGATAACAAAGAGACCACCAAGAAAATAGTGGTAGCCATGGAAGAGGGAGAAGAGAGATGCACTTACATAGGCCATGACCTGACGGAAGAAGAAGAGCAAGAATTGATAGCCTTGCTAAGAGAATACAGAGATGTATTCGCTTGGAGTTACAAGGATTTGAAGGGTGTTGATCCAGACATCTGCTCACACACTATCCCCATGACCTCGGATGCCAAACCTTCTAAGCAAAAGCCATACACATATAATGATAATTATGCTGCTAAGATCAAAGAGGAGATAGATAGACTGGTCGAAGCTGGATTCATCTATGAAATTGAGCACACTGAGTGGGTATCCCCCATCGTAGTGGTGCCCAAGAAAAATGGAAAGTTGCGTGTGTGCATTAACTTAAAGAAGGTTAATGCAGCCACAATTCGAGATAATTATCCGCTTCCCATCACATAACATCTCTTAGAAAGAGTAGCAGACAAGGAAGTGTACAGCTTCCTTGATGGATTTTTGGGCTACAATCAAGTAGCCATAGCTCCAGAGGATCAGCATAAGACAGCTTTTGCCACAGAATGGGGCATATTCGCCTTTCGGGCAATGCCATTTGGGCTTACCAATGCACCAGCAACCTTCCAAAGGCTGATGTGCCATGTATTTAAGGAGTTCCTGAGGAAGAATTTAGAAGTCTATGTTGATGATCTTTGTGCTCATTCCAACATCAGACAAACCCATATTCCTGAACTCAGACAAATCTTTGACAAATGTAGAGAATATCAAGTCTGCCTGAACCGAGAAAAGTGTGTCTTTATGGTCAGGCAAGGCAAGATTCTAGGACACATAGTGTCAAAGAATGGCATATCCACTGATGAAGAGAAAGTGAGAGCCATAGCAGAGCTACCTAGGCCAAGGAATGTCAAGGAAGTACAAGCTTTCATGGGACATTGTGGTTACTACCGCCGGTTCATTCACATGTATGCTGTCATTACAAAGCCCATGTACGGACTTCTGACTAACTTTGAGTGGACTGATGAGTGTGAGAATTCCTTCCAGGAGCTTAAACGAAGATTATGTTCAACACCAATCTTAACCACACCAGATTGGAATAAGCCTTTCCATGTTCATGTGGATGCATCCAATTATGCCATTGGATGTGTGCTTGCTCAACCTACTGGTGAAGGTAATATGGATCTTCCAATTGCCTATGCTAGTAGACAATTGAATGCAGCTGAACGAAATTATACCACTACTGAGAGAGAAGGCTTAGGCATGGTATATGCAGTTAAGAAATTTAGACACTATTTGCTTGCAAACAAGTTTAAATTTTTTACTGACCACCAAGCATTGTTATATCTCGTGAACAAGCCATGCAATACAAGAAGATTAGTAAGATGGTTTCTCTTACTAATGGAATATGATTTCGAGGTTGTGGTGAGAAAAGGGAGGACTCATTTGAGAGCAGATCATCTCTCTAGGCTCACATCTGGAGAAGCCCCACAAGGAGTATCAGATGATCTTCCTGATGCTTACTTGTTTAATTTGGAAGTAATACCTCAGTGGGCTAAGCCATTAGTGCCATTATTGACATACGGACCTAACCACCCAGTAATAGCCACACAGGATAGACAGGTAGTAAAAGCCAAAAAGTACCACATCATGGCTGGAAGTATGTACAAGCACACAGATCGAGGGATCTTGGCTTGTTGTGTAGAAGAGGACGAGTATGCGAAGTGGTTGCAATTAGCACATGTAGGTGCCTTAGAGCAACACTACTCAAAGCAAAGAACCCTACAGACACTACGGAGACTCGGAGTGCATTGGCCAACTATGGAAGCTGATGTCCAAAAGTTGTGCAAGGAATGCCCAATCTGCTGCACTAAACCACCTGTGGAACATGCCACTCTTTATCAAGTGTCCATAGTGCCGGATTGGAGTGAACCACTAGTATCCTTTCTGAGGACGAAAACATTCCCTCCAGACATGACTCTGGCTAGGAAAAGGAGTTTAGAACAAGAAGCCCAGGATTACTCACTCATTGGTGATAATCTATACAAGCGTGGTAAAGATGGTTACCTGAGACTATGTGTCCATGAGAGTGAATATCTTAAGATCTTGGAAACTGCTCACCAAGGTGTAGCAGGAGGACACTTTGGACCAGATCGGGTGATCAAGGCAATACTATTTGCGGGCTTCTGGTGGCCGACCCTTCACATGGATGCACATACCTATGTGAAACGATGTGATGTCTGTCAAAGAACTCAGTATCCTATACGTAAAGATGAGATGCCACTGAAACCTATGATGGGTGGACGTGCATTCTCTAAGTGGGGAATAGACTTCGTAGGTCCTATTAATCCCCCAGCTAAGGGTTCCCATGCAGAATATATCATTGTTGCGACAGACTATCTAACAAAGTGGGTAGAGGTAAAAGCCACAACGAAGAACGATGCTCAAACAACAGCTAAATTCTTGTTTGAGAATGTATTCACAAGATACGGGTTACCTATAGAGCTAGTCAGTGATAGAGGCACTCATTTCTTGAACGAAGTGATTGAAAATCTACTCCAAGAATTCTTGGTAGTACATAAAAAGTCTGCCCCCTACCACCCTCAAGAATTCCAAAGGCGACTATCAACAGTGGGTCCTCCATCGAAGAAGATGAGAGGGGGCGTCCAACTACCATGTGCTCAACCAAGAGGTGCTACTACCACACCATTCGTCTTCCCAGACCAAGTACAGAAGGACCCAACTTGGTGTTTCCCCCCATTCCCTCAGATTTGGAGTTTCCACAGGGATTTACTCTCAATGACCTCACGGATGAAGAAGTTGCCAGGCTGATATACGAATCTAATCTTGAAACAGAAGCAGACCAGACCTAGGAACCACACCCCACCACAACAACACCAGCCCCGACACAACCAGTCGTCGTAGAAGTCGAAGGAGATGAACAAGAGGCAGGAGGAGAAGAAGAAGAAGCCAATGAAGAACAATATCAAGAATATGATGAACTCTCAGAGCTAGCAAGTGCCCCAGCATATTCGGCACAAATAAAAAGATTGTACCAAACCATGAAGCGAGTTCAGGAACAACACAAAATGTCACTTGAATCAGGCAAGGTGCTCATGAGCCAACTATTGGCTGAGGAAGGTGTGGACGATATGTTTATCGAATCCATGAACCTACACGCAGAGGCAGTCGGCTTGGATGAGGCCATACATGAGGCCATGACATACATTAATCGATTTGAGAAACGTGTGCCTGCCCGCCCTAGGCAATCTGGAAAACAAATACACATCAATGTATCAGAACCGGAAGGCAACACACAAACAGAAGAACATCAGGAGGAACCACTCTCCCCACCCACCTCACCTCTCGCTACACAATTCACCTCACCAACCGGCACGACCACGCCCTTTTCTACCACTACCACAGTTGTCATGGGAATTCCTCTCTCTCCCGATATCCAATTTGGAGGAGTTTCCATGCCCACCTTCATGACACTCTTCACCAATATCACGTCCACCCCTCCCACGGTCCCCCTCTTTACTGTCACACCCACATTTGACACGATGGAGACATCACCCGCCACAGTACCACCCCCACCCCCCACACAACCTCAATCTCCCATACCCCCTCCACCAACTTCACCACTTGATTCCACAGCATTCACAACTCCCTTCCCCATCCCCATTCCCCCTGCATCTTCATCTTTACCTGCATCTTTTAATGTAAATAGTATATTCCTGTCATTACATCAGTGTGTATATCAACTTCAGTGCGAGTACAGGGATCTCGAAGGCCGCCATCAACAGTTGACAACGAATCATCAGAACCTACAGAGGCAACTTACAACGCTAGCAGAAGAAAATGCAGAACTCAACCAGCACTATACAACCCTCGAGCAAGCCCATCAAACACTCCTGGAGACACCCCAACCATCAGCAGAACCCGGTGTCAAAAAACTCGAAGCCTTGCTGGAGGTGTACCAATCAGATAACCTGAGAGTCCGGCGTAATTTAACTCTACTTCGGAAGCATATGGCTACAGCACTTGAAGAAAATAAACGGTTGCAGAAACAAAATGAAGAAAATCTGGAAGCAGCCATGGAAGGTTCCCCTCATGAGATCGATCCAGAACAGTTCAAAGCGGTTCCCACAGAAACAATGAAAACCATCTTGGAAAGTTATGCGGATTTATTAGAAGCACATGACAACTTGGAAAGGGAACGAGATGAGCTGCGTAGCCAGCTTAGGGAACAGGAGGCTCCACCCAAGGTAATAGAAACGGCCTCGACTTCAGAGGAAGTAAAGGCATTGGCAGAGCAGGTGGCTGAACTCCAGAAAAAGTTACTAGAATATGAAAGGCAGCCCTCCCCAGTTGTAGAACCCGAACCGGAGGATTTAGTACCCATTGAGGTGGATGAAACATATGAGGAACCATACGTTCCTATGCCAATGCCAGGTGGTGCACAGACCTCAGAAGGACTGGACACATTAGAAGTTGAAGTACCTGAATGGCTCCAAACACTCGAGAAGACAGCAACAACCCATGAAGATAGAGTGGCCATTCAAATCCAATCTATGGCAAAGTTAGAAGACATCATCATTAAGTCTGAATACTTTCGAAGCATGTCTCATCATAGATGGATGGGCACGAACGATGATCAATATGTGCCATATTGTGTGCTCCTTGCGGATTACAATGCAGAGATTCAACGCAGTTGTGGCAAACCTCCAACTTTTGCCACACAATTTGGGCCAGAGGATATCCCAAAAAGTGCAAAGAAAGGCTCCATTTATCAACCAACCTGGAGAATCCATCTTCTTGAAACCTACCCGGAAATGGTTCGTACCTGGACTAACATGCCCCTTTTTATTAAATACAATCCTTGTTATGTTCCAGTATTCCGCCGGTGCACTTGGCCAGAGTTTACCATTGCTGTCAAGAACGTCAAGGGTTGCGCGAAGTGGTTAAATTATGTTTATCTAGCACCGCCACAAGGCCCTCCCACTGTAAACTACATGATTTCTACCATCAGACACTGGAGCACTCGACTACGGAATACTCCCGATGTGATGGCACAAATGTGTATGAAAATCTTTGAACTAATGCTAATCACATTCAGGACGTTCAAGAATATTAAAGACCCCCACTTCTCAGGTGTCGGATTTCTTACAAGAAATCAAGATCTGGTATACGACATGAGCACAACCCCATCCATAGAGGTAATATATGCTTGGCACGCCAGAATAAAGTACCTCCCAGCTTGTTTTAAACAGACATTCGAGGAGATGTTCATAACGGGATTTTGGGAATATCACTCAGAAATATTTGTACCCAGGCCCTCACATCTCCTCCACTTATTCGCTGTGGAGAGAACCATCTATTCAGAACAACTGCGGGTGCCACATCCGGACGTACCAGGACCAGTGAATTGGGATGCATTATTAACAGATCTAGCACGGGGGCTCAGATTAGAAGAACATCACCTCGCTTCTGACGTTGTCCAATATTACGTTCAACGAGCATGTAGACAAGGGTCTGTCAGGGGCGACAGACGCGAGAGTGGGGGGGGGGGTGTTGGCAGCAGTCAGGGAATCGAAGGAGCCACAAGACAAAGAGGGTCGGAACGAAGGGATAGCACAAGCAGACACAGTAGCCAAAGAAGATCTGGCAAGTAGGCCATCTAAATTTTTCAGACAGCAAGGAGTGGGGCACACGAGAAGAAAGAGCAAGTAGGGAGCTCAAAGATGTGTACGACAAACCAACAGAGAAAATCCCTACACAAATAGTGATTTTAATCACTAAAAACCATTGTAAATACCATTTCGTATTTTTGTAGCTCCATTTTGTGCAAGCCAAGGAGTCCTTGAGCTTGAGGAGCCTTAGAAGTGCCTACATATCAATTTTCGTATTTTTTAGACTCCGTTTAAGCCCTCAAATTGGCCCTGGAACCTAATTTTTAACTAGGCCGGACACTAGGTCTGGACAGGGCCAAAACCTAGTCAGAAACTATAAATAGAGCTAGAGAGCTCATTTTTGGGGTTAGCTTGTAATTGAAATGAACTTGTAAGAGCTTTTTGAAAGGAATCTAAGAACTCCATTGCTTCTCACTCTTTGTCTTGCCGTGTGTGCGCGTGTGTGTGTATGTGTGTGCATGTTTGTGTGCTTCTCACTCACGCACTCGTGCCTCCACTTGATCGAGGTCTTCATACCATCCTCACGTCTTCCCGGATTGACATTAAAGGAGGTGCTACTCATCACTGAGCTACACTTGGGAATGGCTAAGGCTGACTGGCTATTGGTGCAAGTGCATGTGAGAGTAACCTACAGAATACCAATGTTCGCAATAAACATCGAAGCTAGATGGCCTCACACATGCTACAAAGCTAGATGCTAGGTACTCAACCTTAGTGGATGACATAGCAATTGTAGGTTGCTTCTTATGTGCCCAAGAGATAACTCCTGAAGCAAGCAACAATGTGTATCTAGAAGTAGACCTTTGAGAATCAAGATCACCAACTGCATTTGAATCTGAATATATGGTGAGTTTGATGCCCCCTCTGTACTAAAGACCGTGATGTTGAGTGAGGGCAAGGTATTGAAGTAGTCTTTGAGCTACCTCAAAATGAATTTGACAAGGATGGTGTGCAAAGTGACCTAAGAATGCCAACTACATAGGCAATATCTAGTCTCTTGTTGGCTAGGTAAAGTAAAGAGTTAAGCATGCACATCCACTAGTGATGATGAGTCCTATAGTGTAAGCTTGATGTTTGGATCAAATGGTGTAGTTAATGTTATGTCTAGAAAGGATATTAGAGTAGTACTTCTTTTGTGAGAGAAATTTATCTTGTTTTGTTTTCACACTTCCATGCCAAAGAAATAGTGAAGTAGACAAAGATCTATCATAGATTACACAAGATGAAGTTGTGTGATGATGAATTGGATGTTGCACCATCTGATCCTATCAAAATCAAGTCATCTACTTAAATAATGGTTAATTGGTATATGTATAAGTTAGCATTGATAATGCTCCTTTGAAATCGTTCAACTTCAAAGAACTTGTGGGTCTTTCCATACCAGGTGTTGGGAGCTTGCTTAAGTCCATAAAGTGCTTTGTGAAGTTTTTATACATGATATTCATTTCCTTTGATCTTGAAGCCTCCGGGTTGTTCTACATTTACTTCTTCTTGAAGATCACTATTTAGGAAAGATCTTTTGATATCAAGTTGGTAGATGGGCCATTTGAAATGTGCACTCAATGCAAGAATGATTCTGATGGTTGTAAACCTTACAACACGGGAAAATTTTTCTTCAAAATCAATGCCATGCTTTTGCTTATAACCCCTAGCTACAAGTCTTGCTTTGTACTTGTCCAAGGTAGCATATGATTTGTACTTGACTTTGTATAGCCACTTAACTCCAATAACTTGATGATTTTTAGGCTTTGGAACAAGTGTCAAAGTATTGTTCTTTTCAATTACATGTATCTTAGTTTGCATAACTTTTTCTGACTTAAGTTGACCTTGAGCTTCTTTAAAATTGGGAGGATCCAAATTGTATTGAATTTGGTGCATAAGTTAATAATTTTGTTGCTCTTGATGAGCCTTTGAGATCTCCTAGGTTGATGAAAAGTACTTTCTGTTGATTTTTTCTTAGAAATAATTGTGTCCCCCTCTAAAGTGTAGATGGGTGGATTCAAAATTCAACTTCGATATTTGGTTGAGTATCTTGAAGTTTCATCAAAGATGACACTTTGGAAATCGTGATGGAGTGGTTCTCAAGATCACACAATCTTTTTGCCTTAGGTTATTTACTATAGCCAATAAATAGATGTTTCTTGGACTTAGATTGCAACATATCTCGATCTTGCCTTATCACATGTACGAATGCTTCACTTCCAAACACTCAAAAGTAGTTGACACTGGGATTACATCCATAGTAGGCTTCAAATGAAGTCTTATTGTGCAAAGCACTTGTGAAGAATCTATTGAGGATGTGAATTGCATTGTGTACAACTTTGGCCCAAAACTTGAATGGTAAGGCTCTATTGTGAAGCATATTAAGTGCCATTTTCAAGAATTTGTGAATCTTTCTTTTAGTTACTCTATTTTGGGATAGAGTATGATGTTGAGTGGCTTGCTCTTGATGCACCTTTGTGTCAAGAAGTTTTCAAGGTCATATTTGATTAATTCACCATCTCCATCTGATATAATGGTCTTGATTGAACTTGATGCTTCATTCTCAACTTGATATACCCATTGTCTGAACTTAGAAAATATATTTTCCTTAGACTTGAGAAAATAGAATCATATGTATCTTGTGTGATCATCCAATATGAGAAAAAAATAGAGTAATTTAATAAGTCATGGAATATTCATTGGTCCACAGAGATCCATGTGGACTAGGGCTAGAGGGTTCCTTGCATGGATGGAAGTATCTTTGGGATTGGGAGCCTTGTGTTGTTCTCCTTGAGTGCAAGCTTGGTAGATATCTTGCACTTCCCCAATCTTGGGTAATCCTTTAACCAATTGAGATGTTGATTAGTTTGTTAAGTAAGATGTATATCGACATCTCTAGTGCCACATGGTGTAAATTGACTCCTTAGTAAGAAAGCATGAAAGCTTTTACAAGACTTTATCCTCAAATCCTTGGGGTATTATGTCCTCAGTGCTAGGAATAACCACCTTTACTGATCTGTTGTTAAAAAGAACTTGTTTGTGATGATTGGTGATTGCCTTGATAGAGAGTAGGTTCATACAGAAGTTTGGTACAAAAATCACGTTCAATAAGGCTTTGCATTCTCCTTGATGATTATAATTTGTACTTTTTCTTTACCTTCAATTGGAAGACTCTTGTTATTTCCTAAGTACACTTCTCTTGTGTGGTCTTTTATCTCTTGAAATGAATAAAAATATTTGCACATGTTAGAGGTTGCATCATTATCAAATATCCATTCTTGTGAGAATCTAGAAGTGATTAGGGGATTAGTTGAGATAAAGAGATCTTCACTTGAGCAATGAGAAAGATATTGAGAGGACTTAGCTTGATGCTTAGAACTAGAGGTTTTAGAGTTGTTCTTCTTTTTATACCATAACTTCTTGATATCCCCTGATTTATAACAATACTTGCATGTAAACTACTTGGACAAGTTGATAGAGCCTTTTTTAGGAGCATTTCTAGAGTGATTGCTAGAGCTCTTAGCCTTGTTGAAGGGACCTTTAGCTTTCATTGTTGCTTCTTGCGATGTTGAAGACTTAGCTCTCGAGTTGTGGAAGAGCAAAACTCTCCAAGCTTCCTCCTAGCCGGTTAACACTTGGCCTCAATTGTGAAGCATTGTTACAAAAGTCTCATAAGACTTAAGAAGCTTTTTTAGAAGCCTAATAGTCATATCTATGTTGGATACTTGTTTGCCACACAATGTGAGTTTGTGTTGATAATCTTCAAAAGTGGCGATGACCTTGGTGATGGGATCTTGGGTCCTAATGGAGAGGTTATTGAACTTTGATTCTAAGTCATAAATTCTAGAGGCACTCTTATCCTTATAGAGAACTTTAAGTATTTTCGAAGCATCATGGGAAGTCTTGCAAGAAGTAATATTTCCTTTACTCAAATCATCACATGCTAGCAATAGTTGTCATATGACTCGCTTATCTTTTACATTCCAAATGCTCCATGCAAGTAAGTCAGTATCCTTGTCTAGCTTAGGCTCTATAGCATCTACTACTTCATACAACTAGTTTGCATATAAGTAAGCCCTAATCATGTCCCTCAAAAAATAATAGTTCGTGCCATTCAATCTCTTATCCTTGGGCATGAATATAGGTGTTAAGGATGGAAAGTACAACATTTGAAGACATTGTGTTCAATATGGTAGACATTGTTTTCGTTGAAGCAAATAGAACTTCAAAAATGTATGGAGTTAGCACCAAAGTTTGAGGTAGGGTGGGGGAACTTAGAGTAGCCCATTGAGACATGTTGACACCTTTGATGGCTTAGAGTAGCCCAAAATGCACTTAGAGACAAATTTTGGGGACTTAGAATAGCCTCCCAAACACACAAATTGATTCTTCTTGTATTACTTGTAGAGACAAAAAGTGAGGACATGGTGCCAAATAGCACCACAGTTGATGGTTGGGCCCTTGAGAAAATACAAGGTAACCCTTGTCAATAATAAAAAAGAAGTGGCAGATGGAGTGTCAAAGTTTTTTGTTTGTGAAATTTAGTTTGGCCCAAGAGCTACCCATTTTATTCCAAGCTTTAATCAACCATTTGGCTACCAACTTATTGGCCAAACCTTTGACATCCCAAATGCCAAGCCCATCCAAGTACTTTTTACAAATAGAGATAGACCATTTGATTTTGGGAACAACTCTCCTATCGGGATCACCGATCGAGAGAAAACATTTGTATTTGTTTTAAATTCAATCACATCTTTGTCTTCTATTCTCCAACATTGAAGAAAATAGATAATTGAGGCTATGAGGAATATGTTGATTTTCATTCCTTTCTAGTACCCAAGTTTGTTGTTGAGCTTGGTAAGATCCCACTCCAATCGTTGTCGGAAAGTAACATCAAAGCAAATTGGGATTCCCAAAAGACAAAAAAATTGGCCACTCGATATCACCTCACACCTTCGTTCCACCATAAATTGGGGAGGGAGTCCAATAATGACCCTGAATGTGGTCTTCTTGTTTTCATCTCTTCTTCTCTAAGTACATGGATCTTGACACAAACGTTTACCTTTAAGGGCCCTTCCAAGGGATATCTACAAAAAAATTTTGCTTTTTGAGATGCCTTCACAGCGAATGAGTTACGAACCCTGTCAAGATACATGAATCTCATGATTGGACTTTCGTTGTCGAGGTTATCCTCTATTTTCTAATGATTAACTTCTTTGATTGTGGTGTGCCCTTCTAAATTGCCTTCCTTGCTAATGCAATAACCTTCTAGTGTTTCCTCTTCTTCCAATGTTTTTTGCTCCTTTGGACCCTGTGAAACATCTTCAAGCTCTAGCACACTAGATCCACTTCTTTGAGCTATCATACTTTCTCTGTTGACTTGAGTGCTTTCATTCTCTTGCTTCTTTTGAATGGATCTCCAGAAGTAGTTAGATATTCAAAAGAAATCAGCCATTCTGATGCAAACAATCATTATAGCTGTATTTATCTACTATCTCTTTTGATCTTTTATGTCCAAAGAGACGTCTCTATTAAGAAAATGATAAGCTAGAATCATTCTCTATGGTGTTTGGTTCAGAAAAATAGTTTTATTGTAGTATGCGGCATGTAGAAGAATAAGACATACGTTGTATTTGAGTCTTTCAAGAGTATATTAATAGTTAAAAAATTACAAGTCATCAACGTTGTGTTTGATTTTTTAAGGAAAACTTTGCAAATATTCTTTAAGGAGTGGTGCTCTGGCAAAGTGACAAGCCCACACAAGAGATGTGCAGCATCCTTAAAAGGAAACAAAACAAGGAATTGATCCCCTTATTGCTAAAATCAAATGGCATTATTTGCAATATGGAAGAAGAAAATATCAGAATCGTTGAAGATCACTTTACGAGACTCTTGGGGATCTCGACTTCCCTCTCCCCTCATAGACATGACTGCATGGCGGCCATCTCTAGGGTATCCTCCCATAGGATCCCACACAACCTTCGATCCTTGCTCGATGCCCCTATCTCAGAAGAAGTAATCATTGCAATTATTGATGCCCTCCCTAGTGGGAAAAGCTCGGGGCCAGATGGGCTCACTAATGAGTTCTTTAAGTTCTTCAAGTTGGTTTTGGCCACCCCTCTTCACTTGGTGTGGCAAGAGGTGCTCGAGTTTGGCGCGCTTCCAACTTCTCTCAACAATGGGATCATCAAATTAATCCACAAAAAGGGGAAAAGAACAGAATTGAGAACTGGCATCCGATTACAATGCTTCAAATGGGTTATAAGATCATTGCTAAAGTCATAGCCAACAGAATTTGCATCCATCTGAGAGCTTGGTTAAGCGAGGATCAAAAGGGTTTTATCAAAGGCAGGTCTATTTTGGAAGTCATAATTGATATTTGGAAAGGTCTCGACTTTGCAGATGAGTCAAAACAAGATGTGGTTTTCCTCAAGATCGATTTTGACAAAGCTTATGACAGACTAGAATGGGACTATATTTTCCAATCTCTTAAAGATCTCAGCTCTAGCTAAAAATTCACCAAGATGATATCGACACTATTGGGAAACGCATCGACTCAAATTAACATTAATGATCAACTTTCGAATGTGATCAAATTAAAACAATCAATCAGACAAGGCTGCCCATTGGCTCCCCTTCTCTTTGCCATTGCCATGGAAGGGCTTAGTCGGCTGGTGGCATAATACACTACAAGGAATACGGGCGTATAGCGACGGTTAAGGCGATACAATTTCGTCGCTATAAAATTGCAAAATACATCATAATGAGCGTCGCGCGCGGACCGCCGATTAAACGACAAGCCAAATGACGTTTTTTGCAACTTGTGATGCGACGGGGTCTGTGATGCTCGCATAGAGCGTCGTTAACACGACAGTTTTGAAAAGCGTCGCATAAGCGACGTTTTTTACGTCGCATAAGCGACGTTTTTTACATCGCATAAGCGACGTTTTTTACGTCGCATAAGCGACGCTTGCAGACGTCGCATAAGCGATGCTTGTAGATGTCGCTTATGCGACGCCAACTCTACGCGGAGCATCGCTTCCACGACGCTCTATTGATGGAAAAAAATTAAAATGTTGGAGGCTCTTCAAACGGCATTTTCACGCATCTGCTCGAAGAGCTCTCCAACGTTCGCAATTGCGCTACGCTTACGAGCTAAAGCTCTCTTATTGTCTCCCTCTGTCTCTGTTTCTCTCTTTCTACATCTTTCTCTCTTTGAATTCTCTCTCTCTCTCTCTCTTTATTGCAGGTTATTCAAGAAGCTAACCAAGCAAAAAGTATACTCACAATTATTGATATGCACTTATACACTTATACATGATGAAGATGCACTTTCACACATATACACATAAACACATACACATACACACATAGATACATGTGCACATACACTTAGACATACACACATATACACACACAGATACACATGCACATACATACATATGCACACACATACATATACACTTAGGTACACACATATGAATGAATTATATAATTAAAGTATTAAAACACATGCTTAATATAAACAATAATAACAATCAATAGAACACTTGTGAATGATTTGAAATGATTGTTTCTCATTGTCGCTCAATATCCTAAGCATAATATGAAGTCAACCCCCTAAGTACTTTGAGTGAAATGTTCTTCCTCGTTCTCCTAATTGTTGACTCTAGTTCTTGAAATGTTACAGAAGTTCAAGTTTGCCAATATCTATATATCTACATCTTGAGAATACAACATGAACGAAAGAAAGGAGAAAATATTGAAATTAAAAAATATTGAAATAAAAAAAAACAACATACTGGGTGTCATTAGCTAGTACGAATATGATGTTTGATATTCAAGAACTCTCTCCATTAATTCACCTTGGAGTCATTGACATGCACAATAGCGAAAGGTACAAGAACTCTCTTCATTTATTCACCCTTGGAATTGTTGAAATGAAAAAAGGACTACTCCTACTCTACCACAATCACAAATGTAACAAGCTAAGGAGGAAGGCAAAAAAGATAACAAAACATTATGAATGAATTAAAATGGAAATGGAAATGACTTACATAAGATGCTCTAAGAGCATGGAGCCTCCATGAGGAGAGGAAGCACACTCTTGGCAATGAGCTAGAGTGGAATGACTTGTGTGGAGTGAAGGGAGGCCTTGCTTATATGGAGTTTGGGAGAATTCCCTTGCATGTGGGATAAGTGAACTTGCATGAGAATGAACCTAGCTTTGGAAAAAAGGGTGGAGCATGGAACTCTCAACACCCCCCCTTCATGTGATGACCTTTTTGTTTTTAATATGGGGGACTAGTGACATATGGGATCACTTAGTCCATGGGTTTTTAGGATCCAAGGACATATGGGATCCTTGGACATAACTTGGACATATGAGATCCAAGGGGTTTTTAATGGGATCTATTGTCCAACTCCTCGTCTAGCTCATCAGGTTCGGTAGCCTCTGTGTGTGAGAGACGAGGATCCAAATGGGGTGGTAGGCGTGGGTGAAATTTGTAATGCCAATCTCCGATCAAGAACATGTAGAAGAAGAGGAAATGGATGAGAACTGTGGTGATAGGGTTCTTCCATCTGCAAATATCAGAAAACTACCTCCCAATGGCGATCATACCCGACAAAACACCCAAGATCCTGAACCAGTTAGCCTTGCTCTTGCGCATGCTCCACAAATTGCTATCCACATCATTGTCAGCTGTATCCACATCATTGTCAGCTATATCCACATCATTGTCAGCTGTATCCTTGATAGTGAACTCGTGAATGCTGGTCTGAGGAACATTTGGAGAAGACTCGTAACCCCCCATGACTCTGGATTACAGAAGACGTGCCCACTGCCGCTATGCTCACTACAATGCTTTCTTTCTGTGTCGCACTGGAGCACAGGACAGCTTACTTGCACACTTTATGAGATATTTATCGATCATAGGACAGGAAAGATAAAAATGGTAATGCCTAGTGAAGAAGGTAATAGTGCTTAGAAGCACTCTTATTAAAGGAATATGGGAGGGAGGGAGGGATTAAGAAAGAAAAACATACTAATGATGAAGATAACAAAAACATAACTCAAAAGGAAAGTTAACCTATGCTCTGATACCATGTTGAAATGAAAAAAAAGACTACTCCTACTCTACCACAATCACAAATGTAACAAGCTAAGGAGGAAGGAACAAAAGATAACAAAACATTATGAATGAATTAAAATGGAAATGGAAATGACTTACATAAGATGCTCTAAGAGCATGGAGCCTCCATGAGGAGAGGAAGCACACTCTTGGCAATGAGCTTATATGGAGTTTGGGAGAATTCCCTTGCACGTGGGATACGTGAACTTGCATGAGAATGGAACTAGCTTTGGACAAAAGGGTGGAGCATGGAACTCTCAACAAGAATCATCGACATGCACAATAGCGAAAGGTACTGAACTTATATTTTTTTCTGGTGTCAAAAACATATGTCTACTTCTTAATTGAGACTTCAATTAGATTCCTATACATTTATTCAAAGTGAAATTATGCAAGAGGAAAATTTGAACAAGTTGCTTTAACTTTTTTCCATCAACCTAAAATTGTTTGGAGTTTCAATCCCCCCATTTTAAATCGTTAGTCATAATTGTCAATGTGTGCATAACAGCCTAGTTTTTGTAGTTGCAAGGTGATTGTTAAAGTTTCCAACAAACTTTAAAATTACTCTTACAAGTCTCATTGCCAGCAGAGTGCTTCTATCATGGGAGCTGGACGTAAGACCGAAACATACAAAGGCCTTCATTCTCCTTCTTCTTGGGCTAGCCGTCCTCCTTCATCAACGCTCCCGTTCTTGAACCTTCCGGCAGAGGAGCTTGCTGCTGTGATTTTTGGTTGTGACCATGCGACTTACAATGAATGCATCACACAGCTTCTGTTTGGTATACTTTATCTATCCTCTTACTTTCTATCACAGATATAAGTCTCTCCCTTTAAACCATAATCCATCATATTATGGTTTGGATTTCTCATTTTGAGATTCCACTGTGCTTTCAATGGTATGTTTTTCCACGTCCTGGTCATATGGACACCATATCCTTCTGTGCCCTTCTCTCTCTTTCTCTCTCTCTCTCTCTCCCCCCCCCTCCACATATTACTGCATGTTCATGTGTGTGCATGTTTTTGGTATGGCTTTCGTGTGAACGTAGAGAAGAATGCTGAATCTAAAGCTTACTTGGAATCCTGGGCTTGGTTTTATTTTATGGACATCCTTATGCATGAACAATAGCTTGATCATTCGCTTTTGTGCATGTCCAGGCCTTCGAGCTTCTCATATCAGCTATGTAAAGAATGTCCGACCAAGGATGCCACTACTTTTGTTTAATTACATTGATATAAAGTTGCATGGTATTTTTGAGGCAGATAGCTATGGAGATTGAACATCAATCCATATGCCTGGACTGATGGGAAGCAGAAGGCACAATTTCCAGCTCAGGTTCTTTGCTTAGATTTAATAATCTCCGATATTACATTAGGTCACTATCTGAGGCGTAATGAGGTTTTGTTTACATGTAGGCACGCATACGGGTGAGATGTCAGTGTGCACCATATACAAGGGAGCATTAGCAGCGAATTATGTGAATTATTCACAGGAGAAAATCCTATTTGAGTTAATTCATGTGCAGACAGATAAGCTTATATCTCTTTTCATGAGAAACTCGTTGAGTGAAAAGTAGACAGGTTGTGGGTTTACAACGTGGGTCCATCAACAAAGGAGAAGCATATACAAGGGAGCATTAGCAGCGAATTATGTGAATTATTCACAGGAGAAAATCCTATTCGAGTTAAATCATGTGCACATAGATAAGCTTATATCTCTTTTCATGAGAAACTCGTTGAGTGTCAGTACCTTATCATTGCCATCATGGAATTGGATGGACAGCTATGCCTCTCAACAACGGTTGGTATTTCCCCAAGAACACGTTGAAATTCACAAATTGCTGATCTTCTAGCACTGATTTCTTCAACTAAGCTAAGAAAATTTTCTTGGTAACCATAGTCAAGGATATCACTATGACATGGATTGATAAAAGTTCTTGGAATGAGTTCCTCTTTTCCTAACAGGACTAATCGGATCTGCCTTTCCAAAGTGAGAACTCTCTGAGAAGACAATCTACCATCATCTACAGCAATATGAACTTCTTCAAGAGGTCTTTTATATGTTTTGATTTCATATGTTAAGTACATCTCTTTCAAGCCAACACTGAACCCTGTTTGAAAAGCCATTCATGCAAAACATTTTGAAGGCATGTTAGGAACTGAAGAGCAGTTTCAGTCCCTTTTTTGTATCAAAGACTTGGGACAATCCCGTATGGCAATCTATTAACCATTTATTGCCAATAGGACACTGCATTATCTCGCTGTCATGCACAACTACACTGCCTAAATATGTGTACTCTACACGAGGCGGAAAGGTCATATTTAAGACCTGTATCCCTGTGTGAATGCATGTGTATGTGTGTGAATGCATCATTATGTGTGTATGTGTGTATGCATCTGTATGTGTGTATGCATGTGTATGTGTGTGAATGCATCATTATGTGTATATGTGTCTATGTGTGTATGTGTGTGTGTGTATATGTGTGTGTATGTGTGTGCGCGTCTATGTGTATGTGTGTGTGTCTATGAGTGTGTATCTATTTATGTGTGTGTATGTGTCTATGTGTGTGTATGTATCTACGTGTGTATGTGTGTGCATGTATGTATGCATATGTGTGTGTATGTGTGTGTATGCTTTATGTATGCATATGTGTGTGTATGCATTATGTATGTGTATGTATGCATGTGCATTATGTATGCATATGCATTATGTATGCATATGCATAATGTATGTGTATGTATGCATGTGCATTATGTATGCATATGTGTGTGTATGCATGTAAGTATGTATGCATATGCATATGCATTATGTATGCATATGTATGCATGTATGTGTATGTGTGTGCATGTCTCTCTATGTGTGTGTGTGTATGCATATATGTGTGTGTGTATGTGTGTGTATGTGTGTGTGTATGTGTGTATGTGTGTGTATGTGTATGTGTATGTGTGTGCATGTGTATGCATTATGTATGTGTATGTCTGCATGTGCATTATGTATGCATATGTGTGTATGCATATATGTGTATGTGGGTTTTGAGGGTTTTTGAGTTGAATCATTGATCTTTGCAAACCATCCTCATAGAGGTGAGCACCTGATTCATTGGTTTGATTATATTCCAAATGATTCTTGTACGATCCTTCTAGTGTTTCTAAGTACACTAATCTCCAACTAGATGTGGGTCTCTTCATGCTATATGAACTATCCAAAATTAGGTTAGAAGGGTGATTACCTAGTTTCTCATACCAATATTTGACAGTACAATTGACACTAGCTTTAGATGATTTCAAGCTTTATTGATCCACCTTGCCAATATACTTGCCTAAAAGCAAGCTCATGAATTACTTAGTGTCAATCCTAAGGTTTACTTACATGCATCTTGGTTCCTTGATTGTTAGTCACTTGTTTTTTCTTTAATATGATGATTTGAGTCTTACCTTTTTATCCAATCTTCATTTTACGTGAGTAGACTTTGTGGTTTGATTATTCGATTATGTTCTTTTCCTTAGGTTTTTACATTGGCATATATGCTTGATGTTTGAACTTGAGTTTCCTTAAGGTATCTTGTACTTTGTTGTTCTTATTGCAACCCTAACGAATACATCTAGAGCTATGCATTTAGCCTAGGCTAGTGTTGGCCAAGGGGTTTTAATATCTTTCATCCTCAATAGACGTATTCTCTGAAGTTCGTTTAGGTTGAAGAAAATGTCCCAAGATTGGTTTGCACACATGAGCTTCAAGGTTGCAACGTTATTCACGTGTGAGCACACCTAGTATGATTGATAGACCGTGAAAACACAAAAAAGCATTAAAAACTATCCCAAAGAATGACTTGCAAAAATTTGTTAAACAGTCTACATGTTGCTATAGGGGGTTTGCCGTGAGAGAGGGGTCTCTCATGATATAAGGGGTCCATTGACTTTTTGGTTTGTCACGATAGAGGGGAGTTTTCATGAATCTATTATATCATGATACAGTGGTCTATTGTGATGGATGGTGGTCTATGAAGAGGATTTACTGCGATAAGGTGGGTCTATCATGATAAAGGGGGGTCTATTGCAATAGGACAGTCCATCATGATAGAGGGTTTGTATCATGATAGACATGCTCCGTCGAGTTGGCTTGTCATGATAAGGTCACCTTGTTGCAATAAACATAGTTTGTCATGACAAAGGGGTATCTATCGTGAGGTTCGTTTTCGCAATAGATGGGTCTATCGTGGTAGATCAAGGTCTCTCACAATAGATGGCTCCATTTTTAGGGGTTGCTCTATCACAATAGCTTGAGCTTGTCATGATAGAGTGGATTTTCCATGATAGACGTGGTTTTTCACAACAGATTGCTTGCACAACAAAGGGGGCACTATTGCAAAGTAGTGAAAGTTTTTGTCGTTTTTCAAGGCATCTACAATGGTGGAAATGCATTTGATAGGCCTCTCGTGTTGTGATGATGCAATCTTGAAATAACGACTTTCTTGGTCTATCACGCATGACTCCTCGAGAATTGGAAAATTGTGTATCGTAGTTGTGCATGTTGTTGGAGGTGATGGTCACCTAAAATCAATAAGAAGATAGCAAAAAACGTACAAATCCACACAATGTATGGCTCGCTCTCTCTCACACACAAACAAATGAGGAATAAACGGGGAAGGGAGGTATATGGTCCTCGGAGGTGAAATTTTGGCGAAGACGGAGGTGAAAGAGGAAGGTAAAAGGGGATGAGTGCAGATGATAATGCTAAAAATGGAGGTGGAAATGAGCAACAAAATGGAGAAAGATTACAAAAATACTTACCAACAACTCCAATATCTGTTCTCTACACTCTTACAATCACATATTTGTGCCTCAAGCAGCTCTCTTTTGCAACAATGCGAAAAAATTGTCTCCTGTAAGCAATGGCGAGCACTAACATCAATGAGAAGCAAACCTCAAATTATCAACCAACGGAACGTGAGGATGATATGAAGTTCGTGAGCAAATGATGCATGCAAATATGAAGGTGAGAAGCCTGAGAATGCACACACACACACACAAAAAAGAATAGATAGTGGAACAATGGAGTCTTCCTTCATAAACATCAAAGTTACATTAGAAGTTCTCCTCTCTTCACAATCTCCAACTAGATAATGTCTCGAAATGAGCCTAGATGCACTACTTATAGTTTTGGACTAGTTTGATCGGTATCACATCTAATGTCCTATACGGTTAAAAAATAGGTCTTAAAGTTAATTTTGTGACCCCAACTAGCTCCTAAAAATGTGAAATTAGGTATGCATATTTTATGTAAGCTCTCTAAGCCTGAGGACTCCTCCGCTTAAACAAAATATAACTAGTATTTACAAAATTGAGAGTTTTACAAAATTATAGTAATACAATTAACTATTTTGAATATGATTTCGACAAACAAGAATTGTGTGGCTCGTTTGTGACATGCTTCCTCTTTTTCTATGCTTGCGCTAGTTTCACAAACCCTTCACCCAAACCAAATCCTGCCTTCGCTAGGCTGCTTTCCAAATAAATTCCTTCGCTGCACCTTCTAGTCATGATAGCGCTGACGGAGCGAAGCGCACCGCAGCTTACTCAGCACATACTATCATTAAAGATGAGAACCATTCCATGGATATGAAGGTGCTGCTTCGATGGAGACTTCTAAATTTGAAAGGACATGTTGGCCCTGCGAAGATGAGCACCATTTGATGGACATGGCGCTGGTTAGATGACGCTGCTTCGATAGTTCTATTTATTCTGCTTTTACTTTTAGTTTGAAATAATGAAAATAGCCATACCGCCACGTGATGGATGCGGGGGCATGTCGCGCAGAAGAGAGGCTGTGTGAAGAAAAATGCACAGAAGAAAGAAAGGTTTGCGAGCCTGGCTGTCGTGGAGACAACCATCAACACACCACACCATGAATCCTGAGGGCACCGTCAAGAGCTGCTCTCTCAATGGGGAAGAAGGAGAGCAAGCACTGTAGCACCAAAGAAATCTGAAGTAAAAGGTGTCGTCACCTTGAGCACCATCACGCGTAGCAGTAGGTACATTTCTATGTTAGCAGCATCACGCGTAGCAGTAGATGCAAATCTATGTTAGCACCATCACGTGTAGCAGTAGATGCAAATCTATGTTAGCATCAACACCATCGTCGTCATCTTCAGCATCTTCGTCTTCGGAAATGCCTTCATCAGCAGCATCATCATAATCGTACCATCATCTTTGTTATGCCTCTTCTGCATCCAGTCTAGACCCTTGTATGCCTCCTTAAGGGGCTGCCTCTTTCCCTTACCTTGGGGCATATATATCTCTTTTTTTTTTTTCTTTTGTAGTTTATATTACAACTTTCATGGCTTTTGTTTTGTGTTTTCTGTCCTTTAATTTCCTACACTAACTATTGAGCACATCTTTTGTCCGTTTCGAAATGTCCCAAAACACAACAAGGAACATGCGAATGTCGAAACATACTTATAAGAAGGATCCCAAAATAAGCCCCTCTTTCATGATTTCCACCTGTTCGCGTGTGGGCTCTAAACTTTTTCCTTCCTTGTTTGTTTTTTCTGTGAGGCATGGCTTGCACACGTGTAAAGCAAAGAAGCACATGATTCAAATGTTGCGCTACACATCAAACATACACTTGGCATCAACAGTTTCGGGACTGCTAAAGGAGCAAAAAATAAATCAATGTTGGGGATGGTGGGTGTCATTCTTGTCAAGGTGTAGAAGACACAATGCAGAAGAGCTTCTTCTTTTTGTTTGCAAAAAGGCGGACATCCCATTGTGGAAAATACGGAGAGCTAACTACCTCTGGTTTTGCTGCCAGCAGAGAATCAAAAAGATGTATGAGGACATTAGTATGGACAGTATTGGAGGTCTTAGGCACCAATTAAAGTTGGCTGCCATAGTTGATCCCAAGAACATGAAGTTAGTTTCTGAATGCTCCATGCAAACAACATAACCTCTGGAGCACAAAGATGTTCTGTGTGTATTCTCCATGTAGACTATAAATGACCATGGTAGCATGTAATCTCTGTAGTTGACTTTGGGGAAGCCTCTTCCCCTCTTTGAGACAATACATTAATATCCTCTTCTTTTTAATAGTATTTACTTTTTTCAAAAGAAAAATCCACCTTGACCTCCCCTTTTGGCAGCTTTGGAGGGCTGAACATTCCACACACACACACTTCATTAGAAAGTTTGAGTCACTATTCAGTATTGGATTTGCCACCTAATCAAACAAAACAATCATGATGACTTGTAATTCTGCAACTATTAATGTACGCTTAAAGGACTCAAATTCAAAGTATGTCATATTTTCCTCCATGCCACATCCCACAATAAAACTAGATTTCTGCATCAAACACAAAGCCAGCATGATTCTTGCTGGTAAAGATCAAAAGGCAAAGTAAAAAGATTTTTCTCTGCTGATTGGTTTTATCATAAAGGCTGATTTGTTGTGAATATCTAACTGTTTTCTGAACATCTGTAAAGGCCGCCTTTCATTTAGTAGCTTTAATGACCATTGAAAAAAGTAGTACTTATGTACTAGGAAACACAATAATGCAACGCATATGATCGTTGACGCTTTTATGTAGGCCTCGAAAGGGATATTTACAGAACATGTCTTTAAATTTTGACAAGAACATGTCCTTGAGACTCCCATTTCATAGAACATGTCCTTAGATCTTGACAACATAGCTACAAATAATCTTTGTTTTGAAAGCGAAACTGTACTAGGGGTGAGATTTTATGTGAAATTGATATTTTCATTATTGGTACATATCTTCATAGACGCTTTAAGAATTCACTAAGCTAGGAATTGCAGGTTAAATAGCATGATCTCCTTATATAAGTAGAGAGTGCAGTAAGAAGCTGGGGCGACCTCTTATACTCTGCCAAGATTAATCCTCGGAGTAAAGAAATGTGTATACGTATTGCTACCTCCTGTTTTACTTCAGGCAATCTACTCAATATAGAGGACATCCATTACAATCCACGGTCTTAGTCTGCATAAGATAGGGATGGTAGAGAAAATGTAATGTATAATAAATCCTCAGGGGCCATTAATCGCATGATTTGCCTACGTTTGTTTCATTTATGTCCATTGATTTTCTAGCCACGCGAACAATATGGTGTGTTATTTGCTTATCATCACCATTTTTGTGAGCGGAATTGGAGAATAGGTTGGATTTTAACCATATTTTCTGTTCAGGAGAGATGATCTAAATGTCTTTATAAAGTAATACTGTACAGTCAACCAAGGAAGAAAGTACAATCTTGGAGCATGGGTCACAGTGGCATCTCTAAACGTAGTCATTACATGACATTGCCGATCATGTAGAGCATAATGTAATAATTCGCTATTATTTTGCAAGATGTCTACTAACCTGGCTACAAAATGGATTGTTCAATCTCTGACTTCGGATGATTTTTGGGCCATCCTTATTAAAAGAAATGTGAATAACTTCACTCTGTGTGATTACAAAGTTTGGAAGAATCACTCTATGTGGGACATTCTGGTTTCTCCCCACAAGTACTTCCCTGTGGATTCTGTTCTTTGCTGTAGAATGTGGCAAGCTTGGATGGAGGTTAAAATGATGTGTTGCCCAAACCAAAAATTCTTCGATCACTTTGACTTCTTTTTGCAAGAAAATATTTGGATAGGTTGGCTATCTCTATGGAATAATGACTATCTTGGGATCAGAGAGCACAAATGTTACAAATTGGGTTTCACTACCTGGAAGGATCTCACCCTAAATGGTGAAATCATGTCTGAAGATCATATCTCAAATACTCATTGCTCTTTTGGCTGTTTGTAGGTCCTCCTGAGGCATAGGATGATGTTGGTTAGGAGGTTGGACCTGAGTGTTCAGAGGAAACCTGTCAAGTTAGAAGACACTGCTCAAGACATGCTAAAGAACTTCAAATCGAGGACAGGGAGAATCACTTGGATCATGCCCAAGCTTAACAGACTCTGGAAAGGTAGCTGGAATGCTTAAGAATGGTCTCATAGATTTTAGTGTATTTGGCACCTACCTGTGAACATCAAACACTCCTTTCTCCTTTGACTTATTCTACACAATGTGGTGTGGTGTGGTGCTAAGGACAAGAAGTTGAACATTAATAATGGTGTATGTATTTTATGTGGCAGCGTGGAAGATCTCCCCCACCTTTTTATCAATTGTTTACATGCTCAATGTTTTTGGAGTTGTATCTTACCCTTTTGTCAGACACATAACTTCCAGCCTAGCTACAAAGAACTTCCGCTGGGGGTCTGCAACAACTTTGATTTTGTCTTATGGAACATGTGGAGAGCCAATTCTGTGGAGTATCTGGATGAACAGAAATATGGCTGTGTTCAACAACAAGAACTCCACTGGTGCAACTGTATTCTCTTTACTGTCTGGACTGAAGGCTATGAGCATCAAAGCTCTGGCTGCCACTGTTGATGCTCTTGAGGAGGGTTTCTCTCTATCCAGGCATCTGTACATTATCAGACCTAGCTAATGGAGAGACTCGCTTTTGAAATTGTACTCAGCCACTAGAATTGAGATGGTGGAATTATGTCTATAGTTGATTTTTGTCCTCTTTATTGCTGGTTTTCTGGCTCCCTTGTACTATTGCCACTAGTTGTAGTGCGAGTTACTGTACTGGCTACAATACATATCTACATTATGAGTCGGTGAATATGGCAAAAAGTGTTTTGGCCTTGCTTTGTAAATGGTGGGGGTAGTCTTACACTCTGTACATTGATACATGCCATTATTAATCAATTTCTTGTCCTCTCAAAAAAAAATCATGAATCTTACATGGGATTGAGATATATGTATTCTTTACATGTAAAAAAATAAAATGCTCTCCAAGATGGATAAAATTCCCCAATTTTATTTTTGGTACGAATGTACTAAACGAATTAAACGAATAATTCTCGAATTAATTCTCATGAGTTAATTCTCTTGTTCATACTATGATGTAGAGACTCATGTGAGCTAAAATTATTAGTACATAGGTTTGTGTGCTTATTCCATTGAATTGGAAAAGATCATAGTGCCTCAAGTTTCTAAGGACTCATCTACATGCTCTCTTTAAGTGCTTACAACCAAGTATCTGTGAGAAGCGGAAAGAATTGGTTTGTGTGTGTCTGTTCTCCTATCCTATTTATCCTCTTGTACCCAAATAGATAGTTTTAGAATGCTCTAGTTTAGACATGTGATCGTCATGCATAGTCCTTCCACGATCTCTCCGGGTATCTTAGGATAAACCCCAAGCAAGAACTTTGGCTAAGCTAGCCTATGTCCCACACACACACATAGGGGTGGTCTAATTGGCCTATGTCTAGAACTCTCACCCTTTTCTAAAACTCATTGTCCTCAATGGTCTATGAGGGGATGCATGATTGGATACTCTTTTTGAGAATTCCGAGTGACCATTTCTGAATACAACTAAAAAATATATATTGTTAATTACTCTTTTACAGCTGCATCTTGCAAACCTGAAACCTTTAAGTCTCGGAACCATGAGCAATATACATTTTTTAGTTTTGAATACAACTAAAAAATATCTATTGTTAATCACTCTTTTACAGCTGCATCTTGCAAAGCTGAAATCTTTTAGTCTTGCCCCTATGAGCGCCAATAGAATGAACCACAAATGTTTTGAGGTTGGAGCAAAAAAACCTAGGCTTATATTATGGATAATGTGAATTCTCTCAGCTCCAAAATCTTCCTTCAAAATTTCAAGTATTCGCTACTTGCATCAACATGTTGGAAGACAAGATAAATTTTCATTCACACCTTACATGGGGACACCCCATAAAAAATGGTGGAGATTGATATGTCGGATGTCAATGGTGAATTGTGTAAGTGACGGTAGAAAACTTTGTATCTAACATCTTCTCTAACTGTAAAGTGATGTGACTTTAGCAAATAGCTATCTAAAAGGGCATATACTATATATAAAAATAGCCGAAGCTTGTATTTGTGTAATCTAAGAAAGTGATAACTTGTATGGCAGAAAATTGCATGTGGTGATATATCAACTAGCCTTGTACAAATATCTTGATTCATGAACTAAGGTTCCAAAAGAAAAAACTGGATATACTCTTTTCTACCCCAAGCTAAAAAACAACCTCAATAGAGAGGTTTACCTATCTTGGATTGAGAAATAATGGATGTACAAGTTTTCTAGCACTTGGGCTTATCCTATAAACATTGGATGTTTCTTTTTTATATTTGCTATAATTTCTCAAGGCCTTAGAGTCTAGGATAGTAAGAGAGATTTAAAGGTTAAAGTAAGTGATGGGCTTTGCAATAGATGCAATTACCTTATAGAACACATCATCCACATTTTTTCATATGCCCTAAACTTCAACCTTTGCTGCAATATTTCCACCGGGTTTGCACAAAAATCCCACCCTCATAAATTTTTCTTCAGAGAGACCATTCTGGGAGAATGTAGGATGCTTTACGTGTGCCATGGACCTATTTTCCTACAGGGAAAAAATCACCTTCCGTATTGTCCATGATCTCATGTATCAATGTAGAAAAGTGGACATGAACTCTTTGAATTCTACTAGATATGCTCGTTTGTATGAAAAAGCCTATGTTGAAAGAATTTGTGAATCTCATTACTCTCGTGTCCCCCTTGGCTGCCCCATTAGACTTAGGATGATTCACTTCTTAAGGGCATCCCTTTTCCTTGCGTTTGATGCCCATATATCCAGTTTTCCTTTTTGAACTCCAAATCACACTTGTACCCCTCGTTCGTTGGCGCCTACATATCTTTTTTTATATCTTTTGTAATTCATTACCACTTTCTAGGGAAAAAAAAAGATGTTCCATGTGGCATATTGCTTTCCATAACAGAATGAAAACGAAAGTACTTTGTCTTCTCAAAATTTTTTTGATTGGACACCTCAAGCTCTTTTATTTTATTACACTTTTAATTATTGAGTCCATATTTTGTCAGTTTGAAAATGTCCCCGAAACACAACAAGGAACATGCGAATGTCTAAACATGCTTATAAAAAACACCCCAAAATAATCCCTTTTTTTAATGATTTCCACTTGTTCACTTGTGAGCGCTGAAACTTTTTCCTTCCTTGTCTGATTTTCTTTTATCTCAGGCAAAGAAACACATCATTATATGTTATCCTACACTTCACAATGTACACTTGGCATCGATAATATCTAGCCTTCACATTGGTCCAAATTCCTCGGTGGAGAATTTGCCACATAACTCGGGTGGAGAATTTGCCACATAAGCAGTGACTTTTTTATTTCGATAAAGGGATATCAAATGGATTGTAACTTAAAAGTCCCATCGCAAGCACAACCAATTAAGGCACCACTTACTTTTAAGTGTGAAATGGAAGTCCTAAATCTTCTTGAATCTCGGAATTTTGTCAAGGCTATTGCCATTGTGCCATCTAAGACCCCCATGGCGAGGAGGGTCCTCACCAATGAGCAGACGTGTCTTCGAGCGATCCCAAGCGGTGAATCTGCTTTGCAATAGGATCCATTCTTCGTAGTTCACTCCCACATTCGTCTCGATGTCCTCAAATCTGCCATAGACACTCCCAAGAGCATTAAGTAAGCTTCTTAAAGCTCCATGAAAGAAACATAGTTTTAGCTTGTTGTTCACTAAGATATATAATCTCAGAGAGTTTTCTGTACCCAAAAACAAAGAAGCACAGTCGTTGGAGAACAAAGATGTCCTCTGTGTATTCTCCATGTAGACCATAAATGATGATGGCAGCATGTATTCTCTGTAGTTGAATTCTGAGAATTCTCTTCTGGCCCCTTTGAGAAATTGTAATATCTGTTTCTTTTTTATTAATATATGCTCTTTCAAAAAATAAAAAAAAGAACCACCCTTACCTCCCCTTTTGGCAGCTTTGAAGAGCTGAATTCCTTTGGCGCTGCTGGAGGCAAAGGAATGAAGTCAATTTTGAGAATAGATTCAGATCTAGGACACATGTTCTTCTTGGAAGACTCCAGATAATTACAAATGCTTGTATGACCCAGAATAGGGATCATCCTGTTGAGTGAAGACAGCTATTACTGTTTTTGTATTCCAGAAAACATTTGACATGTATAGTTCCGTCATGAGGTCCTCAGCCTCAATATGTATGAGGAGACTACAGTAAACCCCACACGATATATATATATATATATATATATATATATATATATATATATATATATATATATATATATATGTGTGTGTGTGTGTGTGTGTGTGTGGGCTGTTTGGTTCAGTACTTAGGCAGCACAAGGGATTTATCGCTAATGAAGATGGATACGCATGACATTTCACACTAGTTTGATCTGCAGATGTTGAGATTTTCCAAGAATGAGAGAAGTCTAGTGCTATTAGGCAAATGTTTTGGAGGTTTTATGCGTGAGTGATAATGAAAACATAGGTGTGGAAATATATGCCAATGATTAGACAGGGCATGAGAAAGGGAGGCTCATTGGAGTATTCGCATGTTATAAAAAAAGAAACCAGACCTTCCATAGCGATTCCTATAAGCACTAGAAAAATATGGACATCAGTTGCTAACAACATAGAGATATTCTCATCATCAAGCCATAAAGAAGCTTGAGTCACTATTCAGTATTGCATCTGCCACCTTATCAAAGACAACGTTTTTTTTGTAAATAAAAGGAAGTTCGGCCTTAGCCTACTCTCCCGGATTTGTATTAAACAAAGGAAAAGAAAAGTACAAGTGAAGGGGATTAGTGCCGACGGGATCCCCCAAGTCCCATAGAGCGGGGATAGATCTTACAAACTTTAGATGGCATTAATAGGACTAATGACTTTGGAATGGTCCTTCTTGATTCTAGGATAGAAGAAATCAAAGAAGAGGATCCGGATGAAGGCCTAGTATGCCTAAAGGAAAGTCAATTTTAAGAAGGATCATTGCCACATGTAAGATACCTCAAGATATCATGGTCATGCAACTATTTGTGAATAAGGAAATGGAAGACGTTTTTTGGAAGTTTGAACCACCAAAGCCCTACACCAAGGATGAGTTGATGGTTTATGAGTTCAAGGATCCAAAAACTCTAGGAAAAGTATTTTTTGGATCATAATTGAGATAGAATGTACCAAGCTTCATAGTTTAGTAAGGCAACACATGTTTGGAAAGGAGAAAAAGTGCTTCGCTTATAGAAGCCAACTATTTCTCACAAGAAAACAAGTGCCGAACCTGAAATCCATTAGGTGATTTGAAAGGTGAATCAAAAGAGACCCTAGAAGTGATCTTTGTACAAAACCTAGGTAGAGGAAAATTGGAGCAAGGAACTAGTTGACCAGAGTGAGATAGACAAAGAGGGAATAGGACACATCGAGGTGCGGAAGAATTCTCCCTACCTAGACCAAGAGAGCATTTGAGAAATTTAAGATCTTCTTAGGCAGTAGAGGCCATGAAAAAATACTTTCATGGCACAGGAGGTCCATATGATCATGTGGCCTAGTTCAGACAAGTTCTTAGAGCAAAATAGGTGGAATACTTGTTTAATTAATTTGATACCTATGGATTAAACTTGAGAGGTGCAAACCTTGCTTCATGTGAGTCATTCAATAGAGGAAACTATTGTGAGATAGGTCAACTTTTAGAAGCATTTTTTATTGAGTTTTAAACAAGTGGAATCAAGCATAATACATCTTCCTTGAGTCAATGCCTCAACCAGACTCTCCAAGAGACAGTTAGGTTTTTAGGATGTAGATTTAAGTAGTATATTGAGAGATGTCTCATCACATAGTTACGTACTTAGGATAAGCAAGCATCATTGTTCTTATATGGACTATTGAGTGGAAATCTTAGTCTCTCTCTATCAATGTGCAACACCTCCTTGATGGTTTTTTGTCCCACCTTCGTTGCTCTCTGTGCAATCTCTCTGCATACTTCTTAGCGCACTTTGTCACTTTCCTTGCACACCTTGCTCTCTAGATGCATATTGTGCAAGTGTCTTGATCTCTCTTGCTCCCTTAGTCTAACTCCTTAGTCCTTGACTTGCTAATGCCTTTGATTGTGTGTCGATTCTTCTTATGTATGTTGCTTCAACTGCTTGTGTATCTTGGTGCTCACTTTGATGTCCCAAGAAACACTTTATGTGTAAGGCCAATGACTCCTTATTTTGTCTTGTAGTGACTTTAGGAGAGAAAAAAATAAATGGGGATCCACTTATAAACTCTTCCGTACTACTTTCACTTTATATCTTTTCCACTATTGACCTTCATTTCTTTGAAATGTGTGCATACGGGAGGGTTCACCAAAACCTTCCAAAACACTTGGAAAACCTTGAAATCCTTTAGAAAAGACCATTTTGCAATCTACATTCAACTTTTCCTACAAAACCATTGTGAACAAACTTTTTGTACACTAGTTGTGCACCCTTATTCTCGGCCACTTGTGCACCACCTATGCACCACTTGCAAAGTCACCACTTTGACCAACTCAATAGTTGCCCACCACCTAATGGGCTCTCCATCCTGGAGAGCGAATAGCCAAACCATCAGTAGAGATATTTCACCTCGACACCATATGTAGAAAACCTTCAACTTGACATATGAGCAGTCCACCAAGAGATTGAAAGAACAATCACAAGGGAATAACCAAAACTGGATACCAAATTAGTGAAGAAGAAGCAGGATTGGTGGAGGGTAAGAAGGAGAGGTTAGGGAGGGTTTAGGGGCTAATGAGCATATGTCAAAGGGGGGGGGTGGTGAGGGCTCGATTGGTGTATAAAGGGAGGGGTAGGGCAAATGAGTTGGGACTAGATAAATTTTGCAAGTTCTAGCTGATACAAAAATCTTCAATTTTGTTGATGATAGGCCTTGAGCTTGGATATGATGATTAATATCATCTTCTCCCTCCATAGTCTCTAATTGTATTGCACTCCATTTTGGTTTTCTTCATTTTGGGCACAATGTCCATGGGATAAGGCCACCATGAATGCTCTGCTGGAATAATATTTCTAGTGTCCTCCATCTTTTGTATCTCTATGTAGATAATTTCAGCATACTTTGGATTTAATTTTTAATAGTTCTTCCTTACTAGCTTGGCCCCTTTAGTCAATGGAATCGCATTAGGGTGAAAAATGGCCGAAAAAGGGTCGTGTAAGGATTTCAATTAGCTATGCTTAATTTGGAATAAAGTTGTCAAATCCTTTAAAGAATTCCGTGTAAGTTCATTTAAAACGTATCTTATGCAAATTTTGAAGAGAGAGAAACTTGTGTGATAATCATCAAAAGTTTGTGTGGTATCTTACGCCTCAAAGTTTGTGCTCATCGGGCATTGATCAAAATTCAAATTTTCCTCTTATTCACGGACCTATATAATGTGTGCTCATGATGTTTTGCGCTTTTTTACTCTAATTTTCATAGCAAGTCTGTTTCTCTCTTTCACGTCATTTTAGACACTTGCCGATCACTTTTCATAGTAGACAATGGAGAACCTTAACCCAAATACTCTCGCTGAGCTTTCAAACAATCGAAATCATTGTGATAAGTTCCATATCAACATTGCAGTTAGTCATGAGTATGCAATGACAAGAAAAGTATTCCAAAGGGCTCTTCATCCTCCTGAAGTGGATGCATTGTGAAAGGAAGGCAAGAAACATATCGACATATGGACAGATGGATTTGTTTATCCAATTGATCCACAAACTGGAAGGTATTCCCATTTTCATAATCTTCATGATCTGATTAGATTTGTAGGAGATGGTGAGGATGGTTTACAAGGCTATTGTTCAAGGCTCTTGGAGATTTCAAGGAATTATGTACAATACATAAACTATCTACAAAACACAGTACATCAGAGGGATT
This sequence comes from Ceratopteris richardii, assembly GCA_020310875.1. Taxonomy (NCBI): domain Eukaryota; kingdom Viridiplantae; phylum Streptophyta; class Polypodiopsida; order Polypodiales; family Pteridaceae; genus Ceratopteris; species Ceratopteris richardii. The sequence continues at coordinate 123,889,498 of CM035412.1, read as the reverse complement.
TACATATGAGGGCACTAGAAAAGAAATTATCCACTTTATCTTCTCAGTTAGAGTCTTTTAAAAAAATGAAAGAAAATCCTATAGGTTTGAGAATGCGGTCAAAATGAGTAAAACCTTTTTTAGATTTGATTCAAAAATCTGGCCAGAAAAAGAAAAGAATGAAAATTGCAAGAGACCATGTGACAAATGTATTAGGTTTCAATATGTTGAGCAGTTTTGAGCGCATACATTTCTATAATGAAATTATGAGTCAAAATGATGTTTTAAGACTATTGAAACTGAATGAAAATACATGCTTGAAACATTTTGTTTTCCAAAAACTCATGATAGAAATGTTACTATAACAATTTCAAATTCAAAAGATCTGTGATAGCGTCAGAGTGAGTAGGAAAGGTTATAGAGCAATTTCAAAAGTTTGGTGTGAATTTTTAAAATTTAACAAAGTTAAAAGTTTTGGACTTCCTAGACCCCATCATGTAGGAAAGTATTGGCTTTGCTTGAATAAAAAGATCACATCAGTATTTGGTGAATATAAACATATTCACGGTAACATGCCTTACGAAGTAGGAAAACAAAAGTTAAATTTCACTTACAATGCATTTAACAACGTATGGATAGATATTATAAAACTTCAAACATACATGGTTCAGTTCTATAATATAAAAGAACATGAATGTTCTAATCTATTGAAATTTGTAATCAAACTTGATGAAGCTGAATTTAAAAAACATCAAAAGATGGAGAGAATAAGTATTGCACTGATGAACAAAGCTTTGGACTATAGCCATGGGAAATTGGATACTCCATCTCTCAAAGTACAATAAAAAATGGAGTTATGGTGGGTTGGTTGTGCTCAAGTTCCATCTGAGAGCCATAAAAACTTAAATGGTTATTCTCATAGACAAACATTCCAAATGTCATCCAAAGGCATCATGCAGGAGAATTGTTGAATGTCAAAGACTACGGGAACGGGAACTTTAAAGTTGAGTGGCATTTGAGTGGAGACCTAAAGACGCTCAAATGCATGTTTGGTATAAGTGGAGGGGCAAATTCTAAGTACCCTTGCTTGTACTGCATGCAAAGTCCAGGCACAAGAGCATGGATTGCTAGAGCTGAGGAAGAGGTGGCTCCTTCCAGACAAAATGTTATTCTTCATAACTACTCATCTTTTGCCATGATTTGGGATCCCATACTTCCAATAGCATTGACAAATGTACACATATGTACACTACATGCAGAGTTAAGGATCATTGACAAGTTGGTCCATCTTCACTTGGATTGTGCATATTCTATCAAGCCTACAAATCTTGCAGACAAGTGCATAAAAAATGTGAATGCTTACTTTTAGAAATGGGATTTCATGGTGGTGATGTTCATCTAAGAAAAGATCCAAAGCTTTCACAAAATACAGGTGATGTACTACAAGATGTCTCAATGGGAGGTGCAAAAGCAAGGAGATTCTTCAGCAACCATGATGACAAGCAACTAAATGCCATGTTGGAAAGAATTTTGTGAGATCACGACTAATGTAAAAAGTAAACCAAAAATAGCAAAAAAGAGAATGGAGGTGTGGGTCAAACTAGATAATTTTTTAAAGATCATGAGGCAGCTGGTAACATCAAATAGTTATGTGACAATTTCAGAAAGGCGACCACAGAGCTTATAGAGACCATCATAGAGGCATGGAGTGCCAAAGACATAACATACTACTTGGTGAGTTCCAAAAATAATTTATTCAATTAATTTTTTTAATTGAAATAAAGATATGATGAAAACTCTTTTGTTCTTCTAGCATATTCTTCTTGTGCATGGTGCATTCTTTGCAGAAAAAGAAACACTTGCCATATCGAACACCCAAGGCATGGAAAAATCTCATTATCAAGCAAGGACAAGCTTCTTTAGGTGCACAAGGAAAGGAGGAGGAGTAACAAAGAGCAATGCCTTCAAAGAGCTCTTTGATTGGTTTTTTAGAAGACAATTACAAAGGACCTTGTGCCAAATATTATCAAAAGAATATGACTATCACCACACAAAATCATCATGTATCAATATCACAAAATGAAAAAGACTCCATTTCAAACAGAGGTTTAATATTTGCAATGTATTTTATTTCTTTGAGAAATAAAGATGTCATGTATGTACATTTCATGATATATTAAGCTTTGAAAAGAAACATGTCTATTACCATCAGATGACTTTGACCAGAGAACAGATCATGGATCAATAACAATTAATATTAGGACATGGATCAATTACACCAAAAGAATTACATCCTTCACATTTGCAATGTTTATATCCCATTGGGCAATAATTATGTATATGTACATTTGATGAGTAATAGAGTTTGAAAAAATGAAGTCATTCCTTGAGTCTCTTTAATGAGCTTGGCTCTCGCAAATCACCTCTGTATCTGAGGAACTCTTTTCTCCTGTAGCCAGCAATGTTTTTTACATCTAACACCCCTACAACCATTACATAGCTTGAATAACAAAGAAAGCACCCTGCCCTTGAAGCATTGAGTCCTGCGGCATATCCAAAAACTCTGAATGTAGCTGCTGCTTCTCTGAAAGCATTAAAGGGTATTGAAGTAAAACACATGTATTTTGATAGAGTCCTCAAGGAGAACAATGCAAAGTCTGGCTCCTCACTATAGTGCTTGTGAATAACACAAAAAGACTATGCGTTCAACTTTGGAAGATAGTGGATAATTGAATGAATATCCACCTTTGTTTTTCCTTTCTCTTCTATGGTTTTTCTTGTCCCCTTCCCCCTACCAAGGTAGTTGTCTTCATCCAATATAGTTAACTGTGGTAAAAATAGAAAACCAAGGTCAGATGAAGTGCAAGCGCACTTAAGGAGTCATGAAAAGTTTCTTGAAACAAAACAAAAACAAAGCAAGAGACTCGACCGATACCAGCGATTAGGGTCTTTAGAGAAATTCGGATAGTCCTAATCGCTTGCATCGGTCATTATCAATATCTCTTTGTAAATTATCTAGAAACATATAATTTTTGCTGAAGAAGGTGAATTCTCACATAGCTAGATGTCTATTAACAATGCTGCATGCAACTCCTAGACACGACCGATACAAGCGATTGGGCCCATCGGGAAATATCAGATGGGCCTAATTGCTCGCATCGGTCAGGTTCAATTTCTCACTCTACGTTCTCTAGGAACATAAACTGTATGCTGAAAAAGGTGTTTTTCACATGATAAAATGTAACTTATCATTGCACCATGCAAGTCTAAGACATGACCGATGCAAGCGATAAGGCCCAACGGGAAATATCCGATGGGCCTTATCGCTTGCATCGGTCGTGTTCGATTTTTCCCTATCCATTGGATTCTTCCCAAAGATGTGAGGATGGACATAGGTTTTCTCAGATAAAGAACGCTCCCTTCCATTGATCAACCCCAAGAAGTTCTCCCACTCATCTTTGATTTCTCTAGGAGTCTTTCAAAATCAATCTTGGGGTTGAATATCATCATTGCATCAGGAAAGTAATCTACAATTAAACCCTCTTGAACCATGAAATCTAGTGGTTTCTCTGATGGAGAGACACTAAGGATCTCATTCATTCCCTCCATCTAAGCTGCAGCTTCTCTAGTATGTCCTAGTGGAGAACACGACCGATGCAAGCGACTCAAGCTATCCAACATGGGTCAAACGGGTATAATCGCTTGTATCGGTGGTATCGGGGATGAAACACAAATATGCACGATAATGGAGAGAAAAATTCTATGAAGGTTGAAAATGTGAAATGGTGAAGGAAGTTGGTATTTATAGGCGAGGAGGGAGGGAGTAATGGTCAAATGATGTGGACCAATCAATGAGTGCCACATGGCAAAGGCACTTTGGGAATCCCAACAGATAGATGACATGGCCCACTCAAATCATGCCACATGGCAAAGAACATTGGAATTTCCAATGGCTAGATTACGTGGACCAATCATGGTGTGCCACATGGCACCAACCATCAACTCACTTTTGAGACCTATTTAAGCTTCCCTATTCACTTTCTCTCATTTTTTTCTCAACACTTTCCTAGTGTCGAGTCGCCATTGCCTCCAAGTTTTTTAGCTGCTTAAGAATTTCTATAGAGAACGCTTTCTATGTGAGGTAATATGGACACAATCGATCCAAGCGATAAGGGACATCCGGGTGTTTTCCAATGACCCTTATTGCTTGGGTGGGTCGTGATTCTGAAATCATATCATAGCTTTAAAATAATGTTTCGTTTGGTAAACCATGAGCTATTTTGCATTGTAAGCTATAGTGGAAACATAATTGATTGATATTTCATGATGATTTTAAGGACGATCGATCCAAGCGATAGGGAACATCCGGGATTTGTGGATGACCCTAATCGCTTGGATCGGTGTTGTGTTTCTTAAATGGCATCGAGTCCTTGATCATAGCTTGGAAATAATATTTTGCTAAGTGAAGCATGAGCTGTTATGCATTGTTAGCTATATTCAAAATAGTATTGATTGATATTTCATGATGATTACAAGGACGACCGATGCAAGCGATTAGGGACATCCGAGGATTTTTGGATGACCCTTATTGCTTGGATCGGTCATGTTTCTTAAATGGAATCCTTGATCATAGCTTTGAAGTAACGTTTTATTTGGTAAAGTATTAGTTGTAATGCATTCTAAGGGAAATAGAATTGATTGATATTTCATGATGATTAGAAGCACGACCGATGCAAGCGATTAGGGACATCCGGGCATTTTCGGATGACTCTAACCACTTGGATCGGTCATGTTTCTGACATTGGATAGAGTCTTTGATCAAAGCTTTTGAGAATAAGTTGCCTTGCCTTTCCACTTCCATGCCTTAAGACTCTCCCTTTATGCAGGTTATGGCTAGGACAAAAAAGACAGCAAGGAAGTTGTACCCTAAGGGTCAGGAACAAAATGCCTAGAAGCAAAATGACAAAGGACCGGCTCCCCAGAAGAGTCAAGGCAATGCATCAGAGAAGTCTTCAAAGAAAAGGGTCAACTACCATGTAAAGTCCTTGAGGGAAATAAGAAGAGCTCAAAAGTTTGTGGGACTGCTGATCCCCAGACTTCCATTTATGAGAGTTGTCAAGCAGATCACAACCAATGTCTGTTCTTTGATGAAGACACATCCTTTATCAATGTGAAGTGGCAAACTCAAGCACTCCTATGCCTGCAAGAAGTTGTAGAGGACTTTGCAATTAACTTTATGAATGATGCTTATTTATGTGCTGCTCATTCTAGAAGGTAGCATTGATGGTGAAGGATTATGTGATTGTATCAAGAATAAGATATAAATTTGACAAATCTCTTGTTCCTATTGATCACCATGATAAAAAAATCTTCGATATTCTTAATATATCTCCAGCCCAAGCACCCAAGTCAACAGTTATCATTGAAGTGGTCAACCCTTAGGTCACTCATGAATATGAAACAAGAAATGCAGCAAATAGTGAGGGGAAGAGGAAAAAGCATGGATTATTAACAGAGGAAAGTGTTATCTTAAAAGAGATTCAGAAGTTACAAAAGGCAAATAAAGAACTCCTTAAGAAAGGAGACGGGAAGGTAATAGTTAATGTTGCAATGGCATGGCAGGATGAATGTTTCCTTGACATAAGACTAGAAGACAACAAAATGTTAAGGGAGTTTCATGTTGAAATCTCAAATAGTGTAGTCAACATTTCACTCGGGTATTATCTATATAAAGTGCTCTTGTATTGCTTAATTTTCTAGTTCTTAAACTGAATTTTTATTTCTTGATTTGTAGGTTTCTTCTTCAACAATGTGAGTAAGTAGTTCAAAGAAAAGTGTTTATCATAGATCCTCTTGTGACCCAGTGTTTTTTGTATAAACATGGAGATGCGAAATCCTTTCTAAAGAATTTTACAGAAGAGGTAGAATGTGTTATCTACTCATATAGTGTTTTTTGTATAAACATGGAGATGCGAAATCCTTTCTAAAGAATTTTACAGAAGAGGTAGAATGTGTTATCTACCCATATATTGAAAAGTAAGTATTCATCTTCATTTTGAAAAGTACATTTGTTTCATTAAAGAAAGGTTCTTGCTCTTCCCTTGTAGGTTGATGCTTGCTCCTGAAGATTGCCATTTCTTCATCTCCTGAGATGTATCCATATAGACTTCTTCCCTGAAGGTAGGCTTGCATCCTTAGTGACCATGCTAAATAGTTCTTTCTATCAAATTTGTCAATGAAGGATGGAAATCCATCTCCCATCTTGCTTGTTGTTGCTTTGATACCACTGTTGGAGGAGATGGTGGATAGTCTTCAAGCGATGAAGTGGTGTTGGTTGATCTTGCTTTGCACCTACTAAGAATGATTGTTGGAGAGTGTAATGGGCCTCTTTAGCTAGCTAATGATCATCAATAATCATATATGTTGCTTGGAACATGATCCACTAATCAATGGATCAAAATAGATAGGTAGGAGTTGATCCAAGGACAAAAAACTTGCTATTTTTGTTCCTACACCTGTTCAATTTTTTGAATCAGAGCACAACAGCAATTGCTTTAATTCCTTTTGGGAAACTCTAATTAAACTAGTAAGCTATCAATCATGAGCGATTTCATAAAAAATGATGGACTACACATAGAGAAAGATGTTTAGCAAATCATAAGACCATCTTGACAATTTCAGGGTTCAACAATCAACACACCAGTGAGCAAACATGAGTTAATATCTCACGATACAAAAAAGAAATGCTAATGAAACTTTGTAGTCATGTACTTGACAATATGCTGAATCTACTGTGCTTTCCATTGTAATAAATGATCAATCGTGCACTAAGAACAAGATCTGAGAAGATAACTGTTCTGATGGAGTTATAATAGAGAAGTGAAATGAGAATGTAATGATCATATATGTATTAAATCATATACAAATACAATGTCATTGGAAATTATACATTGCTCAATGTGTGAGAGGTGAATAAGCTATGAGATAAGTTCTCACTTCACAATGAATCTCCCTCAAAATGATCTCATGGGCTTGAGATACATGCGCGTCTTTTTGATCCTCTTCTTATAGTTGAACTTGGAGCCAAAGTTTGATTTACAACTTAATGAGTCATGATTTTAGAGCTTCCTAAATCCACGTGGCTGTGTACCACTTTTACAAAGGTAAATGTGAAGAACTTTTTACAAGAGGTTGATCATATGAGTCATTGCATAAGTTATGTCAGTAAGTCAAGTATGAACTAATCACCAAGTATGTGGGCTTGGTTTTGATTGCATCAACAACTTCATCTACCCACATTCTCTTGTTGACGTGTGTTTACTTTGCTCCCTTTCCACCTCTATTGGTATTTGGCCTTGTCCTTGTGGAAGTGTTTTGCCTCCATGTGTTATCCTATGGCTTGTTGGAATGTGCACTTGATTCCATGGTGGTTGAGTGCTGCTTTCCTCATTAATTGATGGTTCTCCATCAGAAGCACGACTTCTCCATTACTTGGGTAGTGAACATCTCCAATGACCCATATCGATGCATGAAAAATGCTCCATGTGCAAATAAAGTATGCTAAAAATTGTTAAGTACATTAGAAAAAAGTAAGTGCAATGAACAATTTTAAAGATCAAATAGACTTACAATGTAGTGTGTTATATTTCTCTCTCCCCAAGATTGAATGAAACACTTCGTGAACTCCACTAATGTCTCTTAAAACAATTGACGTTGAATATCACTAGAGCTAGTAAGACCCATTAAGCCTACCAACTTATCTAAGCATGACCAAACCTTCTTTCTCTTATTAAAAAGATCAACTTGAGAAGCATTGTCTGTTGTGATCATGCATAGGTCTTTCCACAGCTCATAATGTTCATTATTTTGAGTGCTCGCACCCTTCCTAAAAAAAATATCTTGCTTTATTCCCTATCATTGGCACTTGTTGTAAACTGTCTTGAGATTCCCCAGCTTTTTTAACAACTAGGGTTACGTTTCCACCATGACAACCAATTGAATTAAGGAGTTCCTCCAATTTTTTTATAGCTTGTATAGTTTTATCAACTAGCTTCATGGAAAATGCATATTCTATATGGACCTTCAATAGTCGATCAAAAATTCTCATGAAGGCATGCAAATTCTAAGTTGCCTGCAAAATCTTTAATCACTTGGGTCTTGATGTTATTTCCTATTGGTGACTCCAAAATCATAAGCACATGTTTGTTGCTTAAAAAAGAATTTAGAAACTTCAATTGATCCTCTATTGTTGATGAAGCACTGACATCTTCAAGAAATGACCTGCACAATAAGAAACTCAATCTAAAAGTCTTTTAACAGAAATAAACAAGTGAAACACGAACCTAAGTGCACAAACATGTCGCTTCCTTGCTCCACCACCAGTTGAAAGAGATTGAAAGGATGATAATGGTTGTTTCCTATATCTCATACCAAGTGGAGTCTCTTTTAGTTGTGTTAGATTGGCTTTTAAGTTTGTAATTGTGCTCTCCTTTTCTTCCACATCTTGTTGGAGTATATGATTGCGCTCTTCTAGAGATTTGATAGATCTTTCTAAAGTGTGTATCTTCAAATGTTTGTGATGACATTGTTGCATCCAATAATTTGTAGTTGATGTTGAATGGCTAGGGAATCACTTACAATAACCTAGCAGTCCAGCTTCACCGCTACCAAAGAATTGTATAAACATGGAGATACTATGGAATCTAGGATGAAAATTAGAAATTGGATCTAAGGGATACAATGCACCATTGACCCAAAGATCAATATTCTTCTCTCCAGCTTCACGTCGTTCATTTTGAGAATCTTTATCATTGCTACCTCTAGTTGTTGGTGCAAATTCTGTAGGAACACGAACATGTATACTCATTGAATGAGGAACACGCACAATTTGTCCCCTTAACAAAGAACAAGATTAAGCTTAATCCCCAAAAATTAGAAATCCTTACAAGACCCATGCTGGGTTCACATTTTCCCCTAATGTTTGAGTCAAAAAAAGAAAAATATGATGGGAAAGGAGCTCAATGAAGAAAAGAAACAGAAGAGTAACAAGCATTTAAAAGAAAATAAGTATAAAAAATGAAGCAAAAGTACGCATGCTAATGGTTCAAGTACTACCCTAAATGCACTAGTGTAGCAATAGAAGCAACTAAATTGAAGGGTATGTCAATGCGTAGGGCACAATTATGAAATGTGATATTACAATCTTAATTGCAATGGGAACCAACCTCCTCATATTTTGGCAAAAATATAGATGCAAGCCAATGTGATAGAAGTATAGGCTATGTCATTGGCTACACCACAGTGTGGATGAGGTCTCAAAGTGCAACAAACGAGATGGAAAAAACCAAGAAAATTTCAATGGTCACGGGGTAGTCAATGTGCCTTGCATGTACTACAAATTGATGGGGCACTAAGAAGGACCAATATGCTAGATTTTGGTGTAAGCATTAGATAGAGTAGAGATTCCAATCCTCAATATGCTGCCGAACACACTAGCAATAGGTATGTAAAAGGACTTCAAGATGAAGCATGTGATGTAGGCCAACATGTTGATCATTAAGCAAAGTGAGCCAATAGTGAAGGTTGAAGGGAAGCAGATGAAGCAACTCAAAAGGAGATCTTTTTTAGTTGAATGTGAATGCAGCACCTGTTATGGAACTTCAACATCTCCTATAGTGCTAGCTATCATCAACGTCAAATCAAAGATAGAAGATATTAAGGAAAAGCATAAGGAAGAAATATCAAATGACCTGATTGATCGGAATGCACAAGAGCAAGTGTTGAAGGAAGTTTTGGACACTTGTCCTTTGTGCCACTCAGATGTCTCAAAATCATCTTGATCGCTTCCGAATGTTTCTTGTCAGGATTAGACATATATCTACTCACAACTCCCACTACAAATGCAATGTTTGGTCTCATAGCTACCATAGCATACATGAGACTACCTAGTACTAATAGAAGACTAAAAATAGGGAATTTTGGTGATGAATTCCTTTTCCTCATCTGATTTGGGGCAATCATCCTTGCTCAGTTTCACATATGTGGGTAAAGGTGTACTCAATGCCTTTCCACCCTCCATATTGAATTCGTGAAGCACTTTGGATATGTGCTCACTTTGAGAAAAGTATATGCATCTTTTACTTCTATCATGAGTAATGTGCATGCCAAGAATATGTTTGTCATCCCCCAAATCCTTCATATCAAATGTCTAACTCAACTTCTTTTTGAGAATTGACAATTCATAAGAGGACTTCCCCACAATCAACATATCATTGACATAAAGTATCAAGCATATAAGGCTGCCATCTGAGCATCTCTTTGTGTAGAGACAATGATCCTCATTGCTTCGTGAATAGCCTTGAGACTTCATAAAAGCATCAAACTTTTGGTACCATTGTCTAGGGGACTGTTTAAGTCCATACAACCTCTACAACCTCTTCTTGAGCTTACAAACTAGACTTTCCTTGCTAGGAACTACATAACCCTCTCGTTGTTCCATATAGATCTCATATGTAAGATCTCCATGCAAAAAAATAGTTTTCACATCCATTTGGACTAGTTCTAAGTCCTCCATTGCAACGAATCCAAGCAACATGTGTAGAGTAGTCATCTTGACCACTGGAGAGAAGAGTTCCTCAAAATCAACACCATGTTGTTGCTTAAAACCCTTTGCAACTAGTCATGCTTTATACTTTAGAGAAGCACTATCTGATGCGAATTTCAGCTTATATACCCATTTACATGGTAAATCTTTCTTGCCCTTTGGCAAAGGTACTAAATCCCAAGTACCATTCTTGTGAATAGAATCCAACTCACTCTTAATAGAATCCAACTCACTCTTCATGGCACACTTTTATGTTGATGCTTTTATGTAGGCCTCGGAAGGGATATTTACAGAACATGTCCTTAAATTTTGACAATCTTTGGGGTGAGATTTTATTTGAAAAAATTGATATTTTCATTATTGGTACATATCTTCGTAGAGGCTTTAAGAATTCACTAAGCTAGGAATGGCAGGTTAAATAGCATGATCTCCTTATACAAGTGGAGAGGGATAAATTAATCCTCGGAAAAAAATAGTCGAAGCTTGTATTTGTGTAAGCTAAGAAAGTGATAACTTGTATGGCACAAAATTGCATGTGGTGATAGATCAACTAGCCTTGTAAAAACTTTCTATTATAGGCTTCAAAATTCCTACCCCAAGCTAAAAAACAACCTCAATGGAGAGGTTTACCTATCATGGACTGAGAAATAATGGATGTACAAGTTTTCTAGCACTTGGGCTTATCCTATTCACATTGGATGTTTCTTTTTCATATTTACTATAATTTCTCGAGGCCTCGGAGACTAGGCTAGTAAGAGAGCCTTAAAGGATAAAGGTTAAAGTAAGTGATGGGATTTGCAAGAGATGCAGCCTCATAGGCCACATTTTTTCATATGCCCTAAACTTCAACCTTTGCTGCAATATTTCCATTGGGTTTTGCACAAAAACTCCACCCTCATAAATTTTTCTTCAGAGAGACCATTCTGGGAGAATGTAGGACGCTTGATGTTGTGCTATGGACCTATTGTCCTACAAGAAAAAAAGCACCTTCTGTATTATCCATGTTCTCATGTATCAATGTGGGAAAGTGGGCATGAACTCTTTCAACTCTACTAGATATGCTCCATTGTATGAAAAAGCCTATGTTGAAAGAATTTGTGGATCTCATTAGTGGAAAGAGGGTTTTTCTTGTCCATCTTTGCTGCCATTAGACTTAGGATGATTCGGTTCTTAAGGGCGTCCCTCTTCCCTTGCGTTGAGGCCCATATATCCAGCTTTTCTTTCTGAACTCAGTACCACTTTCTGAAAAAAAAAACACACTTGTATCCCTCCTTCCCTTATATCTTTTTTATTTCTTTTGTAATTCTTTACCACTTTCTAGCAAAAAGAAGAAGTTGCATGTGGACACCTCAAGCTTCTTTATTTTCTTACACTTTTAATTATTGAGTCCATATTTTGTCCGTTTGAAAATGTCCCCGAAATAGAACAAGGAACATGCGAACATCTAAACATGCTTATAAAAAAGACCCCAATAAAGAAAATGCTCGTGCGTGTTAGTTGGGCTGGCTGGGCCCTCCACTTTTTGAGGCACGGGTGAATCTTCGATCTCCACTTACGGCAGGATAGTGTGGGTCTAAGGCTAGTGTAAAACACGATATTTTCAGTTGAAACCAGTCCTCTCTTGTGTCACCTTTGGGCAGTCTAACCCTTGCTTTGTGGAATATGAAAGATTCCATGGATACTATGCCCATTCACTTGTAGAGTTGCAATTTCAAAGTTAAAACTCGAGGAAGTAAACTTCGGCTGAACCTCCATTAAAAAAGAAAATTGTAAAGAAAATCAATGTTGCTAATGATGAGTGTTGTTCTTGTCATGGAACAGAAGACATAATGCATATCTTTGTTGCTTGTGCTATGGCTAAGAAGTTGCAAGCTACTCATGGAGGGCTTGCAAAAACAGTTCCCCCACAGCCCTTCACTTGGCAAGAGCTTCTTCTTGATGTTTGCAAAAATATGGACACCACATAGTGGAAAATATGGAAACTTATCTACCTCTGGTTTTGCTGGCAGGAACCAATTAAAGATCTTAGGAACCAATTTGAAGTTTTCTGCCATAGACACCCCCAAGAGCATTAAGTAAGTTTCTTAAAGCTCCATGAAAGAAACATAGTTGTTCAAGTCCAGGGGAGTAGGTTAAGGCCGAACTTCCTTTATTAAAAAAAAAAAGAAACATAGTTTTAACTTGTTGTTCACTAAGATATATAATTTCAGCGAGTTTTCTGTACCCAAAAAAAAAAGCATAGTCGTTGTATTCTCTGTAGTTGAAAATTGAGAATTCTCTTCTCGCCCCTTTGAAAAATTCTAATATCTCTTTCTTTTTTATTAATATCTGCTCTTTCCAAAAAAAAAACGCACCATTACCTCCCCTTTTGGTAGCTTTGAAGAGCTGAATTCCTTTTGGCGCTGCTGGAGGCAAAGGAATGAAGTCAATTTTGAGAATAGATTCAGATCTAGGACACATGTTCTTCTTGGAAGACTCCAGATAATTACAAATGTTTGTATGAACCAGAATAGGGATCATGCTGTTGAGTGGAGACAGCTATTACCACCATTTCCATGTATAGTTCCATCATGAGGTCCTCAACCTCAATATGTATGAATAGGAGACTACAGTAGACCCCACACGATGATATATATATATATATATATATATATATATATATATATATATATATATATAGGCTGTTTGGTTCAGTACTTAGGCAGCACTAGGGACTTATCGCTAATGAAGATAGATAAGCATGAAATTTCACACTAGTTTGATCTGCAGAGAAGTATGTTGAGATTTTTGAAGAATGAAAGGAGTCTAGTGCTACTAGGAAAATGTTTTGGAGGTTTTATGTGAGTGATAATGAAAACATAGGTGTGGAAATGTATGGCAAATGAATAAACAAGGCATAACACTACAATATATGAGGGGCATACCGACGCCGCTTATACCGACGGTCACTCACGGTGCCGGTATAAACGTTGAAAAACCTGACTTAAAGATACCGAAGGTCAAGTGACCGTCGGTATGAACGTTTTAAATGGATCGTCAGTGTGCTCCGCAGCCATCGGTATAAGCATCGGTATAAGCGTCAGTATGAGCGTCGGTATAAGCGTCGATAATTTATTGGGAGTTACCCATGTCCATACCGGCACCCATACCGAGGCCAACTTTTAAACATACCGGGAACCCAAGAGCAAAACTTCACTTTTTTGCGCGTGTTTGAGTACTGTTTGTCTTCTGTCAAACTTGCGCGCGTGAAGCGAATTGCGAACTGCATTGTCTTGTGCACACACACACACAAATCTCTCTCTCTACACACACACTCTCCCTCAGTTTAGATCTGAGATCTTGGTAAGTAGTGCACGTACTGTTAGCCTTTGTCTTTCTCTATGCTTTAGGTCTTATAATTTCTCTTCTTTTTTATTTTGCAGAAGTTCTTTGGCGTGGATTGTTTGGAATTCGATGACTTTTAGGCTACAGCGTAATCGCTTAAGCCTATTGGTTTTGCGCTAAAGAAAACCTAAAAGGTTTCCGAAAACTTTAGCGCAAACCTAATACCTTTACGGGAAACTTTAGCACCTGGTAAACTTTACGGTCAACTTTAGCACAAGACAAGACGACATATATTACGCTTTGACGACAACAATCCAAAAGAGGGACATACTTGTAAGTGATTGTTTTATTGTCTATTGATAGAGAGAGAAAGAGAGAGAGAAAGAGAGAGAGATGAGAGAGAGAGGGGAGAGAGAGAGAGAGAGAGAGAGAGAGATAAAGAATGATGAAAAGAAAGGAAGATAGAGATAGGAAAATAGAGCATACACACGCACACATCTACACATTTACACATGCATACATACACACATATACATATACACACATGCATACATACACATAGGAAAATAGGGCATACATACACACACTCATACACACACACATCTACACATTTACACATGCATACATACACACATACATGTACACACATGCATGCTTACATACACACACATATACACACATGCATGCTTACATACACACATATACACACATGCATGCATACACACACATACAAATATACATACATGCATACATACACACACACATGCATACACACATACATACACACACATATATACACATATGCATACATACACATACAGACACACACATACACACATACATGCACACACATACATACACACAGATACACACATGCATGCATACATACACACACATACACATATACACACATGCATACATACACATAGCAAAATAGAGCATACATACACACACACACACATACACACACACACACATACACACACATGCATACACACATACATACACACATACATACACACACATATATACACATATGCATACATACACATACACACACATATACACACATACATATACACACACATAAGCTAGTGTTTTAATTAAATATATATAATTTAATATATAAATTTTGGATTTTGAAGTACATCAAATATATAAAAATAGGATTAGGGTTTTTACGCTATTTACACATACATAGACATACACATATAATACATATATACATGTATATACACCCGCGTAAAGAAATATACATATTTTAGGTCTAGATATTTAAGATTAGGGTTTTAGGGTTTAAGCATACATATAACTCAATTACATTTATATGAAGAAAAAATATAGAAAAAATAAGAAAAAAAATCTGAATATATAAATAAACATATATATAAAATAGGATTAGGGTTTTAGGATTAGGGGTTTAGATTTTTATAGGTGTTTAAGTATTTAGGTTTTAGTATTTTAGGTTTAAGTCTAAGTCTTTCTTATTAGGGTTTTAGGGTTTTAACACCTACATAACATATATACACACATACACATACACATATAATATATATATAAAAAGTACTAGTGTTTTAAAATAGTTTAATTAAATATATATAATTAAATATATATAATTAAATATATAAAAATAGCATTAAGAAAAAATCAAAATATATAAATAAATATATATATAAAATAGGATAATTATATAGATAAATAAATATAAAAAGTACTAGTGTTTTAAATCATTTAATTAAATATATATATAATTAAATATATATAATTAAATATATAAAAATAGGATTAATTAAGAAAAAATCTGAATATATAAATAAATATATATATATAAAATAGGGTTTTAGGTTTTTAGGATTAGGATTAGGGTTTTAGGTTTTTAGGATTACGATTAGGGTTATAGGGTTTCAGGGTTTAAGGAAAGAATCTAAATAAATAAATAAATAAATAAATATATATATATATAAAATAGGATAATTATATAGATAAATAAATATAAAAAGTATTAGTGTTTTAAATAATTCAATTAAATATATATAATTAAATATATAAAAATAGGATTAATCAAGAAAAAATCTAAATATATAAATAAATATATATATAAAATAGGGTTTTAGGTTTTTAGGATTAGGATTAGGGTTTTAGGATTAGGGTTCTAGGTTTTTAGGATTAGGATTAGGGTTTTAGGGTTTAAGGAAAAAATTTGAATAAATAAATAAATAATAAATAAATATATATATAATAAGATAATTATATAGATAAATAAATATAAAAAGTATTAGTGTTTTAAATAATTTAATTAAATATATATAATTAAATATATAAAAATAGGATTAATTAAGAAAAAATCTGAATATATAAATAAATATATATCAATAATAAGGTTTTAGGTTTTTAGGTTTTTAGGTTTTTAGGATTAGGATTAGGGTTTTAGGTTTTTAGGATTAGGATTAGGGTTTTAGGGTTTAAGGAAAAAATCTTAATAAATAAATAAATATATATATAAAATAGGATAATTATATAGATAAATAAATATAAAAATTACTAGTGTTTTAAATAATTTAATTAAATATATATAATTAAAATATATAAAAATAGGATTAATTAAGAAAAAATCTGAATATATAAATAAATATATATATAAAATAGGGTTTTAGGTTTTTAGGATTAGGATTAGGGTTTTAGGGTTTTAAGATTTAAGGAAAAAATATGAATTAATATATATATATATATATATATATATATATATATATATATATATATATATATATATATATATATATATATATATATATATATATATATATATATATATATATATATATATATATATATATATATATATATATAATAGGATAATTATATAGATAAATAAATATAAAAAGTTTTTAAATAAATGAATTAAATATATATAATTAAATATATATAGATTAAGGTTTTAGGTTTTTTTAGGTGTTTAAGTATTTAGGTTTTAGTATTTCAGGTTTAAGTCTTTAAGAGTAAGATTTTTAGGTTTAAATTTAAAATAAATGATCTAAAATGTCCATATTGTAGCAGATGGCTTCTTTGGCATGTCCTTGCACTCAGTGCAAGTATCAAATTTATCGAAAACGACGGATTTGTACTACACAGATTAGAGAGTATGGATCCTTTGATAGGAGTCGACTAGAAAACCTACACTACCATTCGCATGGTCCCGTAGGTGAGCAGATGGACCCAAACGACATTGCACCGGTAACCTCTCATGGACAAAAGAGAACAAAGAAGGACTTAGACATACAAGCAATTACTAATAATATTACACAGAATGAACATATGGAAGAGATGCTCGAATTTTATGAGATGGACGAAGATTATGATGGTGGTGAAGATGTCGAGAGTTTCATGGACACAACAAAATTTCCACGATCAAAAGTCGATGAAGAATATGAAAACATGAGAAGACTAGCTCGTTTACCACTTTAGAATGGAGCAAAGATATCTGTACTACATGCATCACTCGCGATGCTCAATCTGCAATCCATTTATGGATGGTCAGATAGTAGTGTCACTAAATTGTTTAGGTAATGGAGAACAAATTGGCTTTCATTGTTGTATCAAAAGAACTTTATTTACTAATATCGTTTTAATTGCTTATTGCAAGCTTTTTAAAGATCAATTTTTGCCAGAGGGCAATGACATGCCTCCAACACGTGGGGATGCAAAAAAACTTTTACAGTCCATTGGAATGGATTATACTAAAATTCATGCTTGTCCGAATGATTGCATTCTCTTTCGGAATGAATATGAGCATCTCCACATATGTCCAAAGTGTGGAGCAAATAGATTTAGAGAAGACCTTGTAGGCGAAGTAATCCCCGCAAAGGTTCTTCGCCACTTTCCTATCATTCCACGAATTAAGAACATGTTTAGATGCAAATCTATAGCTGAGTTAATGTCATGGCATACAAAGAGCAGGTCTACAAATGGTGTAATGCGAGTGCCTGCTGACTCTGATGCTTGGAAGCACATAGATAGTAAGTGGCCAGAGTTTTCTAGTGAGCCTCGGTCCATACGTCTAGGCCTAGCTATGGATGGAGTGAATCCATTTGGTTTACGTAGTTCTTCATGGAGCACATGGCCTGTATGTTTGGTTAATTATAACATCCCACCATGGCTGGCCACAAAGAAAGGTAATTTATTATTAGCTCTTATTGTACCAAGTATAAGGTAGAAAACATGGATGTATATCTTGCACCACTTGTGGAAGAACTGCGCATTTTATGGGATGGGATTACTGTGCGTGACATGTCTCAATCTATAAGAAGACGAGACGTGCGAGTCCAAGGCATACTTATGTGGACGATGCATGATTGGCTTGGTTATGGTGAATGTTTAGGTTTATCGATTTCGGGTTACCATGCTTGTCCCTTATGCGGACCACGACTCGGAGCACGCTATTCCAAAGCACTATGTAAATGTGTCTATGAAGGACACCATAGATATTTGCCTGATAGACATGTTTTACGTGAAGGACAAATTGGTCGACAAGCGTAATGCCAAATGAAAGCTAGCGATTGGAAACAACTGTGGGGTTCAGAAAATCCAGTCACAGGCATGAAGCGGTTGTGCATTTTTCATGAACTCCCTTATTGGAGTGAATTGTTGATCAATCATTTGGTAGACCCGATGCATATTTTTAAGAATGTGGAAGAGATTCTTTGGAAAACTTTGATCGAAAAGAAAGAAAGCAAAGCACAAAGGGAGGACTTAGAAGAGCGAGGTCATATGCGAGAGTTGTGGGCAATTACTAAGCCCAACGGAACAGTATCGTTACCAAGAGCTCCTTGGGTGCTTCGCAAGATGGAAGAGCAACAAGTGAAGAAAACAATTTTAGAGTTTCGGATACCTATTGGATGCATGAGGTGACTAAAAACTGCTTTCACATGAAACGACAATCTTGGAGGGCTCAAGTCTCATGATTGGCACAAGTTTTTAAAGTTTGTGCTCCTTGTAGCCCTAAAAGATTGTCTTTCGAAGGATGTACGAAGAACCATTTATAAAATTAGTTCTTTAGTACGGTGGATCTCCTCTAAAGAGATAAATAAAGATAGCATAGAGAGTGCGAAACTCAATGCTATCGAGGTTGTTTGTATGGTAGAGAAATACTTTCCCACAAGTATTCTCACTATTCAACTTCATTTACTGGTTCATGTGGTCGATGAAGTTGCAATAGCGAGAACTGTCCATAGTCGATGGATGTTCTTCTTAGAGCGCTTTATGAAGACATTAAACGGGTTTGTTGGACAGAGAGCACATCCAGAGGGTAGCATGGCAGAGGGATGGCTTGTACAAGAGTCTCTTGTATTCATAACTGAGTTTCTACATATGTCGGATCCCGAAATGCCTCACTTATGGAGTGATGATGAAGATGTTTCTCTCGTAGGCGATGAACCACAAGGTAAAGGACTACAAAGGAAAATGGATGCAGCTTTTAGAGAGAAGGCAATGAAGTTTTGCATAGTTAACTTTGAGCCTATGCAGAAGTGGTTAGAAAGGTATGAGCTTGCCAAGGAAACCAACGCAAAGGAAAGAGCTCAGTTTCGAAAGAATTGTTCCACTCGATTTTTGCCTCTTCCAGAAAGTCTTCGACCTCTTCCACCTTTTCCAACGAGCAGATGGCTAGACACAACGGTTTCTCAAGCAAAGGCAGTGGGTGAAGATATCTCTGAAGAAGAAGAACAACTCTCAAAGGGGTGTGATTGGGAGTATACTAAATACAGTGCACTATGGTCTCATGGACGACACTTTCGGATCGCACGAATTGAAAAAAATAGTTCTACTTTGAAGTGCAAGAGATGATAATGCTCAAGAAGGCCAGCTAGATTATTGTGGTGTGATTCAAGCCTATCTTGAAACTATCTTTTAGGAAGTTTGATTATTTTGTTTTTGATGTGAAATGGTTCAAAGTAGTCACCTCTAGAAGAAACGCAACAGTGAGGCGAGATAAAAGCAGTTTGCTTCAAGTTGACTCCACAAAATTATGGACGGATGAAAGTAATACATTTGTACTTCCCGAACATTGTGAGCAAGTTGTTTTTATACCAGATTCAAAAGAACCAGAGTGGCTATTTGTTTTACAAGTCGCCCCATGTAGAAGACAAATTTGTGAGAATATAGATGTACAAGATAGTCCATCTGTAGTGGACTTAGAGATTCATTCGATAGTTGAGGAGGAAGAGATCATTGTTCGAGAAGAAGAGGTCATTGAAGAAGAGGTCATTATTCGAGAAGACGAAGCAATAGATGATGATCAGGAAGAAACCAGCATAGCAAGCGATTTAGAAGCCATCAATATAGAGATAGATATTTGCAGTGCATCGGATCTTCAAGAGGATGCTAGATTAGAGGATTTTTGAATAAAACACTTGTATGTACTAATTTTTGCTTTTTTTCTTGTTTATTCGCTATATTACCTTTATTATCACATACTAATTATTTGACTTCTTTTGTCACAGAGCAGGATGGGAGACAGTCCTCCAGTCTCTCCTCATTTCATGACATAGGAGCAGTCTTTAGAGTTTATCTCTCAGGTACCTCCCGTGTATATGGCCACTGCATCACAGTATTGGATCGCTCGTTGTAGCACTCCTCCCGGCCTTACTCCTGGCGGCCTCACTCCTGCCCGCTTTACTCCTGCTGGCCTCACTCCCGTTGGTGTCACTCCCACCGGTGTCACTCCTGCCGGTGTCACTCCTGCGGGTGGTGCTACTCCCGTAGGAGGTATGTCTCCTAGCTTTGTGTCTCCACCACGACCATCTTTTCAGCCATCTCCTACTGGGTCTAGTAGTAGACATGTGCGTTTGACGCCTCAGCGCGATACAGGTTCTGGCCCGTCTCGTAGATCGAGGTCACGCTTTGGAGCATGAGGTTCTAGGAGTGGATCTGGAGGAGGGGACTGTTGTGGAGGCAGTGCGACAGATGTTGTCTCGCCCGCTTCTACTCCTAGGATGAGTACCTCAGATGTAGGTACGCCATGCAGTACACCACGTGGAGCACCACGTACACCTTGCGGTGCTCATGACCATGATGACTCCAAGGTGTATAGTATCCAAGATGGAGCTCCGGTGATGGATGCGGCTGGCAAAGCAATGCGTGCACGTATACGACAGCTTTGTTCCATACAGTTTGGACACTCCATCATGCTAAAATTGAGTGAACAGGATAAAGATCGGAAGAATTATTTCACACAAACGATTTATCAAGAGTTCCGACCTGCCGATGGACAGTCTCTTGTCAGTTGAGAGTGGATTCTGCACACCGCACGTCAGGTGATGTCCCATCGATGATCAGAGGCTCGTGATGCTTTCAGAGTAGGCTTACCAAAGCCTGTATGGTTAGATGCTGAGGAGTGGGATCTGATTCGCAAGGAGCAGTAGCAAACTCCTGACGGATATTGCCAGCAGCGAGATGCCGCATTCACATGTTTAGATATGGTTAGACCGTCATATTTGGGCAGCGGTGGATATGACATGATGCGTCATGACTTTGTAAGTATCATTTCATTTATTGAATTTATTTTTGTTAAGTTTCTCATGTATGTTCCTCTAATGTTTTGTATATTTGTTGTAGGAGCTGGCAATGGGTCTTCCTCCAACACGAACGGAAGAGTCTTACAGATATCAGCACGATTGACTGCACTATTGGAGGACTTGGAGGGACACGGTGCAGTCGTTTCATGGGAGCCTTTGAGATGAGGTGATTAATTTATAAACTTGGTTTTTACTTGTTGTTTGTAATTTCATGTGAATTTATCTCATTCCATTAACGTTTTTTGTTGCAAGACTTTTTATATGGAACGTTCTTTGCATGTGTATGGCAGTGGCACATCAAAATTTTGTATTTGATTTTTATATGGCAATGCATTGCTTTGCCACATTTTGTAAAAGCATCATATATGATAGTGGTTTGCCACACTCTTGTACATGCTTCATTTATGAAATATATCACTTTTTTTGTATATGGTTCACGGTTCGTTCTGATTATCTCTTTTGTGTCCAATAATATTTTGTTTTTATGAAATCATATTTCGGTTGACATTAGAGTACACATCACATGTACTCTGTTTTTTTTGGACAGAGTCTATTGTCTTTTGTTAAGCAACATCATGGTAATGTTGTTGTAGCAAAAGACAACACACTCTACCCCAAAAAAATTTTGCAGATATGGTCATCGGTATAAGCAACGGTACTCCCAGTAATGTCATCGGAGTAAGCGTCGGTACACCCAGCGAGCACCGGTATACGCGACGGTGCACCCAGCGGAGGCGTCGGTATGGGCGTCTGTAGGAGTGTCAGTATTTCCGACGCTTATACCAATGCCCATACCGATTCTCATACCGGCGCTATAGTACTGACATGCATACCGACAGTTGCACTGACGTCGCGACAAAAATAGCCCCGATCATTTCCCTCAATAAAAACCTCAGTATACGGTCAATCTGTCGTAGTGTAAGAAAGGGAGGTTCATTGGAGTATTTCCACGTTATACAAAAAAAACCAGACCTTCCTATAAGCACTAGAAAAATATGGAACATCAGTTGCTAACAACATAGAGATATTCTCATCATCAAGCCCATAAAGACAATGTTTTTTTAAATGGAGGTTCGGCTGAGGCCTAGTCCCCCAGGCTTTAACTTTGAAATTGCAACTGTACAAGGAAGGGCATAGTACCCATGGGACCCCCCTTATCCCATAAGAACAGGGGTTTACATAGCTAGGTTAAATGGTGGTCACAAATAACGCAGGGCATGATAAACGGTGGCACATCAGCCACATGATACATCATTCCAAGATAACATGTCCCTCACAAGTGCTGCCAGCAGGGGTTGAACCCTCACCCCTACCTCAAGAGACGAGAGGCCCAACCACCAGCACAGCAGCCTGAGACCCATAAAGACAACGTTGATGACATGTAATTCTTCTACTATTAATATACTCTTGAAAGACTTAAATACGTCTGTCATATTTTTTTACATGCCGCATACTACACCAAAACTATTTTTTTGCATAAAACACCATCGAGAATGATTGTAGCTCGTCATTCTCTTAATAGAGACATCTCTTTGGACACAAAAGATCAAAAGAGATAGTAGATAAGTACAGATATAATGATTGATTACATCATAATGCTGATTTCTTGTGAATATCTAACTACTTCTAGAAATGCCTTTGTTGACAATGATGATACCAGTCTCGAAACCTTCTGGTGGTGCCTCGACACTTTCTGTGAGGCCTCTGGGTCCAGAATTAAACATTCCAAGACTGTGTTTAGGGCTATCAAAGGGAATCAGTCCAATCTCCGCACTCTCAAGGGATGCCAAAGCATTCAATCAGGTCAGGTCGCTCGCATTCTTGGTATCCCCATGGGATTCGACATTACTCTGGAACAAAGGTGAGCTTGGGTCCTCACTAGACTTAATAATAAACCTAAGTATTGGAGGGGGTTTGCAAATTGATCTTGCTGGCCGGGCCATGGTGATCAACACGTTCCTCATATCCTCAATCATATACTTTCTCTCTTGCTGGAGACCGAAGGATCAAGAACTCGCCAAGTTGGAAAGTACTTGTAGGAACTTTCTCTGGATTGGGGACCATAATAGGAGGGGAGTGCCTAAAATCAAATGGTCCATATGCACTAGCAGTAAGGAGAGTGGAGGTATGGGTATTATGGACATTGGCCGAATGGCCAATAAACTTGCAGTAAAGTGGATGATTAAGGCATGGCGCAATAGAGATTCCTCTTGGGCCACATTAATTTTCAGAAACACGAATGGGATTTCTCTCGTGGGCCACCTTGGATAGAAAAACCTTGACATCCTCACCCTCTTATTCTCTCCGATTCCGATCTCACCCAAAGGATCGATCCTGGTAAGATCATTGTGGTTGAGTTGGAATAGCATTAGAATCAGTGAAGATTGGAAGTGGGCAGTAGGTATAAGACAAAATGATGCTATTTGGTTCCTGATCCAAGGCATGAGAAACGTGGAGCCTTGGAATTTCTTAAGTGCCAAGAGACCCTGGAATAAGGGATTCAAACAATGGAAGCACCATTGGAAACAGGACATGAATAGATGGGTGGACTTTGAGGACCTTGACCCTAGTGCTGCGGTCGCGTACGAGGAATGGAATGTCTTATTGAGTAGACGCCATGCTTGGGACCGCTCTAAAACCCAACTACTTATGGGACAGGACGCTCCAGACCTAATGGGCCATAAATGGTATAATGGTAGTCGCCTCTCCAAACTTCCATATGTTGAAGCTCACAATGACATTCACATCAGTCTCAACAAGAAATGGTGTCTCAACTCAACACGGCTTTGTTGGGATATGAAATTTATGTCTATCTGGCACCCTCTCATTGAAAACAAAAAGGTTGGTCCTCCTATGGCAAATTTTACATCGTGGAATATGGACCAATGCAAAAGCTAACAAGATTTGTGGTGTACCGCCTTGGTGCAAGCGATGTTCCTGTAGCAAAGAGGATATTGGCCACCTGCTCTTTGCTTGCCCTAAATCCCTTCGGTTATGGAGGGTCCTTGGTCATTCTCTGGGACTCCAAGAACAAATCAATTGGAAGCAAGCCTTTATTGGTGAAGCGATCGGTTGATCAGCGGCATTGTGGATGCGATCAAGGGAGAGATCCTTTGGAAGATTTAGCGGGAAAGATGCACTCAGAACTTTAAAAATACCCCCAAGGAGTGGTCGATCGAGAAGTCCCTATTCCTTCTTGGTAAAAGAATTGCTAACTATAAGACCCCCCCCCCCCTTCAGACATCACAAAGAGCTTCAGTATGTCAACAATAAGCTTAAAACCAAGTGGGCTCTGGACGATGGGGACGCGAGGTTTATCAACCTCCTCTATAACTTCACGTAAGCTTTGCAAGGTCTTCCATGAAGGCTCAGAAAGAAAATTAGACTTGTTACATGTTGAATTGTGTAGAAAGGGTGGTCTACTACTATGATTTTGATGCAAGGAACCGAGAAATAATCAACCAGATGAGGATGATTAAGTGTTTCGTATTGGCAGATACATTGGTACTAAGTGAATGATAGCAAAAGATGTGTGTGATAGGGAGAGGTGTAGGTGGGCATACATGAAAATGTATTTGTATATGCCATTTGCATATGGGATTAGGTGCACGCCATCACATGTGTGTAGGATCACTTGAGAACACCAAGATGTGTAGGAAAATGCATCGACCCTTGTATATGTACTATAGGTGCAAACTCCGTGTTCCCTTAATTTGTGTATCTTGTGTCAAAATTGATATCTTTGGACATTGAAAAAAAAAAAGAGAGAAAAAAAAAAGAAAAGAAAAACTAAAACAAAACAAAAATGCAAAAAGAAAAAACGAGAAAATAATATTGAAAAAAAACAACAAAACAAAAACAAAAATAAAGAATAAATTTAAAAAAAGAGAAAAATAAAAGTGTGCATGTGAGTGGGGCGAGTGGGGGGTCACATGTCAGGGGGAGTGGGTTTGTGGGAAAGAAAACACAAAGAAAAATCTCTCTCTCTCTCTCTCTCTCTGTGTGTCCCCGGGGTCTCACATGCTTTCTCTGTCCATTGGCGGAGAATCATTTTTTTGTTCTTGTGGTGTGCAGGTACGCAACAGGCAGAGGTGGTCAGGGGGGGTAGTGGTCAACCGCTTGCTAAAATGTAAGAAACGGGGGGAGTTATGGCCCATGAATGACATGAGTGAAGATGTCCAGGTGTGCATCGGGAGATAAGTTGAGGGGTTATCTTGTTTCTTCTCTCTCTGGTGGTTTTGTGTGTGGAGGATAAAGCTCGCTGGAGGGGAATCAAAGGGGGGAAGCTCTCAAATAATACCAGAAGCAAGGAGAGTTTTCACGAGAGCAGTATCACAGCTGCCCGAAAATGTTACCAGGGGGAAGTGGATGGTGGTAAAGATGAATCTGGCAATCGGGACCATGGTGAACGTTCTACCTCTTCCCACAAGAGAGCTAGAAGAGATGGTGACGAATTTGACTCTGATGTTTTAGACAAAGATGTTAGGAAATACAGTCACAGGGGTCGATATGAAGAACACAGGGAACATATGAGGGAATGGTACTCTATGTCACTAGAGCTGAGGCACAGATATGTGAGTGGTAGACATCAAATATTGAGAAGAAGGTCTTGTTCACCCAAAGACAAGTATGGAATGAAGTTTACAAGAATGTTGATATGAAGAAGCGCAAGGAGAGCACAAGAGGCTATCGTTGTAAAACAACTCCAAATCTCAAAATTTAATGTTGAAGTGTGTTGTTCGAAGTGGCCCAAGTTCGACAAAGTTCCAACAGGAAAATATGAATACATCGATGTCATTTTTGAAAGAGAATGAAGCTCTCATACACTCGGAAAATTATTGATGACCATCCATAACAAAAACCATTTGGTGGACATGATATGCTGAAAACAGGTATTTGTCGAGCATAGGAAGGAGCTTTGCCAGACCATAGTTTGTGATATGTGGGTTGAAATCAACGTCCAATATTATATTGCTAGATTTTACATTATAGTGTATGTCTTGAGGGTTGCGAGCATGATGCAAATGAGCTAAGCCACATGCAACACCCAAAGTGATATTAAATCTTCTTGTTCAAGAAAGAGGAGACTCAGAAGGCGATCTCTCATGAAGTCTGCTATACAAGTCCCATTGGGAATGAACTCATACAGCAGAAGCTGAAGTTCAGGGGTCCAATAGTAGCCTTGCAATTCCAATAGATTCCAGGTCACAAAGAAAAGGGAGGAGCACAAGGGTTGGCAGAGGGGAAAGGAAAGTAACAGATGAAGATGTGTTGTCTCCTCTCGGGAACTAATTGCTGTCAATATAAGGGAAGAAGATTCAAGCATGTGCAACCTCTAGAGGACACAAAGACAAATGGGAGGTAAGGCATATCTGTTGAAATCGAGAGAAGAAGCTCAATATCAACAGGGCAACATTATTAGGGAGCATCCAAGCTCTTTGCTATATCTGGGAAACTCGGACAATCTCTGATGCTCCACTTTGAGAGCTCTATGATGCTATGTTCAAGGGAGGAGGCAATTTGTCAAAAAGGATACTTCTCTGATGACCACTACAAATGTCTCTAGCAAACTCTGTCGCTCAGAGATCATCACGTATAGCAAGTGTGACCATTATCCGACAAGTCGATGATACTTTGCTCTCTAATGTTTTTCGTTTGTGCTGATCTGATGAACTGTTGAAGCTCTAATGACTGCTGATTTTCTAACAAGTCCTACTATGCCTAACTATGAGGATCGCTTCATAGGTTTTGGGGCACTTGTACAAGGGGTAGAGCTGGATGGGAAATGGGTGATGCACATATGGTAGTACATGCTCATCTCATGAGTCAAGCATCATGGAAGTTATCACATCCTCTATCGAGATCACAAAACATTCTCATTTTCACCAATCAGACGAGAGACAACTTCAGTTTGAGGGAAGTCTTCGAGGGTAAGAGTTTTATGACATGTGTGATCACTTTGCAAGAACCGAGCAAGTGGGTGATGGGTTGCTCCCGAGGGTTGGAGTCTACCTCGAAGGAGAACTAAGAAGGAGGTCCATGAATGGTGTTGCCTGCAAGGTCAAGGTGTAACAAACATTTCACTTGGTCAAGGTATTTTGAACTGTTCTTATAGTAGTAAAGCAAGAATTGTAAAAGTTCACTTATGGTTGTCCATTGTCTTCTTCAAAGTCCACAGTACAATGAACCGTTGAAGGAGAACTTGGCATATAATGTCACTCACTTATGAGAAGAGTTATTTTCATTTCCTGGTCAACAAAGGACTATGAAGAATGGTTTAATGCTTCTGCAATGTGGAAATCCATCTACAAATTGCATGTTTGAACTGTTACTGTTTAATGTTTGGATTTTGGAAAAAATGAGGAGTATGTGTGATGAACTATTCATGTGTGTGCATATGTGTGACTTGTGATTAATTGAACTTGTATGAGTGTTTGTATTTTTGGGTTAAATGTTTGACTAACCAAATAATTGTATGCATGTGTGCAAAGACGGAGTGTGTGTGGATGAGAAGAAAGAGAGTGGTAGAGGGACCGAGAGAGAGGTGTTGGTAGTGGAGTGAAAGTGTGCAAGTGTGTTAGAGTATTTGTGTGTGAGGACATTGTAGTTGGATATGCGTGAGTGTGTGCATGAGGGTATGTGAGAGGGTGTATGTGTCGGTGTGTGCACGTGTGAGAAGAACGAAAGTGGGAAAGAAGGATCGTGAGAAAGGAAGAGAAAGAGAGAGGGAGAATAGAAGCTGGTGATAGGGAGTGAGTGAGAAGGAGTAAAAGAATAATGAGAGTGTATGAGTTGTGAGGATATGAGTGGGCATGTGCGTGTGAGTATGCATGTGCGATAGAGTGTGCGAAGATTGGAAAAAGGGGTTAGTAAGAAGAAGAAAGGGGAAGGGGCATGATAAAAGAAGGCTTAAGACTAGATCTTCCATGTATCAAAGAAGGCAATAGGACCAAGAAATAAGTTAACGAAATCGGGAACGTGAATCACATTAGTCAAGTTATGGCTTGAGGGTGAAATAAACTTGGCAAATTACGAGAAATTGCATAGAGATAGCTGAATATAGGTGCAATTATTTGCACGTTCTCCGGGCATAAGACCTTATCCATTTGGCGATCCTACTGGGGATTGGCTTAGCACATCTCATAGAGATTGCTACGAGTTCGCTTGGTGCCCAAATCGTGTGGCACAGCCAAGTTGATCCCAGATCTTCTTTGACCTTCATTAAAGAAATGGCCCAACAAAGACAAACCTCTAGTTTTGAGAAAGCAAATATGAGGCAAAGGAATTTTGGACAAAATAGATGGATATGTTCTCGTTCGACCATGAGACATCATGTGAACCGAGGGTGGCGATTTGGCCCGATATCAAATTATGTGAGATGCTCGTGTTGCGAGCAGATTGGGCATATAGCCAAATATTGCCCTCGTGTGTTAAGTCCGTTGGACTTTGTCCCTAGATGTGTGGAATGTGGGAAAAAGAAGCTATGCGAGCATGTGTGTGGCTCAAAAGAGGTGATTGACGTAAAGGTTGCAATGAATGAACCGGATAGGTGTTTATCCTCTTTCTATGTGGAAGTTGATATGAGTGGAGTCCCTTCATCGACGGAGACCGCAAGAGTGAATGGAGACACGGATAGAGAATCCCATAATCAAGCTTTAATGGAATTCATAAAGAGCTTGGAATGTCAAGTCAATTTGCTTCGGGTAGAGCGGGATAGCGAGAGGACCAAGGTAGAAAAGCTTGAGGAAAGTCAAGTGAGGTTAGGAGAGGTCGTCGCGAAATGGGTGACAAGCTGTGGAGAATATAAATAAGGAGTTGAAAGTGAACAAAAGCTTGAGGGAAGGCCTTGCAAGGTCTGAGCATGAAAACATGGTCTTAGACCTAAGAGCAAGGTTGATGATAGCCGATTGCCATAGTGTTGCGATCGAGGAGGATTCCCCGAAATATGATGATGACCTGGTGTCATCGACAAAGGAAACCATCCTGAACCTAAGATTCCATGTGAACCCTATATCTCATGATTGGTTCAGAATTAGGAGAAACCAATGCTTCCATTGCGTCCGAAATGTGCCAAAACCCTAAGATCGACTGTCTACTTGCCTGATTCGGATATCCAGAGCTCATGCTTCGAGTCGATGACATCATGATGACATCATCAAGTCGCAACCGCCCTTGGGAACCGCCCTTGAAAACCTATATAAGGAGGGGTTGGCCACATTCATAATCAGTCTTGCCAATGCCAGTCTTGGGAGCTCAAGGAGTCGTGACCTCCAAGTAAGTACTTTCAAGTTCCAGTTCTAGTTCTTGTCTTGTTCCTTGTTCTAGTCTAGTTCTTGGACATACTATCTTGTCCCCTTGTAATCTAGTAGTAGGAGATCCTGTCGAGTTCTTCCGTGTATCCAGTTCATCTCCCAGAAGGGAGTTCTTGTAATCGAGACATCTTGTCTCATACTTACGATCCCGGGTTGTGGGATCTCCTGTATCATCTCTAGTTGAGTTATTCATACCTATCAGTCCCGGGTTGTGGGACATCTTGTATCGATCGTATATTCTTGTATCGTTTCCCCTTCGTGGGTGATCTTGTAATCAGAAGTGTATTTCCGAAATCTTGTCTATTGTAGTCAGAGAGCACAATCTAGTGCTCCCCTGACATTTTGGCAAGACTATCTTCTATCCAAGACCAGACATCATGGAGAACGCTTATGAACAGATCGTAGCATCACTTCAGAGTCTCCAACAACAAGTCGAAGACCTAAGTCATCGACAGACACAAGTCGAGATGGGACATCCGGTGCATGTAGGTGCACTCCTCCAAGAATTACAAGAATGAATCGGGAGTCTTCAAGCGAATCAAGGGAGTATTCAAGTGAATCAACGGCCCAGTACATCATTTATGAAGGAACCCAAGATCTGCATGCCAGAAAAGTTCAATGGTGATCGCACAAAGTTTCGAGGATTCTTGCAACAAGTCAAATTGTACATTCGCATGCAGCCTGATAGATACCCTGATGATGCATCCAAGGTCGGTTTTATTGGAACCTTGCTCTATGGTCAAGCTTTATCATGGTTCGCCCCAATCTTGGAGAAGGATATGGCCGTACTTCATGACTATGAGGCATTTCTTGGAGAGCTTGTCGCCACATTTGGAGATGCAGACACGAGTCGAGTGGCAGAAACAAAACTTCGAAAGCTACGTCAAGGTAACCGCCCTGCCTCTACCTATGCATCAGAATTTAGGCAGTTGATATGTGACCTCACTTGGCATGAAAATTATTTCATAAGCCAATTTAGATGAGGCTTAAGGGATGATGTGAAGGACCTTCTACTCACGATGCCAGAGGTGAAGACATTGAATGAATACATCAACCAAGCCATTCAATGTGATAACCGCCTTTTTGAAAGGAAACAAGAAAAACAAGTAGAAGGAAGACCTCGCCAATGGAAACCTTTCCAGCCTACTCCTAGAGATGACACTATGCCCGAACCTATGCAGATAGATGTAACTAGGTTCCAGCCTCTAACACCACAAGAGAAACAAAGAAGGAGGGATAACAAATTATGTCTATATTGTGGAAACCCTGGCCACATTGCAGTTAATTGTCCCAACAAGAGAACGAACTCCAAAGTCGCAGCCACCCTTGTAGAGCAGGGAAACGAGGAAGTCCAGTTGTAAAAGAGACCATACAGCCGGACCATGATATACGAAAGGGTCTCATAATTCCATCCACACCCGTAGAAACATGTCTTGCCCCTGTCAAGTTAATCCTGTCTAAGAAGACCCTTTCCCTCATAGCTCTGGTAGATTCAGGAGCGTCCTCATGTTTCATTGATGAAGGACTCGTTAAGAAACATGGAATTCCAGTACTTCGAAAGAACAGACCAGTAGTAGCTGAAGTAGTAGATGGACGGCCTCTAGCATCGGGGAATATAACCATGGAAACCATACCACTAAGAGTATACCTTGGTGACCATGATTCACACATATGTTTCAATGTAATATCGAGTCCAACAAATATGGTTATCATCGGAATGCCGTGGTTAAAGAAACATAATCCAGAAATTAATTGGGAAAAGAATAAAATCACCCGTCGAGATATCCAGAAGAACCCAACATATGTTGGAGCCAAAGCCTTCATACATGCAGTAAGGAAGGAACCTACATATATGATCTATGCCATACCAGCTCAAGAATCCAAGAAAGATGATCCAGTACAGCTACCCAATCAGTACAACAGCTTTAAAGATGTTTTTGAAAAGAAGAATGCAGATATCCTCCCAGAGCATAGACCTTATGATTGCCCCATAGATCTTCAAGAGGGAACACAACCACCCTTTGGACCAATCTACAGACTATCTCCAGAGGAACTTACAGAACTACGCAAGAACATTGATGAGAATCTAGCAAAGGGGTTTATCAAACACTCGAAGTCTCCAGCAGGAGCTCCTATTCTATTTGTAAAGAAGAAGGATGGGACTCTCCGGATGTGTGTAGATTATCGTGGATTGAACAAAGTCACTATAAAAAACAGATACCCTCTACCACTCATATCAGAGCTCTTGGAACGCCTTGGAAAAGCAAAATTCTTCACGAAAATTGATCTTCGAGGAGCTTACAACCTTGTCAGGATCAAAGAAGGAGACGAATGGAAGACAGCATTTCGAACAAGGTATGGGCATTTTGAATATGTAGTTATGCCATTCGGTCTTACAAATGCTCCAGCTGTCTTCCAACATATGATGAATGATATTTTTCGAGAATATTTAGATGATTTTGTTGTAATATACCTTGATGATATCTTGATATTCTCCAAAAATCTAGAGGATCATGAAGATCATGTAAAGATAGTCCTAGAGAAACTAAGAGAAAAAGGATTGTATGCAAAATTGGAGAAGTGTTCTTTTCATAAGACAGAAGTGGAATTTTTAGGGTACATAGTATCAGATAAAGGAATTTTTATGGACCCTAAGAAGATTGAGACAATCCTTGATTGGCAACCACCTTCATGTGTTCGAGATGTACAATGTTTTTTGGGGTTTGCCAATTTCTACAGGATATTCATCAGAGATTACTCCAAGATAGTGACACCTCTTACCAAGCTTACAGGGAACTCCAAATTCTCATGGACCGAAGAAGCAGAGAAGGCCTTTCAGACCTTGAAATCAGCATTCACTACTGCTCCAATTCTAGTTCATCCTGATTCTAGTAAGCCCTTCTTCCTTGAGACAGATGCATCGGACTTTGCTCTAGGGGCCATTCTTTCCCAACATGGAGATGATGGACACCTACATCCAGTTGCATATCATTCAAGGAAGTTTTCCCCTCCAGAAATTAATTATGAAATTCATGATAAAGAACTCCTTGCCATAGTAGACGCGTTTGATACCTGGCGTCACCATCTAGAAGGAGCAGCTCATAAAGTCATTGTGTATTCAGATCACAAGAACCTAGAGTATTTTATGACCACCCGGATCCTCAATAGAAGGCAATCTCGATGGAGTAACTTTTTATCCAGATTCGACTTTGTCATCACATACCGTCCAGGACGTCATCAATGTCAGTCAGATGCCCTATCCAGAAGATCTTACCTTGCACCAAAGAAGGGTGAAGAGGCCTTTGATCAACAAGAGAGTGTATTACTCAAGCCTGAACATCTCCAGTTAGCAGCTATCTCTTCAACCCATCCTGAAGATTCAGCCTTGAATCATTTGATTCGTGAGAATCTACCGCAAGATGAATTATTTTGTAATGTTAAGCAAAAAACTCAAGAAGGAAAAGTCCAAGAAGTAAATGAATTCCAGGAAAAGGACGGGTTACTATTCTATCAGAACCTATTGTATGTCCCTCAAGGAAAGCCCAGGATCCAAGTACTTCAACAACGTCATGACAACCTTGCAGCAGGACATTTTGGAGTAAATAAAACCATAGAACTCATATCTAGGGATTTTTGGTGGCCTCAAATGTGGAAGGAAGTCAAAGAATATATCCGAACCTGTGACACTTGCAATAGATCTAAGGTACCACGACATAAGCCTCATGGCCTCTTGCAACCCTTACCTATTCCAGAAAGGCCATGGGCTTCATTATCTATGGATTTCATCACAGATCTACCAAAGTCAGATAAGTATGATGCCATTCTTGTTATTGTGGATAGATTCACAAAGATGGCACACTTCATTCCAACCACAAAGGCAATCACAGGTGCAGGCACTGCTAGACTCTTTCTCAGATACATCTTTAGGCTTCATGGATTGCCTCATGATATTGTCAGTGATCGAGGTCCTCAGTTCATATCTAGCTTTTGGAACAGTCTTTGCAAGCTCCTTGGTGTTCAAGTTAAACTATCTACAGCAAATCATCCACAGACTGATGGACAAACAGAACGGGTGAATCAAGTCCTAGAGCAATATCTCCGTTGCACTAGCAACTATCACCAAAATGATTGGTTTGAGTTGTTACCCTTTGCAGAGTTTGCCTATAACAATAGTGTTCATGCATCTACTAAGCAAACTCCCTTCTTTGCAAACTATGGACAACATCCAAGGATGGATATACAACTCTCAAATCATGTCAAGAACCCAGCTGCCAGAGACAAGGCCCAGTACCTGATGGACATTCACAAAGAACTGAAGGAAGAGATCCATAAAGCTCAACAACAATATAAGTACTATGCAGATCAACATCGTGTCCAGAATCCATCGTACCAAATTGGGGATAAAGTATGGTTACTCCGAAACAATTTACAAACGTCAAGGCCTTGTGCAAAGCTAGATCATCAAAAGTTTGGTCCATTTACCATCTTGGCCAAGATTAATCCAGTCACCTTCAAGCTCCAGTTACCGAGTACCATGAGAATACATCCAGTTTTCCATGTATCCATGTTGGAACCATATCAGATTTCACCATTGAGGGGGGAGAGACCTAGTCCTTCACCACCTATCGAGATTGATGATCATGAAGAATTTGAAGTCGAGCATGTCCTAGATTCCAGAATATCCCGGGGAAGATTGGAATACCTTATTCATTGGAAAGGGTATGACATCAGTGATCGTACTTGGGAACCTGCAGAAAACCTTCAGAGAGCACCAATCAAGGTTCGAGAATTCCATAAGAGAAATCCAACGAAGCCGAGACCAGATAACATGACCGCTCCTCGTGGAACTCGTCGCTTGAGGGGGAGGTGATGTCATGGACAAAGGAAACCATCCTGAACCTAAGATTCCATGTGAACCCTATATCTCATGATTGGTTCAGAATTAGGAGAAACCAATGCTTCCATTGCGTCCGAAATGTGCCAAAACCCTAAGATCGACTGTCTACTTGCTTGATTCGGATATCCAGAGCTCATGCTTCGAGTCGATGACATCATGATGACATCATCAAGTCGCAACCGCCCTTGGGAACCGCCCTTGAAAACCTATATAAGGAGGGGTTGGCCACATTCATAATCAGTCTTGCCAATGCCAGTCTTGGGAGCTCAAGGAGTCGTGACCTCCAAGTAAGTACTTTCAAGTTCCAGTTCTAGTTCTTGTCTTGTTCCTTGTTCTAGTCTAGTTCTTGGACATACTATCTTGTCCCCTTGTAATCTAGTAGTAGGAGATCCTGTCGAGTTCTTCCGTGTATCCAGTTCATCTCCCAGAAGGGAGTTCTTGTAATCGAGACATCTTGTCTCATACTTACGATCCCGGGTTGTGGGATCTCCTGTATCATCTCTAGTTGAGTTATTCATACCTATCAGTCCCGGGTTGTGGGACATCTTGTATCGATCGTATATTCTTGTATCGTTTCCCCTTCGTGGGTGATCTTGTAATCAGAAGTGTATTTCCGAAATCTTGTCTATTGTAGTCAGAGAGCACAATCTAGTGCTCCCCTGACATTTTGGCAAGACTATCTTCTATCCAAGACCAGACATCATGGAGAACGCTTAT
The DNA here is from genome assembly GCA_020310875.1 of Ceratopteris richardii. Taxonomy (NCBI): domain Eukaryota; kingdom Viridiplantae; phylum Streptophyta; class Polypodiopsida; order Polypodiales; family Pteridaceae; genus Ceratopteris; species Ceratopteris richardii. The sequence continues at coordinate 123,854,098 of CM035412.1, read as the reverse complement.
GAACAGATCGTAGCATCACTTCAGAGTCTCCAACAACAAGTCGAAGACCTAAGTCATCGACAGACACAAGTCGAGATGGGACATCCGGTGCATGTAGGTGCACTCCTCCAAGAATTACAAGAATGAATCGGGAGTCTTCAAGCGAATCAAGGGAGTATTCAAGTGAATCAACGGCCCAGTACATCATTTATGAAGGAACCCAAGATCTGCATGCCAGAAAAGTTCAATGGTGATCGCACAAAGTTTCGAGGATTCTTGCAACAAGTCAAATTGTACATTCGCATGCAGCCTGATAGATACCCTGATGATGCATCCAAGGTCGGTTTTATTGGAACCTTGCTCTATGGTCAAGCTTTATCATGGTTCGCCCCAATCTTGGAGAAGGATATGGCCGTACTTCATGACTATGAGGCATTTCTTGGAGAGCTTGTCGCCACATTTGGAGATGCAGACACGAGTCGAGTGGCAGAAACAAAACTTCGAAAGCTACGTCAAGGTAACCGCCCTGCCTCTACCTATGCATCAGAATTTAGGCAGTTGATATGTGACCTCACTTGGCATGAAAATTATTTCATAAGCCAATTTAGATGAGGCTTAAGGGATGATGTGAAGGACCTTCTACTCACGATGCCAGAGGTGAAGACATTGAATGAATACATCAACCAAGCCATTCAATGTGATAACCGCCTTTTTGAAAGGAAACAAGAAAAACAAGTAGAAGGAAGACCTCGCCAATGGAAACCTTTCCAGCCTACTCCTAGAGATGACACTATGCCCGAACCTATGCAGATAGATGTAACTAGGTTCCAGCCTCTAACACCACAAGAGAAACAAAGAAGGAGGGATAACAAATTATGTCTATATTGTGGAAACCCTGGCCACATTGCAGTTAATTGTCCCAACAAGAGAACGAACTCCAAAGTCGCAGCCACCCTTGTAGAGCAGGGAAACGAGGAAGTCCAGTTGTAAAAGAGACCATACAGCCGGACCATGATATACGAAAGGGTCTCATAATTCCATCCACACCCGTAGAAACATGTCTTGCCCCTGTCAAGTTAATCCTGTCTAAGAAGACCCTTTCCCTCATAGCTCTGGTAGATTCAGGAGCGTCCTCATGTTTCATTGATGAAGGACTCGTTAAGAAACATGGAATTCCAGTACTTCGAAAGAACAGACCAGTAGTAGCTGAAGTAGTAGATGGACGGCCTCTAGCATCGGGGAATATAACCATGGAAACCATACCACTAAGAGTATACCTTGGTGACCATGATTCACACATATGTTTCAATGTAATATCGAGTCCAACAAATATGGTTATCATCGGAATGCCGTGGTTAAAGAAACATAATCCAGAAATTAATTGGGAAAAGAATAAAATCACCCGTCGAGATATCCAGAAGAACCCAACATATGTTGGAGCCAAAGCCTTCATACATGCAGTAAGGAAGGAACCTACATATATGATCTATGCCATACCAGCTCAAGAATCCAAGAAAGATGATCCAGTACAGCTACCCAATCAGTACAACAGCTTTAAAGATGTTTTTGAAAAGAAGAATGCAGATATCCTCCCAGAGCATAGACCTTATGATTGCCCCATAGATCTTCAAGAGGGAACACAACCACCCTTTGGACCAATCTACAGACTATCTCCAGAGGAACTTACAGAACTACGCAAGAACATTGATGAGAATCTAGCAAAGGGGTTTATCAAACACTCGAAGTCTCCAGCAGGAGCTCCTATTCTATTTGTAAAGAAGAAGGATGGGACTCTCCGGATGTGTGTAGATTATCGTGGATTGAACAAAGTCACTATAAAAAACAGATACCCTCTACCACTCATATCAGAGCTCTTGGAACGCCTTGGAAAAGCAAAATTCTTCACGAAAATTGATCTTCGAGGAGCTTACAACCTTGTCAGGATCAAAGAAGGAGACGAATGGAAGACAGCATTTCGAACAAGGTATGGGCATTTTGAATATGTAGTTATGCCATTCGGTCTTACAAATGCTCCAGCTGTCTTCCAACATATGATGAATGATATTTTTCGAGAATATTTAGATGATTTTGTTGTAATATACCTTGATGATATCTTGATATTCTCCAAAAATCTAGAGGATCATGAAGATCATGTAAAGATAGTCCTAGAGAAACTAAGAGAAAAAGGATTGTATGCAAAATTGGAGAAGTGTTCTTTTCATAAGACAGAAGTGGAATTTTTAGGGTACATAGTATCAGATAAAGGAATTTTTATGGACCCTAAGAAGATTGAGACAATCCTTGATTGGCAACCACCTTCATGTGTTCGAGATGTACAATGTTTTTTGGGGTTTGCCAATTTCTACAGGATATTCATCAGAGATTACTCCAAGATAGTGACACCTCTTACCAAGCTTACAGGGAACTCCAAATTCTCATGGACCGAAGAAGCAGAGAAGGCCTTTCAGACCTTGAAATCAGCATTCACTACTGCTCCAATTCTAGTTCATCCTGATTCTAGTAAGCCCTTCTTCCTTGAGACAGATGCATCGGACTTTGCTCTAGGGGCCATTCTTTCCCAACATGGAGATGATGGACACCTACATCCAGTTGCATATCATTCAAGGAAGTTTTCCCCTCCAGAAATTAATTATGAAATTCATGATAAAGAACTCCTTGCCATAGTAGACGCGTTTGATACCTGGCGTCACCATCTAGAAGGAGCAGCTCATAAAGTCATTGTGTATTCAGATCACAAGAACCTAGAGTATTTTATGACCACCCGGATCCTCAATAGAAGGCAATCTCGATGGAGTAACTTTTTATCCAGATTCGACTTTGTCATCACATACCGTCCAGGACGTCATCAATGTCAGTCAGATGCCCTATCCAGAAGATCTTACCTTGCACCAAAGAAGGGTGAAGAGGCCTTTGATCAACAAGAGAGTGTATTACTCAAGCCTGAACATCTCCAGTTAGCAGCTATCTCTTCAACCCATCCTGAAGATTCAGCCTTGAATCATTTGATTCGTGAGAATCTACCGCAAGATGAATTATTTTGTAATGTTAAGCAAAAAACTCAAGAAGGAAAAGTCCAAGAAGTAAATGAATTCCAGGAAAAGGACGGGTTACTATTCTATCAGAACCTATTGTATGTCCCTCAAGGAAAGCCCAGGATCCAAGTACTTCAACAACGTCATGACAACCTTGCAGCAGGACATTTTGGAGTAAATAAAACCATAGAACTCATATCTAGGGATTTTTGGTGGCCTCAAATGTGGAAGGAAGTCAAAGAATATATCCGAACCTGTGACACTTGCAATAGATCTAAGGTACCACGACATAAGCCTCATGGCCTCTTGCAACCCTTACCTATTCCAGAAAGGCCATGGGCTTCATTATCTATGGATTTCATCACAGATCTACCAAAGTCAGATAAGTATGATGCCATTCTTGTTATTGTGGATAGATTCACAAAGATGGCACACTTCATTCCAACCACAAAGGCAATCACAGGTGCAGGCACTGCTAGACTCTTTCTCAGATACATCTTTAGGCTTCATGGATTGCCTCATGATATTGTCAGTGATCGAGGTCCTCAGTTCATATCTAGCTTTTGGAACAGTCTTTGCAAGCTCCTTGGTGTTCAAGTTAAACTATCTACAGCAAATCATCCACAGACTGATGGACAAACAGAACGGGTGAATCAAGTCCTAGAGCAATATCTCCGTTGCACTAGCAACTATCACCAAAATGATTGGTTTGAGTTGTTACCCTTTGCAGAGTTTGCCTATAACAATAGTGTTCATGCATCTACTAAGCAAACTCCCTTCTTTGCAAACTATGGACAACATCCAAGGATGGATATACAACTCTCAAATCATGTCAAGAACCCAGCTGCCAGAGACAAGGCCCAGTACCTGATGGACATTCACAAAGAACTGAAGGAAGAGATCCATAAAGCTCAACAACAATATAAGTACTATGCAGATCAACATCGTGTCCAGAATCCATCGTACCAAATTGGGGATAAAGTATGGTTACTCCGAAACAATTTACAAACGTCAAGGCCTTGTGCAAAGCTAGATCATCAAAAGTTTGGTCCATTTACCATCTTGGCCAAGATTAATCCAGTCACCTTCAAGCTCCAGTTACCGAGTACCATGAGAATACATCCAGTTTTCCATGTATCCATGTTGGAACCATATCAGATTTCACCATTGAGGGGGGAGAGACCTAGTCCTTCACCACCTATCGAGATTGATGATCATGAAGAATTTGAAGTCGAGCATGTCCTAGATTCCAGAATATCCCGGGGAAGATTGGAATACCTTATTCATTGGAAAGGGTATGACATCAGTGATCGTACTTGGGAACCTGCAGAAAACCTTCAGAGAGCACCAATCAAGGTTCGAGAATTCCATAAGAGAAATCCAACGAAGCCGAGACCAGATAACATGACCGCTCCTCGTGGAACTCGTCGCTTGAGGGGGAGGTGATGTCATGGACAAAGGAAACCATCCTGAACCTAAGATTCCATGTGAACCCTATATCTCATGATTGGTTCAGAATTAGGAGAAACCAATGCTTCCATTGCGTCCGAAATGTGCCAAAACCCTAAGATCGACTGTCTACTTGCTTGATTCGGATATCCAGAGCTCATGCTTCGAGTCGATGACATCATGATGACATCATCAAGTCGCAACCGCCCTTGGGAACCGCCCTTGAAAACCTATATAAGGAGGGGTTGGCCACATTCATAATCAGTCTTGCCAATGCCAGTCTTGGGAGCTCAAGGAGTCGTGACCTCCAAGTAAGTACTTTCAAGTTCCAGTTCTAGTTCTTGTCTTGTTCCTTGTTCTAGTCTAGTTCTTGGACATACTATCTTGTCCCCTTGTAATCTAGTAGTAGGAGATCCTGTCGAGTTCTTCCGTGTATCCAGTTCATCTCCCAGAAGGGAGTTCTTGTAATCGAGACATCTTGTCTCATACTTACGATCCCGGGTTGTGGGATCTCCTGTATCATCTCTAGTTGAGTTATTCATACCTATCAGTCCCGGGTTGTGGGACATCTTGTATCGATCGTATATTCTTGTATCGTTTCCCCTTCGTGGGTGATCTTGTAATCAGAAGTGTATTTCCGAAATCTTGTCTATTGTAGTCAGAGAGCACAATCTAGTGCTCCCCTGACACCTGGCACAGAGAGTCGACGGAATGGAAAAGGAAATCAAGAAATTACGAGAGATGGTTGGTAGATATGATGACCAAGCGTATAAGGTAGCGGAAGAGTTCCACTTGGAGTTAGAAAGAATGAAAAGTTCCCAAGTAGAGAGCGATGAGAAAGTGCGACAGGTAGAGAAAGAGAATGCAAGGCTGAGTAGCAAGCTCGGTAGGTGGATAATCGAAAAGATGATGAGAGTGACGAGGACAAGTAGAGGACCCAAAAGTAGGAAAAATGGAAGGAGAGCTGAAAGCCATGTTGGATAGGTTGGATGCGTTCCGAACGGAGTTAGAAAGGACGAAGAATGAATTATCGAAGAAGGTAGATGATCTAGATGTAGAAAATATGAGTAGGATTTGGGAGGAAAGATCGATTAGAGAGGAAGTCGAGAAGTTGACCGTTCTAGTTGAGAAGAGGGAGGATATTCCCCTCGGATCAGAAAAAGGGATGAGAGAGTTAGATGAAGAGATGGAGAAAATGTGGAATTGGTTCCGAGGCATTGAATCTGACCTGTTCCAATATCATAGTGATATTGAGTACAACAAGCAAGGATTAAGGGACTTAGCAGCGAGGCTTGAGTCATTGAGGGGCACAACGTGTAATGGTAGTTTCCCAAGTCATTTACCAGGTCATGTGGAATCTCTGCGAGGCAGAGGTTGGAGGTGAGAAAGGAATCGATGAGGTGATGGATGTCAGTGAGGACGGCTTAGGTCTGACTAGGGTTTGCTTTATGGGATTGCGAATCTGAGATGTGAGGATGGATGGATCGAGTTGGTTGTACGCTTAGGAACTGAAGTGGCATTTTTCGAGGTTTTCAGGTCAACAAAGTAGTTAGTATGTGCGGGTTTTGAGAGGACAGGTTGACCATGGCATTAGTGGCCGGATTTTGGCTTGAGTAGCGGCAGAGAGGAGAGGTGTCTCATCGGGATGTCCACGGGGAGTTTATATGTGTGTGTCCTGATCGGGATGGTTGGGAAAAGATCCTTTCTTTTGTCTCCTAATTCTCGAGATGCGGGAATGAAAAAAAAGCAAAAAAATATATGATTATGTATGTGTGCATGTGGCTACGTGCCTATGTGGGTTGATAGGTGGGTGGACCCACTTTGGCCGGGTGGTCAAAGCCACAAACCGATGTCGATTTCGCATAGGGCTAGCCGTCTGTGTGTCGTGCCCTGCGTTGGGTTGGTAGATGGGTGGAACAAACTCGATCGGGTGGTCGAGTCCACGAGTCGCATCCAGCTTCGGCGTAGGCCGGCAAGTGTGAGTAAATATGTGAAAAAATGATGAAAAAAAGGAGAGAAATGAAAAAAAAAATGAATGAGAAAAATTCCTCGCTCGAGGGGAGACAGAAGAGAGGTGAGAGAGCATGATGCTCGGATGGGAATATGTGTCTGTGTTTGTGGGGATCTGGGAATGTGTGGACTCCTGATGAGGCATGTCGAATCGAAGCTTAAGCTCGGCTAGGGTTTTGGTTGCGACCTATGTGTGGAAGACTTGGACTCGAGGGATCCAAGCGTGCTAGTGACTTTGTTCGTCTGCGAACTCTTGAGGGATGCTCATTTTGGTTCTTAGGTTGTGCAACTACTTGCGATGTCCTGAAGCATGTCGACGATGAGCGATCTTATCGGAGTGAGCTCGTGTTAGGCTTGAGTGGTCTTTGCCACCTGTCCATCAATTTAGGAGGTGTGGTGGTGACTTAGCATGGAATTTAGTTGAAAAGAAAAAAAAAAAAAGCAAAGAGTCGATGAAAAGAAAAGTGGGTAGTGAAAACCCTAGGTCGAAGAGGCATGACAAATAGACAAGAGGACTCGATGAGAAACGAAAGGAGAATTGGGGAGGTGGCAGTATAGCCGGGTAGGGCATCAAAAAATTGAAATTTAAGAATGGTACTTGTTTACATAAATATGGTGCATGTGAAAAGTGGATTGAGTATGCATGTGTAATAGGAGATTCATGAGGTATTGATTGGATAGCCGAGGAGAGTGTCGAGAACGAAATATGGTTCTGCTTTCTGTTGGCATGGGTATGTTGTGTGCGACGAGAATGCATGTATAATGCGGGATCACGATGTGTGTGATGAGTATATCTATGTGATGTGGATGATTGATACGATTGTCTTTTCATTTCGGTCGTAGATATTATAATTTGATGGAAAAATTGGTCTAACATGTTTTGATGAAGTTTGTAGACAGGTGGACATGGCGGTGAAGATGTGAGAAAATGGACAAAGTTGGTAAGTGAAGTGAGTGGTTTTTGATGACTAATGGATGTTGACGTGGCATGATTGTAGGTACGCCAGTGGAAAGAGACAGAATAAGTATGAGGTATGTGAATATGCATTGATATATTATCGATGACTTGAATGGTTTGAGTGTAGGTGCTAATTGGCTCGTCGAGGACGACTTCGCAAGCAGAACGGGAGAGTATGTTACATGTTGAATTGTGTACAAAGGGTGGTCTACTAATGTGATTTTGATGCAAGGAACTGAGAAATAATCAACCAGATGAGGATGATTAAGTGTTTCACATTGGCAGATACGTTGGTACTAAGTGAATGATAGCAAAAGATGTGTGTGATAGGGAGAGGTGTAGGTGGGCATACATGAAAATGTATTTGTATATGCCATTTGCATATGGGATTAGGTGCACGCCATCACATGTGTGTAGGATCACTTGAGAACACCAAGATGTGTAGGAAAATGCATCGACCCTTGTATATGTACTATAGGTGCAAACTCCGTGTTCCCTTAATTTGTGTATCTTGTGTCAAGATTGATATCTTTGGACATTGAAAAAAAAAGAGAAAAAAAAAGAAAAGAAAAAAAACAAAACAAAAATGCAAAAAGAAAAAATGAGAAAATAATATTGAAAAAAAAACAACTAAACAAAAACAAAAATAAAGAAAAAAAAAAAAAAAAAGTGTGCATGTGAGTGGGGCGAGTGGGGGGTCACATGTCAGGGGGAGTGGGTTTGTGGGAAAGAAAACACAAAGAAAAATCTCTCTCTCTCTCTCTCTCTGTGTGTCCCCGGGGTCTCACATGCTTTCTCTGTCCATTGGCGGAGAATCGTTTTTTTGTTGTTGTGGTGTGCAGGTACGCAACAGGCAGAGGTGGTCAGGGGGGGTAGTGTTCAACCGCCTGCTAAAATGTAAGAAAGGGGGGGAGTTATGGCCCATGAATGACATGAGTGAAGATGTCTAGGTGTGCATCGGGAGATAAGTTGAGGGGTTATCTTGTTTCTTCTCTCTCTGGTGGTTTTGTGTGTGGAGGATAAAGCTCGCTGGAGGGGAATCGAAGGGGGGAAGCTCTCAAATAATACCAGAAGCAAGGAGAGTTTTCACGAGAGCAGTATCACAGCTGCCCGAAAATGTTACCAGGGGGAAGTGGACGGTGGTAAAGATGAATCTGGCAATCGGGACCATGGTGAACGTTCTACCTCTTCCCACAAGAGAGCTAGAAGAGATGGTGACGAATTCCACTCTGATGTTTCAGACAAAGATGTTAGGAAATACAGTCACAGGGGTCGATATGAAGAACACAGGGAACATATGAGGGAATGGTACTCTATGTCACTAGAGCTGAGGCACAGATATGTGAGTGGTAGACATCAAATATTGAGAAGAAGGTCTTGTTCACCAAAGACAAGTATGGAATGAAGTAGACAAGAATGTTGATATGAAGAAGCGCAAGGAGAGCACAAGAGGCTATCGTTGTAAAACAACTCCAAATCTCAATATTTGATGTTGAAGTGTGTTGTTCGAAGTGGCCCAAGATCGACAAAGTTCCAACAGGAAAATATGAATACATCGATGTCATTTTTGAAAGAGAATGAAGCTCTCATACACTCGGAAAATTATTGATGACCATCCATAACAAAAACCATTTGGTGGACATGATATGCTGAAAACAGGTATTTGTCGAGCATAGGAAGGAGCTTTGCCAGGCCACAGTTTGTGATATGTGGGTTGAAATCAACGTCCAATATTATATTGATGGATTTTACATTATAGTGTTTGTCTTGAGGGTTGCGAGCATGATGCAAATGAGCTAAGCCACATGCAACACCCAAAGTGATATTAAATCTTCTTGTTCAAGAAAGAGGAGACTCAGAAGGCGATCTCTCATGAAGTCTGCTATACAGGTCCCATTGGGAATGAACTCATACAGCAGAAGCTGAAGTTCAGGGGTCCAATAGTAGCCTTGCAATTCCAATAGATTCCAGGTCACAAAGAAAAGGGAGGAGTACAAGGGTTGGCAGAGGGGAAAGGAAAGTAACAGATGAAGATGTGTTGTCTCCTCTCGGGAACTAATTGTTGTCAATATAAGGGAAGAAGATTCAAGCATGTGCAACCTCTAGAGGACACAAAGACAAATGGGAGGTAAGGCATATCTGTTGAAATTGAGAGAAGAAGCTCAATATCAATAGGGCAACATTATTAGGGAGCATCCAGGATCTTTGCTATATCTGGGAAACTCGGACAATCTCTGATGCTCCACTTTGAGAGCTCTATGATGCTATGTTCAAGGGAGGAGGCAATTTGTCAAAAAGGATACTTCTCTGATGACCACTACAAATGTCTCTAGCAAACTCTGTCGCTCGGAGATCATCACGTATAGCAAGTGTGACCATTATCCGAAAAGTCGATGATACTTTGCTCTCTAATGTTTTTCGTTTGTGCTGATCTGATGAACTGTTGAAGCTCTGATGACTGCTGATTTTCTAACAAGTCCTACTATGCCTAACTATGAGGATCGCTTCATAGGTTTTGGGGCACTTGTACAAGGGGCAGAGCTGGATGGGAAATGGGTGATGCACATATGGTAGTACATGCTCATCTCATGAGTCAAGCATCATGGAAGTTATCACATCCTCTATCGAGATCACAAAACATTCTCATCTTCACCAATCAGACGAGAGACAACTTTAGTTTGAGGGAAGTCTTCGAGGGTAAGATTTTTATGACATGTGTGATCACTTTGCAAGAACCGAGCAAGTGGGTGATGGGTTGCTCCCGAAGGTTGGAGTCTACCTCGAAGGAGAACTAAGAAGAAGGTCCATGAATGGTGTTGCCTGCAAGGTCAGGGTGTAACAAACATTTCCCTTGGTCAAGGTATTTTGAACTGTTCTTATAGTAGTAAAGCAAGAATTGTAAAAGTTCACTTATGGTTGTCCATTGTCTTCTTCAAAGTCCACACTATAATGAACCGTTGAAGGAGAACTTGGCATATAATGTCACCCACTTATGAGAAGAGTTATTCTCATTTCCTGGTCAACCAAGGACTATGAAGAATGGTTTAATGCTTCTGCAATGTGGAAATCCATCTACAAATTGCATGTTTGAACTGTTACTATTTAATGTTTGGATTTTGAAAAAAATGTGGAGTATGTGTGATGAACTATTCATGTGTGTGCATATGTGTGACTTGTGATTAATTGAACTTGTATGAGTGTTTGTATTTTTGGGTTAAATGTTTGACTAACCAAATAATTGTATGCATGTGTGCAAAGACGGAGTGTGTGTGGATGAGAAGAAAGAGAGTGGTAGAGGGACCGAGAGAGAGGTGTTGGTAGTGGAGTGAAAGTGTGCAAGTGTGTTAGAGTATTTGTGTGTGAGGACATTGTAGTTGGATATGCGTGAGTGTGTGCATGAGGGTATGTGAGAGGGTGTATGTGTCGGTGTGTGCACGTGTGAGAAGAACGAAAGTGGGAAAGAAGGATCGTGAGAAAGGAAGAGAAAGAGAGAGGGAGAATAGAAGCTGGTGATAGGGAGTGAGTGAGAAGGAGTAAAAGAATAATGAGAGTGTATGAGTTGTGAGGATATGAGTGGGCATGTGCGTGTGAGTATGCATGTGCGATAGAGTGTGCGAAGATTGGAAAAAGGGGTTAGTAAGAAGAAGAAAGGGGAAGGGGCGTGATAAAAGAAGGCTTAAGACTAGATCTTCCATGTATCAAAGAAGGCAATAGAACCAAGAAATAAGTTAACGAGATCGGGAACGTGAATCACATTAGTCAAGTTATGGCTTGAGGGTGAAATAAACTTGGCAAATTATGAGAAATTGCATAGAGATAGCTGAATATAGGTGCAATTATTTGCACGTTCTCCGGGCATAAGACCTTATCCAAGACTTCAAAAACATATCACTTGGAAGCAAGATTTAATGGGAGAAGCAATCAGCTGCTTCGCGACTCTCTAGGATGCCATCAGAGGGAAGGTCCTACAGAAGATTTCGCGGGAAAGATGTGCTCGTAACTTTGGTGACTCCCCAAAAGAGTGGTCGATTGAGAAATCATTGTTCCTCCTTGACAAAAGGATCGCTAAATGTAAGAAATCCCCCACTTTTAGGCATCATCAAGTGCTCCTTTTGATCAACTACAAGCATAAACCCATGTAGGCCCCACATGCGGGGTGATTCACCTTCTGTGTAATGCCATCTAAACTCTGTAAAAGCTACCCCCGCTCTGTGGGATTCGGGGGATCCCATGGGCACTCGTCCCCTTCTCTTGTACTTTTCTTTTAATTAATTAAAGTCCGGGAGAGTAGGCTAAGGCCGAACTTCCTTTATTTAAAAAAAAACTACTTCTGGAAATCCATTCAAAAGAAGAAAGAGAATGAAAACACTCAAGTCAACAAAGAAAATACTATGGCTCAAAGAAGTGGATCCAGTGTGCTAGAGCTTGAAGATCTTTCAGGGGGTCCAAAGGAGCAGGATAAACTACAAGAAGAGGAAACACTAGAAGATTATTGCATTAGAAAAGAATAAAATTTAGAAGGGCACACCATAATCAAAGAGAAAATCGCTAGAAAATAGAAGATAACCTCGATAGCAAAAGTTCAGATCCACAATTTTTGATAGGGTTCCTCACTCATTTATTCTGAAGGCATCTCAATAAGGATAATTTATATCCCTTGGAAGAAAGCTTAAAGTTAAATCTTTTTGTCAAGATCCTTCTACTTAGAGAAGAAGAGATGAAAACAAGAAGCCCTCATGTTGGCACAGTTTAAACACCTTCAATGTGGCCTCTGGATCTAAATTAAATCACCCAAATACCGCACTCATGGCCATTATTGGAATCCCTCCCCAATTTATGGTGGAACAAAGGTGTGAGGTGATATCAAGTGGTCAATTTTTTTGTCTTTCGGGAATCCTGATTGGCTTTGATGTTACTTTGGGACAACAGTTGGAGTGGGCTCTTACCAAGCTCAACAAAAAACTTGGGTACTGAAAAGCAATGCAAATCAACTTGGTAGGGTAGGCTATTGTGATCAATAAGTTCCTCATACCCTCAATCATCTATTTTTTTTCATGTTGGAGATTGAAAGAAAAATATCTTATTAAATTAAAAAGAATTTACAAACGTTTTCTCTCGATCGGTGATCCCGATAGGAGAGCTGTGCCCAAAATCAAATGGGCTATCTCTGTTAGTAAAAAATACTTGGATGTAGAAGGTTTGGCTAATAAGTTGGTAGCCAAATGGTTGATTAAAGCTTGATAAAATATGGATAGTTCTTGGGCCAAAGTAATTTTTAGAAACCAACGTGCACTTATGTTTGTGGGTTTGCCTAGTTAGAAGGGTCAAGATTTACTCTCTCTATTGTTCTCCCCTTTTTGCTTTACTCCCAAAGGCTTGGAATTGGTTTCTTCGCTGTGGAAAAGTTGGAACAAGATGAAACCTTATTTGAAGGTCTATGAAGAGTAGCACAATGATTATATCGACTCTATGCTAACTAGCATGACAAGTATGTTAACTATCACAATGTATATGCTAGCTTGCAAAACACACTATTCTAACTAACTTAATCAATACACTAGCATAGTCATATAAGCACTAGCTTGCATAGTCATATTATGTCGTCCTATAAGCACTACAAAAATATGGACATCAGTTGCTAACAATATAGAGATTTTCTCATCATCAAGCCCATAAAGAAGATTGAGTCACTATTCAGTATTGCGTCTGCCAGCTTATCAAACACAACGTTCATGACTTGTAATTCTTCAACTATTAATATATTCTTGAAGGACTCAAATACAACGTATGTCGTATTTTTCTACATGCCGCATACTACAATAAAACTATTTTTCTGCATCAAACACCATCGCGAATGATTCTAGCTGCTCATTTTCCTAATAGAGACGTCTCTTTGGACACAAAAGATCAAAAGTTATAGTAGATAAATACAGCTAAAATGATTGATCGCATCATAATGGCTGATTTCTTGTGAATATCTTACTACCTCTTAAAATACATTTAAAAGAAGTAAGAGAATGAAAACACTCAAGTCAACAAAGAAAATACGATGGCTCAAAGGAGTGGATCCAGTGTGCTAGAGCTTGAAGATATTTCATGGGATCTAGAGGAGCAGGAAACACTTGAAGAAGAGGAAACACTAGAAGATTATTGCATTTGCAAGGAAGAAAATTTAGAAGGGCACACCACAATCAAAGAAGATAATCGCTAGAAAATAGAAGATAACCCCGATAGTGAAAGTTCAATAATCAGATCCACAATTCTTGAGAGAGTTCTTTACTTATTGGCTGTGAAGGCATCTCAAAATGGAAAATTTCTTGTAGATATCCCCTCGAAGAGCCCTTAAAGGCAAACTTTTGTGTCAAGATCCTTCTACTTGGAGAAGAAGAGATGAAAACAAGAAGAATTAGGATAAGCCTCCTTTTGGCACTTTTTAAACACCTTTTATGTGACCTCTAAATCTAAATTAAATCACCCAAATACCACATTCAGGGTCATTTTTGGACTCCCTCCCCAATATATGGTGGAACATAGGTGTGAGGTGATATCAAGTGGCCATTTTTTTGTCTTTTGGGAATCCTGATTTGCTTTGATGTTACTTTGAGACAACGATTGGAGTGGGCTCTTACCAAGCTCAACAACAAACTTGGGTGCTGGAAAGGAATGAAAATCAACTTGGTAGGGTGGGCTATGGTGATCAACAGGTTCATCATAACCTCAATCATCTATTTTCTTTCATGTTGGAGTCTAAAAGACAAAGGTACGATTGATTCTTTATAAAAAAAATTACGAATGTTTGCTCTCGATCGATGATCTCGATAGGAGAGTTGTGCCCAAAATCAAATGGTCTATCTTTGTTAGTAAAATATACTTGGGTGGGCTTGGCATTTGGTTTATCCAAGGTTTGTCCAATAAGTTGGTGGCCAAATGGTTGATTAAAACTTGGAATAATATGGATACCTTTTGGGCCAAACTAATTTTTCAGAGACAAAAGTGCACTTATGATTTTGGGTCTACCTAGTTAAAAGTGTCAAGATTTCTCCCCTTTTTCGGTTACTCTTAAAGGCTTGGAATTAGTTTGTTCTTTGTGGAAAATTTGGAACAAGATGAAACCTTACTTGAAGGTCTATGAAGAGTGGAAGTGGGCTGTTGATATTAGACATAACAATTCGATGAGGTTCTTGATCAAGGGAATTAAGGAATTCGATGCAAAGAATTTCCAAAGAGCAAAGACCTTTCACTTAGTGATTTAAGAACCCTTATCTTCATGAGATATTCCCTCGATGCATTAAGAGATTCTCCAAAGAAAAATGGCATTGAGATCAGTATGCGGTATACCAGAGAAATTATGCGAATCAGCATAGTTATGCTAACTAGCACAATGAGTATGCTCGCTAACACGATCTATGCTAATTAGCGCAACTAGTATGCTAACTAGCACAATTTGTATATTAGCTAATATAGACTCTATGCTAATAAGCAAAACTAGTATGGTAATTAAGCACAATGAGTATATCGAATCTATGCTAACTAGCATAACATAACTAGTATGTTAACCAACGGAATGTATATGCTAGCTAGAAAGATGCACTCTGCTAACTAACTTAATCAATAACTAGCTAGCATAGTCATTATGTTCATTAGGAAAGCCAATGTGCCAATGGGAACAATGAGTATGCTAACCAACAAAGGCTCTATGCTAATTATATTTAAAAAAATATTAACTACCACAATCTATATGTAGCTAACATAGTTTCTATGCTATATAGCACAACTAATATGCCAACAAGAACAATTAGTATGCTAGATAACATAGGCTCTATGCTAATTAGCACGTGTTATGCTAACTAGCACAATCATTATGCTAGATAACATAGGCTCTATGCTAATTAGCACGTGTTATGCTAATTAGCACGTGTTATGCTAATTAGCACGTGTTATGCTAGCTAGCGAATGCGTTATACTAAGTAGCACAATCATTATGCTAGCTAGCATAGTCATTGTGCTAATTAACAAAAGCAAGTATGCTAACGAGCACAATCATTATAGGCTAGGTAGCATATGCTAAATGTTAATCAACGTAGCTAGTATGCTAGCTAACACGAGTATGCTAATTATCACAACCAAGGTGGTGACTAGCACCTCAAATATTCCATCTATATTAGTAGGCTATGTTGTGCCTACTAGCACTACGTTTATGCTAGTTAGCACATATATTGTGCTAATTAGCATTTCAATTGTGCTAATCGACAATGTGAGTATGCTAATCACCATAATCATTATGCTAACTTCTAAAAACGTATATCTACTTATCATGAAAAATGTCCTAATAAGTGTATTTCTTGCAGGTATTCGATCCAAGAGATGTAAATAACAACTCGGAAAGTTTATGGGGGCACTTTGCAGCACTACAAGTTTTCCTCATTAGAATTATAGTTGAATAGTAGAGGATGTGATAAGCATGATTGCAGGGAAGCTTGACCATTGTACTCATATCCTCTATTACAAGAAGATACCCGCACACATTGCATTGGTTTCTTGGGTAAGATGTCTATTGCTTTAGTGCCCCTAAAAGATATTCATATTGCAAGGGAGCACATGGAGGGAGGGAAGTAATCTTTATGGGCACACTACTCAAGAGTTTTCATTTTATGTTCTAAACTCTCTCCTTGAAATTTTAAAAGTACATTAGTTATATTTTAATATCCACATGCAAGGTTATGCTACTCTCCATCTTCAAAAGTAGTTGCACACACTACTCAAGGGTTTGAACTTTATGTTCTAAAGTCTCCCCTTGAAACTCCAAAAGTAGAGAAGGTAGATTTTAATATCCTCATGTAAGGTTATGCTACTAAATGACATTATGGTTGTATGCTTACCAATAATTACAAAATTTCAATAGATATGCTACTCTCATTATTAAAAGTGTCCTTTAACTCAGAGAACCTAAGCGTTTGTAATGTTTCTTTGTAAACTAAAACTTTCATTTTAGTGTCAAACCATAACTTATAATCTAAAGTCTCTTGTTGTTGAAGAATCAATGAAAATTCCTCTACTTTGTTCAATTTTTGTCAAGGTGAGACCATAGCCAGACTGATCTTTGCAATACTAACATGCTTTATCCTAGCCTCCTCAGAAGACACTTGATCTAACTTAAGCTCCTCTCAAGACTTTTGCAAAGCATTCCTGAACCTCATGACCAATATCCTTACATGATTACTTTCTACATGATAGAATATCCCTATGGAAGGGATTCTATCAACATGTTGAGCTTTCATAGGATAATAGCTTGGCCCTCAATATTGATATGCGTCGCCATGTTCTATTCATCACAAAATTATTATTACGTGAAATCCTCCTCCTGTTTGGATGCCACTTGATCTACTTGAGTGTAAATCCTCCACTTGTACATATGATTATCAAATTATCTCCTTCTTTGAGGTCTCACACGAACTAAGTAGCAAAATTTTCCCGATTAAAAAAAAAATTATTTTCAGGCTAAGGCCGAGCTTCCTTTATTAAAATAAAAAATCGTTGCTGTAGATTCCTTGACGTATGCTTTGACAAATGTTGTTTTGAACTCCATATTCGTGGGTGACTTTTGGTACACCATGTGGTGGAAGAGCATAAACTGATAATTCACTTCTAGAAGACTAGAATTCCATTTGATCTTGTAGTTACTATTCTGTATAGGTTGCATAAAAACTAATATCACTCATTCTCAAGGCCACCTCCCATTTCAACAGCTTCAGATCCACCCTTGATCAGCAAGGGCATAGACGTCATTGAATTCAATAGATGTAAGGAAAGATATTTTTGCATAGGTAGGATATATTTGGTGTTCTCGGAGGGCCTACATCCATCCAAGTTGAAAACACATGCAAAACATCAATACCCACAATCATCCTATACATTATAGTTTCTAACTTGTCATGGATGCATAATGGTACAAAAATATAATGGAAGAAGAAAAACCGCTCGTAGCCTCCCTAAGATTATATCTCAAGGAAATAAGTACACTTTGGAATCAATGAGCACAAAGTGAGAGAGGTAGTATCTGAAGATGATGAAGTTGACGCAGAAGCTGACGCTCAATTTGAAGCTCCAAAGTTTCATTTTCTTCTTGCAAAATGGTTGGCCACATTGGAATTTACTTCTTTCTTAGGTTTTGGATGTTTGGATCTCCTTCCTATCTTGCACTTATTTGGTGCATAATCTAGTTCTATATTTCTTTGTTTCCCTTTGAGAATCTTTTGTTCACGCTCTCTAGTAGTGATTGCGCTACAACAAGAGGATGTGGAGTCCATCCTTTTCATCACTGTAAATGTAGTGCAATATGTATTAATGAGCCTCTTACATTAAAGGACAACTCCCTTCACCATGCAACCATAAAAAATTGTTTGGGTGGAGAACTATCTCCATCCCTCCTCTCCCATTTCTCATACTTAATAAAAGGGTGGCCAATATTGATTAGGCTTCCTAGCGTCATCTCCACATATTAAGGTCTAAGGCTTTACTTTATAACATGTCCCTCCCCTTAGTTCCATTTTATCATCAGAATGGCATTGGAAGGCATATGGATAGGATACTCTAATGGTTGCTTCCATCAGCTCCTATTTACATTTCAATGTACATAATCATCTATATGTGTTGTTTTTCTGTGTCCTCCTCTTAAGAAGAGTCTTGGGAAGCCAAAGCAGAAGTGGAAAACTATCTTTGGAGCATCTAGGTCCTTGAACTCATATACTAGATACTTTTGCTTAGTATGAGGTTTGTCCAACTTGAATTTCTAAAAGCCTCCTTAGTGTCCATATTAGAGTAAAACTCATATGGAGTATTGTCTTGAGGTATTTTCATAGTGGCTATGATTCTGGTTAGTACCAATGTTTTCCTAGGAGTGGTTGGAATCTTCTCTAGATCATTTTCTTCTAAATCGTGAACTTTTGACTCTGGGAGAATGTTCCCAAAGTTGTCCATTCTATCAAGGTTAGTAGTAACCATGAACATAGTTCCCTACTTGTATATCTATAAACCATTCTTGAATTTCACTTTGGATGATCTAGGCCATAGGGGTGATCTAGGTTTCTCAAATGTATTGTAGATCTTCTCAGATCATCTTCATATATGTGCACACCTAATCGGTTGGTTTGGATGTACTTTGATTGTGTTTTATAGGGCCCTTCTGGCATCTCTTAATAGGTTGCCCTATTGTTAAGAGTAGGCCTCTCCGTGCTATATACACTATCTTACTCACTCGTCTCTTGGCTCTCACTCGAGGCATGGTTTCCTCACTGCTTGGACCACAGCTTGGCTACGTGGTTGAAACTAGATTGAGATGAAATTAGGCTTTATCGATCCACTTTTCCAAGATATTTAACTAATCTAAGGTTCACCTTTAACCCTATTCACTTTTCTCCCTTTTTTTACCACTTGTTTTTTAATGGTTGTTCACTTATCAATGAACTATTGGGTTACTTTACTTTTTTAGTTTCTTGTCACAGTATGTCATCGACATGAATACTTAAGCTAGTTGGCTTGCTTGTGATTTGTCAAATTAAGTTCTTTTACCCTTATGTTGTGTCATGATTATAAATGTTTAAGGTTAGTGAACTTGATCCCCTAAAATATCTTGGAATTGAGAATTCTTATCATAACCCTAAGCTCTACTTCTAGCACTATACATCTTAGTCTAAGCTAGAATTGACAAAGGGGGTTTGTAGTTTACTAACCTGAAGTCATGTTTGTAGCTCTATCTTGCCTAGGAAGGTCTACCAAGCTTTTGCTTCATCACTTAGAACCCTTGTGAGAGTCTTGAAAACACACACATTCAAGCTTGTAGCTCATCAAATTCATCAAAAGACCATAAAAAATAGACCAAACTTATGCCAAAAAATAAAACCCTATTTTTTGCTAAGTAGGTAGTTTGTTGTGATAAACTAGTTTGTTGTGATAAGCTAGTTTGTGGTAATAGGGTGCTCTATTGTGATAGAGTGTGTCTATCCCTATAGAGAGGGTCTATTGTGGGGGTCTATCGTGATAGAGGATAGTCTATCATGATTGATGAAGCCTCTCCTAGGATTGGTCCGTCGTGATAGATCATTCTGTCATGATAAAGGTTGGTCTATCATGATGGATGGGCCTATCATGTATTTGTTCTATAGTGATAAAGGTGTGTCTATCATGATGGATCATATCATTTTGCAACAAGGTATTCAAGTGGACCTTGATAAAGTGCAAGCAATGTTGAATGCACCTACTCTTACGACACCAAAGGAAGCTATGCGATTCCTTGGATAGATATGCTGGCATGGACAACATCTTTGGTGGCTCGCTCATGTAGTTATAGCACTGAATCGGCTCATTACTAGCAATCCTCGACACTTTCCATGGACTGAGGAGTGCCAACTTTCATTTGATCATCTGAAAACACTCTTAACACAGATTCCTATTCTGCAAGCATCGAACTGGCAACTTCTGTTCCATGTTTTTGTGGATGCATCTGACATTGCAATCGGTAGTGTGCTAATGCAGCAATAGGAGAAGTGGTTCCGCCCTATTTATTATGCTAGTCGATGATTAGCCGCTACTGAACGGAATTATTCTGTAACTGAGCGTGAATGTCTGGGTTTGGTTTATTCGGTGAAAACATTCTGGCACTATTTATTGGGACGTCCATTTACCTTTCATGTGGATCATGCGGCTCTAGTTTATCATGTCTGCCACCAATATTTAGGCGGCAGATTAGCCAGGTGGGTGTTGTTGTTGCAAGAATTTGATTATGAGGTTGTACATCATCCAGGGTGAGCGCATGCTCTTACTGATTTTCTATCTCGGCTTGATTCCGGTGAACTCCCCGGTGGTCTTGATGATACTACTCATGCTATCTATGCGACTGATTTGGTTCAGGATGATTCCCAAGTGCTTCCTGCAGCACTGTCGTACTATGATACCCTCATGATTTTTCTTACTAGTGGATGTTCCCCGACTAATACTTCCACTTCTGATCGCCGTAAATTGGCCATGTATAGTCCACAGTTTCAGGTAATTGTGGGACAGTTGTAGTATATGGATCCATCTAGTGCGCTTTTATGATGTATTCCACCACATGACATTTCTTCGGTCCTTGCAATGGCTCATGCTGCTCCGTCGGGTGGTCATTTTTTGGTAGATCTTACATACGGAAAAATTTTGCAGAGTGGATTATGGTGGCCTACTATGCAGCGTGACATTGCTACTGATGTCCAACAGTGTGATGGTTGTCAAGGATCTAGCCAACCTTTACAACGGCATCATTTTCCCCTTCAGCCTGTCCCTCCCCTTGAGCCTTTTTAGAAGTGGGGCTTGGATTTTATTAGCCCCATTACGCCTCCGGCTACGGTTAACAATCATCGGTATATACTTACTTGTACTGACTATGCCACTTGGTGGGCTGAAGCCTGGGCTTTACGGTTCGCAACGGTAGTGGTCGTCAAATGTTTGATGAGTGATGTTTTTCCTCACTACGGTCTTCCCTTAGAGATCGTTTCTGATCAAGGTACACATTTTGCGAATACCTTAATGCAAGTGCTGACCCGCACCCTGAAGATTGTCCATAAATTTAGCTCGCCATAGTATCCTTGTGCAAATGGACTAGTTGAAAGTACCAATAAGACCCTTCTTAACATGCTAAAGAAACTGGTGGTAGAATGTCCGGAACATTGGGATCAATTCCTTCCTTTGGTCCTATGGCCTTACCGCACTACTTACAAAGTTGCTGCACGAAGTGCACCATTTAAATTGGCATATGGGTTGCAGGCAATTGCACATATGGAGTTGGTGGTACCTAGTTTACGGGTCGCATTGGACCATAAATTATTACCTCAAAGTCCCTTCGTTTTCGGTTGGGTGTGTTGTGGTCTTTGGACAAACAACCTCTTGAAAGTTTTTTGGTGCTTCAAGAAGTGCAACTGAGGCAAGCCAAGACCCATGATCGATTCCTCAAGACTCCCGTCTTTACCAAGGGACAATTAGATCTTTTCTACAGTGCTAAGACTAATCGTTCAACTCGCAAGTTCAAGCTTCGGTGGTTCGGTCCCTACGGTATTGCAGAACAGGTGGGACTAGCTACTTTCCGATTATCCACTTTAACTGGTACTCTTCTTCTTAAACCCATCAATGGGTCGAAACTTTGTCCATATTGTTCACCGTCTACTTTGTCTTAACTTGGTGATGGTATTATTTTTATTCCTTCGGCTTGTGTTTGTTTTGTATTTTGACCGCTCGTTACAGTACGCACATTTTGGTTGACCGTCTGACCATAAAAACTTCTCATTTTGATTAATTATCCATGATTATCCACCACACTCCATGATTGGGAATGCCTTAATGCATGAATGTCATCATTGTACATGCATGTTCCTCTCCACTGGTGATGATTGCATTTTCTACCCGTGCTTCCATTCTGTGTTCTTACTTAACCAAGAACTTCGTCCTCTTTTTCGCTATTGTGTACTTACACTCTATGTACTCTTTGCTATACTGTTGCGCATTCGCCTTATGTCAACCGCCATGGAAGCTCTAGCCAACATTACCACCTGTCGTGCTGGGTTATCTCCCAACTTGAGTGAGTTCTTGCATGTCCATGGGTTATTGGCATTCGTCGAGTTGCCTTGGCATTCGGTCAAATGTCATCCCTTCTTTGCTCAAGTCATTGCCGCTATTGCCGATACCCCTCAAATGGAGACCTTTTGGCCGATCGCCGGCCTCAATCCAGGTGTCATCGTTACGCTGAATACTGTGGCCCAAGGATTCCATCTCCCTCAAGATGGAAGTGTGGATGTCCTTCTGCTGCCTATGGCGACAATGAAGCAATTACTTCCTTGCCAATCTTCTAAAGAGTTCAATATCCTTTGCCCACCTGAACCGGAATGTTCTGCTCTGTAATTTTTGGTAGTTGCTGTCAACCTTCAAAAACGCACATATGGGATCTCTCGACCCTTTTATTCCATGATCGACGCTGCTGCTCGTGAAGCCATTAACTGGGCATTATTCTTCTTCCGACAAATCCACCATGAATGTCAGGCGATTTCAAGATAGATAGCCAAAGATGATATCCCTCAGACTCGTCTTCCTCATCTTCTCTCTTTCCTCCTTCCTGCTGTTCAGCTTATTAAGCCTCCTCTAAAGAATACCCTCCTTTTCCGCAAAGAATCAGAGCACATCATGGGTGTTGATGATGATAACAACGATCTTTTGCAATTTTTTGGGGGAAAGTGTAGGAAAATCAGTCCCTCGTAGAGTCATGCACAACCCTCTTTCGCCATAGTAATTTTGCAAGACACAACTTCCTCTGTGCAAGTCCTTTCTGCTCTAGCATCTCCTAAGGGTCAACTTGATAAGGACACAGTCATGGAAGACATTCAATCTATTGACACGGTTGATCAGCAATAGCAGGAGACTAGTGATAAAGCACTAGACACAGTCACGAACTCTCTTAACTAAATGGAGCAAACACAGAATGAGGAGGCTCTCTTTCACCAGGACTCTCAACCCGATATGGTAACCTCCACTATGCATCCTTCTTCACCAAAAACTATGACCCAAGGTACCCATACTGAATCTATAGTGACACCTCCCCTTTCCCCGTCTAAAGTGCCATTACCTCCTAGTCCTCTGCCCTCCCCTCATCATTCGGTGGCCGTTTCCCATTCTCAACCTATTCCTTCTTCTCCTCATTACTCTCACCCTTCCTCTTCCGCCACAGTCTCTGTCAACCCATATCAACCTTTATAGTACCCGATTCCTTTGCCTAGTTAGCCCAAATAGGTGATTTTTTCATCCACCTCTCTAAGCAACTCCCTCATCAGGTACATGATGCTCATCAATCCCTTCGTACCCAATATCAAGCCAAAGTAGACTTGTTGGAAGCAGACATCGCACCACTCCATGAAGAGATTCTAGCCATAAAAGCAGATGCAAATCTATTACAAGATCAGATTAGAGTTTTTACAAGGAAAAGTTGCAGAAAAAGATGATATTATTGTGGCTCGAGGCACAGAGATTGCTCAACTCTAATAGGTCGTGACGGATAAGGAGGATTCCATGCACGCGTTAGGTTCTCAGCTAGACACCACTCGCACCAGGTTTATTGCGGTAGAACAAGCTTATCAAGTGCTGGCTGACAAGGCATCACAAGCGGAGATGGAACTAAAGAAAGTTACTGAAGATTTATTTCACAAAGGTTAAGTATGGGATGAAGAAATTGGAAGAACTATAAAGCTCAAGAAGGAATTTGAATCTATTAAAAAGGAATGCCAAGATTTCTTTAGGACTATGCAATTTCAACAACAGTAATTGGAACGCAGGGAGAAACAACTCGGCATCCAGCAGGATCGATTATCAAGAATTGATACAAAGATAGAAGAAGCAAGGTTACATAGAGATTCCGCTTTGGCCAATGATTTTTATTTGCAAGAAGCATTTTTGCAGAATCAAAGTGAAATTTTGATGTCGCAAGTAATAGCTTCTAGTTCTGTGCGAACTGATGCCCATTTAGTAGAACCCCAGATTTTAGAAGAAATGCTATAATTGTTGAAGCAAAAAATCTCTCGTACCTTTAAACTAGCAAGAACCATGTATATACAGGGCATCATTGATGACTCTTAGCTTTTGTAAATTAACCTCGAGTCCACCGTGCATGCAAGTGTTAGGCCGCCGGTAAGGAATGTAATTATATTAAGTGGAAAATGTAATTAGGAAAAGATGCACATCGAAAAGATGTAGCACAATCATTGTAACCTTTTGATAATAGAAGAGGCGTATGGTAGAGAGAAGCAGAAGTGTCGCCGGACTGTGCGTCTAGGCGGTGCATTTGTGGATTGATTCCAGCGCAATTACATACATTGTTGTACTATTTTGTTCTATTTATGTTCGGTATTGAATAACTCTGGTGCTGTGTTGATATTCGGTGAGTCATTGGTGAATTGCAAGGTTAATGGTGATGGTGTGCTAGAAGGCATTAAGAACTTGTGTATTTGGGTGTGGTGAATATTATGTTCTATTGCGTACTAGTGGTGATTAGCAATTAAGTTCGTCGGAATTCTCAGATAAGTAATGAAGAAGTTATTAGAGTAATGAAGTGAGTGGGAAAATATATATAGGGCCTCTGTATTACAGACCCCTAACCATCCCAAGAACCCATTAACAATTTGGTTTACATTATAATTAATCTAATGAGATAACACATTAAACACTTGCCAGTGTTAGGCCGCCGATAAGGAATGTAATTATATTAAGTGGAAAATGTAATTAGGAAAAGACGCACATCGAAAAGATGTAGTGCAATCTTTATAACCTTTTGATAATAGAAGAGCCGTGTAATAGAGAGAAGCAGAAGCATCGCTGGACTATGCGTCTGGGCCGTGTGTCTGTGGATTGATTCCAGTGCAGTTATATACATTGTTGTACTGTTCTGTTCTACTTATGTTCGTATTGAATAATTGTGGTGTTGTGTTGATATTTGGTGAATCATTGGTGAATTGCAAGGTTAATGGTGATGATGTGCTAGTAGGCATTAAGAACTCATGTGTTCGGGTGTAGTGAATATTATGTTCTATTGCGTACTGGTTGTGGAGATTAGCAATTAAGTTCGTCGTAATTGTCAGATAAGTAATGAAGAAGTTATTATAGTAACGAAGTGACTGGGAAAATATATATAGGGCCTCTTTATTATAGACCCCTAATCATCTAAAGAACCCATGAACAGTTTGCTTTACGTTATAATTAATCCGATGAGATAACACATTAAACACTACCAATACATGACACATCATATAGGCCTAAAATGGGTAATTAGTACCATCCAACTTATCCTTAACAACCAACATATGGAGTACATCATTGCTTTCACCCATGATGAGTGACTAAATACCCTAATGGAGAAAAATGATTGTATCTAAAAAAGTTGAACAGAAACACCCTGACAAGATCTTCTTAACCTATAGCAAACTTTGCAATTCTCGTAGGAACAAACCAAAAGCTATATATATTTGGCACAAAAGGATAAAATTGCCTACACATTCACTGTGATAGTATGTTCGAAGGTCAAAATGAGTTCATATCAAATTTTTGACACCAAAAAGTGAATCTGCTTTGAAATCCTAATTGCCTTGAGTATGCTCATTCATTTTCATGCAATATTTAGAGTCTGACCTTCTCTAATACCAATTTTTGGAGTTTGAGGTCTATGGAAGCACATAAACAACACAAGGAAGAAGAAGAAAATGTTTCGGGCACAACACAATACTAAATGTATTACCAAGTGAATGTACAAAGATAAGTGACGCAAGAGGGTTATAGGAATATATACAAGCCTATTGAGTTGTTCAAAGTGGTGACTTTGCAAGTTGTGCACAAGGGTTGGAAAAGTGCAAAGTGGTGCACAGATGTTGCATAAGTGCTCGAGAACAAGGGTGCATAGGTAGTGCACAAACAGTTTGTTCAGAATGGTTTTATAGGAAAAGTTGAATGCATGTTGCAAAATGGTCTTTTTGAAAGGTTTTCAAGGTCTTTAAGTGTTTTGGAAGGTTCAAGTGAACCCTCCCTTATGCAAAAATTTTGAAGAAATAAAGGTCAAAAGTGGAAAAGATATGAAGAGAAAGCAGTACACAAGAGTTTATGAGTAACCCCCTATTTAAAATTTTGTTTCTCCTAAAGTCACTACATAAAAAAATATGGATTTGTTTGCCTTACACATAAAGTGGTTCTTGCAACATCAAAGTGAGCGGCAAGATACACTAGCAGTTGAAGTGTCGTATGTAAGAAGAATCGACACACAACCAAAGGCATTAGCAATTCTTCGACTAAGAAGTTAGACTAAGAGAGCAAGAGAGAGCAAGACACTTGCACAATATATGTGTAGAGAGCAAGGTGTGCAAGGAGAGAGAGATTGTGCAGAGAGCAACTAAGGTGGGAGAAAAGACCATCAAGGAGGTGTTGCATGTCAATAGAGAGTGACCCTTCCTTCTACCCTATTGGAAGCTTGAGTGCAAAGTGTGCACAAGGGCAAGATATTCGACAAGGTGAAGGACCGGCACACAGGAGGTTGACTGCACTAGTGATTGTGGTTTTTTTGTACACTTGTGTATGTGCTCTTGGGCCTAAATGCTATTGTGTAGAGAGCATTTTATCTCATTCTAGACAAACCTATTGTATTCTTTATGATTAATCAAGACACAGAGGCTTCTAATGTAATTGTCTATCTTCATCTTCTCCTACAAACACTCAAGCACCTTTCAACTAAAGAATCTCCCAAAAAAGTTTGGCACACCGAGTGGAATAAGGCCACTTGATCATAGGAGAACCAATATTACAAAGTGAAGAAGAAGTGCAAATGTGTCAACAACATTGAAGAGGTAATTTTCCTTTTCTTTGGAATCATCTTGGCCTAAGGAATAAGATGTGCAGCTCATGACCGCAACCTAGTCATAGACTTTAAGAGTTCCTTGCAAACCAACAAGAAGGAAATTCGTTTGTAGGTCAGCTGGCCCTCTTTCATCCACATCATAAGTTGGAAGTATGGCGACTCAAGTAGACCTAGAAACTCTACTTTCATGATTGAATATTAAATTTCCTTGATTTAGAGGATTAGCATATGAAGACCCTCATGAGCATGTAAGAATATTTTTAGCCCTATGTAAAGCAAGGGGGTTACTGGGAAGAGAAGATGCATTTCTAATCCTATTTCCAACAACATTGGAAGGTCTAGCCAATAGATGGTTTAGTCAATTTCTAGACAACCATTTTTCTACTCGGGACTTGCCTTCAAGACATGGTTCTAACAAGAAAATATGGCAAAAAACATCATTGAAGAACTAGAGACCCTATGACTAGGTATAGGGGTGACATTTCTTAAATTTGTTATCACGGGTGAAATCAGTTATGGCTAAATTACTAGGCCCTCCCCATGATTTTTTGTCAAGATGTGGCTAGCTAAACCACTTCCAATATCCACACGGTGCAAAATTAACGAATTAGTGATCCCCATAGCAAGAATTGAAGAATTCATTTCTATAGACACAAGATTAGAGAAAATTAGACATCAATATGGAACTAGATCTTCTTGTTTACCATACTGTGTGGAACCTGAGGACCTAGTAACACAGTTGAGGAAAGATCTTGAGAGCTTAAAAAGAAACAAGACCCACAAAGAAGAAGAAACTGTAGTAACTCAACAAAGGTATGAGATTCAAGCATTGAAGCTACAAAAGGAATGGGAAGCCCAAGTAGAAGAATCTGCACAACTTTGATAGGAGCTACAAGAACATCGTGGAACTAGAGAAGATGCATTTCTAATCCTATTACCAACAGCATTGGAAGGCCTGGCCAATAGATGGTTTATTCAATTTCCAAAAAATCATTTTACTACTTGGGACTTAATGAAGGAGGCCTTAGACAGGGTTCTAACAAGGAAATATGGTATAAAACATCATTGAAGAACTAGAGACCCTATGACTAGGTATAGGGGAGGCATTTCGTGAATTTCTTATTGGGGTGAAATCAATAATGGCTAAATTACTAGAACCTCCCCATGATTTTTTGTCAAGATGTGGCTCGCTACTACTTCCAATATCCACAAAGTGCAAAATTAAGGAGTTAGTGATCCCCACAACAACAATTGAAGAATTCATTTGTACAGCAACAAGGTTAGAGCAAATTAGACATCAATATGGAACTAAATCTTCAAGTCTAGCATACCCTGTGGAACCTGCAGAGCTAGTAACATAGTTGAGGTAAGAGCTTGAGAGCTTAAAAAGTAACTAGTCCCAAAAGGAAGAAGAAAGTGTAGTAACTCAACTAAGGTGTGAGATTCAAGCATTGAAGCTACAAAAGGAATGGGAAGCCCAAGTAGAGGAATTGGCACAACTTTGACAGGAGTTACCGAAACGTCATGGAGGCAGCATAAAAAATGGACTATGGTGCACCATGTGTAGCAAACAAGGCCATGTGGTAAGTGACTACCCTCTCTTAAGTGTAACTTGCTAGTTATAGTGAAAAGTTGGCCATGAAGCCCATGAGTGTCATTCACGAGGAATGCATGCACAAGCGTATTGGGGATAAGGAGTCCAACCACTTACAAATGTAATGGCTGCTACACCGACTCAAGGTAATACTTATAACCCATGTCCTCAGGGTAATTATGGGAATGGGCCCAGAAGGCCAATAATTTTTTTAAGGTGCGGGGAATGTTGACATTATCAAAGAAAATTCCCTCTCCCAAAAAATTCTCCTCCTTACACAAATTTCCCAGAATCTAGAGATCACTACACAATTTGTTGCTCAAACAACAAGGCATCCACATCAAGACCTTATATTCAAATGCTTTTTGTGAGTAAGATAGGAGCTTCATAAGAAAAGATTATGCCATCACCATCTTCTAGAGTAGTACATTAAGAAGAAATTGACTCTTTTGTTATATAGAAAAGAAGCAAAGGAAAGCCCCTCAAGCAAAAACACGCCGAGAGTTAGCGACAAACGAACTAAACAAGGAAAAGGGGAAACTTGAGGATGGACCTGCTCCAAGTGAAGAGACACAACAAAAAGAAGAGCTAACAAGCACAAGTGAAGCCATTGGACATGCATTTAGCAGGGACCGAAAGGAGTTTGAACAATCATAGATAGTCCATGCTCTTATTGGACTTTGAGGCTTCATGATTACTTAAATCAATTAAAAAGGAGATTAATGTTTTTTATCTATGAAAAATGGACGCAAAGTTTAGATCAGAAGTTCTATAGATCATTGATGAAGACTCCACATCCACTCTAGTTGCAAAAGCTAATTCTACTAGTGAAGGTAAAGTTATAGTGGAAGCTCCCCTTATAGATTATAAGAGCCCATCACTCACCTATGGGAGTGGGCCCTAGAGTCCCAATTGAGGTGCAGGGTAACATCTTAACTTTGGATTTTGTTGCATTGAGACTCCCACATGTAGATGGAAGTTTTCCTCTATTGATTGGGAGACACTGGCTAAGGCATGCCAATGTTCTAGATGATTAGGGAAAGGATAATATGTGGATAAGCTAGGAAGGAAAAGACCTTAAACAAATATAGTTGAAAGAAGTATTAGACAACCAAGGACATACCAACATGATGCAGAGAGTAGGTATTTGTATGAAAGAAGACATGATGAGCAACTGAGATTTGGATTTACATGAGGAAGAGGAACTTTTGGCATGGATGCAAGCAAGAAACTCATCTTCTTGCTATGGAATTTTGCTAAAGGACTCAACCACAAAGGAAGTTCATGAAGACAATGATAAGAACATACCAGTGGCCACCTCGTTACGGATAATGGTATGCATAATATCTTATATGATAATTTTGATGGCAGTAAGTGTAGGGTATTACAAGGATTTCAAAGGAGTACTTGATTTTCAGAAACATAGCATTAGGGTGAAAAACAGCCGAAAAGAAACTATTTGCTAATGACAGATTAAGGAAATCGACAAATAGAGTCTTTCCACGTGTATAAGAATATAACATTGCAGTCTCTTTTATTCGTATGAAGAAATTCTTTTTTTAATACAATATTCTCTAAAAGCACCGGTAAAGTGATGAAGATTCTTGTACTCAATGTACAATTTTTTGGTTTGATGCAAAAAAGATATTTTTGCACACTACACAAAGCATATTCTTAAATTTCCAGGAAGGAATTGATTTTTGAAGATATGAAATATTTTTGGGTTCACAAAATTTCATGATCATTGAGTGATAGGGTTTACATCAAATCAAAAGTTTCCACATGTACAAAGCCTTTTTCTCTATAAATATTGCCAAAGTTTGTGAATGTCAGTTTCTCGCTTTGAGCATTCTTCTTATTTTTCGTTCAAATGGCTTCTTCTTCTCGCCGTCCTTCCAATCGTGTAACCCCATGTGAAGTTTACAACAGAAGAGAGGATTCTTTGTGGAAACCTCTTTATGTGAAGGTAAATGAATGGATAACTATGCTTCCTAGCTGTAGAGGTGCCCATAAAGTCAAGCGTGCCAAAAGAGACAACACAAGAAACCACTGGAAGGGACATATTCTTAGTTTCAAATTTGAAGAGATGTGGTTGGTTTGCACGAGTACATGTGTACACCGCTAAGGATCTTGTTCTAGAAAATCATCTGCAATTCCCTTCATACTCTAAGTGAAGTTTTACAATGCTCTTCTATCATTCCCATTGTTTTTGTATAACAACACATATGTTTTTGTATTGCAGATATCTTTCCTTCCAATATTGTGGAATGGCAACCTATTGAATGTTTAACAGGAACATTCAGAGTTCTTCATAAGGAATATGAAGAACTTATGTATGCAGATAAATCTGTTCAATTTTTCAATAGCATAGAGTTATTTGTCCATTATGCAGATTATCAAGTGCCATCAGGGAGGAATTCTTATGGAAATCTTGTACATGTGCCTGCTCCTTGGATCTCTTCATTAGATTGGGATGCTCCTGATCATTCAACAGTTTCAAGTTTTCTATGCAAAATGAAATTTGACATCCAAAAGGCTATGTCAACAGACCGAATTTCAAGAAGGATAAAGATTCAATGGTTTTTTCCTATTCATGTCTTTGTAGCATGATTTAAAAACATGTTATTACAGAAAACAAAAACAATGTGGTTGAATAGGAGAGTCTCTATTTCAGAGATTGATGATATTTTAGGTAGGGAATGGGATAGCAAAGAAGTTCAAAAGCTAGGCGAAATCATTTTACGTAAAGTTAGTCCAAATTCTCTTTCATTCTCATATCAGATATGTCGACAATCTCTGGTTTTAGGATATGACTATAGAAGGTGGAAAAAAAAGCTTGGACTTTGGATAGCCTTGGACTCAGAGGAGAGATGTCCAGAATTTGAGTTAGAAGTATTGATTCATCCAGATTTTCAATCAAGGAAATTAATTGTCTTTGCAAATTGGAAACTCAGAAATGTAAGGGAGCTCCTAGAATACCTTGATGAGGTATCATCATAGTTTAGATTCTCAATTGATGATGCAATAGTTAACATTAGATCAGAGAAAACATTATCTTGCATAACTTGCCTGCCACCAAGGGTGATTAAGTTCCAACCCTTAAGATTGTAACAAGTAAAACCAAGACATTCTTACATAATGTATCTCCCTCTTATAGAAGCTTCTATTGATACTTCCATTGATTTTTCTTTGCAGGATGGTGACAAAGAATGTCAGTTAAATTATGTAGTTTAAATGCCTATATTCATATTAGCATTTTTTTTTGTTTAATTTTAAGATTTTGATGAGGTTCTTCTTGTACAATGATAAGAATATAAACCAAGACATTCTTACATAATTTTTAGGACCCTTATTTCATACTTCCATTGATTTTTATTTGGAGGAGTGAATTGATGACTTCAATTATGCCCCTTCATGGACTAAACTCATATTGGCATTTTTTTGTTTAATCTCAACATTCTGATGAGGTTTCAATTGTGAATAATTATATAGCAACTTGGATAAGTAAATTCTAGATGAACAAGACATCTAGATTTCAATATCTAGGTTCAATTAAATTATTTGAGTCTATCCAAGGTGCACATTAGTTTCAATTAAATTATTTGATTCTATCCATACTTATCTGCCCTCAAGGTATGCAAGAGAAAGTATCATGGTGCACATAACAAGTTATATTAAAGAGGGTGGAGAACCAGGTGCAAATTCCAATCCAAGGTATGATATTTCAAAATATGTAGAGCATGAACTTAAGTCGTAAAATAGTGGAGACGAGATTAGAGAAGACAATCGATTCAAGCGACTAGCGCAATTTGAACTTGTCGGATCGCCCTAATCACTTGGATTGATCGTGTTAGCAAACTATCCGAAGAAACTTCAAAACGTGACTTTTGCATAAAGGTTTGACTAATGACTATAGAAACAACTTGCAACTCAAGTCATCTCATGCAAGGTTGCTTAAAGGGGATGCTATGTTTAAATGGATAAGATTGGATAATAGGATCGATGCAAGCGATAGGGGCAATCCAAAATTCTCCGATTCCCCATATCGCTTGTATTGGTCGTGTCCTCTTTCTTCTTTACGTTCTTCTCTATCTTCTCCAAATTTAACTTTTCAACGAGAATGAATTAAAAAACCCACAATGCAGTCATATTTGTGACATGAACAAATTTTGGTTGGACCATGCAATGAAATTTTGTTTCTCTCAAGAGGTTCAATACAACTTTATATTACTCAAGGCATATAAATATGGTTACAATGACCATCTTCTAGATGAAGTTTGGCATAAGTACATACAATTTGTACATAAATAACTCTTCCAACCTATGTTGGTTTTATAATAGATTTCAATCTTAGATTAAAAAATGATTCATCCCTTTCTATCCTTTTTTGGAGCCCTCTTTTCTCTGATGCTTGTGGCCCTTTTTTGGAGCTTTCACCTTGACTCTTTTTCTTGGTCCCATGCTTCAATGGTCATGGTGTGAAAAGGATGCTCTTGCCAAGTCTTATCTACTAAACTCAATCTCTGATTTCTTGTTACCACATGTTAGGAATCGCAAGACCTCCCAAGAGACTTAGGAAGTACTCTCATATTTCTCCTCAAATACAAGAGCTAGGAAGAATCAGTTATGGATGGAATTTACAACTCTAAAGAAACAACCAAACCAAGGAGTGGCTGATTATGTAACCAACATGAAAGACGTGGCTGATTGGCTCGCAAGCATTGGAGAGGAGATAGAAGAAGAGCACATAGTAAGGCACATCATTAATGGTATCAAAGCTGATGATAAGTGGGAATCCTTCACCACAACATTGGACCTCTACATGGATATGCAAATACTTGATCTCAACACCAACGAGGCAACTCTTCACCCATGAGACAAAGCTCAACAAGAAAGGTGAAAACTCTATAGGTAACCAATCTTATTCCCTTTATGTAGGAAGAGGAAGAGGTGCTAGAGGAAGGGGCAGAGGAGGAAAGGCAAGGCAGTGGGAGATCCTACAACAACTCACCTTGCAACTCTTAACAACCACACCACGGAAGAATGCTTCAAGAATACAAGGAATCAAAGGGGAAGACGCTTCCATAGAGGTAACTATGGAAAATCCAAAGGCAGGTACAACAATGGAGGAAGCAACTACAACCATAACTAGAATCAAGGCTACAACAACAACAACTATCAAGGAGGTTTCAAAGGAAGAAGATAGCAACTATACTGAAGATCAAGAAGATTCACTACTCATCATCACCATGAAATCCAAGCAAGGTAAAGATAATGAGCATCTTGCCTTATTATCTGACCTTGAAGAACCCAAAGGGAAGCATGAAGTACAGATAGGTGATGATACTAAACACTCAGTCAAGAAAATTGGAAATGTCAAAACATCAGATGGTAGCATGAACCTTTTGACTAAAGTTCTGTATGTGCCAACTATAACCAAAAACCTAATTAGTGTTAGACACATTGTTGAGAAAGGTTTACTAGTTAGATTCACTAAGCATGGAGCATATGTGGAAGAACCTCAACAAGGCTTCAAAAAGATTGCTAAAGGTGAGAAGTCTAGTAGATTATTCACATTTGAGATTGTAGACACAACGAACATAGCACTATTCAATTATAGAGATCAAACCTTATCTGAGTTAGAAATATGACAGAAAAGGCTAGGACACATAGGAGAAAGAACTCTCAAGCAAATATTTAGGGTTCAAAGTGTGCTTGGCATTCCCAATGTGACCAAGCAACATATGATATACAAATGTGGAGCATGCCGATTTGTCAAAGCTCACAAGCAACCATTCAATAGGAAGGGATACATTCATGAGGACTATTTGGAGTTTGTACACACTGATGTGTGGGGTCCTAGCAAAGATCCATCAATCTCAGGTTCAAGGTACTATGTTTCATTTATTGATGATTACAGTAGATGGACAATGCTTTATTTCATGAAACATAGGGATGAGGTATTTAGATGTTTCAAAAAGTACTTGGCACTAGTTGAAAACCAAATAGGAAGGAGCTTGAAGAGGATGAGATCTTATGGAGGTGCTGAGTACTTTTCACATGAATTTGATTCATTTCTATAGGTTCGAGGCATAAAGAGGGAAGTAACAACAAGATATACTCCTGAATTGAATGGAGTGGTAGAGAGAAGGAATAGGTTAATTGTTGAAGCTGATAGTTCTACGTTGAATGAGAAGAAGCTACCTAATTACCTATGCGCAGAGGCTGTTTCCATAGCCACCTACTTGGTCGATAGGCTCCCATCCAAATTGTTGGATGGTATGACACCCTATGAAGCATGGAATGGAATAAGACTCTCATTGGACCATTGCAAAATATTTGGGTGCATTGCTTATGCACACATTCCTTCACAAATTAGAGGGAAGCTTGACCCTAAAGCTGAGAAATGCATGTTCATTGGGTATGATCAGAACCAAAAGGGCTATAGGCTATACAATCCCACTAACAAATCATTTATAGCTAGTAGGGATGTAGTGTTTGATGAAAACAATTCATGGTTTGAAGATGATTGTAGGAAAGTCAATTTACCATATGATTTGGAAAATGATTTTCTAACCCTCACTCAAGAAGGTCAACAATTAGCTGAAGATATCAACTCAGAGGATGAAGAGCAGATTCACTTCAAGGCTTGGAAGTCAAGAGGCAAGATCAAACTCAGACAATTAGAAGACATACCAGAGTCTTCAAAGCAAGAACTTAGGAGATCACAAAGAGAAAGCAAAAAGTCCATAAGGTATGGCTATGATACATCATTAGTCACCAAGCATTCTGTGTATATCACTAAAGACTCTATGGCAGAAGAGCGTTCTTAATTTGAAGAGGCTATGAAAAATAAAGAATGGAGAGAAGCCATGTAGGAAGAAGTAGGGGCACTTTAGGAAAACCATACTTGGAATCTAGTTCCCAAGAAGCCAAGCATGAAGGTAATTGGATCCAGCTGGATATACAAAATAAAAAAGAACTCAGATGGCTCTATAAACAGGTACAAAGCAAGGTTAGTGGCAAAAGGATTTGCCCAAACTCATGGAGTGGACTATGAAGAAATCTTTTCATCTGTGGCAAAGATGCCAAAAATTAGGGTTTTGGTAAGTGTTGCTGCTTCTAAAAATTGGAATCTATATCAGTTAGATGTCAAGAATGCATTCTTAAATGGATGGATATCAGAAGAAGTATATATGGCATATCCACCAGGTTTTGAAGATGAAGATAAAACAGGTTATGTATGCAAGCTAAGGGAGGCACTCTATGGGCTCAAGCAAGCTCCTAGAGCTTGGAACCATAGGCTTGTTACTTATTTGCACAAGGCTTTGTCACTAGGAAGGTAGCTTCTTCTTTATTTGTTAAGAAGAACAAATCAGAAGTTATCTGCTTATGTGTCTATGTAGATGACATCATCATTATAGGGAATGATGCTAATGGCATCAAGGAGGTTAAGGCTCAACTAATTGAAGAATTTAAAATCAGTGATCTTGGTTTATTAACCTACTTTCTTGGCTTAGAGATTGTGTACACAGATTCTGGTATATTTATTACTCAAAGAAAGTATATACATGATATGTTGGTAAAGTTCAAGATGGAGAACACTAAAATTGCAGGTAATCCTATGGAAATCAATCATAAGCTGAGTTCTCATGAAGGAGAAATACTTGATGATGTTACAGGTTATCAAAAACTTGTGGGAAGTCTCATTTATGCTACTCTAACAAGAGTAGACATTGCCTATGGAGTAAGTACATTGAGTCAGTTTATGCATGCACCAAGGAAGCCTCATATGGAAGCTACAAAAAGGGTGCTTAAGTATCTAAAGGGTACAATAAATGAACTGTTGTTCTATCCCTTCACTTCTGACATAGATATAAAAATGTATTTTGATGTAGATTGGGCTGGCTCCAAGGATGATAGGAGGAGCACTTCAGGGTACCTATTCTTTGCAGGTTAAAAGCTCATATCATGGTCATCTAAGAAGCAACCAAGTGTGGCCTTATATTCCACAAAAAAGCAAAATATAGAGGTTTGGAAAATGCAACTCAAGAAGCTATGTGGCTTACGCAACTATATGCAGATTTGGAGATACACTCTTACACTCCAATAATCTTTGGAGAAAACACTAGTTCACTTCATTTGGTTGCTAATCTTGTATATCATGCAAGGACTAAGCACATTGCAGTGCACTATCATTATGTAAGGGAGAAAATCATTCAACTATCTCCCTTAGCAAGGATATTCAACTATCCTATATATCAACTCATTTGCAATGTATAGATATACTCACAAAATCATTGGATGGAACAAAGGTGAATAGATTCAAATTGATGACTAGTTTGCAGGAAATCAAGGAGGAATGAATACCAAGCATGTTAGGCTTGAGGGGGAGTTGTTGGTTTAATTAAAACCAAGCCCACATGCTTGGTTGATTGGCTCATACTTGACTTATTGACATAACATATGCAAGGATTCATATGATCAACCTCTTGTAAAAAGTTCTTCACATTTACCTTTGTAAAAGTGGTACACATCCACGTGGAGTTAGGAAGCTCTAAAATCATGACTCATTTGGTTTTTGAGTGATGAGAAAATCTATCTATACTTTAGGAGTCATGTTTTAGGTAGATCTTTGAAATTGAATTCAAGCTTTGGCTCCAAGTTCAACTATAAGAAGAGGATCAAAAAGTCCTGCATGTATCTCAAGCCCATGAGATCCTTTTGAGGGAGATTCATTGTGAAATGAGATCTTATCTCATATCCCATGCACCTCTCACACATTGAGTAATGTATAATTGCTGATGACATTGTATTTGTATATGATTTAATATATATATGATCATTACATTCTCATTTCACTTCTCTCTTATAACTCCATCACAATAGTGATCTTATTAGAGCTTGTTTTGAGTGCATGATTGATCATTTGTAATGATTTAAAGCATGTTAGATTCAGCATATTTTCTAGTACATGACTACAAAGTTTCATTAGCATTGCTTTTCTGGATCACAAGATATTAACTCATCTTTGCTCACTGGTATGTTGACTGTTGAATCCTGAAATTGTCAGGATGATCTTATGATTTGGTAAAAAATTTTCTCTATATGTACACTACAACAGATCGATGGTATACCGAGGTTTTTACCGAGGAAAATGAACGCGGCTTTATTTGCCGCGACGCCGGTGTAAAGGTCGGTTTGCGCGTCGGTACCAAAGAGTCGGTATAGGCGTCAGTATATGCGTCGGTATATACATTGGTATAATAATCCGTATATGCATCGGTATAAACGTCGGTATATGCGCCGGTAATCGGCTTCTGTTGCATCGCCTCTTGGGTGTATCGACGGTTATTCCGATGACACTACTGGGAGTACCGTCGCGTATACCGACGACCATACCTACAAATTTTTTTTTGGGCAGAGTGTTTTGTCTTTTGCTACAGCAACATTACCATGATGTTGCTGAACAAAAGACAATACACTCTGCCCAAAAAAAACCGAGTACATGTGATGTGTACTCTAATGACAACCGAAATATGATTTCATGAAACAGAGTATTATTGTACACAAAAGAGATCGATAATCAGAATGAACAATGAACCATGTACAAAAGAAGTTATATATTTCAATAATGAAGCATGTACAAGAGTGTGGCAAACCATTGTCATATATGACGCTTTTACAAAATGTGGCAAAGCAATGTATTGCCATATGGAAATCAAATACAAAATATTGGTCTTCCACTGCCATACACATGCAAAGAACGTTCCATATCAACAGTCCTGCAACAAAGAACATTAATGGAATGAGAAAAATTCACATGAAAATTATAAACAAGTAAAAACCAAGTTTATAAATTAATTACCTCATCGCAAACGCTCCCATGAAACTACCGCACCGCGTCCCTCCAAGTCGTGCAATAGTGCAGTCAACCCATGACTATATCCATAAGACTCCTCCGTTTGTGTTGGAGGATGACCCATTGCCAGCTCTTGAAACAAATATAAAAAGATTAGAGAAATATATATGAGAAATGTAACACAAATAAATTCAATAAATGAAATGGTACTTAAAAACTCATGACGCATCGTGTCATATCTGCCGCTGCCCAAATGTGACGGTCAAATCGTGTCTAGACGTGTGGCTGCCGCATTTCGCTGCTGGCAATATCGATCAGGAGTCTGCTACTGCTCATCACGAATCATGTCCCACTCCTCAGCATCTAACCACACAGGCTTTGGTAAGCCTTCTCTGAATGCATCACGAGCCTCGGATCGTCGATGCAAGATGACCTCACGTGCGGTGTGCAAAATCCACTCTGAACTGACAATCGACTATCCATCGGCTGGTCGGAACTCCTGGTAAATCGTCTGTGTGATATAATTCTTCCGATCTTTATCCTGTTCACTCCATTTCAACATGATGGAGTGTCCAAACTGGATGGAGCAAAGCTGTCGTATGCGTGCACGCATTGCTTTGCCAGCCGCATCCATCACCGGAGCTCCATCTCGGATACTATACACCTTGGAGTAATCATGGTCATGAGCACCCCAAGGTGTACGTGGTGTACTGCGTGGCGTACCTACATCTGAGGTACTCATCCTAGGAGTAGAAGCAGGCGACACAACGTCCATCGCACTGCCTCCACAACAACCGCCTCCTCCGCCTCCAGACCTACCTGTAGATCCACTCCTAGAACCTCTTGCTCCAGAGCGTGACCTCGATCTACGAGATGGGCCAGACCCTGTATCGCGCTGAGGTGTCGAATGCACATGTCTACTAGTAGACCCAGTAGGAGATGGCTGCAAAGATGGTCGTGGTGGAGTCACAAAGCTAGGAGACATACCTCCTACGGGAGTAGCACCACCCTCAAGAGTGACACCGGCAGGAGTGACACTGGCGGGAGTGACACCGGCCGGAGTGAGGCCGCCTGGAGTGAGGCCGACAGGAGTAAGGCCGCCTGGAGTGAGGCCGGGAGGAGTGCTACCACGAGCGATCCAATACTGTGATGCAGCGGCCATATACGTAGGAGGAACCTGAGAGATGAACTCCAAAAATTGCTCCTCTATCATGGACTGTGGAGTGACTGGAGGACTGTCTCCCATCGTGCTCTGTAATAAAAGAACTCAAATAATTAGCATGCGATAAGAAATATAATATAGGGAATAAACAAAAAAAAACCAAAAATTAGTACGTACAAGTCTTTTATTCAAAAGTCCTCTATTCTAGCATCCTCTTGAAGATCCGATGCACCGAGAATATCTATCTCTAAATTGATGGCTTCTTTATCGCTTGCTATGCTGGTTTCCTCCTGATCATCGTCTATTGCTTCGTCTTCTCGAACAATGACCTCTTCTTCAATGACCTCTTCTTCTTGAACAATGATCTCTTCCTCCTCAACTATCGAATGAATCTCTGAGTCCACTAGAGATGGACTTTCTTCTACATCTACCTTTTCAAAAATTTGTCTACTACGTGGAGCGACTTGTAAAACAAATAGCCACTCTGGGTCTTTTGAATCTGGAATAAAAACAACTTGCTCATAGTGTTCGGGAAGTACAAATGTATCCCTTTCATCTGTCCATAATCTTGTGGAGTCGACTTGAAGCAAACCGCTCTTATCTCGTCTCACTGTTACGTTTCTTACAGAGGTGACTACTTTGAACCATTTCACGTCAAAAACAAAGTAATCAAACTTTCTGAAAGATAGTTTCAAGATGTCTTGAATCACACCACAATAATCTAACTCGCCTTCTAGAGCATTATCATCTCTTGCACTCGCTCTACTTTTTTGCAAAAAATTCACCATCACTCCACTATCAAAAGTAGACCGGTTTTGATCGATTCGTGCGATTCGAAAGTGTCGTCCATGAGAACATAGTGCACCGTATTTAATATACTCCCAATCACATCCTTTTGCGAGTTCTTCTTCTTCTTCAGAGATATCTTCACCCGCTGCCTTTGCTTGTGAAACCGCTGCATCTAGCCATCTGCTCATTGGAAAAGGTGGGAGAGGTCGAAGATTTTCTAGAAGAGGCAAAAATCGAGTGGAACGATTTCCTCGAAACTGAGCTCTTTCCTTTGCGTTAGTTTCCTTGGCAAGTTCATACCTTTCTAACCACTTTTGCATAGGCTTAGAGTTAACTATGCAAAACTTCATTGCCTTCTCTCTGAAAGCTGCATCCATTTTTCTTTGCAATCCTTTACCTTGTGGTTCATCGCCTATGAGACGAACATCTTCATCATCGTTCCATAAGCGAGGCATTTCGGGATCCGATATACGTAGAAACTCAGTTATGAATACAAGAGATTCTTGTACAAGCCATCCCTCTGCCATGCTACCCTCTAGACGTGCTCTCTGTCGAACAAACCCTTTTAATGTCTTCATAAAGCACTCTAAGAAGAACATCCATCGACTATGGACAGTTCCTGCTATTGCAACTTCATCTACTACATGAACCAGTAAATGAAGTTGAATAGTGAGAATACTTGTGGGAAAGTATTTCTCTACCATACAAACAACCTTGATAGCATTGAGTTTCGCACTCTCTATGCTATCTCTATTTATCTCTTTAGAAGATATCCACCGTACTAAAGAACTAATTTTATAAATGGTTTTTCGTACATCCTCTGAAAGACAATCTTTTAGGGCTACAGGGAGCACAAACTGTAAAAACTTGTGCCAATCATGAGACTTGAGTCCTGCAAGATCGTCGTTTCGTGTGAAAGTAGCCTTTAGAAATCTCATGCATCCAGTAGGTGTACGAAACTCTGAAATTGTTTTCTTCACTTGTTGCTCTTCCATCCTGCGAAGCACCCAAGGAGCTCTTGGTAACGATACTGTTCCGTTGGGCTTAGTAATTGCCCACAACTCTCGCATACAACCTCGCTCTTCTAGGTCGTCCCTTTGTGCTTTGCTTTCTTTCTTTTCGATCAAAGTTTTCCAAAGCATCTCTCCCACATTCTTGAAAATATGCATCAAGTCTACCAAATGATTGATCACCAATTCACTCCAATAAGGGAGTTCATGAAAAATGGACAACCGTTTCATGCTAGCAACTGGATTTTCTGAATCCCACAGTTGTTTCCAATCGCTAGCTTTCATTTGGTGTTGCGCTTGTCGACCAATTTGTCCTTCACGTAAAACATGCCCATCAGGCAAATATCTATGATGTCCTTCATAGACGGTTTTACGTAGTCCTTTGGAATAGCATGCTTCGAGTCGTGGTCCGCATAAAGGACAAGCATGGTAACCCGAAATTGATAAACCTGAATATTCATCATAACCAAGCCAATCATGCATTGTCCACATAAGTATGCCTTGCACTCGCACGTCTCGTCTTCTTATAGGTTGAGACATGTCACGCACAGTGATCCCATGTGCAGTTCTTCCACAAGTGGTGCAAGATATACATCCATGTTTTTTACCTTATACTTACCTGGTACAATAAGAGCTAATAATAAATGACCTTTCTTTGTGGCCAACCATGGTGGGATATTATAATTGACCAAACATACAGGCCATGTGCTCCATGAAGAACTGCCTAATCCAAATGGATTCACTCCATCCATAGCTAGGCCTAGACGTATGGACCGAGGCTCACTAGAAAACTCTGGCCACTTACTATCTATGTGCTTCCAAGCATCAGAGTCAGCTGGCACTCGCATTACATTATCTGTAGACAAGCTCTTTGTATGCCATGACATTAACTCAGCTATAGATTTGCATCTAAACATGTTCTTAATTCGTGGAATGATAGGAAAGTGGCGAAGAACCTTTGCGGGGATTGCTTCGCCTATAACGTCTTCTCTAAATCTATTTGCTCCACACTTTGGACATACGTGGAGATGCTGATACTCATTCCAAAAGAGAATGCAATCATTCGGACAAGCATGAATTTTAGTATAATCCATTCCAATGGACTGTAAAAGTTTTTTCGCATCTCCACGTGCTGGAGGCATGTCATTGCCCTCTGGCAAAATTTGATCTTTAAGAAGCCTGCAATAAGCAATTAAAATTGTGTGTTTGTGTATTGTATATATATTCACTCTATTTAAAATGATTAAATTTAAACCTATTTTTATATATTTAATCATATATATTTCATTTATTTATTTAAAATACTAGTTCTTATCATATTTTATTATCTATATAATTATCCTACCTTATATATATATTTATTTATATATTCTGATTTTTTCTTTACTTAATTATATTTAATTATATATATTTAATTAAATAATTTAAAACACTAGTTCTTTTTATATTTATTTATGTATATAATTATCTTATATTATATATATATTTATTTATATATTCAGATTTGTTTTCTTATGTAATCCTATTTTTATATATTTAATTATAAATATTTAATTAAAGTATTTAAAACACTATTTCTTTTTATATTTATTTATGTATATAATTATTTAATTATATATATATATTTATTTATATATTCAGATTTTTTTTCTTATGTAATCCTATTTTTATATATTTAATTTTATATATTTAATTATAAATATTTAATTAAATTATTTAAAACACTAGTTCTTTTTATATTTATTTATGTATATAATTATCTTATTTTATATATATAAATATTTATATATTCAGATTTTCTTTCTTATGTAATCCTATTTTTATATATTTAATTTTATATATTTAATTATAAATATTTAATTAAATAATTTAAAACACTAGTTCTTTTTATATTTATTTATGTATATAATTATCTTATATTATATATATATTTATTTATATATTCAGATTTTTTTCCTTACGTAATCCTATTTTTATATATTTAATTTTATATATTTAATTAAATAATTTAAAACACTAGTTCTTTTTATATTTATTTATGAATATAATTATCTTATTTTATATATATATTTATTTATATATTCAGATTTTTTTTCCTTACGTAATCCTATTTTTATATATTTAATTTTATATATTTAATTATAAATATTTAATTAAATTATTTAAAACACTAGTTCTTTTTAGATTTATTTATGTATATAATTCTTATTATATATATATATATATATATATTTATTTATATATTCAGATTTTTTTTCCTTACGTAATCCTATTTTTATATATTTAATTATATATATTTAATTAAAACCCTAATCTTAGAATTCTAGATCTAAAATACTAAATCTTAAAACCCTAATCTTAAATATGTAGACCTAAAATATGTATATTTCTGTATACATGTGTATATACATGTATATATATGTATTACATGTGCATGTGTATGTGTGCATATATCTTATGTAGGTGTTATAACCCTAAAACCCTAATCTTAAAGATTTAAATCTAAAATATGTATATTTTTGTATGCATGTGTATCTACATGTATGTATGTATTATATGTATATGTGTGTTTGTGTATATATGTAATCTACGTATTAAAATCCTAAAACCCTAATCAGAAAGACTTAGACTTAAATCTGAAATACTAAACCCTAAAACCCTAATCTTAAATATGTAGACCTAAAATATGTATATTTGTGTATACATGTGTATATACATGTATATATGTATTACATGTGCATGTGTATGTGTGCATATATCTTATGTAGGTGTTATAACCCTAAAACCCTAATCTTAAAGATTTAAATCTAAAATATGTATATTTTTGTATGCATGTGTATCTACATGTATGTATGTATTATATGTATATGTGTGCTTGTGTATATATGTTATCTACGTATTAAAATCCTAAAACTCTAATAAAAAAGACTTAGACTTAAATATGAAATACTAAACCCTAAAACCCTAATCTTAAATATCTAGACCTAAATATGTATATTTCTGTATACATGTGTATATACATGTATATATGTATTACATGTGTATGTGTATGTGTGCATATATGTTATGTAGGTGTTATAACCCTAAAACCCTAATCTTAAAGATTTAAATCTAAATATGTATATTTTTGTATGCATGTGTATCTACATGTATGTATGTATTATATGTATATGTGTGTTTGTGTATATATG
The DNA here is from genome assembly GCA_020310875.1 of Ceratopteris richardii. Classification (NCBI taxonomy): domain Eukaryota; kingdom Viridiplantae; phylum Streptophyta; class Polypodiopsida; order Polypodiales; family Pteridaceae; genus Ceratopteris; species Ceratopteris richardii. The sequence continues at coordinate 123,809,639 of CM035412.1, read as the reverse complement.
TTATCTACGTATTAAAATCCTAAAACCCTAATCAGAAAGACTTAGACTTAAATCTGAAATACTAAACCCTAAAACCCTAATCTTAAATATCTAGACCTAAAATATGTATATTTCTGTATACATGTGTATATACATGTATATATGTATTACATGTGTATGTGTATGTGTATGTGTGCATATATGTTATGTAGGTGTTATAACCCTAAAACCCTAATCTTAAAGATTTAAATCTAAAATATGTATATTTTTGTATGCATGTGTATCTACATGTATGTATGTATTATATGTATATGTGTGTTTGTGTATATATGTTATCTACGTATTAAAATCCTAAAACCCTAATCCGAAAGACTTAGACTTAAATCTGAAATACTAAACCCTAAAACCATAATCTTAAATATCTAGACCTAAAATATGTATATTTCTGTATACATGTGTATATACATGTGTATATACATGTATATATGTATTACATGTGTATGTGTATGTGTGCATATATGTTATGTAGGTGTTATAACCCTAAAACCCTAATCTTAAATATTTAAATCTAAAATATGTATATTTTTGTATGCATGTGTATCTACATGTATGTATGTATTATATGTATATGTGTGTTTGTGTATATATGTTATCTACGTATTTAAATCCTAAAACCCTAATCAGAAAGACTTAGACTTAAATCTGAAATACTAAACCCTAAAACCCTAATCTTGATTATCTAGACCTAAAATATGTTTATTTTTGTATACATGTGTATATACATGTATATATGTATTATATGTGCATGTGTATGTGTGAATATATGTTATGTAGGTGTTAAAACCCTAAAACCCTAATCTTAAATATTTAACCCTAAAACCCTAATCCTATTTTTTTACATTTGATGTAAAAAAACTTCAAAATAAAAATAGGATTATATGTGTGTATGTATGCATGTGTGTATATATGTGTGTGTATGTATGCATGTGTACATGTGTGTGTGTATGTATACATGTGTATACATGTGTGTGTATGTGTATGTGTGTGTATGTTGGCATGCATGTGTGTGCATGTGTGTGTATGTGTGTCATACCGACGGCCACTTGACCGTCGGTATCTCTTAGTGAGATTTTCCGAGAGCTATACCGACGCCGACTATGACCGTCTGTATATGCAGCATCGGTATGCCCCTCATATGTTGTAGTGGTAGTCCATCATTTTTTATCAAATTACTCATGGTTGATAGCTTCCCAAGCTATGTAGAGTTTCCCAAAAGGAATTAAACCAATTGGTACTGTGCTTAGAGAACTGTTCAAAACATTGAACATGTGTAGGAACAAAAATAGCAAGTTTTTTGTTATTGGATCAACTCCTACCTATCTCTTTTGATCCATTGATTAGTGGATCATGTTCTAAGAAACATATATGATATTATGATCATTGGATATCTAAAGAGGCCCAATACACTCTCTAGCAATCATTCTTAGTAGGTGTGAAGCAGGATCAAGTAACACCACTTCATCTCTTAAAGACTATCCACCATCTCCTCCAATAGAAGCTAGACCCTCACATCGAGCACATAGGAGGAAAAAGAATTGTCAACCACGACATAGACCTCAATGACAACCTAAAATTCCTCCCAATGCAAGAGCTCCACAAAGATGACGAAGACATGTTAGAGCATTTGTAGAGATGCGACACTATCAAAAATCAGTTGAGCTTCTAATACCACAAAGAGCATTGGCAAGAGTGGTAAAGGAAGAAATACAAAGCTATTGTGCAGGTTTATGAATACAAGGGATATCACTTGAGGCACTTCAAGAGGCAACAGAGGCCTACCTCATCTCCATGCTTGAAGATTCTAACCTATGTGCTATCCATGCCAAGAGAGTAACCATACAACCCAAAGATATTTAGTTAGTAAGAAGAATTAGAGGAAATAACCCATAACATCTGTATCTTGTAGTTTCTACGAAGCATATTTTGCAATGTACTTCAATGATTAATGAAATGTTTTGTCTTTAGTTATTGTCTATTTTTTTATTTCTTTCTCTCCCTCGATCTCTACCATAAGTGTTTGAGGATTATTACTTTTGGATTCACTAGTTTATTATGGACTATCTAGCATTTCAGTGGATACTTCTTGGCCTCATTAGCTCTTGTTCTTGATTCCAAATGAATGTATTTACCTAGCAAAGGCCTCAAATAGGCTAAAAAATGCAAAAAAAAAACCGTAGCCACAAAAATGTAGGATTCAAGCTTGCAAAAATTTTGCAAGCCTGAATCCCGTGTTTTTGTGGCTGGGTGTTGACGTTGTAGCATCAAAACTCATACTTGTCAATCCACGAAGCATCTCATGAGACCCAAATGTTTGCATAGAAGCACTCAGCAAACGTAATGGTGCTTTGTCAATGCACGATTAACAACGTAATTAACAAGAAGATATGACATAAGCATCACTAATAATCGTAATCACAAGCATAATCTTGACGTTATCGCATATTAACATGTCACAAGCGTTAGACAAGAAGAGAGCAAGTACACGTGCACATCATGATGACAAGAGAGCTAGAGTCTAACTATAAACTAGCATTATCTCATTACTTCTAAAAAAGCTCTCCCAAAATGAGAGGTAGAGCCCTCTTTATATACAAAATGGGCAAAAAATCATGCAGTGTGGGATTTCTAAACTGAAAGGAGAATGAATCCCTCTTATTCTCTAGTGTGGCACTCACACACACCTATACAAGAGTGCTTATTCAATTGAATGAGAGGTAGAAAAAGGGACAAATGATTATAAAAAAGAGTGGATTGAAGAATTATATGTTGTGGCATCAACACTCCCCCTTCCTTGAATTTGTCATCCTTGACAAAGCTTTTGCAAGTATGGAGCTTTTTATGGAAGAGCGATAGAAGTTCCTTTTGAGTGCATGATCCTTGTGTCTTTGGAGTGCTTTGCTTTGTTGCTTTTCTTCATCTTGCTTTTTGCATGTTTGTTTGGAGTTGATTGTCTTTTAACTTGTGTCTTTTGCCTCATGTAGATGGGAAGAATATGCTAGAATGCTTTGTATTTCATTCCCTTTCTTTCTTTCTTTCTCTTTTTTTTTTTTGTGGTAATGGATGGATGATGTATGAGAATGAAATGACAAAATGAAGATGATAGATACAAATGGATGGAATAGATTCATCTCTTCTTAGTCAATGTGCATGAGTGGGGACTAAGGGTGCATGGGTGGAAGAAAAAAAAGTGCCTATGCATGGTCTTGTAATATGACGCCATCTTAAGCATACTCTAAAAATGGATGGATCTTGAGCAAAGTGTTCAAGGGTGAAGCGATGATGAGGATTTCTGCAAATGTCCAACTCCAAGAACCTTTCCTTTTCCATCAATCATTTGAAATGGATGATACCTTTGTCCACCAACTTGAAAAAGAAAAATAAAAAGCAAATTTTTGCAATGTATGTACATGTGCCCTCTTTGTGCCTCGGTTAAACTTAGTGTGCCTAATGCTTGGATTTTGGATGCGGCCCTATTCGCATGCATACTCGCTCTAGATTTGCCTCAATTTTAAGAAGTTCCTGACACAAGATAGGAACCTTCTTCTGATAAAAAATGCGAGCAGTAATTCACTGTCGCTCAGCCATAGGCTTTATCTTCTTCCTAGAGACGACTTGCAAATGCCTCTTATGTGGAACCTTACAGTTTTAAAAGCAAACATTAGGATGCGCCTCAGTCGAAACCATGCATGTATCAACTCATGTGCCAAGATTGAACCTATAAGCATTCTGAGCATGCCATAAAGGACCAAATTTGCAATCAGAAGGCCTATAGCAATTTTTTGCAACAATTCATGGTTCCTTGAAGATCTTACAATCGGCTCTAATGACAAGCAAAGACCTCTAGTTTTAGGCATATGATGTTGACCCTTCCTCTCGCTTTTTCCTGCCTTATCTAAAGCTTAAGTGTTCAGCGAGAAGTGTTGAGTTTCATGTTTAATTTTCATCTGCATTCCCTCAAAAAATCCCAGATCTCATGATATAGTGACTGACGTTCTCTTGTGTCCCTGATTGAAGTGTGTAGGCACTCTACACAAAGCTTATGCTTGATTTCCTGGGATATGTATTGTACATCCTTAGGATTAACTCGTTCACAGTTGTAGCATTTCAACAAAATGGACAATCCCCATATTCAATGAACCCTGCTTAGTAAGGTGATCCTTTGGCTCTCCCATTTTACAGTCGAGGTGAGTCCCTTCAATGCATGGATACTTAGAATTCCCCTATGCATATGCATTGTGCATGTGTGTATGCATATGCATGTGTGTATGCATATGCATTGTCTATGTGTGTATGCATATGCATTGTCTATGTGTGTATGCATATGCATGTGTATGCATATGCATGTGTGTATGCATGTGCATGTGTGTATGCATGTGCATGTGTGTATGCATGTGCATGTGTGTATGCATGTGCATGCGTGTATACATATGCATGTATGTGTGTATGCATATGCATGTGTGTATGCATATGCATTGTGTATGTGTGTATGCATTCTGTATGTGTGTATGCATATGCATGTGTGTATGCATATGCATGTGTGTATGCATATGCATTGTGTGTATGTGTATGCATTGTGTATGTATGTATGCATTGTGTATGTGTGTATGCATATGCATTGTGTATGTGTCTATGCATATGCATTGTGTATGTGTGTATGCATATGCATTGTGTATGTGTGTATGCATATGCATTGTCTATGTGTGTATGTGTGTATGCATATGCATTGCAATGTGTGTATGCATGTGCATGTGTGTATGCATATGCATTGTGTATGTGTGTATGCATATGCATTGTGTATGTGTGTATGCATATGCATTGTGTATGTGTGTATGCATATGCATTGTGTGTGGATGCATATGCATGTGTGTATGCATATGCATTGTCTATGTGTGTATGCATATGCATGTGTGTATGCATGTGCATGTGTGTATGCATATGCATGTGTGTATGCATATGCATGTATGTGTGTATGCATATGCATGTGTGTATGCATATGCGCTTATTCTTCGGGACATGCTTCAATGGAGAGTGAACAAGAGGTCCTTTCTTCTTATTTTTAGTCTTCTTATGTCCTGGTGGTGGAGATGGTGGAGGAGAGTTTGGATCATAAGGACAGATGTCATCTTTTAAGATGGCATGAATTGCTTTTTCTATGACCAAAAGGATCCATGAATCTGGATAGTCAGATATATTTAGACTAGGACTATATATTCTCTTCTCTAAGAACCTTAATGCAATGGAAATTACTCTCCATCCACATCAAGTATTGTCTTTCTATAGTGGCACATGAATTTGCATGTAACCAAACTTTTTTTCTTCATTCACTTTGCTTGGATATTTCTATTCAATGTGCATTTTCAAAACTTTTACAGCACTACATGGATAAATAAATATTAGAACGCATGGCAATGGAAGTGTACAAGAACTTACATAAGAGCAATGGAAGTGTACAAGAACTTATAGTTTGTAGTTCCCATGATGAGATTGGAGAGAGTTCATGAATAAAGCTTGCTATTCAACAAAATCAATAATTGTAGGACTCCAATGACCCCTGAAAATGTAACATATACTTGTAAATAAAACCACCATTAAGAAAGCAATGACTTTATATGAAATATATAAATGTAAACTTACTTTTGAGTATATGAATAAACTATATATTCTATCTCCTCAAAAAAATACTTGAGAAAATGAAGAATTTCTCCATGCTTTTATAATATACATTGAGTCACAAGGGGATCCAAAATAAAGACCTTCCTTGAGACTCACTCTTCACATTGTTGGAGTGGGAACCTATAATATAAAACCAGTAGTAGATGCATCAAGGAGATTAACTACAAATAAAATGATGAGCATAATATGGCTTGAAAAATACCTCAGACCTATATTGAAAATGCTATCAGAGATCTCAACATTGAAGTCTCTCAACATTTTGTTGCCTTCAAGCCTTATGTCAAACATGTAGTCTTCCTCCCATGGCATTGAAGGATTTATAATTATCTGGCCATCTGCTTTCTTGAAAATCTCTGAGTTAGCCTTCTTTAACCTCTGAATGTCCTCAAGGATTCTTCTGACAAAAGATTCTTCCTCCTCTTCTCCTCCTCAGACTATGTTGCATTTCTTGTTGAATGTTCATGAGAAGGGACCTCTTCAATTTTGATTGTAGATGGCTTATGGTTTCTTGCTAGAGGTATATTAAGAATATCAAAAAAATTTTGATCATGATTGTCAAGGGGGACAATGGCTTTATCAAACTTGTATCTTAGTCTGGACACAACAACATAGCCCTTGGCTATAAGTGTCACCCTGTGACAATGTGTTCCACATAGATGAGCACCATTCATAAAATCGATTGCAAAATCTTGTACTGCTTCTTGCAAGCACAGAGGAACCTAGGTCTACCATTTGACATTCACAAATGAAGTAGTCTTCATCATAGAGCAAAGATTGGAAGAGATCTCCTTAAGCACTCTCATGAACGGAAGTCTTAGGATGAGGAGTCCCGTAGACTTCTAAGTTTTGATTTCCCTTAGTGATTTGACATGATATTTAACTCTCTTTTTAGCATATGCCTTTTGTGGATCACCCTTATTTTGGCTATTTCTAGTGATTATTTCCCTCAATCATGCTACAAACTAATAGATATTCTTCCCCCAACTCAAAAACAAATGTTTGAATACCTTTCTTGTTCTCAAAGTGAATCGATTATTGATTGCACGCATGCATGAGGTTGAAGCTTCATTACCCCATAAGCAAGCACTCAACACTCTTTTTGGCAATATATAAGAAGTACTCCAACTCTTTTTCTCACATCCAAGAGGAAGGCATGAAAGGAAGGGAGGAGTGGCTGCTCCTTTTGCATGGGCACATTTGTGTGTCCTCCTACATGGTGTGGATTCAGCCCTTTGTCTTCACACATTGCCGGGTATTAGCTCTCTCCATCTGCTATCAAACTTGGCTCTGATACCAAGTATTATATACCCCTCAGTGAGTCCCTTGATTTTGGAAGCTCCTCAACACAAACTAGGAGGTACAAGAAGTTGAACCGTCGGCTACCATCATGGACTTCAATTCACGGAGTTAAATGCATAAGATGATTCCCCCAGCCACGTACTCCCCATGTTAAGTCTCTCTCTCTCACGCCATACAAAGGAGCCTCCAAATGGCCTCAGATGGGTACCATATGGAAGTCATGTATGAGCCCATCTAAATGGAGATAAGAAGTGATTCACTCTCCCTCAAGGTACTCCATGTAACACTACCTGATGGTGTGAATGTGTGACTAATGGTTCAAACATTGAGTTTTGCATTAGCATCAAAGTGGTTATGGTGGTATGGGACAATGTACTTAAAGGTGATGTTATCACTTATGGAATGTTGAATTTTGAAGTTTAATGTATTGAGATATTAATGTGTTTTGTGTTTTGATATGACAATTGAAGGCTGAGGGCATGGATCGACATAGACATATTCGGATGTGTCTGGATACGAATAAGAGACATTAGAGGGTTCTCTCTAAAAAGTTGTGAAAAATAGTGGTCAGGATAAGGATTGTTGTAGATCAGGATTTTCTTAAATAAAAGCAAAGGCTCTCCATAAGAGTGAGAAACTTTTTACTTGTATGCTTGCTTTTTGAAGCAATACCCTCATTGTAACCTCTATTTTCAACGTAATAAAAAAGTTATAAATACACGTACTTTATAGACTTGCCAAATGGAGTGCATGGAGGTAGATTGCACCCAATATTGTGTACTATTTCATCTATAGTATATCTTTGTTTTCTATGTGCTTTTAGTTTTTATATTCTTTGTGTATTCGTGTATGCATGATCCTGTAATAATGGTATTAGAGCCTACGCATGTCACTACAGAGGCATTCCAATGCTATTCATTTTTCTGCTCGATCATTGTCTATTTGACGAGCGATTCGGATCTCTACCTCTGTCCCTCTTTTGATTCTGTTTTCATTTTTCCTTTTCGTTTCTTGTTTCGGTTTTTGTTTTTTGGTTTTGCTTTCCGATTCCCATTTTAGTTTTGGTTTCTCTTTCTTATTCTCAATCATGTTCCCATTTTGGTTTTTGGTTTCTAGTTTCTGGTTTCTTGTTTCTAGTTTCTAGTTTATAGTTTTTGGTTTTTGGTTTATCGTTTGTTTTTTTGTTTTAGTTCCATTTCTTGAACCTAAACCTTTCGATTACTATTACATGTACTCATGTGGCTTACTCTAAGGCATCGACTAAGGCATAGAACATTTGCATAACTTTGGCATCTTTGGCTTCCTTGGCACCCATGGATCCCTTGATGATCATTGGCTATGCATGAACATTCTTTAATTAAGGAGCGGCAATAGGGAGTCTCTCATCTACCAATGAAGTGATCTGAACCCACAACCTCACATTCACAAGTCAAGTGTTTTACCACTACACTATTCACTTGTGTTGTCACTCTACTCCTTTTTACTTATATTTAACATAACTTTTATCTCTCATACTTTTTCAATTCCAAAGAAGCACCCTTCCCTTTTCCATTTGAATTCAAGAATTCTTAAAATTGTTTACACATATTTAGCAAGGTTTTTCTTCTTCTTCTTAGTTCTTCCAGATTGTTTCCCATTGCAAAGTACAATAAGGCCACAGGCCTTCTTTGTAGCTCCTTCTTTTCTCTTGTACTCTCTCATTTGTTAATATTATTGTAATTGAAAAAAAACTAGATCTTCCTCATCGAGTTGAAGACCATCACTAGAACTAAATTGAATAACTTCTCATCTTAGATCTTTAGGTGAAACTCGATCTTACTCATTATGACTATCTAATCTCCTTATTTCCATTAATAGCAGAATGCTACTCATATCTAGGAAATCTAAAAGTTAAAATCCCACTCTTTACTATTCCTTTAATAGCAAACTGGAGTTACTTCCTCAAGAGACAAATTCCAACTCCGAATTATCCCTACAAGTAAACTAGAATAACTTCCATTAAAATAATTCGTCTAAGTTGAACCAAAGAGCCATATCAATTATTTCCCTTTCCCTTGGAGAGACCTTGGATGAACAAAGATAGATCCCTCCTTTATGTACGGATATTCATATTCAGATACTCTTAGAGAATCATCTATCATGACGTAATAAGATTTATGGAAGTAAATTTTTTATTCATACTTTTGGAAAAGCCTATCTTCTCATGTAAAAAAGTCATGTCCTAAGGACACATCTACTTCTCATTTATTGACAAATGCTATTCATGGATGGTGAGTCATTTTCTCTCTCACCATAGAAGAAAAAAATTCAAAGGGAATTTAGCTCGACCATCACATAGCAGTGGTTCCTCCTTCAAATCTAGGTATCACATCCTCATCAAACATACTATGAACTCCACTTTTGAAATGAAAAGTCAATAGAATCCAATAAAAGAGATTCTTATAAAATTTGGATTCTTCCAAATCAACAATGGATTCTTATAACTATACAATCTTACAATTAGCCTAATGATTCATAAATGCCTTCTAAAGTTAATTACATTAACGAAAGTAAGTCTAATTGCTTATAGAGGTAAGTAATAAAAGAGAATCTACTTTCCACATCATCAAACTCGTACATGTATTTGAATAAAAAAATGAGTTTTTTTAAAAAGTCTCAATTTCAGTGTATATTAACTCAAAAGAGCCTATTTTTTAATATATATGTCAGAAGTTACTTTTTTGGGCCCATTTTCTGAAGTTTCTTTTAGAAAAAGTATAATTTTCAAACTCCCTCCAAAAGTAAGTGCCACATCATCAAATCCGTGACTATGCTTCCCCCAAAAAATGACTTTTTTCAAATTTCATCATTTTCAGCCATACTCAGTGGAAAAATACACTTTAACCCATACACATACAAGAAAACACATTTTTTGAGCAAAACCTATGCTTTAGACTCCCTTCCAACCAGTTTTTCATCTTTGTTTTTGATATTGTTGGTCATTAGCAAAGATGGTGTTGACATGTATCACAAACTTCACAGTAGAACGTCCTCATGCTCCTGCATCAACAAGTATCCATGTTCGTGTGCCTAGAGAGTTTGCTCCAAATACACGATGCAACAATGATGCCAATTCTCAAAATGAACGTCGTGCAGCTGGAGAAAAAAGTATTGATCTTTGGGCTCATGGTTCACTCTATCCTCTTGATCCAATATCTTCTTACCATCCAACATTCCATAACATCTCAACTTTACTTCAGTTCATTGGTGCGGGTGAAGCTGGACTATTAGGTTACTGCAAGAGATTATCTACACATTCACTTGCTACTGCTAAGTATTGGTTCCAACAACATCACATCCATCATATGAGGGTGGTCACTTTAGAAAGCACAATCATATCTTTACAAAAACAACTTGCAGATTTGGAACAGGATACTGAAGCAAAACAAAGCACAATTTCAAAGTTAACTGCCAATCTCCAGCAGCTGAAAGAGATTCCACTTGGTATGAGACATAGGAAAAGATCATTGTCATCCTTTGAAGCTCTTTCAAAAGGTGGTGGAGCACGCAAACGACGTATATATGCAACAAGGTGAGTGTTTGTTTTACTTTTATATGTTTTAATGAAGATTTGTAATGGAATATTTCATTGTGTAGGTCGTTTATTGAAGACATAACTGCTTCATCAACAACACAAGACCAATTCAAGCTGATGAATAGCTGTATAAACACCAAAGAAATCACTTCTGCTTTAGACTCACGCATAGGAAAGTGTATTAGAGTTGTTGTTGAAGCTGAGTTTTCAAAGAAGTTAAAAAATCTTATCACAGTGCAAGATGTGCAGGCAATATGTGACGAAGCAGGCATCAGTAGAAATGGGTATACTGCAATGTACACCCTTCTCAGGCAAGCCTTACAATCACAAGGTATTTCTCAAAGTATATTTCCATGCCCATATAAATTGTCTATCAATAAAAAAACTTCAAATGAGGATGTGACTCGTACTATTGGACAATATTTATTCATAGAAGAAACTATGCCTGCCTCTATTTATCATCCAAATATTCCCAAGAAGCAATCAAAAATCCTATCTACACAAGGATTTACTTACACTAAATTCAACAATATATTTGTGGATCTTCAGAAGCTTCAACAAGCAATGGTTCACTTTTATAGTTCAACAATCAAAGGTACCCCTACTACCTTTTATTTGGTGTTGAAGTTCTATTGCATTCAAGTGTCATATTAAGATAATGTTTTCTCTTTTGTGCAGACTGTAATGTTAAGTTAAAGTTCATACTGAAGCTTGATGAGTGTCAAATCATAAAGGGTCGGCGACTAGAAAGGTTGAGTGTGACGCTAATGAACGAAATTATGGACCATGCAATGAGTGATGAAACTTTAGGAGAGAGGGACCATTTGACTTACAGTGTGCAATCAGAGAGAGATATCTGGTGGTTAGGTGCTATAGAAGTTCCCAAAGAAACAAATAATGTTATTTCATGGATTTTTAGTAGGACTCCATGGATTACGGAAGTAATCTCTTCTCAAATACATGGGCAAAAGCTTTTTGTAGATGATATAGGTGATTTTGATGTAGAATGGCATTTGGGTGGAGACCTTAAGAGTATAAAATGCATATTAGGTTGTAAACAAGGAGCATCTTCTCTCTATCCTTGCCCATATTGTACACAAGGTTACAAAGGATCTAAGAGACAGTCTAAACATGCAAGGGCATTGACGAGAGTTGATGACTCTGAAGAAATTGATGAAACAGACTCATTGAATCACAGGGAATGGGAGATATCACTTTTGAGGTGTCCAATGTTACAGGAACCGACTCGTGATAAAATAAGCAATGATTGGAACCCCATTATCCCATTTCCATTAGTCAATGTTCACTTTTGTACTTTGCATGCATTCATGAGGATCTTTGATAGGCTTTTGAAGCTCCATGTTGAATATGCATTTGCAATGAAACCACTAGAGAGGTCTATAATAGCAATCCAGAAAATAGAAGATCTTTTGAATTCTATAGGTTGTCATGGTGGCCACGTATCTTGAGTTGTTAAGAAGTATGGTGAGTCTCAAGAGATTTTACAACAAGTTTCAATGACTGGGAAGAAGGCACGACGTTTCTTTAAAAAAGATGTGAATAGTCAAGATGATGGGAAATGGGAGCTTTGGAAGGACCTCTGTTCAATTACAACTGACAATGATAGTCAGGTTGATCTCATTAACAAGCGAAAGAAGGTTTGGTCATCGTTCGATCAATTGTTACATTTGATGTGTTTGGCTTCCACTAATGCTTCACAACGAGAATTATTCCAAGTGACTTTGAAGGAGTTTACACAGTCATTCATCTTATCTTGGGGAGAAAGCAACATTACACATTACATAGTAAGTTTCGCTTACATTTTTTTATTTGGTCTTAAACACTATGTGTATATCTTATTGACCAGATCATAGCATATTCTTTTTGCACATGGAGCATATTTTATGAATCGATATGGGTCACTGGACATTTTTAGTACACAAGGAATGGAGAAGTCACATTACAGGGCTAGAGGTGTTTACTTTAAAAACACTCGTCATGGGGGTGGTCTACTCCAATCAAACTATTTAGAAGAAATGTTCAATTGGTTCTTTCGTGCGACATTTGCTAGAAAATATGTAATGGAAAAGGCATGTGAGTCACAACTAGCAAAGATTACACGAAAGCTACAACATGATATTGCAAGAGAGAAGTGGATGTCATCGTCAGGACCCGAACATCATGCCCAATGGCGTTCACAAAGAGTCCGCGAGGGTTCTGCTTGGAAATAATTTCCAAACTCTTAAAATGCATTATACTTTTCAAGGTTTTTATAACCCCTTTCACTTCAAATAAAATTCTACTATTTTTGTGAATATACTTTTAATGTCTTAAAACTAATTTTTATCCATTTAAATGTGAACAGGACAATTCTTAAGTGAAATCCTATAAATAGAGGTGTCCTTCCTCATTTTACCACTTTACAATCTAAGAGAATGGCACGCACAAAGCAGACTGCTAGGAAGGATCATGTCGTCTACCCTAGCCATGTGCAAGGTACTCAGCGCCCAACATGGATGACACCCCACAAGAAGCGTCGAACCACAAGCCACTCTTCAAGACGAAACTCAGGTGCAAGGACACAGTCCGGTAGCATTGCATCGCGGGGGGATGAAGGTTCACCAGAGAGAGATGTATCCCAAGAAATAAATTATTCCCCTTCTGCATCTCATGATGAGCCCCCAATCAGGACACCAGTGAAGGCAAGGCCCAAACAACGAGGACATAGACGAGTTGTGATTGAGACATCAAATTTATCGAGTTCCTCAGATGAAGAAAGTATAAATGAGCCACCATGGAACAATGATGATATCCCCGTGAACCATCGAGTAACACAAGGAGGCAAGACACTCCCCCCAAGACAAGGACAAAGACCAACCAATGAAGAAAGAGAGCAAGGTCGGGCAGAGGAAGTAAATGATGAGGCAGGACCATCTAGGCGTCCTCCAAGAAGAAAGAAGAACTATCAACCACGTCGTAGACCACAACGACCACAAGCCAACATCCCCCCAAATGCAAGAGCACCACAAAGGCGCAGAAAGCAAACCAGAGCCTTTGCGGAGATTCGACACTATCAAAAGTCTGTGGAGCTTCTGATTCCACGAAGGTCATTTGCAAGAGTTGTGAAGGAAGAGATCCAACGCTATTGCGCTGGACTTCGTATCCAAGGGATAGCCATTGAAGCTCTACAAGAAGCTGTAGAGGCGTATCTTATATCAATGTTGGAGGACTCTAACCTATGTGCCATCCATGCAAAGAGAGTGACAATACAACCTAAAGATTTGCAGCTAGCTAGGAGAATTAGAGGGAATAACCATTAACCATAATTTTTACTCCCTTGTTTGGATAACCTTTTGTATATCCCATACGATGAATATTTTGTAAAACCCAAATGATGAATATAATCTTTGTCTTGTCATATTTGCTCTCCCAAATGTTTATCTCTTAGTGTACATGTTTTGAAGTTTATTTCTCCTATGTTTGTAGGTGTGTTTTTCCAGTACATCTTTGAAGTGTTTTTCATAGTTGTATCATTCTTTTTTCTGTACTTGTTGTAAGTGGTAATGCTATTTAATGCATTTCATGGCCAAGAAATGCCAAAAAAAGGCCTGCCACAGAAACGCGGGGATGGGCCCTGCAAAAGTTTTGCAGGGCCTATCCCCGCGTTTCTGTGGCAGGCCTTTTTTTGGCATTTCCAAGCCATGAAAACCCATGCCATGCACATGGGGGCATATGATTAGCCTTGGCTAGAGTGCACTGCATGCTAAACCCCTAACCAATAGCTAAGAAATGTTTATGAACATACATACATGCACTGATTTACTGCTGCATGCTTATATGCACCCAGAGGAGTCTTAATTTTCTCTAATTATTGCATATAAGAAGAGTGTTCCACATTTCCCCAAGTGAAGGTGCTAATTGAGAAGATAGACTTGCAATACAGGTAACCTAGTGCATAGGATGGCCTAGGAATGCAAAAAAAAGGCCTGCCACAGAAACGCGAGGATGGGCCCTGCAAAAGTTTTGCAGGGCCCATCCCCGCGTTTCTGTGGCAGGCCTTTTTTTTGCATTCCTTAGCCATTCCATGCATTTTGGGCAACACAAATTACAAGAAACAATGGAAAAAGACTGATTAAACTGTGCAAAAGTTATGAGATTGTCAAACCATAAAGATATAATAGATTGAATGCACATGGAAATTAGAAAAACAAAACATTGGTATTATAAAGTTTTTACAATTGGCTCTTGGCCTTGAGCCTCTCCACTACATTCTTTCTTCTCTGAAAAGATAGAGGCAATTGGTAAGTCAAAACTGATTGGGATATTAATTGAGGGTCTGTCAATCCAAGACCCAAAGCTATTCCTATTTGACCTAATATTTTTCCTCTAAAGTTAACTCCTAGGGTAGTAAGGGCAAGGGACTTCCTAACTAGAAATATACAATTGGTCCCTTGCATTATTGTAGATAGGCACAAAACTTTACTCAAGGCCTTCATACACCAAGTCATGAAGTGTCCTTGAGGGGAAAAGTCCTTGTGGATTATTACAAAATCTTCCTTTGGCAATTTTCCAATGTACTGTGCCAAGGAAGAGCCATGGCCCCGGGAAACACGGTCACCACCACTCCTTGCTGCAAATTTATCCACTTCAATTGTTTCCTGCACATAGACAATCATAAAATTAAATAGATACATCTTGTATGAATATGAGACAACCATAAATGTCAGTAGAGACTTACATCTTGAAGCCTGTCTTCATCCTCTCCTCTTCCCATTGCATCTAGTGGAATTGATGAATGGGCCATGCCACTTTGCTCCACAACAGGGGATGTTGGAATCTTCTTCTCCAAAATTCTTTCCCTTGCTGTGGCTAGATCTTCTTCACTGGCATCTTGGTTGGCATGGCTCAAAATCTCTTCACACACAAATGCAATGGTGTCCGCAACTGATTCACCAAGTGGAATTATTGCCTTTTCGATAATGTCAGAAGTGTTGTCCATGGGAACATCCGAGGTTGAGCTGAAAATACTAAGGCATTCGTCGAGGCGTAGACCGAATGCCTTCTCAATATCATGCAGGAACAAAAATTCCTCTCCATCAACAAGTACAACTGAAAACATTTCCATCTCTACCTCTGGTAGAGTGGGTTCCACGGGGTCTAAGTTGGAGGGTGGACTCTTCTGTGTACTGGCTTCCTTTAATTTGTCCACTACTCCTTGAGGAAATTCTCTGGAAATTTTTTGACTCTTTTCTAATAAGTTGAGAGCTTCTGTCTGGGGTTCCTTCTTGTCATCTACAAAACCCCCAGTAACAAGATGGGGTAGGTCCATGGGTGAAGGTTCGGGCTCCTCATTGACAAAAAAGATTGTTGTTGCTATGTAGGAAAGATATTTTCTTCCCATTTTCCTTTTCTTATTTAATTGTTTAATTAAGGGCACTGTGTCATCTAACAGGTGCCCTGAAGCCTCAGCAATCACCATGAAACGCTTTAAGCGCTTCGCAAATGCCTCATCTCCTTTATGAATGTAAAAAAGCAGGTCACAGGGGACCCATTTACACTCATATGCTGGAATATCTATGGCATATCTTAAAATATAGAGTTCCATAAAATCTGTGATCTCATCGATCACATCGGAATTCATGGCTATTGTCCCTTCAAGATTAGGGACTCTACAGACTAGGTCATACAAATCCGTACGACCATTGTAGTCTGTAGTTTCCAAAAACTCCATGAATAAATCTCGAGGAGATTTCATGGGAGTGGAAGTGCTAGCAGCCATTGCTTGCGCGCGAGATTTCTAGAGGCTTGCAGTCTGTGCTTTCTAGCTCTTTGAGAGTGCAAATGTGAGAAATGAGCACATAGAGCCATTTTTATAGCAGTTTCAAGTTTTTAAATTGACTGGGCCCACTTTTAAAAGTATAGAATAAAGAAGTGCAATTTCAAAAAATGAGTTTCGGATGACAAAATAATGCACAGAAAAAAACATGGGCAACCATATTTCAAAGTAGTGAACAGAATTTTTGACATTCCAAAAGTTTTGAAATTATCATTGCAGAGAATAAGGTATATAAAATATCTAACATGAATCAATTGTCCTACTTTTTACAAGGTTCTTGAAAGTGCAAAAACCATGAGATACAATGACTAGGGCCCAAGAAGTGACATTATCAGGTTGCAAAAGAACTATGACAATGAGAGCTCTGTTCCATCTTTGCTCCAATCTACAGGGACTTTCATTTTGTATTCCATTCTTCTGCCCACCTGTAATCAATTTGCAACAAATTGAAGTCATTAAAGTAAAATAAACAATAACAAAAAGATTACTTTAACAAAAACATGAAACATTTCTCACCTTATGTCCTTGAATTTTGAAGATGGATTGAGTTAGTCCTTCAAACCCCATAATCATCAAGTGTTCTCTCAGATTAGCCAAGGTCCAATGATTATTCACTAAAATAGTTTCTGTTTCATTGTTGGGCAATCTAAGCTTTATTTCAAATGAATGCAAAGATCCCTCTGAACTTTGAAATGGTATCCATTTGCCAAGTTTGCACATCCAACAATCATAGTAGAATTTGATGTATAATGAAGTACGTTGTTTCAAATATCGAAATGCTATACCTGTTCCACCTATTTTACAGAGATATTTATCACCTTTTGCAATTCCTTCCATCAAACCCCAATTTTCACCAAGAAGACTTTCGACTTGCTCATATGTGATATCTTTACACATGAACATGGTGGAAGTCTCTTGGAATGAGAATCCTTGGAATAAATATACAAAACAATGAATGGGAAAAGACCAGTGCAAACCTACAGACCTAGACACTTTTGTGAATTTCAAAGAGTTATGTATATCCATTACCATCTTTTGCTTCAAAGATGATACGGACCATATATCAGGTTTTGGCCACTCCAAGCTAAGAAGAGAATGTACTTCAATTCTCTCTAACCTTCCAAAACCATTCATTGTAGAGGGTACAACATATCTATGTGTGTAAAAGAAAAATCTATCATGGTAAAGTTGAGCAGGAGATATATTTGGAAAGACTAGTGCACCAACATCTGCATGCAATGCCTGGAAAGTACCTGTAAGACTATGAAGTGGTTGCTCTTCCACCAAAGTAGAAGGAAATACATCTGAAACAAACAAAAACATATCTAAATAGTTCAGAAATATATCCGACACAAGAAAACATAAAATATTGTAGAGTAATACTTACAGTTCACAGGATATCTCATACTACTAGAGTTTTCAAGTTTCATAGTTGCCATTGTAAAAACATGTTGTACAATAGCAACCATCCCATTGTCTCTATGCTTCTTGAAGCCAAGTAACTTTCCCTTCCAATGAAGATCTAAGTTTCCACGATCTCTAACTCGATGAGGCCCAACTCTAGAGGGTTGCATGTACACCCATGCACCTTTGGAGTACTCATGTGATAGCCACTGCCCATCTGTGGCTTTGATATTGTGACATCTTAATGTGAGGATTTCATCTTTTGGTCGCCTAGAAGCTTTAGATGTTGCCATTGAAGCTAAAGGTC
Source organism: Ceratopteris richardii (assembly GCA_020310875.1). Lineage (NCBI taxonomy): Eukaryota > Viridiplantae > Streptophyta > Polypodiopsida > Polypodiales > Pteridaceae > Ceratopteris > Ceratopteris richardii. Next base: position 123,791,507 of record CM035412.1, on the reverse strand, counting down.
TTCAAGCTACAACAGTAATTCGAGATAGGAGATGCAGGTAGGTTGGAGTGTAGAAACAGGAGCTTCAATGGTGTGCTACAGAGTGAAAGTAGTGGGAAAAGATGACTTTTTGGGACCTGGGTATGAAAATGTGAGGTTTAGGAGGGAAATAACTCTTTTTTGAGTATTTTTGGAAAAACTCATTTTTTTCAGCTCAAAACATGCACGGATTTTGAATTTGGGGTCAAAAAGAGTACTTTTGACCCTAAAAAGTAATGGGGGGTCCATTTTCAGGTGTTATGATGAGTTTTTTAACTTTTCAGAAATTTTGAATTTTTGGGCCCAACTGAGTTACGAGATTCATTCTCTCTCTAGAGGCAGCTCATTAAATAAGGGAGAAATATGTCCCCTCTCCACCCTTCAGCCTAGTATTTTATAGGGCATAGACTGTGGCCACCACCCTCTTCTGATTGGTCCATCACTAATCACTCCTTAATCTAAAAGGCCCATTGAGGGTTCATTTTTTCCCCTAATGTATTCATATGGAAAATGAACGAGAAGAGAAAGATTAGAGTTTGCACTATAGTGCCAATAAGGAATCTTCCAATAGAACTTAGCCCAGCTTATGTATGGATAATATTCCAAGGACATATAAGCTAAGTTGATGGATTTGCATAGAACACAAGAATAATTTAGAGTAAACCTATTTCTTGTAGTTACACTCAAGGGTAGCAACACGTAGAGTGATCTAAGGGAAAGTCTAGTATATTCGTTTGAGATGGGGTTGAAATCATTTTACTATGGGAATCTTCTATATTTCATATGGTTTATTATCTCCATAATATTCAGGTCAATTTTTTTTGGATTGGAATTACACACTTTTCTTTCATATTATTACTCCACCATGGATACATAATTTTTAATGGAAATTGTTCATTTGAATGATGTTGATTTTATGGGAGGGGTAGTGAATCTTATGGGAGTGGTAGTGTGTGATGGGAGATAGTAGAGATTTTCAATGACACTTTTCCACTTCTGCTTTGGCTTCCCAAGACACTTCTTAAGGGGAGGACACAGAAAAACAACACATATAGATGATTATGTACATTGAAATGTAAATAGGAGCTGATGGAAGCAACCATTAGAGCATCCTATCCATATGCCTTCCAATGACATTCTGAGGATAAAATGGAACTAAGGGGAGGGACATGTTATAAAGTAAAGCCCTAGACCTTAATATGTGGAGATGAGGCTAGGAAGCCTAATCAATATTGGCCACCCTTTTATTCAGTATGAGAAATGGGAGAGGAGGGGTGGAGATAGTTCTCCACCCAAAGTCTTTATGATGGTTGCATGGAGAAGGGAGTTGTCCATTCATGTAAGAGGCTCATTAATACACATAATACTGTATTTACAGTGATGAAAAGGATGGACTCCACATGCTCTTGTTGTAGCGCAAACACTACTAGAGAGCGTGAACAAAAAATTCTCAAAGGGAAACAAAGAAATATAGAACTAGATTATGCACCAAATAAGTGCAAGATAGGAAGGAGATCCAAACATCCAAAACCTAAGAAAGAAGTAAATTCCAATATGGCCAACCATTTTTGCAAGAATAAAATGAAACTTTGGAGCTTCAAATTGAGCGTCAGCTTCTGTTTCAACTTCATCTTCAGGTACTACCTCTCTCCCTCTCTCACGTTGTGCTCATTGATTCCAAAGTGTATTTATTTCCTTGAAATATAATCTTCTTTGAATATAGGGAGGCTACGAGTGGTTTTTCTTCCCCCATGATATTTTTCTACCATTATGCATCCATGACAAGTTAGAAACTATGATGTATAGGATGATTGTGGGTATGATGTTGTGCATGTGTTTCCTAACTTGGATGGATATAGGCCTTTCGAGAACAAATATATCCTACCTATGCAAAAAATATCTTGCCTTACATCTATTGAATTCAAGGAGGTCTATGGACTTGCTGATCAGGGGTGGATCTGAAGCTGTTGAAATGGGAGGTTGTCTTGAGAATGAGTGATGTTAGTTTTTATGCAACCTATACAGAATAGTGACTACAAGATCAAATGGAGTTCTAGTCTTCTAGAAGTGAATTATCAGTTTATGCTCTTCCACCACATGGTGTACCAAAAGTCATCCATGAATATATGGAGTTCAAAACAACATTTGTCAAAGCATACGTCAAGGAATCTACAACAACGATCTTTTTTTAATAAAGGAAGTTCGGCCTTAGCCGACTCAGGAAATTAATTTTTTTTTAATCGGCAAAATTTTGCTACTTAGTTCGTGTGAGACCTCAAAGCAGGAGATAATTTGATAATCATATGTACAAGTGGAGGATTCACACTCAAGTAGATCAAGTGGCATCCAAAGAGGAGGAGGATTTCACGTAATAATAATTTTGTGATGAATAGAACATGGCGACGCATATCAATATTGAAGGCAAAGCCAGCTCAACATGCTGATAGAGTCCCTCAACATGCTGATAGAGTCCCTGCCATAGGGATATTCTATCATATAGAAAGTAATCATGTAAGCATGTTAGTATTGCATGTTAGATCGTGTCTTCTGAGGAGGCTAGGATAAAGCATGTTAGTATTGCAAAGATCACTCCGACTATGGTCCCACTTTGACAAAAATCGAACAAAGTAGAGGACTTTTCATTGAGTCTTCAACAACAAGAGACTTTAGATTATAAGTTATGGTTTGACACTAAAATGAAAGTTTTAGTATACAAAGAAACATTACAAACGCTTAGGTTCTCTGAGTTAGAGGACACTTTTAATAATGAGAGTAGCATATCTATTGAAATTTTGTAATTATTGGTAAGCATACAACCATAATGTCATTTAGTAGCATAACCTTACATGAGGATATTAAAATCTACCTACTCTACTTTTGCACTTTCAAGGGGAGATTTTAGAACATAAAGTTCAAACCCTTGAGTAGTGTGTGCAACTACTTTTGAAGATGGAGAGTAGTATAACCTTGCATGTGGATATTAAAATATAACTAATGTACTTTTAGAATTTCAAGGAGAGAGTTTAGAACATAAAATGAAAACCCTTGAGTAGTGTGCCCATAAAGATTACTTCCCTCCCTCCATGTGCTCCCTTGCAATATGAATATCTTTTAGGGGCACTAAAGCAATAGACATCTTACCCAAGAAACCAATGCAATGTGTGCGGGTATCTTCTTGTAATAGAGGATATGAGTACAATGGTCAAGCTTCCTTGCAATCATGCTTATCACATCCTCTACTATTCAACTATAACTCTAATGAGGAAAACTTGTAGTGCTGCAAAGTGCCCCCATAAACTTTCCGAGTTGTTATTTACTTCTTTTGGATCGAATACCTGCAAGAAATACACTTATCTTTTGGATCGAATACCTGCAGACAAAACGACTCTATCTGGTTCTCGATACATGGCATCCGGAGCGTGGAGTCGTGGAACATTCAAAATGCCAAGAAGTTATGGAACAAAGGATTCAAAAAATGGAAACACCTCTGGAAACATGACACCAACAGCTGGATCAACTTCGAGGATATTGACCCTCGCATAAACATCTCCTACGAAGAATGGAACACTTTGCAAAGCAGATGCCTCGCTTGGGATCGTCACAAGACTCGCCTTCTCATGGGACACGACACACCGAACGCGCGTGGTCTCAAATGGCACAATGGAAATAGCCTACTCAAAATCCCGAACATCAAAGAAACGACTGACCTCCAGATCAGCCTCAACAAGAAGTGGTGCCTGTCTTGGACGCGGCTTCGGTGGGACATGAAATTCATGGGTATCTGGCACCCACTTATAGAGATTAAGAAGTCTGTCCTCTTATGGCAAATTCTTCATCGAGGAATTTGGACCAACCATAAGGCAAGCAAACTTTGTGGGATCCCTCCTTGGTGCAAACGCTGCCACCGTGCAATCGAAGATGTCCCACACATCTTCCTTACTTGCCCCAACTCCTACAGAATCTGGCAGACGGTTGGAATGAAAATCAGACTTCAGAAACAGCTTAGTTGGAAACAAGTCCTTTTGGGAGAAGCGATTGGCTGCTCTGCGGCACTCTGGAACGCAATCAGAGGGGAAGTCCTGTGGAAAATTTGGCGGGAGAGGTGTGCTCTCAACTTCGGCGATCCCCCCAGGGAGTGGTCGATTGAGAAATCACTATTCCTCCTTGGCAAAAGGATTTTCAACAGTAAGAAATCCCCCCCCTTCAGGCACCATCAAGTCCTCCTTTTGATCAACAACAAGCTCAAACCCAAGTGGGCCCCGCATGAGGGCGACGAGAGGGTGATCAACCTTCTTTGTAATGCAATCTAGGATTCAATCAAGCTTCCCCTGCTTTGTGGGATTTGGGGGGTCCCGTGGGCACTAGTCCCCTTCTATTGTACCTTTGTTTCTTAATTTAATTCAAGTCCGGGAGAGTAGGCTATTGCCGAACTTCCTTTATATTAAAAAAAAAAGAAATACACTTATTAGGAAATTTTTCATGATAAGTAGATATACGTTTTTAGAAGTTAGCATAATGATTATGGTGATTCGCATACTCACATTGTCGATTAGCAAAATTTAAATGCTAATTAGCACAATATATGTGCTAACTAGCATAAACGTAGTGCTAGTAGGCACAACATATAGCCTACTAATATAGATGGAATATTTGAGGTGATAGTCACCACCTTGGTTGTGAAAATTAGCATACTCGTGTTAGTTAGCATACTAGCTACGTTGATTAACATTTAGCATAATGACTATGCTAGCTAGCATAATGATTGTGCTAATTAGTATAACGCATTCGCTAGCTAGCATATACATTGTGCTAGTTAGCATAACACGTGCTAATTAGCATAGAGCCTATGTTATCTAGCATACTAATTGTTCTCGTTGGCAAATTAGTTGTGCTATATAGCATAGAAACTATGTTAGCTACATATAGATTGTGGTAGTTAGCATTTTTTTTAATATAATTAGCATAGAGCCTTTGTTGTTTAGCATACTCATTGTTCTCATTGGCACATTGGCTTTCCTAGTCAACATAATGACTATGCTAGCTAGTGTATTGATTAAGTTACTTAGCAGAGTGCATCTTTCTAGCTAGCATATACATTCCGTTCGTTAACATACTAGTTATGCTAGTTAGCATAGATTCTAGATACTCATTGTGCTTAATTACCATACTAGTTCTGCTAATTATCATGAGGCATGTGTTAGATAACATAAAGATTGTCCTACTTAGTATAAAAGTTTTGCTTATTAGCAGAGAAAACATTCGTAATTTTTTTTATAAAGAATCAATCGTATCTTTGTCTTTTAGACTCCAACATGAAAGAAAATAGATCATTGAGGTTATGATGAACGTGTTGATCACCATAGCCCACCCTACCAAGTTGATTTTCATTCCTTTCCAGTACCCAAGTTTGTTGTTGAGCTTGTTAAGAGCCCACTCCAATCGTTGTCTCAAAGTAACATCAAAGCAAATCAGGATTCCCAAAAGACAAAAAAATGGCCACTTGATATCACCTCACACCTATGTTCCACCATATATTGGGGAGGGAGTCCAAAAATGACCTTGAATGTGGTATTTGGGTGATTTAATTTAGATTTAGAGGCCACATAAAAGGTGTTTAAAAAGTGCCAAAAGGAGGCTTATCCTAATTCTTCTTGTTTTCATCTCTTCTTCTCCAAGTAGAAGGATCTTGACACAAAAGTTTGCCTTTAAGGGCTCTTCGAGGGGATATCTACAAGAAATTTTCCATTATCTTTCTTGAGCATGTGGCCCGTAGCTTTGGAGCACATGTGGAGAAGGAAATTGAAGCAAAACAATTGACGACACAGCGATCAAGTGAGGAATCAATGGATCGCCCGACGGAGTTGCTGATGGAGTTTTGTTTTTGACGGAGATGCAGCAAGGAGTCGCCCGACGGAGCTGCTGACGGTTGAAGGAATCGCCCGACGGAGCTGCTGACGGTTGAAGGAATCGCCCGACGGAGCTGCTGACGGAGTTTTGTTTTTGACAGAGTTGCTGACAGAAGCAGTCGTTGGTGAAGGGGTGACCATCTCGACAGTGAGGGTGTCGCCCGACGGAGTCAACTACGCACGACAGTGAGGGAGTCATCTACGCACGACAATGAAGGAGTGACCACCTCGACAGTGGAGGGTCCGTCCGTCGCGGGTGCTTCAAGTCTGTCTATCGCAGTGGCTTCTGTCTATCGTGGGGAACCGTCTATCGCGGGGGAGTAAAACCGCTTGTCGCACCGCCAAATCCGGAGACCGTCTATCGCGGTGAGAATTCCGGTTTCCGCGGGGCGGAAAACCGTCTGTCGCGCCTCAGTCTATCGCGGATTACGTGGCTGGATCCAGGACTGTCTATCGCGTTCACCCCCGAGCTGTCTATCGCGTGGTTGGTACTTATTCGCCCGAGGTAAAGTGGCGGCGTGAGTCGTGAGTGCCTGGCCTAATTCGAAGAAGAAAAAGAAAAAAGAAAAAAGAAAAAGGGGAAAAAGAAAAAGGTTTGGAAAAAAGAAAAGAGACATAAGAGAAATCAAAGAAGGTTTATGCGGTGACTAACAAGATAACTTGAGGGGAGCTTCAACGTCAGGGTGCACCGTCCGCTGAGTTCCAGCACAGTGGCTTACTGAAGTTGGCAGGCTTACTATGGCAAGACGCTCGTGGGCTTTACAAGTTAGTCTTTTGCGAGTTCTCTTTGAAATACCCACCGCGGCAAGATAATCTACGGTTTGACCTCTCCTAGTCTTCCCGCTAGTGGGTTGAAGTTTCTCAATGCAAAAGTAAATTCAAGGAGCAAAGGTGGGTGCAGGTTCCTTTTGGCCATGGATGTGGCTTCATCCTCTCTCGTCAAAAGTAATCGGGCCCCTCCCCCTAGGGAGACCGATATCCTGGCCGCTCTGCTGGAGGGGGGGTCGTGTGCCGCCCCTGGGGCATCCGAAAGTGTTGAATCCCCCATTGTTTCCCTCAGTAGACCCGCAGTTATGTCGGCTCAGGAGGAGCTCAAGAAAGTTTGCCTCGTCGGCCAAGTGTTTGGCCCTAGGCCCCCGCTCGAAACTGTGCGACAATGGCTTCGAAAAGAGTGGTTCCCTCGAGGACTAATTGTTAGCAAATGTCAGTTCTTACCAGCGAACCACATGCTGCTAGTCTTTGAAAATGAAGAGATGGCGTTCCAAGCCCTTAGCGTTGGCACCTGGCAGTTCGGTCGGGCGACCCTGTGCCTATTCAGATGGTCCCCGGACTTTACTCCCGACAAATCAAAGTCGCTTCGGTACCCTCTTTGGGTTGAGCTCCCTAACCTTCCTTACTTCTTGTACAACTTCGTGTGGGACATTGTCTCTCCTATCGGCAAGCCGCTGGCTTCACGCGAAGACGTTGGTGGTCTCATCTATGAAGGTGCAAGACACTCGTTCAATGCTAGGTGGCACCCCCAAATCTGTGTCGAGGCCGACCTCAGTTCGCTGCTTCCTTCAATGATCAAAGTGGACATGGGCGAAGGAGATGTATGGGAACAGGACATCACATACAAAAACCTTCCCAACGCGTGCTTTCGTTGTGGCCAGCAAGGTCACAGGATTAAAGATTGCCCTCTCAGGCAAAAAAACAAGCGCTTTCAAGAAGCCTCCAAAACCGCTCAAGACAACATTGGCGATTTGACCCACTCGACCAAGGAGGGGGAAGGCAAGGGCCTCCTTAATCCGCAAGCTAATGCTGATGGCTTTATTGAAGTTAGAAGAAGAAGGAAAAGAAGCCCTAGGGCCAACGGTGAGAGAAACAACCTGCCGCTTACCCCCTACAGCAATTTGTATTGAAATCTAGAAAAGGAGATCAATGAGCTTGACTACCCAGGTGGGAAGCTACTTGAGATAGACACCTACGACAAAGCCCTAGAGATCCCTGACAATAAAGAAACCCCCCAGGAGGGTTACATTACAAGCAAAGAAGATGGTTTCACCACTAGTAACGAAGACAACATGGATAGTGAAAGTTCCATCATTGGATCGACGATCCCGGAAACGGTGCCGAGCACGGGGCCCAAGTCTCCCCAACAAGGGGCATCTCGCAAAGGAAAACAGCCTATGGAGTTACCCTGGAAAAGCCCCCACAAGAACCGACTTCTAAGTCGGGATCAGATCCCAGCGAAAAAGAAAGACGAAGTCAAGAGAAGAAAGGACAAAGCTCCCTCCCGCAAAGAGGGATCAATGCAAAAATGATTGTCATCTAGCTAAATGCTAGAGGGCTAACCGACCCCTCAAGAGCGACCATCATTGGTCAATGGCTTCACGACATTAGCTTAAACCCAGACTTTATATGTATTCAAGAGATTAAAATTGACGGAGAAGACCTCCAGAAACGGCTCAGACAGATCTCCTCGGCCCATGTGTGGATCCCAACGAAGCACCAGCGGGGGTCTGGAGGAACGGTTATCGGTGTTAAACAACTCTGGTTTGAAAAGCTTGAGAACTCCATTGAAGATGTAAGTCACCGTTGGATTGTTGTCTCTTTTGGTGCTCCTCTTTGTGTTACTATGGTTTCTTTGTACGCCCCTAACGGGGATTTGGAGAGACTGAACACTTGGGCTTCCTTAGACTCGCTTCCCCACAACGTGCTTATTTGTGGAGACTTCAACATGGTGGAAGACTCTATGGACAGATGGATGGGCAAGGGCAGGGTCATCGACAGTCGGGAGAAAGAAACGTGGGACATGACCAAACTCCACTTGGATTTGATTGAGTTCAAAGACTCGAGTGGCTTTTCTTGGTCGAATCTCCAAGCGGGCGAGGACCTGAGGAAAGCTAGACTCGATAGATGCTACATCTCTCAGAGTTTTACTCAACAGTGGGGCCACCCTACCATCACGCAACGCACTGACCTCACTATCTCTGATCACTACCCGATCGTTATCACTTTTCAACCTTCCAACAAAATCCGCAAGGCTCTGTGGTTCCATGCCAACGCAACCACCTTCTCTCTCCCTTCCGTCCACCAAGAAATTGCCGATGTGTGGAAAGTGGCGTTCGCCTCTGGCTTGGCCCCTGCCAAGTGCTGGAGAAGTGCGGTCGACAAGTCTCGTAAGATCATGATCAGAACTAAGAAGATGCTCGAGACTGTGTGGCGGGCTCGTAGGGAAGCCCTTTACCACAGACTCTGGCGGCTCGAGGAGGAAGTGAACAAAGGAAAACAACAAGCCCAGAAAGGCCTCAGAAAAATCAGAGCAGTGTTGAGATACGAGGAAGAAATACAAAGGAAAAACTTGCAAATCTTCTTCAAGGAGTGGTGGGCTGGCAAAGCCGACAAACCCACCAAAGAGATGTGTCGTATCCTTAAAAGGAAACATAACAGAGAGTCGATCCCCCTACTGCTAGACCCACATGGCAATGTATGCAATTCGGAAGAAGATAATTTTGGCATCATCGAGGGGCACTTCACGAGACTCCTGGGAACCTCGAACCCCCTTTCCCACCATAGAAGGGACTGTATGGCTGCCATTTCTAGGGTTTCCCCCCGGAGGATACCACCCAACCTCCACTCCCTGCTTCATGCCCCTATCTCGGAATCAGAAATCATTGAGGTCATTGATGCCCTCCCTCTCGGTAAAAGCCCGGGACCCGACGGACTCACTAACGAGTTCTTTAAATCCTTCAAGCTGGTGGTTGCCACCCCTCTTCGGATGGTTTGGCAAGAAGCGCTAAAGTTTGGTGCTCTTCCTTCTTGTCTAAATAATGGAATTATCAAGTTGATACACAAGAAGGGGGAAAAGAACAGAATCGAGAACCGGCGGCCTATTACGATGCTCCAAACAGGATACAAGATCATCGCCAAAGTCATTGCCAACAGACTCTCGTGCCACCTGAGATCTTGGCTTAGTGAGGACCAAAAAGGTTTCATCAAAGGCAGGTCTATCCTAGAAACCATTATGGATATTTGGGAAGGTATTCAATTTGCAAATGAGTCTAATCAAGATGTGGTTTTCCTCAAGATCGACTTTGACAAAGCCTACGACAGGCTAGAATGGGACTATATTCTGCAGTCGCTCCAAGATCTCGGACTTAGTCAAAAATTCACCAAGATGATCGCGACCCTTCTCGGAAACGCAACGACCCAAATTAACGTTAACGGCAAACTTTCGAAGGCGATCCATCTTAGAAGATCTATTAGACAAGGGTGCCCTCTGGCCCCCCTTCTTTTTGCCATCGCCACTGAGGGGCTGAGCAGACTTGTGGCTCATCATGTGGAGGCTGGCAATATCAAAGGCCTCCGGCTGCCTCACGACCACAGTCAAATCATCATGAGACTTTTTGCTGATGATATGAACGCGTTCGTCCACAATGATAATACCAGCCTGGAGACTTTCTGGAGGTGTCTTGCTACCTTTTGTGATGCCTCTGGATCCAAAATCAACCACTCCAAGACCGCCTTTAGGGCTATTGTGGGACAGCATCCTGGCCTTCTCATTGATCATGGCTGTCAAATCATTCCGCAGGGCCAAATCCTTCAACTTCTTGGAATCCCCTTGGGGTTTGGCGTCTCTATGGAGCAGCGATGGAACTGGGTGTTGGCTAAACTCGAAAACAAACTTAACTATTGGAGAGGTATGCAAATCAATCTCGCTGGGTGTGCGATGGTTATCAACACGTTCCTCCTCTCTTCTACCATCTATTTCCTTTCTTGTTGGAGACCGAATGAGCAAGGCCTGTCCAAACTGAATAGTATTTGTAGAAACTTTCTTTGGACGGGCGATCATAACAGAAGGGGGTGCCTAAAATCAAATGGGCCATCTGCACTAGCCCTAGAGATAGCGGGGGGCTTGGTATCCTGGACATTGGGTGTATGGCTAACAAACTAGCAGCCAAATGGATGATTAAGGCTTGGTGCAATAGGGAGGCCTCGTGGGCCAAGCTGATCTTCAGAAACAAGAATGAGTTGGCCCTCACGGGGTTCCCGAACTGGAAGAATCTTGACATCATGACCCTGCTTTTCTCCCCGATCCCCGTCTTCCCGAAAGGCTCCAATCTCGTGTGCTCCCTTTGGAAGGGCTGGAATAAAGTCAAAAGCTTCACAAGAATTAGTGAGGACTGGAAGTGGGCGGCCGGAATCAGACAAAACGACTCTATCTGGTTTCCGATACATGGCATCCGGAGTGTGGAGTCGTGGAACATTCAAAATGCCAAGAAGCTATGGAACAAAGGATTCAAAAAATGGAAACACCTCTGGAAACATGACACCAACAACTGGATCAACTTCCAGGATATTGACCCTCGCATAAACATCTCCTACGAAGAATGGAACACTTTGCAAAGCAGATGCCTCGCTTGGGATTGTCACAAGACTCGCCTTCTCATGGGACACGACACACCGAACTCGCTTGGTCTCAAATGGCACAATGGAAATAGCCTACTCAAAATCCCGAACATCAAAGAAACGGCTGACCTCCAGATCAGCCTCAACAAGAAGTGGTGCCTGTCTTGGACGCGGCTTCGGTGGGACATGAAATTCATGGGTATCTGGCACCCCCTTATTGAGATTAAGAAGTCTGTCCTCTTATGGCAAATTCTTCATCGAGGAATTTGGACCAACCATAAGGCTAGCAAACTTTGTGGGATCCCTCCTTGGTGCAAACGCTGCCACCGTGCTATCGAAGATGTCCCACACATCTTCCTTACTTGCCCCAACTCCTACAGAATCTGGCAGACGGTTGGAATGAAAATCAGACTTCAAAAACAGCTTAGTTGGAAACAAGTCCTTTTGGGAGAAGCGATCGGCTGCTCAGCGACACTCTGGAACGCCATCAGAGGGGAAGTCCTGTGGAAAATTTGGCGGGAGAGGTGTGCTCTCAACTTCGGCGATCCCCCTAGGAAGTGGTCGATTGAGAAATCACTATTCCTCCTGGGCAAAAGGATCGTTAACAGTAAGAAGTCCCCCCCCTTCAGGCACCATCAAGTCCTCCTTTTGATCAACAACAAGCTCAAACCCAAGTGGGCCCCGCATGAGGGCGATGAGAGGGTGATTAACCTTCTCTGTAATGCAACCTAGGATTCAATCAAGCTTCCCCTGCTTTGTGGGATTTGGGGGGTCCCGTGGGCACTAGTCCCCTTCTATTGTACCTTTGTTTCTTAATTTAATTCAAGTCCGGGAGAGTAGGCTATTGCCGAACTTCCTTTATATTAAAAAAAAAAAAAAAGAAATTTTCCATTTTGAGATGCCTTCATAGCCAATAAGTAAAGAACTCTCTCAAGAATTGTGGATCTGATTATTGAACTTTCACTATCGGGGTTATCTTCTATTTTCTAGCGATTATCTTCTTTGATTGTGGTGTGCCCTTCTAAATTTTCTTCCTTGCAAATGCAATAATCTTCTAGTGTTTCCTCTTCTTCAAGTGTTTCCTGCTCCTCTAGATCCCATGAAATATCTTCAAGCTCTAGCACACTGGAGTGTTTTCATTCTCTTACTTCTTTTAAATGTATTTTAAGAGGTAGTAAGATATTCACAAGAAATCAGCCATTATGATGCGATCAATCATTTTAGCTGTATTTATCTACTATAACTTTTGATCTTTTGTGTCCAAAGAGACGTCTCTATTAGGAAAATGAGCAGCTAGAATCATTCGCGATGGTGTTTGATGCAGAAAAATAGTTTTATTGTAGTATGCGGCATGTAAAAATACGACATACATTGTATTTGAGTCCTTCAAGAGTATATTAATAGTAGAAGAACTACAAGTCATGAGCGTTGTCTTTGATAAGGTGGCAGACGCAATGCTGAATAGTGACTCAAGCTTCTTTATGGGCTTGATGATGAGAAAATCTCTATGTTGTTAGCAACTGATGTCCATATTTTTCTAGTGCTTATAGGACAACATAATATGACTATGCTAGCTAGTGCTTATATTTTTCTAGTGCTTATATGACTATTCTAGCTAGTGTATTGATTAAGTTAGTTAGAATAGTGTGTTTTGCTAGCTAGCATATACATTGTGATAGTTAACATACTTGTTATGCTAGTTAGCATAGAGTCGATATAATCATTGTGCTTCGTTAGGATACTAGTTTTGCTAATAACCATGAGGCATGTGTTAGATAACATATAGATTGTCTTACTTAGCATAAAATTTTTGTTAATTATCATAGATTCTATATTAGCTAACATACAAATTGTGCTAGTTAGCATACTAGTTATGCTAATTAGCATAGAGCCTATGTTAGCTAGCATACTGATTGTCCTTGTTAGCATAACTATGCTAATTAGAATAATTTCTCTGGTATACTGCATACTATACTGATCTCAATGTCATTTTTCTTTGGAGAATCTCTTAATGCATCAAGGGAAAATCTCATAAAGTCAAGGGTTCTTAGATCACTAGCTTAATAATGTCTTACCTTGAGACAATCACTAAGTGAAAGTGTTTCGCTCTTTGGAAATTCATTGCATCAATTTCCTTAATTCCCTTGATCAAGAAGCTTATCGAATTTTTTATGTCTACTATCAGTAGCTCACTTCCACTCTTCATAGACCTTGACGGTTTCATCTTGTTCCAACTTTTCCACAGCCAAGAAACCAATTCTAAGCCCTTGGAAGTACCAATTCTAAGCCCTTGGAAGTAAAGCAAAAAGGGGAGAACAATAGAGAGAGTAAATCTTGACCCTTCTAACTAGGCAAAACCACAAACATAAGTGCACTTTGGTTTCTAAAAATTACTTTGGCCCAAGAGCTATCCATATTATATCAAGCTTTAATCAACCATTTGCCTACCAACTTATTAGCCAAACCTTCGACATCCCAAATGCCAAGCCCAACCAAGTATTTCTTAGTAACAGAGATAGCCCATTTGATTTTGGGTGCAACTCTCCTATCAGGATCATCGATCGAGAGAAAACATTTGTAAATTCTTTTTAATTTAATAAGATCTTTGTCTTTCAATCCCCCAACATGAAAGAAAATAGATAATTGAAGGTATGAGGAAATTATTGATCACAATAGCCTATCCTACCAAGTTGATTTGCATTCCTTTCGAGTACCCAAGTTTTTTTATGAGCTTGGTAAGAGTCCACTCCAACCGTTGTCCCAAAGTAACATCAAAGCCAATCGGGATTCCCAAAAGACAAAAAAATTGACCACATAATATCACCTCACACCTTTTTTCCACCATAAATTGGGAGGGAGTCCAATAACGGCCCTGACTATGGTATTTGGGTGATTTAATTTAGATCCAGAGGCCACATAAAAGGTGTTTAAATTGTGTCAAAGGGAGTGTTATCCTAATTCTTCTTGTTTTCATCTCTTCTTCTCTAAGTAGAAGGATCTTGACAAAAAGATTTACCTTTAAGCGCTCTTCCAAGGGATATCTACAAGAAATTTTCCTTTTTGAGATGCTTTCAAAATAAATGAGTGAGGAACCCTGTCAAGAATTGTGGATCTGATGATTGAACTTTCGCTATCGGGGTTATCTTCTATTTTCTAGCAATTATCTCTTTGGTTGTGGTGTTTCCTTCTAAATTTTATTCCTTTCTCATGCAATAATCTTCTAGTGTTTCCTGCTCCTCTGGACACTGGATCCACTTCTTTGAGCCATCGTATTTTCTTTGTTGACTTGAGTGTTTTCATTCTCTTTCTTGTTTTGAATGGATTTCCATAAGTAGTTAGATATTCACAAGAAATCAGCCATTATGATGCAATCAATCATTATATCTGTACTTATCTACTATCTCTTTTGATCTTTTGTGTCCAAAGAGACGTCTCTATTAAGAAAATGATCAGCTACAATCATTCTCGATAAAACCTCACATAAAACCTCCAAAACATTTGCCTAGTAGCACTAGACTCCTCTCATTTCTTCAAAAATATCAGCATACTTCTCTGCAGATCAAACTAGTGTGAAATTTCATGCTTATCTATCTTCATTAGCGATAAATCCCTCGTGCTGCCTAAGTACTGAACCAAGCGGCCTATATATATATATATATATATATATATATATATATATATATATATATATATATATATATATATATATATATATATATATATCATCGTGTGGGGTTTACTGTAGTCTCCTATTCATACCTATTGAGGTTGAGGACCTCATGATGGAACTATACATGGAAATGATGGTAATAGCTGTCTCCACTCAACAGGATGATCCCTATTCTGGGTCATACAAACATTTGTAGTTATCTGGAGTCTTCCAAGAACAACATGTGTCCTTGATCTGAATCTATTCTCAAAATTGACTTCATTCCTTTGCCTCCAGCAGCGCCAAAGGAATTCGGCTCTTCAAAGCTGCCAAAAGGGGAGGGAAGGGTGGTTAATTTTTTTTCGGAAAGAGCAGATATTAATAAAAAAGAAAGAGATATTACAATTTTTTAAAGGGGCGAGAAGAGAATTCTCAAATCTCAACTACAGAGAATACAGCGACTATGCTTTTTTTTTTTTTGGGTAGAGAAAACTCGCTGAAATTATATATCTTAGTGAACAACAAGTTAAAATGTTTCTTTCATGGAGCTTTAGTAAACAAACTTACTTAATGCTCTTGGGGGTGCCTATGGCAGAAAACTTCAATTGGTTCGTAAGACCTTCAATTGGTTCCTGCGAGCAAAACCAGAGGTAGATAGGTTTCCATATTTTCCACTATGCGGTTTCCATCTTTTTGCAAACACCAAGAAGAAGCTCTTGCCAAGTGAAGGTCTGTGGGGGAACTGTTTTGCCAGCCCTCCATGAGTAGCTTGCAACTTCTTAGCCATAGCACAAGCAGCAAAGATATGCATTATGCCTTGTCTTCCATGACAAGAACGACACTCATCATTCGCAACATTGATTTTCTTTACAATTTTTATTTTTTTAATGGCGGTTCAGTCGAAGTTTACTTCCTCGAGCTTTAACTTTGAAATTGCAATTGTACAAGTGAATGGACATAGTATTCATGGGATCTTTCATATTCCACAAAGCAGTGGACATAGTATTCATGGGATCTTTCATATTCCACAAAGCAGGGGTTAGACTGCCCAAAAGCGACACAAGAGAAGACTGATTTCAACTCAAAATATTGTGTTTTACACTAGCCATAAGCCCACACTATCTTGCCGTAAGTGCGGATTGAAAATTCACCCCTGCCTCAAAAAGTGGAAGGCCCAGCCAGCCCAGCTAAAACGCACGAGCATTCTCTTTACAAGTCTACTAATCGAGATAGATATTATTAATGCCGAGTGTACGTTTTGAAGTGTGGGATAACATATAATCATGCGCTTCTTTGCCTTAGAAATTCTAAGAAGATCAGACAAGGAAGGAAAAATATGCAGTGCTCACAACGGAAAAAGTGAAAATCATTAAAAAAGGGGATTATTTTGGGGTCTTTTTTATAAGCATGTTTAGATGTTCGCATGTTTAGACATTTTCAAACGGACAAAATATGGACTCAATAATTAAAAGTGTAAGAAAATCAAGGAACTTAAGGTGTCCAATCAAAATAATTTTGAGAAGACAAAGTACTTTCGTTTTCATTCTGTTATGGAAAGCAATATACCACATGCAACTTCTTCTTTTTGCTAGAAAGTGGTAATGAATTACAAAAAAAAATAAAAAAAGATATGTAGGCCCCAAGGGAAGGAGGGATACAAGTGTGTTTTTCTTTTCTAAAAAGTGGTACTGAGTTCAGAAAGAAAAGCCGGATATATGGCCCTCAACGCAAAGGAAGAGGGAGGCCCTTAAGAAGTGAATCATCCTAAGTCTAATGGGGCAGCAAAGGGGGACAAGAGAAACCCTCTTTCCACTAATGAGATCCACAAATTCTTTCATAATAGGCTTTTTCATACAAAGGAGCATATCTAGTAGAGTTGAAAGAGTTCATGCCCACTTTCCCACATTGATACATGAGAACATGGACAATACAAAAGGTGCCTTTTTTCTTGTAGGACAATAGGTCCATAGCACAACATCAAGCGTCCTACATTCTCCCATAATGGTCATTCTGAAGACAAATTTATGAGGGTGGGGTTTTTGTACAAACCCAATGGAAATATTACAGCAAAGGTTGAAATTTAGGGCATATGAAAAAATGTGGCCTATGAGGTTGCATCTCTTGCGAATCTCAATCACTTACTTTAACCTTTAAGGCTCTCTCACTAGCCTAGTCTCCGAGGCCTTGAGAAATTATAGTAAATATGAAAAAGACACATCCAATGTGAATAGGATAAGCCCAAGTGCTAGAAAACTTGTACATCCATTATTTCTCAGTCCAAGATATGTAAACCTATCCATTGAGGTTGTTTTTTAGCTTGGGGTAGAAAGTTTGAAGCCTATAATAGAAAGATTTTACAAGGCTAGTTGATCTATCACCACATGCAATTTTGTGCCATACAAGTTATCACTTTCTTAGCTCACACAATACAAGCTTTGACTACTTTTTCCGAGGATTAATCTTAGCCGTCTCCACTTATATACGAAGATTAATCTCACCCCAAAGATTATTTGTAGCTTCATGAAAGAGGGGCTTATTTTGGGATCCTTTTTTATAAGTATGTTTTGTTGTTGTGTTTTGGGACATTTCCAAACGGACAAACGATGTGTAGGAAATTAAAGGACAGAAAACACAAAGTGAAATATGTTAATTAGTAAACCAAAAAGGAGTTTGAGGATGTCCAATCAAAATAAATTTGAGGAGAAAAAGTGCTTTCGTTTTCATTTTGTTGTACATGAAAAGCAAAATGCCATGTAAACTGCGTATGATGTTTTGTGTCGCTGGGAAGAAATCTTGAGTTCAAGTATTCGTTGGAAATATCTATGAGGTTTTCAAAAATGGATGTCTCTACCTGACTAGGTCGGATGTGTGTGTGTTTTCGATTCATTGTACTTAAAAAAAAAAAAAGCCATGGAACTCCTTGTTTCTTTCTAGAAAGTGGTAGTGAACTACAAAGGAAAAAAGAAAAGAGATACATATGCGCCAAGGTAAGGAAAAGAGGCAGCCCCTTAAGGAGGATACAAGGGAGCTAGACTGGATGCAGAAGAGGCATAACAAAGATGATGCTACGACGATGATGATGATGATGCTGAAGGCATTCCCGAAGACGAGGCATTTCCTATGACGAAGATGCTGAAGATGACGACGATGGTGTTGATGCTACCATAGATTTGCATCTACTGCTACGCGTGATGGTGCTAACATAGTTTTGCATCTACGTCTGCTACGCGTGATGCTGCAAGCATAGATTTGTACCTGCTTTACGCGTGATGGTGGTCAAGGTGAAGACACCTTTTGCTTCAGATTTCTTTGGTCCTACAGTGCTTGCTCTCCCTCTCCCCCACTGAGAGAGCAGCTCTGGGTTGAGGGTCTGTGCATTTTTCTTCACAGACCGTCTGTTCTGCGCGACATGGCCCCGCATCCATCACGTGGCGCTCATCTTAGCAGCGCCAACATGTCCATCACATGGAGCTCATCTTAGCAGCGCCAACATGTCCTTTCAAATCTATGCCAACATGTCCTTTCAAATCTAGAAGTTGTCCATCAAAGCAGCACCATCATGTCCATCGAATGGAGATGATAGTATGTGCTGAGTAAGCTGCATTGGGCTTGGCTCCATCAGCGCTACCATGACTGGAAGGTCCAGCGAAGGAAAGCAACCCTGCGAAGGCAGGCTGTGGTTTGGGTGAAAGGTTTGTGAAACTAGAGCACAACCAAGCATCGAAAAAGAGAAAGGATGTAAGAAAAGAGTCACAAAATTCTCGTTTGTGAAAATTATATTCAAAATAGTGACTTTTATCATTATAGTTTTGTAGAACTTTCAATTTTCTAAATGCTAACTACATTTTGTTCAAGAAGAGTCCTCAAGTTTAGAGAGCTGAGATAAAGTACACATACCTAATTTCACATTTTTAGGAGTTCCTGTGAGTCACAAAATTAACTTTAGGACCTATTTTTTAACTATATAGGACAGATGTGAAACTAGTTAAACTAATCCAAAACTTAGAAGTAGAGCACTTAGGCTCATTTTGAGAGGTTAGCTAGTTGGAGATTGCAAAGAGAAGAGAACTTCTAATGTAAATTTGATGTTTATGAAGGCAGAATCCATTGCTCTACTTTATTTTCTCTTTTTCGTGTGTGTGTGTGTGTGCATTCTCATGCTTCTCACCTTCATATTTTCATGCATCATTTGCTCACGGTCTTCATATCACCCTCATGGTCCCTTGGTTGACGATTTGAGGTTGGCTTCTCATCGATGTTGGTACTCTCCATTGCTTACAAGAGACACTTTTTTCGCACTGTTGCCAAGGAGAACTTCTTGAGACACGAGCATGTGATGGTAAGAGTGTAGATAACATATGTTGGAGTTGTTGGTAAATATTTCTATGATTTTTTTCCATTTTGTTGCTCATTCCCACCTCCATTTTTACCATTATCATCTCCACTCATCCCCTTTTACCTTTCTCTTTCACCTCTGTCTTCACCAAAATTTCGCCTCCCAGACCATATACCTCCTTTCTCCATTTATTCCTCATTTGTTTGTGTGTGTGAGAGAGAGAGCCAAACATTGTGCAGATTTGCATGTTTTTTGCTATCTTATTATTGATTTTATGTGATCACCACCTCCAACAACATGCACAACTATGATACACCATCTTCTAGTTCCTGAGGATGTTACCATTAGTGTCTATGTGAAAGGCCAAATGGCCACTAGACACTTCTTTGTATATGTTTTTTAATCAAACATATAGTGGTCTGGTCAGCCATAGACTGTAAGTTCGACTGGATTTATAACACCTAAGAAGTCTATGTTCGTACCCCTGTGTACTCTGTTCTTTTGCGTATTTTACAGCCTCTGTGCAGAGTACCATGTGTTGCACTTGGAGCTTGGTTTTCTACTTCGAGGATATCACCATGGAGCTCTCGAGAAGGGGAGCGCATTGTGGTGCATCGCCATCAAAATACTTCACTAGTATCAAACCATTTCAATGCAAAAGATAAGGTGGTTACCAAAGCATAGACCTTGGCATACCTTGTCATCCGAGTCACCGAAGTCACCATTGGCATCGTTGGCTGCGTGTGAAGGAGGACCTCAACGATCAAGGAAGATAGATGTTCTTGATACTTTTGGAGAGATCACCCATCCCAGTACTATTCCCCCTGGAGCTCGCTTAACCATGGCAATCTCTTGCCATTAAGCTACACTCTTGTGGTGTCTGAAGAAGGGGAATGACTAAGGTTAACATTACCTTGAACATGCTTGGGTCCCTCAAAGCTTCATTCGTTGCTTTCAAAGCCTACTTTTGAAGTATTTTTGGGGTTCTTTTTGGAGCCATTTTGAAGTACTTTTGTGCATACGTCTCTTCACACAGGTTCAAGAACATGAAGAAGAGTGTTCTTTTTACTTCTCCAAAAATAAGTATTCACTTTTGGAGCTGTGTTTTCAGTCACACTCATAAAACTACAGGTTTCTCGAAAGGTTTTCAGTTGTGGTGGGAATAGTTGTTGCAAATTTATGTAGGTTTTTGAACCCAAACATCAGAGTTGACAGACGCTTGTAGGTTATTGGTGGCTAGTTTTTTAGGTTGTGCATTCAGATGTTCAATATCAGTTTATTGCATATATTGGGCACATATAGACTATGTACACTTCTATGGATACAACTTATGTACATCCATGTGGTCATTGATATAGCAGTTATGTTTTTTCGTAAATCCTTTTACATTTGATAAAGAGGGTCGTGGTGAGGTTTTCTTAACTTTAAGACATCCAAATGTTGGGGTCTCTTTGGTGATGCAAGTGGAAGACTTTCCCAGCCTTGCCATAGGAGATGTATGATAGTTGTTCATAGGTGCTCGATAAGCCTAGTTGGCTTCTTTCAGGTAACTAATTATATGCAATGGAATCAATGATTCACTATGCAGATAAACATGTTAGTGTTGGGGGATTCTTGCACAAGAAGGGCTTTGAGTGTTTGTAGGAGAAAAGGGAAAGGAAAGAAGAGAAAATCACTACAAGAAATAGGGGTGCATAGCGACGCCGCCGAAGCGAAAATAATACGGGGACCGTCGCTTACGCGACGCTAGCGTCGCATAAGCGACGGTCGTATTTTCGAAATTTGGATTTTTAGGCGGGGTGCATCGCAGACTCAAGTGAGCGTCGCTTAGGCGACGCTAATCTGTGCGTCGCAAAGAAAGTCGCTTGCTAGCGACAATATGTGCGACGTGGGCAAACTAGAGAGCATCGCATATGCGTCGTCCATTCGAGAGCATCGTGTAAGCGACGCTTCAGAATGTTCAAAAAAAATTTTGATTTCTCCCGGCACATTTGTGCCGAGATCTGGACAAGAGCAAGAGAACGAGAGAGAGAGAGAGAGAGCGGAGAGAGAGACACCAGGTATGCGCACACACACACTTACACTCACATACATATGCATACACACACATATACACACAGACACACACACACACATAATGTTGCATACACACACATATACACAAATACACACACATATACACACATACACACATAATGTTGCATACACATACACATACATACATACACACTCACATATACATGCACACACACATATATACATACACACACATATGCATACATAGTGCACATGCACACACATACACACACACATACACACACACATACACACACACATACACACGCATACACACATACACACACATACACACACATACACACACATATATGCATACACACACACATAGAGAGACATGCACACACATACACATACATGCATACATATGCATACATACATACATACTTACATGCATACACGCACATATGCATACACAATGCACATGCATACATACACATACATAATGCATATGCATACATACACATACATAGAAGCCCCCAAAAATGCTCAAGATAGCAATGGTGCATTGAATCACTCGACGAAAGTAGAGGAAGTCAAGGGCCCCCTTAATCCAGAAGCTGACGCAGACGGGTTCATCAAAGTCAGAAGAAGAAGGAAAAGAAGCCCTAGGGCAACTTCTGAGCGAAACAACATGTCAGTTACCCCCTCCAGCAACTTGTATTGCAATCTGGTAAAGGACATCAATGAGTTTGACTACCCAGGTGGGAACCAACTTGAGGTGGACATCGACGTCAAAGGCCTAGAGATCCCTGACAGTAAAGAAACCTTGCAGGAGGGTTACACTACAAGCAAAGAAGACGGCTTTACTACTAGCAACGAAGATAACATGGATAGTGAAAGCTCCATCATCGGATCGACTATTCCGGAAACGGAGCTGAAAACGGTGCTCAGTTCTTCCCAGCAGGAGGCATCCCGCAAAGGAAAACAACCTATGGAGTTACCGTGGAAAAGCCCCCACAAGAACCTATTGCTAACTCGGGATTCGATCCGAGCGAAAAAGAAAGATGAATCCAAGAAAAGAAAGGAAAAAGCTCCCTCCCGCAAAGAGGGATTATTACGACAATGATCATCATCTCGTTAAATGCTAGAGGGCTAACCGACCCCTCAAGAGCGATCATCATTGGTCAATGGCTTCGCGACATTAGCCTAAACCCAGATTTTATATGTATCCAAGAGATTAAAATTGATGGAGAAGACCTCCAGAAACGGCTTAGACATGTCTCCTCGACCCATGTTTGGATTTCAACGGTGCATCAGCGGGGGTCCGGTGGAACGGTAATCGGTATTAATCAACTCTGGTTTGAAAAGCTTGAGAACTCCATTGAAGATGAATGCCATCGATGGATTGCTGTTTCTTTCGGTGCTCCCTTTTGTTTTACTTTAGTTTCTTTGTATGCCCCTAATGGGGAGTTAGAGAGACTTAACACTTGGGCCGCCTTGGACTCGCTCCCCCACAACGTGCTTATTTGTGGTGACTTCAACATGGTAGAGGACCCTATGGACAGATGGATGGGCAAGGGTAGGGTCATCGATAGTCGGGAGAAAGAAACGTGGGACAAAACTAAACTACACTTGGATCTGGTCGAATTCAAAGACTCGAATGGCTTTTCTTGGTCAAACCTCCAAGCAGGCGAGGACCTGAGGAAAGCTAGACTTGATAGATGCTACATTTCTCAGAGTTTTACTCATCAGTGGGGCCACCCTTCCCTCTCGCAACGCACCGACCTCACCATCTCTGATCACTACCCGATCGTCATCACTTTTCAACCCCCCACCAAGATCCGTAAGGCTCCTTGGTTCCATGCCAGTGTGCCCTCCTTCTCTCTCCCCTCCGTCCATCAAGAAATTTCTGATGTGTGGAAGGAGGCATTCGCCTCTGGCTTGTCCCCAGCCAAGTGTTGGAGAAGTGCGGTCGATAAGTCACAACAGATCATGATTAGATCCAGGAAGATGCTAGAGACTGTGCGGCGGGCTCGTAGAGAAGCTCTTTATCATAGACTCTGGCGGCTCGAGGAGGAAGTGAACAAAGGAAAATCTCAAGCCCAGAAAGGACTTCGAAAAATCAGAGCGCTGCTGAGATACGAGGAAGAGATACAAAGGAAAAATTTGCAAATTTTCTTCAAGGAGTGGTGGGCTGGCAAAGCCGACAAACCCACCAAAGAGATGTGCCGTATCCTCAAAAGGAAACACAACAGAGAATCGATCCCCTTATTGCTAGACGCAAATGGAAATGTGTGCAATACGGAAGAAGATAATTTTGGGATCATTGAAGGGCACTTCACGAGACTCCTGGGGACCTCAAACCCCCTCTCCCACCATAGAAGGGACTGTATGGCAGCCATATCTAGGGTTTCCCCCCACAGGATACCACTCAACCTTCAATCTCTGCTTCATGCCTCTATCTCTGAAGCCGAAATCATTGAGGTCATTGATGCCCTCCCTTCAGGTAAAAGCCCGGGACCCGACGGGCTCACTAATGAGTTCTTTAAATCCTTCAAGTTGGTGGTTGCCACCCCTCTTCGTTTGGTTTGGCAAGAGGCACTCAAGTTTGGCGCGCTTCCTTCTTGTCTCAACAATGGCATTATCAAGTTAATACACAAAAAAGGGGAAAAGAACAGAATAGAGAACTGGCGTCCCATTACAATGCTCCAAACAGGATACAAGATCATCGCCAAAGTCATTGCCAACAGAATCTCTTGCCACTTGAGAGCGTGGTTAAGCGAGGACCAAAAAGGTTTCATCAAAGGCAGGTCAATTTTGGAAACCATTATAGATATCTGGGAAGGTCTTGAATTTGCAAATGAGTCTAAACAAGAAGTAGTATTCCTCAAGATCGACTTTGATAAAGCCTACGACAGGCTAGAATGGGACTATATTCTACAGTCGCTACAAGATCTTGGATGTAGTCAGAAATTCACCAAGATGATTGCGACCCTTCTCGGAAACGCATCGACCCAAATTAACATTAATGGAAAACTTTCAAAGGTGATCAAACTTAGAAGATCTATCAGACAAGGGTGCCCATTGGCTCCCCTTCTCTTTGCCATTGCCACGGAAGGGCTTAGCAGGCTCGTGGAGCATCAGGTGGAAGCTGGTAACATTAAAGGCCTTCGTTTGCCGCATGACCACAGTCAGATCACCATGAGACTTTTTGCCGATGATATGAACGCTTTTGTTCACAATGATAGTACCAGCCTGGAGACGTTCTGGAAGTGTCTTGCTACCTTTTGTGAAGCCTCTGGATCCATAATCAACCACTCTAAGACCGCCTTTAGAGCTATTGGTGGGTCACAGCCCGACCTTCTCATTGATCATGGTT
The DNA here is from genome assembly GCA_020310875.1 of Ceratopteris richardii. Classification (NCBI taxonomy): domain Eukaryota; kingdom Viridiplantae; phylum Streptophyta; class Polypodiopsida; order Polypodiales; family Pteridaceae; genus Ceratopteris; species Ceratopteris richardii. The sequence goes on along the minus strand of CM035412.1, from coordinate 123,766,809 downwards.
GTCAAATCATTCCGCAGGGCCAAATTTTTCGGCTTCTTGGGATTCCCTTGGGGTTTGGCGTCTCTATGGAACAGCGGTGGAACTTGGTGCTTGCCAAACTCGAAAACAAGCTTAACTATTGGAGAGGTATGCAAATCAATCTTGCTGGTCGTGCTATGGTTATCAACACGTTCCTCTTATCATCTACCATTTATTTCCTTTCTTGTTGGAGACCGAAAGAGCAAGATCTGTCCAAACTGGATAGTATTTGTAGAAACTTCCTTTGGACGGGCGACCACAATAGGAGGGGGGTGCCTAAAATCAAATGGTCCATCTGCACCAGCCATAGAGATAGTGGGGGACTTGGTATCTTGGACATTGGGTGCATGGCTAACAAACTGTCGGCCAAATGGATGATTAAGGCTTGGTGCAACGGGGAGGCCTCGTGGGCCAAGTTGATCTTCAGAAACAAGAATGAGTTGGCGCTCATGGGTTTCCCAAATTGGAAGAATCTTGACATCTTGACCTTGCTGTTTTCCCCGATCCCCGTCTTCCCGAAAGGCTCTAATCTAGTGTGCTCCCTTTGGAAGAGTTGGAATAAAGTCAAAAGCTTCACAAGAATAAGTGAAGACTGGAAGTGGGCTGCCGGTATCAGACAAAACGACTCTATCTGGTTTCCGATCCATGGCATCCGGAGTGTGGAATCTTGGAACATTCAAAATGCCAAGAAGCTATGGAACAAAGGCTTCAAAAAATGGAAACATCTCTGGAAACAAGACTCCCACCGCTGGATCAACTTTGAGGATATTGACCCTAGCATCAACATTTCGCATGAAGAATGGAACACTTTGCAAAGCAGATGTCTCGCCTGGGACCGACACAAAGTTCGCCTTCTCATGGGACACGACATGTCGAGCTCGCTTGGTCTCAAATGGCACAATGGGAATAGCCTATCAAAAATCCCGAACATCAAAGAAACGATCGACTATCAGGTTAACCTCAACAAAAAGTGGTGCCTGTCATGGACGCGGCTTCGGTGGGACATGAAGTTCATGGCTATCTGGCACCCCCTCATAGAAATCAAAAAGTCTGTCCTCTTATGGCAAATTCTTCATCATGGAATCTGGACCAACCTTAAGGCTAGCAAAATTTGTGGGATCCCTCCCTGGTGCAAACGCTGCTACCGGTCTATCGAAGATGTTTCACACATCTTCTTTACCTGCCCCAACTCCAACAGACTCTGGCAGGTGGTTGGAAAGAGAATTAGACTTCAAAAACGTCTCAGTTGGCAGCAAGCCCTGCTGGGAGAAGCGATCAGCTGCTCCGCGACTCTCTGGAATGCCATCAGAGGGGAGGTCCTATGGAAAATCTGGAGGGAAAGATGTGCTTTCAACTTCGGTGACTCCCCCAAGGAGTGGTCAATTGAGAAATCGCTGTTCCTCCTTGGCAAAAGGATTGTCAACTGTAAAAAATCACCCCCCTTTAGGCATCATCAAGTACTCCTTTTGATTGATAACAAGCTTAAACCTAAGTGGGCCCCACATGAGGGTGATGAGAGGGTAATTAACCTTCTTTGTAATGTCATCTAAGCTCTGTAAAAGCTTCCCCTGCTTTGTGGGATTTGGGGGGTCCCGTGGGCACTAGTCCCCTTCTCTTGTACTTTTCTTTATTTAATTCAAGTCCGGGAGAGTAGGCTTATGCCGAACTTCCTTTATATTAAATATTAGAGATTATCAAATCTAAGCAAAGAACCTGAGCTGAAAAACGTGTCTTCTGCTTCCCATCCGTCCAGGCATATGGATTGATGTTCATCTCTCCATAGCTATCTGCCTCAGAAATACCATGCAACTTTTTATCAGAAAGTAAGAGGATAGATAAAGTATACCAAACAGAAGCTGTGTGAGGCATTCATTGTAAGTCGCATGGTCACAGCCAAATATCACAGCAGCAAGCTCCTCTGCTGGAAGGTTCAAGAACGAGAGCGGTGATGAAGGAGAATGGCTAGCCCAAGAGGAAGGAGAATGAAGGCCTTTGTATGTTTCGGTCTTACGTCTAGCTCCCATGACAGAAGCACTTTGCTGGTGATGAGACTTGCATATGGTTTAAAGGGAGAGACGTATATCTGTGATAGAAAGTAAGAGGATAGATAAAGTATACCAAACAGAAGCTGTGTGATGCATTCATTGAGGCTGTGTGTATAATTACAATAATACTTTCATAATAATATTTTTTATGAATGAAGGCATTCTATTGGTAGAATATTGACACCAATGGATGAATATATGAAAGATATTGACACCAGCATTCACGAGTTCACTATCAAGGATGTAGTTGACAATGATGTGGATAGCAATCTGTGGAGCATGCGCAAGAGCAAGGCTAAGTGGTTCAGGATCTTGGGTCTTCTGTCGGGTATGATCGCCGTTGGGAGGTGGTTTTCTGATATTTGCAGATGGAAGAACCCTATCACCACAGTTCTCGTCCATTTCCTCTTCCAATGTGTATTAATTACAAAAATACTTTCATAATAATATTTTTTATGAATGAAGGCATTCTCTGGGTAGAATATTGACACCAATGGATGAAGATATGAAAGATATTGACACCAGCATTCACGAGTTCACTGTCAAAGATGTAGTTTCCTCTTTGCTGCTAATGCTCCCTTGTATATGCTTTTCTGTCAATGGTGCACACTGACATCTCACCCGTATGTGTGCCTACATGTAAACAAAACCTCATTACACCTCAGACAGTGATCTAATGTAATATCAGATATTATTAAATCTAAGCAAAGAACCTGAGCTGAAAAACGTGTCTTCTACTTCCCATCCATCCAGGCATATGGATTGATGTTCATCTCTCCATAGCTATCTGCCTCAGAAATACCATGCAACTTTTTATCAGAAAGTAAGAGGATAGATAAAGTATACCAAACAGAAGCTGTGTGACGCATTCATTGTAAGTCGCATGGTCACAGCCAAATATCACAGCAGCAAGCTCCTTTGCTAGAAGGTTCAAGAACGGGAGCGGTGATGAAGGAGAATGGCTAGCCCAAGAGGAAGGAGAATGAAGGCCTTTGTATGTTTCAGTCTTACGTCTAGCTCCCATGACAGAAGCACTTTGCTGGCGATGAGACTTGCATATGGTTTAAAGGGAGAGACGTATATCTGTGATAGAAAGTAAGAGGATAGATAAAGTATACCAAACAGAAGCTGTGTGATGCATTCATTGAAGCTGTGTGTATTAATTACAATAATACTTTCATAATAATATTTTTTATGAGTGAAGGCATTCTGTGGGTAGAATATTGACACCAATGGATGAATATATGAAAGATATTGACACCAGCATTCACAAGTTCACTGTCAAGGATGTAGTTGACAATGATGTGGATAGCAATCTGTGGAGCATGCGCAAGAGCAAGGCTAAGTGGTTCAGGATCTTGGGTGTTCTATCGGGTATGATCGCCGTTGATATTTGCAGATGGAAGAACCCTATCACCACAGTTCTCGTCCATTTCCTCTTCCAGTTCGACAATAGATCCCAAGGTGAATAAATGAAGAGAGTTTTGTACCTTTCGCTATTGTGCATGTCGATGATTCCAAGGGTGAATTAATGAAGAGATCTGTTCTTGAATATCAAACATCATATTCATACTAGCTAATGACACCCAATATGTTGTTTTTTTTTAATTTCAATATTTTTAAAAATTCTCTTTGGAGTTCTCCAAATATCATGTCACCTATATCCATGTAAGCAACTACTCATGAATTATGAACCACTCTAGTAAATTGTGGATGATTGAAATCTTAACCAATAATATCGCAATAAATATACCGATGCAAAGTTGCATGTATGTAGTGTTATTTTCTCCTTTCTTTCGTTCATGTTGTATTCTTAAGATGTAGATATATAGGTTGGCAAACTTGAACTTCTATAACATTTCAAGAACAAGAGTCAACAATTAGGAGAATAAGAGAGAGAGTCAACAAAGAGAGAGAGAGAGACAAAGAGAGAGAGAAAGAATTCAAAGCGAAAAAGATGTAGAAAGAGAGAAACACAGACCTGCATATACTTGCTTTAGCTCGTAAGCGCAACGCAACTGCGAACGTTGGAGAGATGTTCGATCAGATGCGTGAAAATGCCGATCGAAGAGCCTCCAACGTTTTAATTTTTCCCGTCAACAGACCATCGTGTAAGCGATGATACATGTGTCGCATAAACGACGTAAAAACATGCGTGCAAGCCATGATACATGCATCAAAACAGCGTTGCGTATGCGACGTTTTAAGCGTCGCTTAAGCGACGCTTTTTTGAACCGTCGTTTAGGCGACGCTACAGGTGAGCGTCACAGTTGCCGTCGCAGTGTTCGTCGGAAAACGCGTCGTTCTTGTCATCGTTTAATCGACGGTTCGCACGCGACGGTCATTACGACACAGGTTGCAATTTTATAGCGATGAGTTTGTGTCGCCTTAACCGTCGCTATAAAGACAACTACAATGGGGATGCACAATACACTGAAATGCTTCTGTGCAAAATCCCACAGAATGTTCAAGTACAAAATACCAAATACCCAAAGTCTTATGAAGTCTTGTTGCTGCCGGACTCCTCTGCACCAAACCTCCACCTTCTCCAAGCCTGCACTTGTGCTCACGTTGCACCAAGCTTCCAATAAGGGGGAGGGATGGACACCTTCTGTCGGCATGCACACACTGCAATGAGACCTTGGGATCCTTGGGGGACTACCTTAGTACTTCTCTGCACACTTCCTTAGTCACTCTCCATGCACACCTCGCACCACTTTCTCTACGTCGCACACTGGTGTCTCTTGCACTTCTCTCTCTTGCTTCACTTAAACAATGCTTCTCTTGCTTACACTCAAAATAGTCCAAGAATAGTGCTTGCCTTGATTTTAGTGTGTCGATTCACGTACGATCCTAACTGCAAGAGTATCTTGGTGCTCACTTTGATGTCCCAAGAATGTCTTCACAAGTGGGCAGCCAACGACTCCCTGTTTTGTCCTGTAGTGACTTTAAACTAAAACCAAAAATTTTAATTGGGGGGCTATACTTTCACTTCTGCGTACGTTGGCCGCTTCACACACCTTCACATTTTCCTTTTAACTCTTCAAATGTGCACATAAGGGAGGGTTCACCTGAACCTTCCAAAACACTTTAAAAATACTTTGAAACTTAGGGAAATTAGAGAAATACCTCTGCAACCTGCAACCCACTTTCTCCAATTTACCCTTTGTGGACAATTAATTGTGCACTACCTATGCACTTTGACACCTGCACTTTAACACTTTGACTTTGCACCTATTGACTTTGACCTTGACTTTATTGAATTTGACCAGTTTGACTTTGATCTTTTGACTTTGACTATAGTTGACTTTGACCAATATGACTTGTATGGGCTCAACAGTTGCCCACCACCTAATGTACTCTCCGTCCCGGAGAGCTACAACCAAAACTCTGAGGAGATAGGACACCATGATGATGGAGCCGCAAAATCTTGAAGAGGACACCTGAGCAGTAACCAATTCCACCAAAAGCAGGATAGAACAAGCACCAGAGAAGAACCAAAAGTTGGATTATGCCATGGAAAAGAAAAGGAGGGCAATGGGAGGGTAGAAAGGAGGTGGAGGGGAGGGCTGATGGGCGGAGATGGATAGGATCGAGAGGGTTAAGGATGTGGTTGGGTAGATTTGTAAACGGAGGGATTAGGGTATGATTATGGGGTCTGGAGAGGGTTAGAATGATCAAACAGTAGAGCTACAGAGGGTGCAAATGAGAAATTATGAAACATAAGGTAAGTCAAGGGGAGAATATACCATGGGGACAATGTGGTGAAATAAAAACATGTGATAAATGTGCTCAAAACATGTGGGTTTTGACCAAAAGGCAGAGAAAAGTATGGATTTTGGAATAATTAAGTCAAAAAATGAATCCAGAGGTGCCAAAATACATGAAAATGACTCCACTTTTGTAAAAAAACGGCCAACCGAGGCATGATCCAGAGCCAAAAGTTTTAAGCCATGAAAAATAAAAAAATATATTTATATATATATATATTAAAATATAATAAGAAAAATAAAAGAAAACGACTTTTGTTTTTTAATAAATGTGAACGCCTATGCAGGGCAAAAGTATTAATAATTAAAATAAAAATAAATAAAATATAATAAATCAAAAATAAAATAAAATGATAAAATAATAAAATAAAATTAAATTAAAATTAAAAAAATTAAAAAAATTAAAAAAATATATAAAAATAAATAAAAAACAGGGGGGGGGGGGTGGGCGGGGGGGAGGGGGGGAGGGCGGGGGGGGAGGGGCTATCAGAATGGGAGGGGGGGGAGGCGGGGGGGTGGGGGGGGGGCGGAGGAGGGGCGGGGGGAGGGGGGGGATGGGGGGGGGGGAGGGGGGGGGGGAGGGAGAGGGAGAGAGAGAGAGAGAGAGAGAGAGAGAGAGAGAGAGAGAGAGAGAGAGAGAGAGAGAGAGAGAGAGAGAGAGAGAGAGAGAGAGAGAGAGAGAGAGAGAGAGAGAGAGAGAGATTTTTTCAAACCCAAAAAATCCAAGGGGGGCCTTTTTTTGTGAAAAATTATCCAAAAATAGAGAAAATTGGAGAAAAAATCCAAAAAAATGCCAAAAAAGTCTGAAAAAAATCTTGTAAAATTACTTACAGGGCTAGGCCAATTTTCTTACTCAAAACCACAGAGAGTTTCCTTTATTTCTCCTATTTGGCAAGAAAATGACATCGAAAAAGGATAAAAAATGCTAGAAAAATGCTAAAATGCTAGAAAAAATTCCTAAAAATACCCAAAATTTTTACTTTTGCAGAGGTTATGAAATTCCTTCTAGGTTTGCTAAAAACTCAAGGAAAAAGCATGAAATTGATAAAGGAAACTACTAAAACTGAGCAAAATGAAATGAGAAAGCTATGTACAACTTGGACAGATTTTGCAGTTCCAGGTGATCCATTCTTCTTCAAGTGTGTTGGTGGTAGGCCTTCAGCCTTGATATGTTGACCAGTGGCAAGGCTTCTCCTTTCAGTGTCTCTAACTCCACAGCACCCCAATTCAGCATTGTTTTAACTCGATAAGGTCCTTCCCAGTGTGGAAGCCATTTTCCTCTCACTTGTGTTTGAAGATGAGGTCTATGGAGAAGAACTAACATGCCTGGCTCTATGTTGTTGTTCCACAGATTTTGATCACGTGCCTCCTTCCTCCTCATCTGAGTTTCTAACAATTATTTTGTTGCTAGTAAACGAATCTCCTCCACTTTATGCAGTAGTCCCAGCCTCTGAGAGATACCACAATCTTTCTTTCCCTCCCAGCCTCTGAGAGACACCACAATCTTTCTTTCCCTGCATGAATGCCACTTTAGGGGATCCATGTAAAAATTCAAAGGGCTCAATTGGCAATATGCCATAAACCAGTTGGAATGGAGAATATCCGGTGGCCTCTTTGTAAGCTAACATGTATGCCCATAGGGTACCTTAAAAAGCAATGCCCCAGGAAGTAGGCTATAACATACATTCCTTCCTTAACATGGAAATTAATACCTTATTTGTTGACTCAGCCTGTCCAGTAGCTCTTGGGTAGTAGGCACAAGAGGTCCTATGTAAAATTCTATACCTGTTGAAAATTTCCTGCAGGACCTTATTCACAAAATGAGAACCTTGGTCTGTACAAATTTCAAGTGGACATCCAAACCTGCAAATGATGCTACTGTAAATGAAATCAGCCACAGTTTGGGTGGTGCAGTCAAGTGATGCAATAGCTTCAGCCCATTTCGTCGCATAGTCTGTGGCTATCAATAAATACTTGTCTCTTTTAGGAATGGATGGAGGGTAGATAGGCCGTACAAAATCTAACCCCCACTTCTCAAACGGTTGCCAAGACGTGGAAATAATCAAGGGGTTATGCCTCTGCTTGGTGGGCTTAGGGCCACACCTCTGGCAAATATCACATGTTTTTCCCCAGTCATCATCATCTTTGAATAATGTAGCCCACCATAAACCAGCATCAAGGATCCTTTTACTCATAATATGCCCTGGAAGGTGCCCACCACCTATTCCTTCATGTGCAGATTGAAGGACTTCCCTCACTTCTTCTTGTTCCAAGCACTTCCTAAACCTGTCATCCTTTCCCTGTCTATATAATTTATCTTCAATGAAGGTATACGATCTACTCTTGATTAGCAGTCTCTTCCTTTGCACAGCACTAGCCTTTTCTGGATACACACCAGTTTTAATAAAATTCTTGATATCACAATACCAACCTTGAGCTTGTACAACGAACAGATTAGCATCTGGAAAGTCATCATTGCTTCCACTAGCTTGATCCATCACATTGATTCTAGATAGGTGATCTTCCATCACATTTTCTTTACCTGGTCTGTGGACTACAGAAAAATAAAACTCTTGGAACAACAATAACCACCTCCATATTCTACCAGTGGCTTGTGGTTTGTTGAGAAAGTATTTTAGTGGTTGGTGATCCGTTATAATAACAAATTTTACTCCCAGTAAGTAATGACGAAATTTTTGGACAGCAAAAACCATGGTTAAGGCTTCACTTTCTATGGTGCTGTAATTCCTTTCAGCCTTAGTCAAAATTCTACTGGCATATTGAATTGGCTTGTCCACCTTAAATTCTTTACTGGGTTGTGTCAAAACTGCCCCTACTGCATAGGCACTGGCATCTACATGTATATGAAAGATTTTTGACCACTCAGGTGTGATAAAAATGGGAGCAGACACTAACCTTGACCGTAATGTTTGATATGCTTTTTCCTCCTCTACTTCCCATTTAAAAGGTATTTCCTTACCTATAAGTCTAGCCAGTGGTCTGGCTATCTCTGCATACATTTTTATAAACCTTTTGTGGTATCCAGTATGCCCCAAGAAACTCTAAATCTCTTTAGGAGATTTGGGTTTAGGCAACTTTAATATAGAAATGATTTTGTCAGGATCTAGGGCCATACCTTTAGCCGACACCACATTTCCTAAGAGAGTTCCTTCTGTCACAAGGAAATGACATTTGTTTGGATTGAGCTTTAGCTTAGTCTCCCTTCATCTCTTGAAAACATTCTACAGCTGTCGCAAGTGATGGTCCAAACAATCTAAAGGAGTCTCCTTCTGAGAACCTGAACACGAAGAGAAGTCATCCATGAAGATTCTAAGTGATTCCAGCAATAAGGGGCCAAAAATGAGATTGACCGTTCTGTTGAAGGTGGTTGGAGCATTTTTGAGCCCAAATGGCATTTTTACATACACATATGTTCCCCAAGGTGTGATAAAAGCAGTCTTTTCACGGTCCTCTGGGTGTATTGATATTTGATTCTAGCCACTAAAGCCATCCATAAAGCTATATAATGCATGTCCAGCCACTTCTTCAATGACCTGCTCTACAAATGGCATTGGGAATCCATCTGGGATTGTCACCTTGTTGAGTGCTCTAAAGTCAATGCAAATTCTGATTTTATTGGTATTCTTCTTTGGCACTATAACCATAGGTGAGAGCCACTCTGAGTGTTCCACAGGAATAATGATTCTTGCATCCTCCATCTTTTGTATTTCTACATAAACAGCTTCGGCATATTTTGGGTTGAGTCTATAACTCTTCCCTCGTATTGGTTTGGCTCCCTCAACCAGAGGGATTCTATGCTCTCCATAATTGGCAGGCACTCCTTTTAAGTCTTTATAATGCCAGGCAAAAACATCTGTATAATGGGTCAAGAATGATCTTACCTTTTCAAGGAGCCCTGGGTGGTTCCACAACCAAGTGGCCACCAACACTGGCCGATTATTGTCTTGAGTGTCTAATTGTATTTCTTTGACATGATTTCTTTCTACCATATTATCTTCGTGCTCATCTCCTTCCTAATCTTCTTCCACTAGCTTTTCGTGCATTGCTTCATAAACAGGGGTATTTTGGATTTCAATGTGTTCCTCTTTGTCCTGCATCCATCCTGCAGGTATTTCTTGAATTGGGAAAGAACACTCTTCACTAGAATCTTTTACCTTGCCTTTAGCTTTAGTAACTTCCTTATCTGTGGTTGTCATATCCTCCTCTAAGTTGTATTTGTGCCCCAATCATGAATGACACTTGCATGTCTCAGCCATGGTCTTCCAATTAAGAGGGGAAATCCTCCTTCAACTCGGGGCAATCTTAAAACCACAAAATCCAGAATGAATAGATTACCTTGTACTTCAAGTGGAACTTTTGGGATCACTCCCAAGGGCCTTACTTTGCTCTGATCTGCCAAAGTAACAGTGAAATTTGCAGGCCTTGAAGGGTGGAGTCCAATCTTTTCCATTGTATGTTCAAGCATCAAGTTAACGCCAGAACCACCATCCACAATAACTCCTTGAAATTCATGACCTTTGAGAGATACTATCAGCCGAGGACTTTTATAATCTGTAAGGGGTGCTTCCCCTACAATTTTTCCTTTATGTAAAATAGCATTCTTTGCTACCAAACTTGTAGTTGAAGCCTCATCAATTATCTGCAATAGTTCTGACCTGAATTTCCCATCCATATTTATTAAATAAAAAATACTAACCTCCTTTTTCATGGATTTGAGAAGCTTTGAAGCCTCTGATTCCTTAAGAGCATGGGCTCCAATTGACTTACCAAACTCCTCCTGAGCCCTGTTAAATGCATGCCCAATGGCATCACTGGTACATATGGGATCTCCTTTTTGCCTTGTATTTGCACATGCAATGGCCTTGTCTTCAGATGTCTCTTTGTCTTTGTTCAATCCATCAATTCTTGGTTGTTGAGCTATATCTACTTGAGCCTTTCCTTTATTTCTTGTTTGCACTGTAAAAGAGTCTATTTCTTCTAGCTGCACCACTCTGGTAGATGGTGATGGCTCATTGACCTGATCTAACATTTCTTCTTTGTGTACATAAATCATTTTAATATGGGGCCCAGATGAAGAGGCTTGATTCTTAGGACAACAATTTGTATAGTGGTCTCTGGCCTCTGGGCAGTTTTTGCAAGGAGGGGTATTTTCTGGTAGAGTGCACCTACTTTGATAGTGCCCACATTCTCCACATCTGAAACAAATGATTGGCCTTCTAGGCCCATTTGCAAAGTTATTCCTCTGTCTAGGGTTGTAAGTGTTACCTTGATTGGGTGCAGCAGCCATCACATTTGCTGGTGGTAGGGGTCCTCCTTGTGTCCAATATGTTGTTGCAGGCATTCCTCTTGATTGGCATTCCTGAGCCTCATGGCCAACTTTCGTGCATATTTGGCAAGTCACACTTAACAGAGGACATTCACTTACTATATGCCCTTGCTTACTGCACATGGAACACCAAAGTCCACTCTTGATGCCACCCCCTTTGAGTTCCTGTAGCTCCTGTCGTAGTTGGGCCAATTCCTCTACTTGGGCCTCCTCCTCCTTTTGGAGCTTTAATGCTTCAATCTCCCTTCACAACTGAGTAACAACATTCTCCTCCTCTTTGTGGGGCTTATTCCTTTTTAAGCCCTCCAGCTCCTTCCTTAGCTGGATTACTGGATCCTCCATCTCTGTAGAATATGGTAGTTGAGAAGAAGTTGCTCCATACTATTGCCTTATCTGTTCCAATCTTGTAGCTGTGTTGATGAATTCCTCTATGGAGGCTGTAGGCAACACTAATTCTTTGATTTTGCATTGGGTGGCCACTGGAAGTGGCTTAGCTAACCATTTATTAACAAAAAAATCATGTGGTGGGTCTGGTAATTTAGCCATTAGTGCCTTGGCCCTAGTCACAAACTCTGGGAACTTTTCTCCTGGACCCAATCTCAAATTTTCTAGTTCTTCTATGATGATCTCTGCAGTATTTCCATGTTGAAATTGATTTTTGAATGCTCTTTCATTAGGTCCCAAGTTGTAAAATGGTTCTCCGCAAACTGGCTGAACCATTTATCTGCTAATCCTTCTAATGTGGCAAGGAAGAGTATCAAAAAGGCATCCTCCCTACCCATTAAGCCACTAGTTTTGCATAGTGCCAAAAACCTCCTAGTATGCTCGTCAGGATCCTCTTCAGCTAGGCCTTTGAAATAAGGAAATTTTATACTCAATCTTGATAGTAAGGTTTCCAAGTCTAACTGACCAGCCATGCTCCTTACTGATGAAGTTGATGAAAGTGGACTAGATGATCTTCTAACAGCCTTCCTTCTTGTTTGCTTGCAGGTGACCCTCAATGTTTGGGACCGGGTTGCGGTCATGGGCTGTTCATAGTCCTCTTAGTATGAGTTAATTGATAAGAATATGTACCTCTTAGTCCACTGAAGTACTACTATCGACACTTGAGTATTGCTTCGCCAACTGCAATATATCTTCTCCTATGCTCAAATCTCCTTGGACGTCCCACCGGGCATGCCAAATTTTGTTGGGGGATTCTTGGACAAGAAGGGATTTGAGTGTTTGTAGGAGAAAAGGGAAAGGAAAGAAGAGAAAATACACACTGGAAACCTCTGTCGATTGATTATAATAATACAATTACAATGGGGATGCACAATACACTGAAATGCTTCTATGCAAAATCCCACAGAGTGTTCAAGTACAAAATACCAAATACCCAAAGTCTTGTGAAGTCTTGTTGCTGCCGGACTCCTTTGCACCAAACCTCCACCTTCTCCAAGCCTGCACTTTTGCACACCTTGCACCAAGCTTCCAATAAGGGGGAGGGCTGGACACCTTCTGTCTGCACGCGCACACTGCAATGAGACCTTGGGATCCTTGGGGGACTAGCTTAGCACTTCTCTGCACACTTCCTTAGTCACTCTCCATGCACACCTTGCACTTCACTTCTCTGCGTCGCACACTGGTGTCTCTTGCACTTCTCTCTCTTGCTTCACTTAAACTATGCTTCTCTTGCTTACACTCAGAATAGTCCAAGAATAGTCCTTGCCTTGATTTTAGTGTGTCGATTCACGTATGCTCCTAACTGCAAGAGTATCTTGGTGCTCACTTTGATGTCCCAAGAATGTCTTCACAAGTGGGTAGCCAACGACTCCCTGTTTTTTCCTGTAGCGACTTTAGACTAAAACCAAAAATTTTAATTGGGGGGCTATACTTTCACTTCTGCGTACGCTGGCCGCTTCACATACCTTCACATTTTCCTTTTAACTCTTCAAATGTGCACATAAGGGAGGGTTCACGTGAACCTTCCAAAACACTTTAAAAATACTTTGAACCTTAGGGAAATTAGAGAAATACCTCTGCAACTTGCAACCCACTTTCTCCAATTTACCTTTTGTGGACAATTAATTGTGCACTACCTGTGCACTTTTACACCTGCACTTTAGCACTTTGACTTTGCACCTGTTGACTTTGACCTTGACTTTATTGACTTTGACCTTGACTTTATTGACTTTGACCAATTTGACTTTGACCTTTTTGACTTTGATTGTGGTTGACTTTGACTACAATTGACTTTGACCAATATGACTTGTATGGGCTCAACAGTTAGTACTTGCAGTTTTGTGAGATTTTGAGACTAGCCATATGCTCATTTTGCAAAGGATACTCTAGCAATTTTTTTCTAGATTTTTGGGTTTTTTTTCAAACATACAATGGTTGATTTACTCCTTGATACACTTATTGGTGTGAGCACATTTATTCTCACAAAATCTTTCTGGTTGGTCATTACTGTTCATTAATTCATTTTTCTCGAAATATTGCTGAATTCTCTCCCAAAATCTGACACTTGGTCATTCTTCTTTGAGCCTTAGTGGTGTTTGGACTCTTCTAGCTCCATTATCATTCTATTCAATTGTCTACCATCATGGCATCAAAGGTCTCAAGCATGTCTAGTGGATCAGGATCTAGTGCCAGTGCCAGTGTTCTGAGGAGGAGCTATAACTTGCAAGGCAAAGACCATTTTGAGATCCAAAAATTTGATGGCACAAACTTCACTCTATGGAAGAATCAGATTAAAGATGTGTTGATTCAAAGGAGGAAATGGAAGAAGCTTGCTAACATGGATGAAGATGATTGGGATGAGTTAGATGAAATGGCCAAGTCTACCATTCACTTGTGCTTGGCAGATAATGTTTACTTTACAGTATTAGATTGTGAAAGTGCAAAGGAGCTTTGGAAAAAGTTATGCAATACATATGAAAAAAAGACGGCATCAAATAAAGTGTATCTAATGAGAAAGTTATATGAACTTCGCATGAAGGACACTCATAGTGTTGCTGCTCATCTAAATGAGTTTCATGCTATATTCTCCCAATTAGAGGCTCAGAAAATGGTTATGGATAATGAAATGAAAGCAGTTGTGTTTTGTATGCACCTTGCCATCATCATGGGATATGTTTTGCCACTACAAGAAATAGGGGGGCATAGCGACACCCCCGAATTGAAAAAAAAACGAGCACCGTCGCTTATGCGATGCTAGCATCACATAAGCGACGGTGCTATTTTCAGATTTTTCTTTTTTTTTTTTTACGGGCATTCATCGCATAAGCGATGCCTGTGTCGCTTATGCGACGCTAAATGTGTGTGTCGCTAACTAGCGACATTATTTGTGACATTGGCAAACTGGATAGCATCACATATGCGACGTCCTGTGTTCCAGAGCGTCGCATAAGGACGCTCTCGAATGTTAAAAAAAAAATTTGATTTCTCCCGGCACATTTGTGCCGAGATTTGGACGCGAGAGAAAGAGAACGAGAGAGAGAGAGAGAGAGAGAGAGAGAGAGAGAGAGAGAGAGAGAGAGATCGTTGAAGCCAGGTATGCGCACCCACACACACACTTACACACACATACATATGCATACACACACACATATACACACATAGACACACACACACATACACATAGACACACACACATACACACACAAATACACACACATATACACACATACACACATAATGTTGCATACACACACATATACATGCATACAAACAGATATACATGCACACACACATATGCATACATAATGCACATGTAGACATACACATACATAATGCATACACATGCACACACATATACACATACACATACACACACAACCACACATACACACACACACATACACACACACATACACACACACATACACACATACACACACATATATGCATACACGCACACACATAGAGAGACATGCACACACATACACATACACATACATGCATACATATGCATACATAATGCATTTGCATATGCATACATACATACATACTTACATGCATACAAACACATATGCATACATAATGCACATGCATACATACACATACATAATGCATATGCATACATAATGCACATGCGTACATACACATACATAATTCATACACACACATATGCATACATAATACATACATAATGCATACACACATATGCATACATACATGCATACACATACACACATAGACACATACACACACATAGACACATACACACACATAAACAGATTCACACTCATAGACACACACAC
Organism: Ceratopteris richardii; assembly: GCA_020310875.1. Lineage (NCBI taxonomy): Eukaryota > Viridiplantae > Streptophyta > Polypodiopsida > Polypodiales > Pteridaceae > Ceratopteris > Ceratopteris richardii. Next base: position 123,751,382 of record CM035412.1, on the reverse strand, counting down.
ATACACATAGACGCACACACACATACACACACATATACACACACACATACACACATAGAAACATACACACATAATGATGCATTCACACACATACACATGCATACACACATACACACACATATACACACATATATACACACACATACACACACATATATGCATACACACACACATAGAGAGACATACACACACATACATGCATACATATGCATCCATAATGCATATGCATATGCATAAATACATACTTACATGCATACATAATGCACATGCATAAATACACATACATAATGCATACACACACATACACACACATATGCATACATACATGCATACACATACACACACAGACACATAGACACACATAGACATACACACACATAAACACATAAACACTCATAGATGAGTAGCAACACATACACATAGACACACACACATACACACACACATATACACACACACATACACACATAGACACATACACACATAATGATGCATACACACACATACACATGCATACACATACATATGCATACACATACACACATACACACATACACACATGCACACACATAGACACATACACACACATAAACATATACACACTCATAGATACACACACATACACATAGACACACACACACATACACGCACACATACACACATAGACACATACACACATAATGATGCATACACACACATACACATGCATACACAGATACAGACACATATACACACACACACATACACACATACACACACATATATGCATACACACACACATAGAGAGACATACACACACATACACATACATGCATACATATGCATACATAATGCATATGCATATGCATACATACATACTTACATGCATACATAATGCACATGCAAACATACACATACATAATGCATACACACACATATGCATACATAATGCATACACACACATACACACATATGCATACATACATGCATACACATACACACATAGACACATACACACACATACACACATAGACACATACACACACATAGACACATACACACACATAAACACATACACACTCATAGACGTGTAGCGACACATACACATAGACACACACACATACACACACATACACACACACACATACACACATAGACACATACACAGATAATGATGCATACACACACATACACATTCATACACACACATATGCATTCATACATGCATACACATACACACATAGAAACATACACACACATAGACACATACACACATACACACATACACACACATAAACACATACTCACTCATAGACACACACACACATTCACATAGACACACACACACACATACACACACATATACACACACACATACACACATAGACACAGACACACATAATGATGCATACACACACATACACATGCATACATACATACAGACACATATACATATACACATACACACACATATATGCATACACACACATAGAGAGACATACACACATATACACATACATGCATACATAATGCATATGCATATGCATACATACATACTTACATGCATACATACACATACATAATGCATGCACACACATATGCATACATAATGCATACACACACATATGCATACATACATGCATACACATAGACACATACACACACATAGACACATAGACACACATAAACACATACACACTCATAGACGCACACACATACACATAGACACACACACATACACACACACATATACACACACACACATGGACACATACACACATAATGATGCATACACACACATACACATGCATACACACATACATACATGCACACACATACACACACACACACCTACACACACATATATGCATACACACGCATAGAGAGACATACACACACATACACATACATGCATACATATACATAATGCATATGCATAGGCATACATACATACTTACATGCATACACACACATATGCATAGATAATGCACATGCATACATACACATACTTAATGCATACACACATATGCATACATAATTCACATGCATATGCATACATACATGCATACACATACACACATAGACACATACACACACATATACACATACACACACATATACACTCATAGATGCACACACATACACACATACACACACATACATACAAACACACATACTTAATGCATACACACACATACACGCACATATGCATACATAATGCACATGCATATGCATACATAATGCACATGCATATGCATACATACATGCATACACATACACACAGACACATACACACACATAGACACATACACAGGCATAAACACATACACACTCATAGACGCACATACATACAGATAGACACACACACGTACACACACATATAGACACACACACATACACACATAGACACATACACACATAACGATGCATACACACACATACACATGCATACTTACATACACACACACACATACACGACATACACACACACATGCATACATACACATACTTAATACATACACACATACATATATACATGTATATATATATATATATATATATATATATATATATATATATATATATATATATATATATATATATATATATATATATATATATATATATATATATATATATATATATATTTCTAATCCATTTTGTTTTATATGTTAGGTATTATGGATCCTAGTAGAGAGAGAAAGGTGAAACTCATTCTCATAATAAAAAGTCTTATGAGAGCAAAAGTTCCGTCTGATACTCTAGGGACCATCATGCATGATTACTCAGAGATGTCTGATGATGAGCTGGACTATATGATCCATATGCTTACCCAATGATCAGAGGAGGGCTCTTCTGCGGCTCCACATGCAGGAAGAGAGCTATCTGCTCAAAGGTATGTTTTCTTTTCATAAATGTTTTTAAGATATTATAACATATATTTTTATTATCTATTTTTATTATAACATATATTTTTATCTATCTATTTTTAGGACACCTATACCACCTCCAGATCATGATAGCAGAGTAGAGTTTCCTATGAGGACTGCATAGGCACCTTAGGACTAGAGTGTGATATAGAGCCAGAGGGGAACATTGTGTACATAGGGAATGGATTGGAGTTCAAGAGAAGAATGCGGGCATTATGCGACTCTTACCTGCGCCTTGTCCACTTACTGTGGAAGTAAATATAAATTTTACATATAAATTGAAATAAATACCTTCTATTTTATTCACATTATTTTTTCTATTTTTGTAGTGAGCATGGTGAGAGGGATAAAAAATACGTACTTAGTTCACTTGAGACAGAGTTTGGGGAAGGATGCTTGCATAAGTGGTGTCTAAAAGAGATGTAGACACTTATGGCTCATCGTCGCGATAATGCACGGTATGCACTGCTTGTATGTATATATATATATATATATATATATATATATATATATATATATATATATATATATATATATATATATGAGGATATGAGTATGTGTGTTTATGTATGTATGTATGTATATGAAAGAGAGAGAGAGAAAAGAGTGAGACTAGAGGTACAAATACACGCATACACACACATATACATCATACATGAACATTTACACACGTATACACATACATGCACATTTATATATACACACACATACATGCACATTTTTACACACAAATACACATGCATGCAATTACACACATATAATGAATACACATAGACACATACACATACTCTCATACATGTACACATACTCACATACACATACACATGCATAATCATATGTACACACACATAGACTCATATAATCATGTTTACATGCATATATACATATACACATGCATATATACACACACACACAACACATGCATATGCACATATAGATACACATATATACACAACACATGCATACGCATAACTAAATAAATAAATAAATAAATCCTATTTCAAAAATCCTAAATTGAAAACACTAATTTCGATATTAGGGTTTTAAAACCCCTAATTTAAAAACTCTAATTCAACCTTTTAGCCATATGTTTGAAGTATATGTACACATTGCATCTATTCCTCCAACGTCCTACTAGAGAGATGTCTCTCCTCCTAACCTTATGCCTCTATATATAGCTACTCAAATCAACGAGGATCATAATATATATAAAGATATATACACATCATGTAGATAAACATACATAAATATAAAATGGATTAGATATATTATGCATCACACATGCATGCCTAAATGCACACATAAATATATATATACATGCATACATATTTACATGTACACATTTACACATAGACACATATACAAATATACATGTACACATCACATATACATGCCTACATGAACACATAAACATATATATATACATGCATACATATTTACATGTACATATTTACACATAGACACATATACATATATACATGTACACAATTATAAACACTTGCATATATTACATGAATACATGAATATTTTACATAAATGCATATGCATATATACACATATGCATACTAATACATGTATATATATATCACATACATGCAAACACATACATATACATGAAATACATATATATGCATACTAACATATGTATAAATATATAATACACATGAATACACACACATATGCATACATACATGATAAAAATTTGCTCCTCGAAGATAAAGCTATATATAAAATAATTAGGCATACCCCGGATCTTCATGTTCTAACTTAAAAGAACATGATTTCATCTCTCTAGTAGGATTCATGGTTATTCAAGTTAATAAAAAAATCTATTATCTGATATCCATTCAGAAGCTTCAAGTTATTGATCGATAACTAGAGTAGAATTTACTATCTAATCTGCTCATATTTTTTCATTATTGCCATCATTTTGGTAAGACATCAATATAGTCCCATCTTCATTATCCTTATTGATTTCATTTATTACTTCTATTGTTAAATCTATGCTCTCATGAATCACATCATCTATTGATGGATTAATAACTATTTCTGGTAATTCCTCTTCCTCATCAGTAGAATCAGCATGTAGAGAATTATCCTCTTCATCAAAAAGATTAGTATCATTATCACGTATAATGATTCTAATTTCTCTTTCAGATGTTTATGTACCAGTATCTGATGCTGAATCATCAAGAGGACTTTCTTCGATCTCTCTAACAATAAACTGTTCAAACAATGACCTACCTCAAGGTTGCACATGCATGACTTGCCACCAAGGATGAGCATTGGGGTTTTTATAAAACAATGCTTGTTCAATATTCCTAGGAAGAATATATGGTTCTTTAGTAGGTCGCATTACCTTGGAAGAATCAATTGCCCAAAACCTAGATAATTCCTTTCTTAATGTGGAATTACTACCTTTATACTCGGCTCGAAACCAATCAACCTTTAAAATGACCTATCAAAATATATGACAACAAAAACCCATTATTATGTGCTTAAAAAAATAACTAACTCTTTCATAAAAAAATATAAACTTTTTTCTACCTGTTTGAATGTACAAAATGAAATTTCGTAGATACCAACAATAGTTCCTACGTAACCAAGTTCGCCATCTATAAGTTTCGTGTCTTTTGAGGTAGCACATGATAGTTGCTTGAAAGAAGCAACAATACTAGAATCCTCTGTTTTACATAAAGTATCAATGGTTTTGATTCTAATATGCTGTCCAAAAGCCCACATATTAGTGAACATTCGAGCCTGCAAAATAAATTCAATTAGTAAATAGAAAATAATATACATATATGAAAAAAATAAAATATTATTTTAATAAAATTACCTTTCGTTCACAACCTATCATTAACTCTCTTTGCTCATCTGAGATTTCTTCATTATTTGCGTTGGCGCGTTGCAAACGACTATATAGCCAATCCGTGATGAGGAAAGGAGCTCAAGGAAGAAAAAAACAGAAGAGTAACAAGCATTTAAAAGAAAATAAGTATAAAAAATGGGGCAAAAGTATGCATGCTAATGATTCAAGTACTACCTTGAATCATGCAAAAATCAACAAGATTATTTTAGAAAATGTAATGCATTGTAAACGCACTAGTGTAGCAATAGAAGCAACTAAATTGACTCGTGTGTCAATGCTTAGGGCACAACTATGAAATGTAATATTACAATCTTAATTCCAATGGGAACCAACCTCCTCACATTTTGGCAAAAATGGAGATGCAAGCCAATCTGATAGCACTATAGGCTATGCCATTGGCTACACCACATTGTGAATGAGGTCTCACAATGCAATAAAGGACATGCCAAAAACCACGAAAATTTCAATGGTCACGGGGTAGTCAATGTGCCTTGCATGTACTACAAATTCATGGGGCACTAAGAAGGCCCAATATGCTAGATTTTGGTGTGAGCATTAGATAGAGTAGAGATTCCAATCCTCAATACACTGCCTAACACACTAGCAATAAGTATGTCAAAGGATTTCAGATGAAGCATATGATGTAGTCCAACATGTTGATCATTAAGCAAAGTGAGCCAATAGTGAAGGATGAAGGGAAGCAGATGAAGCAACTCAAAAGGAGATCTTTTTTAGTTGAATGTGAATGAAGCACTTGTTATGGAACTTCAACATCTACTATAGTGCTAGCTATCATCAACGTCAAATCAAAGATAGAAGATATAAAGGAAAATCATAAGGAAGAAATGTCAAATAACTTGATTGATTGGAATGCACAAGAGGAGGTGTTGAAGGAAGTTTTGGACACTTTTCCTTAGTGCCACTCAAATATCTCAACATCATCTTGATCGCTTCCCAATATTTCTTGCTAGGATTAGGCATATATATGCTCACAACTCCCACTACAAATGCAATGTCTGGTCTCGTGGCTACCATAGCATACATGAGACGACCTAGTACTAATAGCAGACCGATAGGGAATTTTGGTCATGAATTCCTTTTCCTCATCAGATTTGGGGCAATCATCCTTGCTCAATTTCACATATGTGGGTAAAGGTGTACTCAATGCCTTCCCACCCTGCATATTGAATTTGTGAAGTAATTTGGATATGTAATCACTTTGAGACAAGTAAATGCATCTTTTACTCCTATCACGAGTAATGCGCATGCCAAGAATATGTTTGGAATCCCCCAAATCCTTCATATCAAATGTCTTACTCAACTTTTTTTTGAGAATTGACAAGTCATAAGAGGACTTCCCTGCAATCAACATATCATCGACATAAAGTATCAAGCATATCAAGCTATCATCTGAGCATCTCTTTGTGTAGAGACAATGATCCTCATTGATTCAAGAATAGCCTTGAGACTTCATAAAAGCATCAAACTTTTGGTACCATTGTCTAGGGGACTGTTTAAGTCCATACAAGCTCTTCTTGAGCTTACAAACTAGACTTTCCTTGCCAGGAACTACATAACCCTCTGGTTGTTCCATATAGATCTCATCTGTAAGATCTCCATGCAAGAAAATAATTTTCACATCCTGTTGGAACTGAAGGACTCACAAGGCAAGGAAGCTTACGAAGGGAGTCAGAGAGAAGAGAAAGTACAAGCAGACAGAGCAGTCAACGACCATCTGGCAAGTAGGCCAATATTTTTTCAGGACATTAACGCATATAAAAGAGGTGGACACACGAGGAGAAGGAGCAAGTAGGGAGCTCCAGGAAATGTATGTCAAAATGTTAATAGAAACCCCTACAAAAATAGTGATTTTCATCACTAAAAACCATTGTAAATACCATTTCATATTTTTGTAGCTCCATTTTGTGCAAGCCAAGGAGTCCTTGAGCTTGAGGAGCTTTAGAAGTACCTACCTGTCAGTTTTCACATTTTTTAGACTTCATTTGAACCTCCAAATAGGGTAGAGAACTTAATTTTTAACTAGGCCGGACACTAGGTCTGGACACGGCCAAAACCTAGTCAAAAACTATAAATAGAGCTAGAGAGCTCATTTTTGGGGCTAGTTTGTAATTGATCTAAACTTGTATGAACATTTTGGAAGTAATCTAAAGAACTCCATTGCTCCTCACCCTTTGTCTTGCCTTGTGTGCGCGTGTGTGTATGTGTGTGCATGTTAGTGTGCTTCGCACTCACGCACTTGTGCCTTCACTTGCTCGAGGTCATCATACCATCCTCATGTATTCCCGGATTGACATTAAAGGAGGTGCTACTCATCACTGAGCTACACCAAATTTTGGCGCCGTTGCCGGGGATCGGACGAGCGTGTGATGGTAAGACGTAGATTTGAGACGTTGGCGTTGTAGGTAATTTCTTTACTTTCCTTATTTTTCTCTTTCTTACCTCACCACCGTCATCACCATCATCATCCTCACCATATCCGATCTCCATCTCCATCATCGCGGAAAAAAATTTCAGTTTTTTTATCATATCACCTTCTCCACCTCATTTCCCTCATTCCACTTGTGAGAGAGAGCAAGAGAGCGACTTGTGTGCTGTGTTTTTGCATGTTCTTTGAGCACTCTTGCAGGTACAGCTGTATCATCCCCTCCAGCACGCTACGCAGGTACGGAAAACTCAAAAACTGTCTCTGTGTCGCCGACCTCTATCGATCGCGATCGACAAAAAATTCGACCAATTGGTAAAACTAAGTGCACCACTAGGACAAGCACAAAGAGCACATTCCAAATCACTAAACAAAATTGAAAAATTCCATGTTTCTTTGTCAATCGCGACCGACACCATCGATCGCGATCGACAGCCACGATCGACAACATCTGTCAATCGTGATTGACAGACCCTGTCAATCGCGACCGACAGACCTGTCGATCGCGACCGACAGATCTCACGACCGACTGACTGCCACGTAGGATTCAGCCAATCGCGATTGACATCGTCGATCGCGACCGACTGAAAATTCACGATTGACACCAAAATTCGCGTTGCCACGTGTCCATCGCGACGGACACATCCCCGATTGATTGAAATCACGGCGAAAATCCCGGAAGAAGTGTCGATCGCGATTGATAGGACCCACGATCGACTCTGTCGATCGCGATTGACGTGTCGATCGCGATTGACGTGTCGATCGCGATTGACGTGTCGATCGCGATTGACAGGACCCACGATCGACTCTGTCGATCGCGATTGACGTGTCGATCGCGATTGACGTGTCGATCGCGATTGACGTGTACACTTAGCTTCTAGGTCTACCCAATTCCTAACTACATGCACAAGCACCGAGCACTTAATAGCCTACTAATCTCTCCCGAACCTCATGTTAATGTTGTAATGGGGACAAAAACGGTTCTATCTCGTCCTTTACAATGTTAACACTTGTTTCTATATTCTCACAGAATCAGGAGGCAAGAAGTAACATGGCAGATACGGCAGGAACTAGCTCCCAGGCAGGCACCAGCCCCCAAGTCGTGGACATTGAAAGCCTTCCCGTTGAGGAGGAATTGAAGGAACGACCAGTGGCATTGAGGGCATTACACGCCATACCGGTTCAGAATCCTCCACAGGGGCACACAATGCCGGTTAGCAAAAACTCACATTGGTTCAGTGATGTGGCAGGACCCCTAGGTGAAGGCACTTACATGTGGGAGGCCGAGATAGAATTCAATGGGCGCTAGGGCAGATATCACTTTTTCACCAGGGAATTTGAGAGACTGCAGAATAATGAAGGACTGAAACCTATATGGAAGAAGGCGGGACTCTATGATTACTTCAAATTCCAATTGCCAAAGCCCGATTTTCTAAGGTGCTCTAATTTGATTAGCACCCTCACTCCGAGCAAAGACAAGAAGGGATACAGCTCCTTTGTCCTCCCATCTCTCACAAGGGGCAATGAACTGAAGCGTTTCAGGTTGACTATCAACTTGGTAAGGGAAGCTCTAGACATGAAAGGTATGCACATTCCTACGGAGAAAGAGACTATGGTCCCCGACAATATGAAGAACAGGAATCTGACGAAATTAAAGGACATGGTGGCAATGACACCTACAATTGCCATTCACTTGCGAATGGTCATGCAGCATTTTGCATTTCCCGCTCAAGAGAGGTTCACAATGCCACCTAAGAAGATATGGTTTAGTCTATACTTGGCTGATGCCTTTGATTTGACAATCAACATGCCCCACTAGATTATCGACCAAATCCACTTGGCTCATCAAAGGTGGTATAAGAAACAAAAGTCTGTACTGTATGGATGCTGTGCCCTCACCAAGATTGTGTATAGATGTTTGGCTTATGATGTGCCAGTGCGGAGGGCATTAAATTGGACCAGGGTACAAGAATTCCAACGTAGACTATCAACCGTAGGACCGCCATCTAAGAAAATGAGAGGCGTAGTTCAGATGCCCTGTGCACAACCCCGCGGTGCGACATTGACACCAGAGACAAATCCACGACTTCCAAGGCGGGTACAACCCTTCACTATCAGATTACCAAGACACAGCACTGATGGACCAAATCTAGTGTTTCCACCTGTACCAACTGACCTAGAGTTCCCTCATGGATTCACTTTAGAAGACCTAATTGATGAGGAGGTAGCCAGAATCATAGAGGTTGTTAACGCGGAAGTCGAGGCAGAGCAAGCTAGTGGACAACAAACTGCTACAGACCAACCCCATCCCAGACAACCAGATATCGTCGATGTGGAGGGTGAAGAAGAAGAAGAACAAGAGGAGGAACATGATGGACAATTCGAGGAAGAAGAGCAGGAATATGATCAGGAGCTCTGCAGGTACTTGAAGGTGCTCCAGCTTATACGAAGGCATTGAAAAAGCTCTATGAAACCATGAACAGAGTTCAAGAGCAACATAGACTGTCCCTAGCAGCAGGCAAAGCCCTCATGAATCAAATCCTTGAGGACGAAGGCATAGACGAACAATACCGCGCCACTCTTGACATGATATCTGATGCTTTAGGAGTACCTGAGACAGTTCATACCGCCCTGGCACAATCATGACGAATGGAGCGACGATACGGCAGACGCCCCCCTCGATCAGGAAAGCAAATGAATGTATTAGTATCAAAACCACAAGGCACATCCACAACCACGGGCACCGCTCAACTGTCCATGATACTGAGGAAACCCATGTATGAAGTGCACCTCCGTCACCCCCTTTGCCACCCTTGCCTCCAACTCCACCACATTCACCTCCCACTACCAGTGTAACCACTACTATCACCGCCTCCGAGTCCACGACCCATACCGAAGCACAGACCATCAGTCAACCCACACAACCCACACAACCCACACACCCTATCTCCACCTCTTTTGTCTATATGGCCACTGAAATAGTAATTCTAATCGTAGCCACAGAAAATCTCATTCCCCGAATCGGGCAGCTCGTCTTCACAATTGCACACACCACTGTACACTTTCACCACTATCACCGCACCCACAATTCCAATATTCACAATCACTCCCACTACTGCCTCCACCGTTGATCTTATGGACATCTCACCCACCTCCGCACCTCTCCCTCCCCCCATACATCCACCATCTCCCATTCCCCCACCTCCCACTTCACCATTTTCTAGCACCGCATCCACACTTCCATTCCCCTTTCCCTTCCCTTCTGCATTCAACACCCTTCCTGCATCCACCCCTATTAATAATGTATTTAATAATATGCATCAGTGTATGTCACAACTACAATAGCACCACCAGCATCTTGATAACCAACATACGCGACTCTTTCGAAGCCATCAGGAACTTCAACTACGATTCATTGATCTCGAAAGGGAAAAGCGGCTACTACAACAACAGCATGCCACTTTACAGGAACACCATGAACAGTTAGTAGCCAATCCACCCTAGTCAGATGCAGAAGAAAGGAAACAAATGGATGATTTGCTGCACTCCCAGATAACGGAGAATCTCAAGCTCAGACGCAATCTGGCCCTCGTACGAAAACACATGTCTACAGCACTCGAAGAGAATAAACGGCTGCAGAAATAGAATGAAGAGAACTTGGAAGCAGCAATGGAGGGTTCCCCGCAGGAAATCGACCCAGAGAAATTCAAGGCCATTCCCTCAGAGAATATGCAAATTGTGTTAGAAACCCATAGAGATGACCTATTAAAGCAGCTGGCAACCCAGCATGAATCACCAAGCAAAGTCACAACTGCAGTTGACACATATGAAGAAGTCAAAAAACTCAAAGCAGAACTAGAAGAATTACGAAGTAAAGTCATAGAAATATTGAAAACACTTTCACTAAGCTACTCAAATTCTCTCCAAAAATGAAGAGCATGTTATATCATCTTAGAACTAGATAGTTAATCCACCTATACCATTCTATTGGTTGGGTAGGGATTATAAAAACATATTCCACTCTATTTTGGAGGAAAATTTTAAACACAAAAATCCACCCATTTTACTAAGCATAAAGGTACAAAGTATGTGTGCATATAAGAGGAAGTGGTTTGGACAGGGATTATGAAATATTCATCTTTCTTTATTAACAAGATGGGTTCTGATTTGAGAGATGAATCTAATAAGGAAACCTTAAAAAGCATCCATCTAATTTGCTAGCTTCATGCACAAGTGGTGCAAAGAGATGGAACGAGATAGCAATTTATCTAAAGTCACTTTGAATCCACTTAATTCACATGTTTGAGCTATGGAGATCTAGATGGCACATGGCTTAAATAAGGAAGTAGGCAGGGATGTTCTCTTCCACCCTTTTCATTCTTTCCATACTTTGCATTTGACCTTGTTCTTTTTCATATGCAAAACTTGATGGAACTTTGAATGATTCGGGAAAGGTGAATCAAATAATGTTGGAGTTAGACGTCTCTGGAAGCACACGAACAGCACAAGGAAGAAGAAGAAACTTGGAGCACAACACACAATATTGAATGTATTACTAGAGAATGTACAAAGATAAGTAGCCCATTAGGGCAATAGGCGTATATACAAGCCGGGGGAAAAAAACCTCCTAAAGAGGGAAAAAAGTGCGTCGGCGATCCTAGTGTGTTCACACACATCACTACCTAAATATATCAACAAATCCCCCCTGGGAGTGATGCGGTGAACAAGGAGTTGGCACTCATGTATAAGGAAGTGCCAAGCTATATGGAAATCACTCCACAAAAGGAAGTAAGCCCAAAGCTTTGCGGAAAGCTTCAAACTTCTCCCTAGGCAGAGCCTTCGTGAAAAGGTCTGCTATGTTCTCCTGCATGGGCACATATGCCAAGCTGATCTCCCCAGTAGAGAACCTCTCCCTGACATAGTGATAATGCACCTCAATGTGCTTAGTGCGAGCATGGAACACAAGGTTCCTCGCAACTGCCAATGCGCTCTGACTGTCAGTGAAGATGGTGGTGGCAGAAGACTGGCCAACACCCAAATCAGCCATAAGGCGTCTAAGCCACATACACTCAACAGTCACTGTGAAAGCTGCCCTATACTCAGCTTCACAACTGGAAGTGGCCACAGTAGGCTACTTCTTGCTCAACCAAGATATACATGAGCTACCAAGCATGAAGCAAAAATCACTGGTGGACACACGAGTGTCATAGCAACCAGCCCAATCTGAGTCAGAAAAAGCATGCAAATATGGCGGTAGTGATCCCCCCTTGGGATAAAACAACCCAAGTATCCGAGTACCACTCAAGTAGCGAAAGATGTGCTTAACCTCCTTCCAATGCGTGACCCTTGGGCAATGCATAAACCTGCTCATCTGTGAGACAGCAAACTGAATATCTCGCCAAGTAATGCATAAGTAAATCAAGCATCCAACAGCCTGCTGATAGAGAACAACATCAAATGCATCTCCAACATCATGAAGACTCAATCATAAACCTGTCTCCATAGGAGTGGCAATAGGCTTACAGTCTTCAAGGCCAAAATGCTGCAATAATGTGTCAATATATTTCGTTTGACACAAAGCCATTCCACCATCAACTTGCATAAACTGAATGCCCAAATAGTGATGCAAATGCCCCAAATCAGACATCTCAAATGAGGCATGCAAATCAGCCTTGAACTCAGCAATATGCTTCTCAATAGGACCATTGAGTAGCATGTCGTCAACATAGACAACAATGATCAGAAGCACATCATTAGCACGTGTAACATATAAGGTGCTTTCAGTTGGACTGATCTCAAAACCATGTGCAACCAGATAGGCATGTATCTTCTCATACCAAGCATGTGGTGCTTGCTTTAAACCATATAATGCCTTCTTTCTGCACAAAGCCACGAGGCTGAAAAACATACACTTCTTCATGCAACTCACCATTCAGAAATGTTGTTTTAATGTCCAACTGATGTACATTCCAACCATGATGGGCTGCAAGTGCACAAATGCTCCGAATAGTAGTCATACGGCATGTAGGTGCAAAGGTCTCTTCAAAATCAATGCCTCTTTCCTGTGCATAACCCTTTGCAACAAGCCTAGCCTTATACATGTCAACTGTACCATCAAGTTTACGCTTCAGCTTGTATACCCACTTAGTGTCAATGGCCTTCTTGCCAGGAGGCAAGTCATAGAAAGACCATGTAACGTTCTTCATTATAGCATCATATTTAGATTGCATAGCAGCCATCCAATTTTCTGAATTCTATGCTTCATCAAAAGAAACAGGCTCATTCTCATCACAGAGACTAGACGCAGCCATAGCATAGCAATCTGATGCAAAGGAGGCAGTATGAGAGCCTGAACGAGTATGATATGACAAAGGTGCATCTAATTTTTTATCACGCAAAGTGTGCACCATCCATTTTGGCATAGTTTTTGCCTGCTCAATATCAGCTCTCTCATGAACAAGTGCATCATGTAAATCTGCATCAGAAATGGAATGATCTACATCATCATATGAAACCTGCAAAAGCTGAGAAGTTGCCTCATTAGGACCAGCACTAGATTGTCCACCTGTAAAAAGAGGCATCAAAGTATCATACATGTCTTTGGAGCTAACAGATGTCTCCTTAGTACATGAAAGCAATGGCTGAATAGCATCTTCCACAAAGACAACATCATGGCTAACCAAAATGCGTTTAGTCAATGGATGATACAGACGATAGCCTTTACTTTCAGAACTGTACCCAACAAAAATACATTTTACTGCCTTATCGTCCAATTTTCTATGATGTTGTTCAGGCACTAGTGCAAATGCCAAACAACCAAAAACACGTAGATGAGCAACAGATGGCTTGCGGTCATGCCAAGCCTCATATGGAGTGATAGACTGCAGCGCTTTAGTGGGACACCTGTTCAATACATACGCTGCACACATGACAGCCTCAAGCGAGAAACTATGTGGTAAAGCTTAACTTTTGACCATGCACCTCGCCATCTCCATGAGTGACCTGTTCTTTCGTTCAGCAACTCCATTCTGTTGAGGTGTATAAGGCACTGTACACTGATGTTTTATCCCACGTTCAACCAGAAATGCATTAAAATCAGAAGACATATATTCCCCCCCTCGATCAGAACGGAGGGTGCCCATTTTACATGCTGAGAGATTTTTAGCCAAAACCAAAAACTGTTTAAAGCACATGAACACTTTGGACTTTGCTTTGAGTGGATATACCCATGCATGCATGGAAAAATCATCAATGAAAGTCACGAAGTAAAGGTAATTTCCAAAATAGGGTGTCTGCATAGGACCACATACATCACTATGTACAAGCTACAATTTCTGTGTAGCCCGAACTGAACCATCTTTTGGAAAGGAGGAACGCTGCATTTTGCCCATAATAGAGCCTTTGCATACATGTTTTCTAGGTGCCTCAAGCTTGGTTAAAGAAGATACCATATCAGATTTCTACAGGCGTAGCAAACTAGCAAAATTCAGATGACCAAAGCGTGCATGCAAAAGCTTTGCATCTGACATAGCCTGAGAATCATGAACTGCACATGCCGAATCATTCACAGATCTTTCATAGTCTATGAGCTTATACAGCCCACGAGATAAAATGCCAGAAGCAATAATAACATCGCCATTTGACAGATCATGAACTGTACATCGGTCATCAACAAATTTCACAACCAAGCCAATCTTGGCCAATGCGAAAACTGATAACAGATTCTTCTTGATCCTTGGCACAAATAAAGCATCTGAAAAAGTGAAAGAACTACCATCAGCAGTAGTCAAAATGATCTTACCAACTCCCATAACAGGATAAGAGTTGTTGGCGCATGTAACAGTATTCCCTATAGGGGCAAGCTCGAGTGAAGAGAAGAAACTGCGCTGCGAGGTAATATGTTTGGTCGCCCCACTGTCAAAGTACCAAACATCTGAGTCTACTGCAGACATGCACTGCTCATGAGAAGATGGGTCAAAACTGCAAATAGTAGTGAGCACTCATTCTTCTTCCTGCACAAGATTAGCAGACTCTATTTTTGGTGTAGAGGCTTCTACAACAACAATTCCAGCCTCTTTCTTCTTTGCCTCTTTTGCAGCCAGTTTTGGACAGTTCTTTATGATATGATCATTCCCTTTACAGTACTTACAAAACAATTTTTGCTTTTCTGATTTTTTCTCATCTTTGTCTTGGTTCTTCGAATGTGCAACATTTGCAGATTTCTACTTACTAGTAGAAGAACTCCATTTTCCTTTGCCCTTCTGACTAGCCAAGAAAGCTTGATCTGCAACACGCATAATGGACCTGTTCTGCCTGGACTGATCTTCTGGCAACAGAACAGAGACTAACTCCTCAAATGACAAGGCATTTGGATTGTCTTTCATCATCAATCGAAGAGTAGAAGCAAAACTCTTATATGAATCAGGAAGACCATTCAGAACGGTCTGCACAAGTGAGCTATCTGGTATAACCTCATCAGCAGAAATCAACTGTTCCTTCAAGTCTTTGATCTTTGTTAGGAAATTGTCCATAGAATCACCTTCATTCATGTGCTCACTCTCCAACTATTTTTGGAGGTAAGCAACACGAGCCTCATTCCTAGCTTGGTACAATGTGGTAAGTGTATCCCAAGCATCCTTAGTTGTTCTGCAAGAGCAAATATGAGGAATAATGGCACGTTTGACAGACAAAGCTATCAATGCATGTGCCTGGGCATCTCTGCCACCCCAACGAATTTGCTCTATAGTAGGTGCAGCAGAAACAGCAGCACGAACAGGAATCTGCACAATATCATCTTCGACACCATCTTCATCAGCTCCAGCACCTGTATTCGCAGTACCTGTTGTTATAGGTGTAACATGACGTCTTTCAACACCCTGCACAATGGTCCACAATCCTTTTGCAACCAATACATGTCGCATCATATAGGCCCATAATGGGTAGTTGGTACCATCCAACTTATCCTCAACAGCCAACATACGGAATACATCGCTGCTTTCAGCCATGGCCGGTGACTAAAATACCTTGATGCACAAAATTGACTGTATCTCAAAAAGTTGAATGGAATTGCCCAGATGAGTTTTGCTAAACCTGTAGCAGACTTCGGGATGCTTATACTGGCGAACAGAAACAAGTATATACCTTTGGCACAAAGAGACAAAATAGCCTGCACAAGCGCTACGATAGTGTGTTCGGAGGCCGAAACGAGCTCAAATCGTGATTTCGGCACCACACAAAAAGCTGTTTTGATCTCTGAAACACTCTGAGTATGCTCACCAAATTTCGTGCGAAGCTGAGACTGCAAACGGAGGAGTGTCGACGGCGCCCTAGATGAAGCGAGGACCTACTCTGATACCAATTGTTGGAGTTAGACGTCTGCGGAAGCACACGAACAACACAAGGAAAGAAGAAACTTGGAGCACAACACACAATACTGAATGTATTGCTAGAGAATGTACACAGATAAGTAGCCCATTAGGGCAATAGGCGTATATACAAGCCGGGGAAAAAAACCTCCTAAAGAGGGAAAAAAGTGCCCCAACGGTCCTGGTGTGTTCACACACATAACTACCTAAATATATCAACAAATAACACATGGATTCTCCTCTTTTAAAATTCAATCGAGATAGAAAGCAGCCTTTCAAATAAAGGCACTACAAAGAATACGGGCGCATAGCGACGGTTAAGGCGACACAATTTCATCCCTATAAAATTGCAAAATGAGTCGCAATGAGTGTCGAGCGTGTACCAACGATTAAACGACGAGCCAAACGACGTTTTTTTTGACGTGTGGCACAACAGGGTGTGCGATGCTCGCATAGAGCGTCGCTAACATGACGGTTTTAAACAGCGATGCTAAAAAATGTCGCTTATGCGACGTCAATTGTAGTGGTTTTTTCGACGCGTTAGCATCGCTTATAGGATGGTCTGCTGACGGAAAAAAATTAAAACATTGGAGGCTCTTCGATCGGTATTTTCATGCATCTGATCAAAGAGCTCTCCAACGTTCGCAATTGCGCTGCGCTTACGAGCTGAAACAAGTATATACAAAATTGTTGTTTTGCCTAAGCTCTCTCTTATTGTCTCCCTCTGTCTCTGTTTCTCTCTTTCTACATCTTTCTCTCTTTGAATTCTCTCTCTCTCTCTCTCTCTTATTGTCTCCCTCTGTCTCTGTTTCTCTCTTTCTACATCTTTCTCTCTTTGAATTCTCTCTCTCTCTCTCTCTCTCTCTCTCTCTTCTTTCTCTCTTTATTGCAGGTTATTCAAGAAGCTAACCAAGCAAAAAGTATGGCTAACTATTGTAAGTACAATTTCTATTCTTTGTATATCATTTGAATTGTGTTATTTTCATTAGATAGCATACTCACACTTATGGATATGCACTTATACACTTATACATGATGAAGAGGCACTTTTACACATATACACATGCACATACAAACACATATATACACACAGATACATGTGCACATACACTTAGACTTACACACATATACACATGCACATGCACAAACATTTCTACAACCACATAAAAATACTTACATGCATGCATTATTGCGCATATATATATATATATATATATATATATATATATATATATATATATATATATATATATATATATATATATATATATATATATATATATAGGCATACACACATTAACATATATGTAAATACATGTATATATATATATATATATATATATATATATATATAGGCATACACACATTAACATATATGTAAATACATGTATATGCACATCCACATGCATGCACATGGATGCAAATGGAAATGCATCCACATACACATGCATGTTTCATACATATACACATGCATATACATACATTATACACATATATACACATATATATGCACATACGTACACACACATATACACATGCACATACCTTCATATACACATATACATGCACATACACACATATACACATAGAGTTACACATATACATGCACATACATATACACACACATACACATGCACATACTCATACACACATATACACTTACACATGCACATGCACATACATACATATACACACACATGCACATACATACATATACACACACATACATATACACTTACGCACACACATATGAATGAATTAGATAATTAAAGTATTGAAACACATGCTTAATATAAACAATAATAACAATCAATAGAAAAAAACTCTTCATCACTTAATACCATAAACACAATTCAAAACATAACTGAAATGAAAAATATATAGATAAAATAAATATATATATATATCAATGTAAATACATAAAATCCAATGTCATAATCAAATAGAATCCTAATCATCATCATCATCATCATCAGCACCATCATGATCATCCTGATCATCCTCATCCTCATCGTCATGATCACCCTGTGACGATCGAGATCGTCCCTCCTATGTCTCTCTCTCCACCTCATCCATATCTATCTCTCCATAATACTCCCGTATTACATATAACAAACATAAATAAATAAAACAATTAAACCATTCATAAAAATAAAATAATTATATACAATTTAATAATACTCACAAAAGCATCAGGATGATCTCGTATATACTCGCTCAAATGCCGATATCCAAAATGTGTAGCATACTCGATCTCATGTTTCATAGGATTTCGGCCATAATCCTTTCGCTGCATTGAAACAAATAAAAAATATTAGTTGCTTGCATTTTAACGAAAATAAAAAAATATACTCACAATAACACATATACTTACAAATGTAGCTACAAAACCATTATGGCCCATTTGGCCTAGGTGCGATGTGCGGCCCGACTCCACTGTCTTCTTTGCAGCAGCCTGTTTGTTTAAGAAAAAGAAGTACATAAATTAAATATAAAAAATTACTAAAATATATAAAAATTATAAATATAAACTATTAATTTGTGTACCTTCTGCTAAGGAAATGACTCCTGAAGACGTAGCTGTCTACAAAAAAACTGCCACGTCTCAGGTGGTATAATAGGTCGCCTCTTATTTTTATCCACCATACAATATCTCATGTTAATTTAATCTACAAAAAAAAAAAATCAAAATACATACACATATATACACACACATACACATTCACATACACATACACATACACATACCCACATAAACATATACATGCAAACATATACGCATACATATATGTATACATATACACATATACATACATATAACATAAACACACATATACATATCCACACATATATATGTACACACACATGCATGCATATACATTCATTCATACAAAATACACGAATTTATCCCACAATAATGTGTAGTTGTGTATATGTGAATATGTGTGTATGTGTATATGTGTATATGTGAATATGTGTGTATGTGTAAATATGTATATGTGAATTTTTTGTGTATGTAAATAATCAGATTATTAATATCAAATACCATTATTTGTAGATTCTAATCAATCAGATGGAACTCCACCACCGTCTCCTCATCGTGCAATGACTATATACTGTAAGTATATCAAACATTTAATTTTAAATATATTTGATGGATACATAACTTATATTTTTTTTTGTTTATTATTATGTGCAGATTCTCATCAATTAGAGGGTACTCCACCACCTCCTACCCATGCAACGAATTTACATGTGTCCTCCGATAGGAATTATGATGAATTTTACTATCAAGAGCATATTATATGTTGGTGTAACTCTTGTTATGTCACGTATCGAAGACCGTGACTAGAATGTATTGAACATGAGGCAGAGTATGGTACTTTTGAGCGTGCACCATCACCTAGTCAATGTGAAATTGCTTGGGTATGTATTTTTTATATATATTAATGTCATTATTTTATTTAAAAACCATATACAAAATCAAATTACTATTGATATACAGGAATACTTGATCAATGATGATGATGATGATAATTTTTTTCATAATGTTAATATACCTCGTACACGTCATGGAATTGTTGTTCATCAATTACAAGCAGAGGTTTCTAGAACTCCTCTACCTCCTGGTTTAGAGATTGAAATGGCTGGAGATTATCCATTGCCAGCTCGTGATCGTTCTTTAGTACAAACATATGATAGAAGAAGATATGGAGGATGGAATAGAGGACCACTTCCTTTAGATGGAGAGGTTTTCAACTTTTGGGGTAATCCCTATATGATTGCACCATCCACTATTACTAATGCTAGTCGTGGTCTCTTTATTGTAGAGGATTTGTATGTGCCTCCGAACTCTGAAGTCACTCTTATGTCATTTTGTGGTCCTGTATATGGATGGGGAGATTGGCATCGACTTTCACGTTATGTTCAAAGCATGAGTACTTATGGAATATGCTTGAACGTAGCATCCCTTACTAGTAGAAGGATCTTACATGCAGAAAATGAAAGATTATATATTCATGGAAGACCTTACACACATGGAAATATAGCAGGTTTCATAAATAGTAGTCGAGGGTTACATAATAGTTCAAGGACTAATTGCACATTTGAGGAGCATGAAAATAGTCATGAATCACCATACATGAGTAGATGTATCAAGATACATAGTTGTCAATTCTATTACTACATTACATGCCAGTGATGAACTATTAGTGAATTATGGATGGCGTAGACCTCCAAGAGCACCTTTTAGCTAGAGAGAATAAAAATTTTCTATCCATATTTAATAACTTATATACTTAATTTTATATTTAAAGTTTACTTTTTTTTCATTTATGGAATACTAATGAATTTTATTTATATGTGTAGATTCCAACGTATGATGTTGATGATATTCCTCCACACCATTCACAATTGCTAGTAAGACCTCATTTATCAGAAGCTTCTATGAGGAGGCTACGCAAAAGTAATCCTATGGAATATGCAAGGTTGAAAGATCTATATTCAAAAGACGATAAGCACAAGATTTATGTGACAATGATGAAGATGATGGCATGGCATATTTTATTGAGGATTGGTATCAAAATGATAGTGAGAGCATTGATATTTCTAAAAATGAGAAATATCTTCGAGAGGAATGTCTAAAGCATGTATATGAAGGAAGTCGTTTGACACGCCTAAGTGCAAGCTTACTTATTCTCAATCTTCAAAATCGTTTTGGATGGAGTAATGTATCTGTTTCCACACTATTAAGGTATAATTTTCAATTTTCTATCTATTTATATATATATGCATAAATATGTATATATAAATACATGCATATATAAACATACACATAATATACATGGATGCATACACACATATAAACATACACACACATATACACACATACACATGTTATGAGAGTAAGGTCAAATTATACATACCTGTATCGAATGAAGATGTTTTGTCCATCTCGCCTTTAGAATTGTCCACCCAACCTTTAGAATCTTCTTGACACATATGTTTCTCCTATTTTAGTCGACCTAATACTTGTGCTACTAATTATACAAATATTAAATAGCAGTTACCAAGGAAGGTATTAAGCCACATGTAAAATGGGAGGAGCAAATTTATCTTGAAGATTTTGAAGGATGGAAAAATAATTTTAAATGATGGGTGAACAAAAAGTGTCCATTCAATGCAGGTTTTTATTCTTACTTTAGATAAGGTAAGAACAAGAACTTGAATTGAATGGACACTTTTTATCCGCCCATCTTTTAAAACTATTAATGCATCTTTCAAAATATTCGTGAAAATTTTGATACTCCCATTTTACATATGACTAAATACCCTCCTTGATAACTCCTATTTTATATCTATAAACAGCTTAGCAAGACAGGTATTAGATTGACTATAAAATGAAAAACTGCCAGACGATTCAATGGTCTAGATATGAAAATCTGCAAACCACAATATACAAAAAACAATCAAAAACAAAATCAAATATACATAGCTACACATGCATACATACATATACATACATATATACACATTCATACATACACATACATACATACACATGTATACATACATACATACATATACATATATGCATACATATACACATATGTATATATACATACATATACACCTATAAAACATATATACATAAATGTATACATATACACATACACATATGTATACGCATGCACATGCATATTCACATCCACATACACATACACATAAGCATACACATATATAAAATTATATGCATATATATATATATGTATATTTATTTATTTACTTTTTTTAATATATGTTTTTTTGATGAACTTACAAGTTATTATCTGAAAAGTTTTTACCAAGTCAAAATATTCTTTCTACCTCACATGATGAAATGAAGAAGATAATCAACAATCTTGGTATAGATTCTCAATGTACACATGCATGTCCTAACGATTGTATTTTATATAGAGGTGAATATGCAGACTCTTTGACATGTCCCAAATGTCAATCTCCTCTATATAAGGGGGAAGAAGGTAAAACCCCAAAAAAGGTATTGAGACATTTTCCATTGGCTTCACAGATTAGACATATGTTTCAAAGCCCCAAATTATCAAAGCTTTTGACTTGGGGACATGATCATAAAAGTACTGATGGAATAATCAGAATTCCTCATGATAGTGTTGCTTTTCAGCATATTGATTCTACATGGCCTGAATTTGCACAAAATCCACAGAATCTAAAGTTAGGAGTTGCATTAGATGGGGTTAATCCATTCTCCATGAAATCCAGTAAATGATCAACATGGCCAGTGGTAGTCAAAAACTACAATCTTCCACCATATCTTAGCATTAAAAGGAACATTTAATGCTTTAACTTTTAATCCGAGACAAAAGACAAGTTAAAGATAGGAATATATATCTTGCTCCTCTCATTGACGATGTCCAAGAGTTATGGAGAGGTATTAATGTCATTGGTGTATCGAAAAGCATCAATGAAAGACATATTACGGTTCGTGGTATTGTGGCTTGGACTATTCACGATTTTCCAGGATATGGTGTTTGTTCAGGTATTGATGTAAGTTTTTTATTCAATATTCATGTAAATAAATATGATTTAATATAATTATATATCATTTTCATGATGCAAGAATATCTAATAAGGGTTATAAGGCTTGTCCATATTGTGGTGATTGGTTGAGATCAATCTATAGTAAGAATCTCAACAAAAATATTTATCTTCGACATCGACAATTCTTGCCTGATGATCATCCATTAAGATCTAAAAGAGAAACGATACATTTTAATGGAAAGCTTGAAAGAGGTCAGTGTCCAAAACCTATGATGCCTATGGATTGGTATAAAAAATGGACAGATGGACCTTTGATAGATCTAGAATCAGAAATCTTTAGTGATGATTCAGATAATGAGTATGTGAAGAGAGGTAAAGGAAAATTGGCACTGTAGAGAACATATCAATATGATATTCTTTGGAGTATTGGAAAGAGTTAAAAGTATGTCATCCTCTTGATCCTATGCATATATTCAAAAATATTGGTTATTCACTATGGGATCATCTTCTTGGTTATGGCCAGTTTTTAATAGACATCGACAAGAAATGACTTATGCACTTGCTCCTTGGGTAATTACAACAAAAGAGATACAGACTGCCAACAATAGAATTCAATTGATTAAGACTCCTACAGGATATGGAGCATCTTTTCAAAACATGTTTACTATGGATGATAAGAGCTTATCTGGGTTAAAAACCCATGATTGACATAACTTTTTGAAACATATTTTACCTTTGGTTATCGATGGATGTACAACGAAAGGAGTACGAGATGTGATCTATCGTCTTGGATCACTTATAAGGTAATTATGATACTTTTATATTTAATATGTATGAATATTGGATATCTTTTATTTTTTAATTAACTTCTTTATAATTGTTTTTATGATATGTATAGGTGGATTACATCCAAAGAGATTGACAAAAACTTGATCTCACAAAAAAAGGGTGAATGCAAAGAGCTACTATGTTTGATGGAGAAAAAACTTCCTACTTCATTTTTTGATATTCAGGTTCATTGATTAGTCCATCTTGTAGATGAAATAGAGATTGCAGGTGTTGTCAACACTCGATGGATGTTTTGGGTCGAGCGATTTATGGGAATATTAAAAGGTTATGTGTGACAAAGAGCAAAACCAGAAGGATCCATGGCAAAGGGTTGGATGCTTGAAGAGTGCATGTATTACGTTAGTGAGTACCTTGAAAGAGTTCATGAAGAAGCTCCACGTGCATAAACCAATGAGTCTTCTTCAAAAATAACAGATGAGGTATTATCAGGTAAGGGAGCTCCATTCTTATTTACATTTCAAGAAAAAAATGATGTTTCTACTTTTGTAGCATATAATAGCGAATGCATGCAAG
The DNA here is from genome assembly GCA_020310875.1 of Ceratopteris richardii. Classification (NCBI taxonomy): domain Eukaryota; kingdom Viridiplantae; phylum Streptophyta; class Polypodiopsida; order Polypodiales; family Pteridaceae; genus Ceratopteris; species Ceratopteris richardii. Next base: position 123,725,876 of record CM035412.1, on the reverse strand, counting down.
CATTCCTTAGCGAGTACGAGGAACTTTAAAATCTCCAAAGTAAAAGGCGAAAAAGCAAAAGATATAGACGTAATGTTGATAATAATGAGATTACAGATATATCTTCTTTCACGATATTTTTCTCTTTTTGACTCAAACATTAGGAAAAAATGTGAACCCTACATGGGTCTTGTAAGCATTTCTAATTTTTAGGGATTAAACTTCATCTTGTTCTTTGTTAAGGGGAAAAAGTGCATTTAATAGAGCACTTTTAGTGGGCTGAAGTAAGATTTTTTTTAGGCTGAGCTAGGATCATCTCTCTCTTTTGCACAAAGAGAGAGAGAAAATCCACTTTCCACTTGATCAAATCCGTCCATCTATATGAATTAAAAAATGACTTTTCTGAAAAATTCTCATTTTTAGCTTTTCTTTATTCAAAATGGCCCATATTTTTATGCATATGTGAGAAGTTACTTTTTTTAATATAGTTTTCATAAAAAACTCTTAAAAAATATATATTTTTCAACATCCCTCCAAAAGTTAAGTGGCATATCATCAAACTCATAACTTTGGTTGCCCCAAAACATGAATTTTTGAAAAAAACCTTTTTTGAACTTTTAAACACTAAAAAAAGTCATTTTGACCTATCTAGACACCAAAACACACTTTTTCCTTGCAATACAACTATTGTACATGCCATTCCAACCATCTTTGTGCTTCTTTCTATTCCGTGCTTGAGTTTTGTAACATTGTGGTGCGCACATGTATTACGAACATGACATCATCACCAATGTGTGCTCCTCATTCAACAAGTGTACATGTTCATGTTCCTACATAATTTGCACCAACAACTAGAGGTAGCAATAATAAAGATTCTCAAAAATGAACGACGTGTAGCTGGAGAGAAGAATATTGATCTTTGGGTCAATGGTGCATTGTATCGCTTAGATCCAATTTCTAATTTTCATCCTAGATTGTATAGTATCTCCATGTTTCTACAATTCCTTGGCAATGGTGAAGCTGGACTACTAGGTTATTGCAAGCAATTGTCTAGCCATTCAACATCAATTGCAAATTATTGGATGCAACAATGTCATCACAAACATTTGAAGATAAACACTTTAGAAAGTGCTATCAAATATCTAGAAAAGCACAATCATATACTCCAACAAGATGTGGAAGAAAAGGAGAGCATAATTACAAAGTTAAAAGCCAATCTAACACAAGTAAAAGAGACTCCACTTGGTATGAGATATAGGAAACAACATTATCACCCTTTCAAGCTCTTTCAACTAGCGGTGGAGCAAGGAAGCGACATGTTTATGCACTTAGGTTCGTGTTTCACTTGTTTATTTTTGTTAAAAGACTTTTAGATTGAGTTTCTTATTGTGCAGGTCATTTGTTGAAGATGCCAGTGCTTCATCAACAATAGAGGATCAATTGAAGTTTCTAAATTCTTGTTTAAGCAACAAACATGTGCTTATGATTTTGGAGTCACCAATAGGAAATCACATCAAGACCCAAGTGATTAAAGATTTTGCAGGCAACTTAGAAGATATAATTACTCCTAGGGAGGTACAAATGGTATGTGATGAAGCACGTGTTAGTACTAGAGCATACACTGCATTGAAGGCCTATTCAAGAAAAATGGAAATTACACAAGATTTTGAGACAACTCCTTTTGTCCCAATGTTTTACTTTTTGAATCATTCACATACTATAACATGTTATTATCTCTTGATTCGAGTATATTAAATTGACAACTTATTATTAAGGATAAGTGTATTGTAAATAGTGTGTCAAGGTTGGGCTCAAACTTAAGAAGTTGACATAGTGAGTATTATAAATGGGACTTGAATAATTACCAAATTTCCTTAGTAGGCCTTATTATATAATCTTTTGAAGTAGGCACTCCAAAAAAAAGGTATTTTGCAAAGTATTTTTCCATGCCCTTACAAGGTATCTCTAAGGAAGAAGATGATCAATGAGGATGTAGCTAACACTCTTGGCAATTACTTGCAATGCCTGCATCTATTTATCATTCTGCTACATCAAAGAAAGAGTTGAAAAAATCATCTAGGAAGGGATTCATGTACACAAAGTACAACAAAAAATCTGTCAATTTGGAGAGGCTTCAATAAGAAATGTTAAATTTTACAAATCTACGATTCAAGGTATATCTATTTCCTTGATAATGACATTCATAGTATTTTTATTAACATAATGTTTGTTATTTGATGTAGATTGTGGTTCAAGACTCAAGTTCATATTGAAGCTAGACAAATGTCAAATCATAAAGGGATGACATATGGAGAGACTTAGTGTGACACTCATGAATGAAGCTATGGCCCATTCCATTATTGATGAAAGTGAAAACTCTACCCATCACTTTACATATAGTGTTCAATCCGAGAAAGATATATGGTGATTATGTGCTATTGAGGTACTTAAAGAATCCAATGATGTTCTTTCATGGTTTTCTAGTAGGACCCCATCGATCAAAGAGGTGATAACTTCTCAAATTCATGGTGCAAAAATCAATGTTGAAGGCCTATGTGATTTTGAGGTAGAGTGGCACTTGGGTGAAGATTTAAAGATTATCAAATGCATCTTAGGGTGCAAACAAGCTACATCTGCTCTCTATCCTTGTCCATATTGCACATGAGGTTATAAACAAACAAAGAGAAAACAAAACAGCATAGAGGATTTAACTGATGACATAGATGGATCTGCATCTAGTGAATGGGATATACCTTTAACTAGGTGTCCCATGTTAGGTACACCTAATTATGACATATCAGATAAGGATTGGAATCCCATTATTCTATTTCCTTTAGTAAATGTTCACTTTTGCACATTGCATGCCTTCATGAGAATTTTTTATCAACTATTGAAGCTCCATATAGAATATGCATTTTCCATGAAGCCAGTTGATAAATCTATACAAGCTATAAAAAATTTGGAGAAATTCCTTAATTCAATTGGTTATCAGGGTGGAAACATAACCATAGTTGTTAAAAAAAGCTAGGGAATCTCAAGACAGTTTACAACAAGTGTGAATGACAGGGAATAAAGAAAGATTATTTTTTAGAAGAGGTACAAGCACTCAAAATAATGAACATTATGAATTGTGGAAAGACGTATGCATGATCACAACAGACAATGACTCTCAAGTTTATCTTTGTAATAAGAGAAAGAAGGTTTGTTCATGCTTAGATAAGTTGGTAGGCTTAATGGGTCTTACTAGCTCCAGTAATATTCAACATCAATTGTTTCAAGAGCCATTAGTGTTCATGAAGTGTTTCATTCAATCTTGGGGAGAGAGCAATATAACACACTACATTGTAAGTCTATTTGATCTTTAAAATTGTTCATTGCACTTACTTTTTTCCAATGTAAATAATTATTAGCATATTTTATTTGCACATGGAGCATTTTTCATGCATCGATATGGGTCATTGGAGATTTTCAGTACCCAAGTAATGGAGAAGTCACATTACAGAGCGAGAGGTGTGTACTTCAAAAACACGTGACATGGTGGTGGTCCAATGCAATCAAACTATATGGAGGAGATGTTTAATTGGTTTTATTGCACTACATTCTCAAGAAAATTTTTTGTGGAACGAGTTAGGGAGTCACATTTGGAAAAAGTTGTGAGACAGACGCAACACAAGATTGCGAGTGAGAAATGGAAGTCATCATTACGACCTCTCCATCATGCTCAGCGGCGTGCTAAAAGACAACAAGAAGGCTCGGCTTAGAAGTGAAGTGAATTCAGTATATCTCATTATGTGTAAATCATAGGATTAATATAATCTTGGTATCAATGTGGTACTATTTGTATTATTATATTATGTATGTTTCTAAACTGGTTTTGTCCATTCTTGTGTGAACATACAATTTTAAAAGAAACTCTATAAATAGAGAGAACTCACTCCATTTAACACTTTTGCAACTCAAGAGAATGGCACACACCAAGCAAACTGCAAGGAAAGATCGCATGGTCCATCTTAGCCATGTTCAAGGAACTCAATGCCCACCATGGCTACAACCCCCCAGAGACCCCGAAGTGGTTTCAACACCACTTCTAGGCCTCTCTCACATGATGGCAAACCATCTCGGAGCAATCCATCACGAGAATATGAAGTCTCTAATAAACAAAAGGATTGGTCTCATGGACAGTTAGATTCAGATTCTGACAATGAGCCATCAGAGAGGACACCCATCAAGGCAAGACCCAAACTAGTGGCAAGGAGGACAATTATATCGGAGAGTGCTTCCAATGGAGAACTATCAATTAATGATGAAAGCAACACTCAACCAGCATGGAATCAAGTGCACATTCCAACGAGCTATAGGATAACACATGGAGGCTAAACACTTCCACAAGGACAAGGCCAAATACCAATAGAGGAGGAAAGGGAGCAGTCAACACACATGTCAACAAGAGAATGTGGTAGATGAAGTTGTTGGTGCAATTAAAACCAAGCCCACATACTTGGTTGATTAGCTCATACTTGACTTATCGACATAACTTATGCAAGGATTCATATGATCAACCTCTTGTAAAAAGTTCTTCACATTTACCTTTCTAAAAGTGGTACATATCCATGTGGAGTTAGGAAGCTCTAAAACCATGATTGATTTGCTTGTTTAGTGATGAGGAAATTTATCCTATACTTTAGGAGTCACTTTTTAGGTAGATCTTTGAAATTGAATTCAAACTTTGGCTCCAAGTTCAACTCTAAGAAGAGGATCAAAAAGACTCGCGTGTATCTCAAGCCCATGAGATCATTTTGAAGGAGATTCATTGTGAAGTGAGAGATTATCCCATAGCTCATTCACCTCTCACACATTGAGCAATGTATAATTGCCAATGACAAAGGTATTTGTATATCATTTAATACATATATGATCATTACATTCTCATTTCACTTCTCTGTTATAACTCCATCAGAATAGTGATCTTTTTAGATCTTGTTCTCAGTGCATAATTGATAATTTTTCATGATTTAAAGCGTGGTAGATTTTAAATACTGTCTATTACATGACTACAAAGTTTCATTAGCATTGCTTTTCTGTATCGTGAGATATTAACTCATCTTTGCTCATTGGTCTGTTGACTCTTGAATCCCGAAATCGTCAGGATGGTCTTATGATTTGCTAAACATCTTTCTCTATGTGTAGTCCATCATTTTTTATGCAATCATTCTTGATTCATAGCTTACTAAATTAGTTAGAGTTTCCCAAAAGGAATCAAACCAATTGTTGTTGTGCGCAGAGAATTGTTCAAACCATTGAACAGGTGAAGGAACAAAAATAGCAAGTTTTTTGTCCTTGGCTCAACTCTTACCTATCTGTTTTGATCCATTGATAGTGGATCATGTTCCAAGCAACATATATGATTATTTATGATCATTATCTAGCTAAAGAGGACCATTACACTCTCCAGCAATCATTCTTAGCAGGTCTGAAGGAGGATCAACCAACACCACTTCATCTCTTGAAGACAATCCACCATCTCCTCCAACAGTGGTATTAGAGCAACGACAAGCAAGATGGGAGATGGATTTTCATCCTTCACTGAAAAATTGGAAAGAAAAAACTACTTAGCATGGTCACTAAGGATGCAAGCCTACCTTCAGGGGAGAAGTCTATATGGATACATCTCAGGAGATGAAGAAATGCCGATTTTCAGGAGCAAGCATCAACCTAAAAGGGAAGAGCAAGAAAGGTTGGCCACATGGTGTGAAAAGGATGCTCTTGCCAGGTCTTATCTACTAAACTAAATCTCTGATTTCTTGTTACCACATGTTAAGAATTGCAAGACCTCCCAAGAGACTTGGGAAGTACTCTCATATTTCTCCTCAAATACAAGAGCTAGAAAGAATCAGTTATGGATGGAATTTACAACTCTAAAGAAACAAACAAACCAAGGAGTGGATGATTATGTAACCAATATGAAAGAACTGGTTGATTGGCTTGCAAGCATTGGAGAGGAGATACAAGAAGAGCACATAGTAAGGCACATCATTAATTGTATCAAAGTTGATGATAAGTGGGAGTCCTTCACCACAACAATGGACCTCTTCATGGATATGAAAATACCTGAACTCAACACCAATGGGGAAACTCTTCACCCATGAGACAAAGCTCAATAATAATGGTCACAACTCTAGAGGTAACCAATCTTCTACCCTTTATGCAGGAAGAGGAAGAGGTGCTAGAGGAAGGGGCAAAGGAGAAAAGCAAGACAGCGGGAGATCCTAAAACAACTCACCTTGCAACATTTGTGGTCTTATCAACCACACCACAGAAGAATGCTTCAAGAATATAAGGAATCAAAGGGGAAGAGGCTTCCATAGAGGTAACTATGGACAATCCAAAGGCACGTACAACAATGAAAGAAGCAACTACAACCATAACTACAATCAAGGCTACAACAACAACAATTATCAAGGATGTTTCAGAGGAAGAGATCATAACAAGTATACTGAAGATCAAGAAGATTCACTACTCATCATGAACATGACATCCAAGCAAGATAAAGATGATGAACATCTTTTCTATAGTGATTCAAGTTGGTCCAATAATGTGGCTGAAAATGTGGCCTTATTATCTCACCTTGAAGAACCCAAAGGGAAGCATGAAGTACAAAAATGTGATGATACTAAACACTCAGTCAAGCAAATTGGAAATGTCAAAACATCGGATGGTAGCATGAACCTTTTGAGTAAAGTTCTGTATGTGCCAACTATAACCAAAAACCTAATTAGTGTTGGACAGATTGTTGAGAAAGGTTTACAGGTAAGATTCACTAAGCATGGAGCATATGTGGAAGACCCTCAACAAAGCTTCAAAAGGATTGCTAAAGGTGAGAAGTCTGGTAGATTATTCACATTTGAGATTGAAGACACAAGGAACAAAGCAATATTCAATTATTGAGATCAAACCTTATCTGAGTTAGAAATATGGTATAAAAGGTTAGGACACATAAGAGACGTCAAAGATGGAAGCACATCTTTCTTTTCATATCTTCTAAGGCGCTTCCCCCTCATTCCATTCCACAAGGAAGAAGAGAAAATTCCTCAGTAGTGCTTGCTTCCAATTGATTAGACTTAGTAAATTCGAAATCTTGGTAAGAGATTTCTAGATCAAATAACTCCTAGGGCATAGAAAGAAAAGGTGACCAAGGTCTTCTCTACCGCATAGGAAGTGTTTACACCATTGAGAGGCACCACAAATTTTATTAGTTTTAACATTAGTCTAAATTCCCTAGTGGAGATTTTTTCACCTAAAGTCTTACAAATGCGGTCAAACTTACAGTCTGTGACTGACTAGGCCACTATATGTTTTATTATAGAACATATACAAAGAAGTGTCCAGTGCCCATTTGGCTTGAATCAATTTTTTTTCTCCATGAGAGCGTTCCATAGGTCCATGGACTTCAATTCCCATCTGATACAGGGCCAATTAAGACACCATCTTTCACTGAGGGAGATATGAAAATCTAGTTAATTATAGATCAATCACATACAGATTGTTGTAGTTAGCATACCTGTTATGCTAATTAACATAGGGTGTATGTTAGCTACATATAGATTGTGGTAGTAAGCATACCTATTTTGCTAATTAGCATAGAGCCTTTGTTGGTTATCATACTCATTGTTCTAGTTGGCATATTGGCTTTCCTAATCAACATAATGACTATGCTAGCTAGTGTATGGGTTAAGTTAATTAGAATAGTGTGTTTTGCTAGCTAGCATATACATTGTACTAGTTAACATAGTAGTCATGCTAGTTAGCATAGAGTCTATATAATCATTGTGCTTAGTTACGGTACTAGTTTTCATAATTAGCATGAGGCATGTGTTAGATAACATATAGATTGTCCTACTTAGCATACAAGTTTTGCTAATTAGCATAGAGTCTATATTAGCTAGCATACAAATTGTGCTAGTTAGCATACTAGTTGTGCTAATTAGCATAGAGAGTGTGTTAATTGATTGTCCTAGTTAGCATAACTATGCTAATTAGTATAATTTCTCTAGTATACCGCATACTAATCTCAATTTCAATTTTTTTTTGGAGAATCTCTTAATGTATCAAGGGAAAATCTCATGAAGACAAGGGTCCTTGGATCACTGGATTAATAATGTCTTACCTTCATATAATGACTAAGTGTAAGTTCTTCGCTCTTTGGAGATTCGTTGCATCAAATTCCTTACTTCCCTTGATCAAGAAGCTTATCGATTTGTTATGTCTAATATTGGTAGCCCGGCACTTCCACTCTTCATAGACCTTGAAGTAAGGTTTCATCTTGTTCCAACTTTTCCATAGCGAACAAACCAATTCCAAGCCTTTGGGAGTGGCCAAAAAATGGGAGAACAATATAGAGAGTAAATCTTGAACCTTCTAACTAAACACATCCACAAACATAAGTGCACTTTTTTTTTCTGAAAATTAGTTTGACCCAAGAGCTATCCATATTATTCCAAGCTTTAATCAACCATTTGGCTACCAACTTATTAGCCATACCTTCGACATCCCAAATGCCAAGCCCCACCAAATATTTCTTACTAACAGAGGTAGCCCATTTTATTTTGGGCACAACTCTCCTATCGAAATCACTGATCAAGAAAAAACATTTGTAATTTCTTTTTAATTTAATCAGATCTTTGTCTTTCAGTCTCCAACATGAAAGGCAATAGATAATTGAGGCTATGAGGAACATGTTCGTCGCTATAGCGTACGCTACTACGTTGATTTGCATTCCTTTCTGGTACCCAAGCTTTTTGTTGAGCTTGGTAAGAGCCCACTCCAACCCTTGTCTCAAAGTAAAATCAAAGCCAATTAGGATCCCCCCCCAAACAAAAAAAACGTTGACCACTTGATATCACCTAACACCTTTGTTCCACCATAAATTGGGTAGAGATTCCAATAATGGCCCTAAATCTGTATTTGGGTGATTTAACTTAGATCCAAAGGCCACATAAAACGTCACTACAAGAAATAGGGGGGTGTAGCAATGCCCCCAAATTGAAAAACAAAATGAGTACCATCGCTTATGCGATGCGAGCGTCGCATAAGCGATGGTGATGTTTTCGATTTTTTTTTTTGGAAGGGGATACGTCACATAAGCAATGCCCGCGTCGCTTATGCGATGCTAAATCTCTACGTCGCAAGTAACATCCTTGCCTAGCAACGTTATTTGCGACGTGGGCAAACTGGATAGCGACACATATGTGTCATCCTTTCCAGAGCGTCGCATAAGCGACGCTCTGGAATGTTAAAAAAAAAAATCGAATTCTCCCGGTACATTTGTGCCGAGATCTGAACGAGAGCAACAGAACGAGAACGAGAGAGAGAGAGGGAGAGAGAGGGAGAGACAGAGAGAGAGAGATGCAAAGAGAAAGACCAGGTATGTGCACACACACACACTTACACACACATACATATGCATACACACATAGACACACACACACACATACACATAGACACACACACATACACACACAAATACACACACATATACACACATACACACATAATGTTGCATACACACACACATATACATGCACACACACATATATGCATACACACACATATGCATACATAATGCACATGCAGACATACACATACATAATGCATACACATGCACACACATATATGCATACACATACACACACATACACACACATACACACACACATACACACACACATACACACATACACACACATATATGCATACACACACACATAGAGAGACATGCACACACATACACATACATGCATTCATATGCATATGCATACATACATACATACTTACATGCATACACACACATATGCATACATAATGCACATGCATACATACACATACATAATGCATATGCATACATAATGCACATGCATACATACACATACATAATGCATACACACACATATGCATACATAATGCATACACACACATACACACACATATGCATACATACATGCATACACATACACACATAGACACATACACACACATAGACACATACACACACATAAACAGATACACACTCATAGACACACACACATACACATAGATGTGCACACACATACACACACATATACACACACACATACACACATACACACATACACACATAATGATGCATTCACACACATACACATGCATACACACATACAGATGCATACACACATACACACATAATGATGCATTCAGACACATACACATGCATTCACACAGGGATACAGGTCTTAAATATGACCTTTCCCCCTGGTGTAGAGTACACATATTTAGGCAGTGTAGTTGTGCATGACAACGAGATAATGCAGTGTCCTGTTGGCAATAAATGGTTAGCAGATTGCCATACGAGAATTGTGCCAAGTCTTTGCTATAAAAAAGGAACTTAAACTGCTCTTCAATTCCTAACATGCCTTCAAAATGTTCTGCATGAATGGCTTTTCCAAACAAGGTTCAGTGTTGGCTTGAAAGACATGTACTTAACATATGAAATCAGAACATATAGAAAAACTTCTTGAAGAAGTTCATATTGTTGTAGATGATGGCAGATTGTCTTCTCAGAGAGTTCTCACTTTGGAAAGGCAGATCGGATTAGTCTTTTCAGGAAAAGAGGAACTCATTCCAAGAACTTTTATCAATCCATGTCATAGTGATATCATTGACTATGGTTACCAAGAAAATTTTCTTAGCTTAGTTGAAGAAATCAGTGCTACAAGATCAGCAATTTGTGAATTTCAATGTGTTCTTGGGGAAATACCAACCATTGTTGAGAGGCATAGCTGTCCAACCAATTCCATGATGGCAATGATAAGGGCTGGAAGCAAAGGATCATTGTCAAAATTGATACAACAGTGTGCATGCTTAGGTTTACAGTCTGTAAACGGAGAGGAGTTGTTCTTTTCTGACTTTCATGATGGTTTGGCAATAATTCATTCTTGCTTTCTAGATGGTTTAACCTCCAAAGAATTCCTTTATCATTTAGTGTCTTCCCAAAAACCTGGAAAAGGGTATGGAGTTGAGGGGCCTCGAGAACTTTTTCGAAAATGTATGTATGGGTTAAGGGAAGTGTATTTAGCATATGATGGTTCTGTTTGGACATGAACAAACAATCATGTAATACAATTCAATTATGAAGTTTTGGAGAACATCGAAGAGGCAGACTGGAAATCAAAGGATCCGTAGAGTCCTGGCCTTGGTTCAGAGCCTGTTGGTACTGGCCGTGACATCATTGATTGAACCAGCTTATAGTTATGCATTTCACCAGTTTACACCAACAAAGAGTAATCCCATTGAATTGATAAAGGTAATCTTTGACAATTATGATCTCTTCTTATAGTTTTGATTTTAATGTAATGTTGTTAAAACATAACTAGTTTTTGAGGTAAGACAAAACAAAGAAAACTCTGGGAAGTTCTATCATCATGATTTTTTTTCCCTTCTCATTTTCTAGGAGACCCTTCTAAGATGCTCCAGCACATCTTTGAAAGGCATAGATCACAAATCCATTCTTGCCATTTCTTTGAACACAATAAAGAGGAAAACTGATCCAGCAAGGGTAGCACTACAGATTCAGAGACATCTTCACTGTTTCACACTTGGAATGTTACGAGTTTATAAGACAATGATAGAGTTACGTACCATCATCAAAATGTTTGTTAGCCCCTTTTTTTTCTTTAGTTCATAAAATACTATTTTAAACTTGAAGAAATCATGCATTTTTATTGCAACACATACACATACACACACACATATACACACACACATATACACACACACAAACATACACACATAGACACATACACACATACACACATAATCATGCATACACACATATACACATGCATACATACACATATGCATACATACATGCATACACATACACACAAAGACACATACACACACATAGACACATACACACACATAAAAAAAAAGTTCGATTTCTCTCGGCACATTTGTGCCGGGATTAACACGCTAGAGCAAGAAGAGAAAGAAAGAGAGAGAGAGAGAGAGAGAGATAGAGATAGATAGAGAGAGACAGAGAGAGCGAGAGAGAGAGAGAAGCATTAGGGGAAAAAATGAGCCCTGCATGGGCCTTGTAAGGAATTGGATTAAAACTCGTAATCTAGGAGATTAAGGGCCCTTGCAAAACCACTAGTACCATTTTCAAATAAAATAATACTTCAAAAAAGGTGGTTTTCGAAATCTCAAGATTAGCAAATTTAGGCCGTTGGATATCTCAAATCAATGGCCGATGTTTACTTCGATTTAAATCTAGTGAGAGAATCTCTGACAATGCGATGATGATGGGAGGAATCTCACGCCTTTTTTGGATGCTCTCTGCACATTTCTTGGCCCTTAGATCAAGAGGAATCCAAGGGCAAACCGGATTTTGGGCTGATCACAAATCGGGAGCCGCCGTGAACCATCGGATGAGCTTGAAATCGAATGGTGGAGGCTAAAAGGCGCCTTTTGCTTTTGGGGCCTGATTCCCAGCCATTAGATCTTGTATGCATCCAATGCTCTAGATTTTAGGCGCCCAATTTTGCCTAGTTTCAAGCATATGCGTCGGATCTTCAGCTCAATCCAAGGGTGGGGAATTGATGGCGCATTTTTCAACTAGAATCCCATCTCAACCATTGATATCAAGAGCAATCCAAGGGCCCAAGTTGAATGGCGCCTTGACTTTTGCTTTTCCTCCTCATCCCTTGGATCATTGAACAAATCTAAGGGCTCTCATTGATTTTGAAGCATTCCAAAACCATTCACAAATCTAAAACCACCAGTTCTAGGTGGTTTTTGTATCTTTGACCACACAAAACCAAGGGAAGCCTATGCCTAGTCTATGTGATTAAGGGAATAGAGTGTGGCCACCACCCTCTTCTCATTGGTCCATCACTAATCAGCCCTTGAGCTAAAAGGCCCAAAGAGGGTTCATTTTTTCCCCTAATGGGCTGAGATTTCTGAATTGTTGGATTTAAGTCATTAGTTAATATCTACCCAAGGAGGCCAAGCTTTACTGAAATTATCTCAAGATGGCACCCTTTCAACCCATTTTATTTTAGAAAATCATTTTTGGCTACTAAAACATGAAATTCAAATGTTAAATATGTATTGTGACTCTCCTGCTCCCAGGCCTACAATAATTAAGGCACCGGGTATAAAAGCTCCTTTGTGGACAGGGATACAGGTCTTAAATATGACCTTTCCCCCTGGTGTAGAGTACACATATTTAAATAGTGTAGTTGTGCATGAGAGCGAGATAATGCAGTGTCCTGTTGGCAATAAATGGTTAACATATTGCCATACGGGAATTGTGCCAAGTCTTTGCTATCAAAAAGGGACTGAAACTGCTCTTGAGTTCCTAACATGCCTTCAAAATGTTTTGCATGAATGGCTTTTCCAAATAGGGTTCAGTGTTGGCTTGAAAGACATGTACTTAACAGATGAAATCAGAACATATAAAAAACTTCTTGAAGAAGTTCATATTGCTTAAAAAATATATAACAACAAAAACCCATTATTAGGTGCTTAAAAAAATAACTAACTCTATCATAAAAAATATAAACTTTTTTCTACCTGTTTGCATGTACGAAATGAAATTTCGTAGATACCAACAATAGTTCCTACGTAACCAAGTTTGTTATCTATAAGGTTCATGTCTTTTGAGCTAGCACGTGATACTTGCTTGAAAGAAGCAACAATACTAGAATCCTCTGTTTTACGTATAGAATCAATGGATTTGATTTTAATATGTTGTCCAAAAGCCCACATATTAGTGAACATTCGAGCCTGCAACCGTCAACATTGTCTCCTTTGTCCCCTGCATGTTGGTGTAAGTTACAAGCCTACACATTTGGCTTGGAAGCTCTCTTGAAGACTCAACATATGAGAAGAATCATATGAACATATGCTTATGATTTATTACCACTTTACCCATGTAAAAAGTCTAAATGACTTGGAATCTTTGTTACACACCTACTTGATTAGAATCGTGGAAAAAGTTGTTGGATGATTGAGAGAATATCTCATTACCTTTTAGGTGAAAGATTCTAGGAGTTTGAATTTGAATTCAAACTTGAATCTTCCCTCAACTCTATAAAAGGTGTAAAGAAAAAGTCGTGGGTAGCTTAGCTCACTCTAGCTCATTTCCCGAGGCATTTTTCATTTGTATCTGAGTGTGTATGAGTGCTACACTATAGCTCATACCTCATTACCTCATCTAGCTATGGTTATCATGCTAATGAGATTGTACAATTATGTCAATCAATAGATATATTCACATTCATCAACTCTGTGTTCTCTGAGTATACTACTTCAAGTATGTCAACTTCAAAGAGGCATATCTCAGTGCCTACTCTACCAAATCAAGTGATTCAAAGCTTGGGAGATCTAGCTCAAAGCATATTACAAGCGTACAAAGTTTGAAGCAACTTGATTCAGCCAATTTCGAGAAATCACGGTCGAAGTGCTCACTGGTATCTGTCTGCATAATTCCTAAAAAGTCGGGAGTGTTCCTAATTTTGCTAAAGTGATTTCTCCTAGTATAGTTTATCATTTTATCTCATTCCACTTGCAAATGGTAGCTTACTAAGCTAATAGAATACCTCTAGAAGGAATTTTGCCAATTGTAAGTGTACTGGTCATACTGAGTGAAAGACTGAGCAGGTGTCAATACTAAAATAGCAAGTTTTCTTGGATTTGTGAAGTGTCAAGTAGTCTGTTTTGATTTGATCACTACACACATCATTTGCAAAGTACATATATGATCTCTTGGTATCATTTGGAAGCTAAGGGTGTCTACTAATCATATCTGGAGTCACTGAGGGCTGGTGCAAAGCAGGATTAGCAGCATCTACTCAATCTTCTGGAGGATCCATCCATCTTTCCCAACAGTGGTATCAGAGCTAACAAGGTAACATGGGAGATGGTTTTCCTTCATTCATTGACAAATTGGACAGGAACAATTATCAAGCTTGGTCTCTAAGGATGAAGACCTATCTACAAGGAAGAAGTCTATTTGGATTCATCTCAGGCGATGAGGAATTGCCCTCATTCAAAGCAAGGGGTCTACCCACCAAGGAAGAACAAGAAAGACTTAATACATGGTGTGCAAAAGATGCATTGGCAAGGTCTTATCTTCTTAACTCTATATCTGATTTCCTTTTACCTCACATCAGGAATTGTAAGACTTCCCAAGAAACTTGGGAAACCTTGTCTCGTCTAATACAAGGGCCAGGAAGAATCAATTGTGGATTGAATTCACAACCCTTAGGAAGCAACCAAAGCAATCAGTCTCAGAATTTGTGACCAAGATCAAGGATGTGGCAGACCAATTAGCAAGCATAGGAGAGGAGATTGAAGAGGAACAAATAATAAGGCAAATAACCAATGGACTAAAGGCAGATGATAAGTGGGAAAGCTTCACCACTGCAATGGATCTCTACATGGATATGCATACCCCAGATCTCACAACTCTGATGGGCCAACTATTCACACATGAAGCAAAGTTCACAAAGGTTGGAGATACATCTAAAGGTAACATTCCTTCTGCCCTATATACTGATAAAAAGGTTAAAGACAAAGGTAAAGGTAAAAAGCAAGAGGATGAAGGGTCTACCTCCCAAGCTAACTATGCAGGGAGAGGTAGATCTTCAAGAGGCAGGGGCAGAGGAGGTAAGCAAGGTAGGGGGAGACTCTACAATTCATCACCATGCAATATTTTTGGATTGTCTAACCACACCACAGATGAGTGCTACAGAAACTACAAAAATCAGAGAGGAAGAGGCTATCAAAGAGGTGGATACTCTCAAGGTAGAGGAAGGTTCAACCAACACCAAGGCTACAATGGCTACAACCATAACTACAACAACAATTACAACAACAACCATAATGGTAACTACCAAGGAGGATTCAGAAATAGGAAAGACTACAACAACTACACAGAGGAGCAAGATGACTCCCTATTGATCATGAATATGACTTCCAAGTCAGGTATCAATGATGATCATCTGTTTTATATTGATTCGGGGTGTTCCAATCATGTAGCTGGCAATGTGGCACTACTCTCTGATCTTGAGGAACCCAAGGGCAAACATCAAGTACAGACAGGTGATGATACTAAGCATTCTGTAGTAAAGATTGGAAATGTAAAAACTTGTGATGGTAACCAGAACCTATTGAGCAGGGTACTTTATGTACCAACTATTACCAAAAACTTAATGAGTGTTGGTCAGATTGTGGAGAAAGGTTTGCAGGTCAGGTTCAATCAACATGGAGCATATGTGGAGGACCCAAGACATGGATTCAAAAGGATAGCCAAGGGAGAAAAATCAGGTAGATTATTTACTTTTGAGCTAGAAGACACCAAAAACATTGCTTTATACAATTACAAGGATCAAACACTTTCAGAATTAGAAATATGGCACAAGAGATTAGGTCACATAGGTGAAAGGACCTTAAAGCAAATGTGCAGGGACCAACGTGTGCTTGGGATACCTAATGTATCCAAGCAACACATGATTTACAAGTGTGGTGCTTCTCAGTTTGGTAAGTCCCACAGATTGCCCTACTCAAGGAAAGGTTTTATGCATGAAGACTATCTAGACTTGGTACACACAAATGTTTGGGGACCTAGCAAGGACCCTTCCATTTCAGGATCAAGGTACTATGTGTCTTTCATTGATGATTATAGCAGATGGACTGTGTTATACTTTATGAAGCACAAGGATGAAGTGTTTAATTGTTTCAAAAGATATCTTGCACTAGTTGAAAATCAAACAGGAAGGAACTTGAAGAAGCTAAGGTCAGATGGAGGAGGTGAATACTTCTCAAATGAGTTTGAGGACTTCTTGCAGGAAAGAGGCATCAAAAGGGAGATAACAACAAGGTACTCACCTGAACAAGGTAGCTGAAAGAAGGAATAGACTTATAGTTGAAATAGCCAGGTCCATGCTTAATGAAAAGAAGTTGCCAAATTATCTTTGGGCAGAGAGTGTATCTACTGCCACCTATCTCATAAACAGGTTGCCATCAAAGTCTCTTGATGGCATGACACCTTATGAAGCTTGGCATGGTAAGAGACCATCATTGGATCATTGCAAAATTTTTGGTTGTGTAGCATATGTGCATATTCCCTCACAGGTAAGGGGAAAACTAGACCCTAAAGCAAAAAAATGTATTTTCATTGGTTATGACTTGAATCAAAAAGGGTACAGATTCTACAACCCAACCAATAAAGGGTTCAAGGTAAGCAGAGATGTCATCTTTGATGAGAATGACTCATGGTATGAGAATGAATGCAGGAAGGTTAGTCTACCCTATGATTTGGAAGAAGAGTTTCCAAAACTCTCAAAGGAGGAACCAATCCAGAAGGAAGACTCAAGTTTAGAAGATGATGACACAATCAATCTTGAAGAATTCAAGGCATGGAAGTCCAGAGGCAAGTTAAAGATGAAGAAGCTTGAGGATATACCTGAATCCTCAACTCAAGCAATGAGGAGATCTCAGAGAGAAAGTAAGAAGCCTATCAGATATGGGTATGATACATCTCTTGTTACTAAGCATTCAATTTATCTTGCAAAGGACTTGTTAAGTGAAGAACCAGGTTCATATGAAGAGGCAATCACCAAACCAGAATGGAAAGGAGCTATGGATGAAGTAATAGACGCTCTCAAGGAGAGTGACACATGGGACTTGGTACCCAAGAAGGACTCTATGAAGGTGATAGGATCCAGATGGATCTACAAACTAAAGAGGAACTCTGATGGTACAATCAACAGGTACAAAGCTAGGTTGGTAGCCAAGGGTTTTGCACAAACCCTAGGCATTGATTATGAGGAGACATTTTCTCCTGTGGCTAAGATGCCAACAATCAGAGTATTGGTGAGTGTAGCTGCATCCAAGAATTGGAACATGTACCAATTAGATGTCAAGAATGCTTTCTTGAATGGATGGATATCTGAAGAAGTCTACATGTCACAACCACCTGGCTATGAAGATCCCAAGAAGGTAAATTATGTTTGTAAATTGAAGAAGGCTTTATATGGATTGAAGCAGGCACCTAGAGCATGGAATTATAGACTGACAACATACCTCCAAGACCAAGGGTTTACTATGAGCAAGGCAGATACATCATTGTTTATTAAAAGGAGCAATTGAGAGGTAATCTATCTCTGTGTTTATGTTGATGACATCATCATTACAGGTAATGATGTCCAAGGAATCAGAAGCATAAAAAATCAGATGATGAAGGAGTTCAAGATCAATGATCTTGGATTATTGAAATACTTTCTAGGACTTGAATTAGTCTATACTAATTCAGGTATATATATCACTCAGAAGAAGTATGTGCAGGACATGTTAAAGAAATTTGGCTTGCAGGATGCTAAAGTCTCTAGTACTCCAATGGAAGTCAACCTAAAGCTAAGTGCCCATGAAGGGGATGAAGTCCAAGACATTACAGGATATCAAAGTATGGTAGGTAGTTTGAATTATGCTACCTTGACTAGAATTGACATAGCATATGGAGTTAGTGTGCTAAGTCAATTCATGCACAAACCAAGAGTACCTCACCTTGAAGCTGCAAAGAAGATCTTGAAGTATCTAAAGGGAACTCAGAACCATGGTTTGTACTTTCCTTATACATCAGATATTGATATTAAAGTGTATTCAGATGCAGATTGGGCAGGATGCAAGGATGATAGGAGGAGCACATCAGGATACTTATCTTTTGCCGGTGATAAACCTATTTCTTGGTTAGCTAAGAAACAACCAACAGTGGCATTGTCATCCATTGAAGCAGAGTATAGAGGGCTAGCCAATGCCACTCAAGAAGCTATTTGGTTAAAGCTTTTGTATACAGAGCTAGGCCTACACACTAGGCCCCCAATTATCTTTGGAGATAACACAAGCTCTCTTCACCTTGCAGCTAATCCAATATATCATGCTAGAACAAAACACATAGAGGTTCATTACAACTATGTGAGAGAGAAGTTGCTTAGCAAGGACATTCAGTTGACCTATGTGTCTACTAATATGCAATGTGCAGATTTACTCACTAAAGCTTTGGATGGAAACAAGTTATGCAAATTCAAATCCATCATTGGATTGCAGGATGTGATTGAAGATTGAAGATGAAGACTTAAGCCAAAATGTTTGGCTTGAGGGGGAGCTGTTGGTGTAAGTTACAAGCCTACACATTTGGCTTGGAAGCTCTCTTGAAGACTCAACATATGAGAAGAATCATATGAACATATGCTTATGATTTATTACCACTTTACCAATGTAAAAGTCTAAATGACTTGGAATCTTTGTTACACACCTACTTGATTAGAATCGTGGAAAAAGTTGTTGGATGATTGAGAGAATATCTCATTACCTTTTAGGTGAAAGATTCTAGGAGTTTGAATTTGAATTCAAACTTGAATCTTCCCTCAACTCTATAAAAGGTGTAAAGAAAAAGTCGCGGGTAGCTTAGCTCACTCTAGCTCATTTCCCGGGGCATTTTTCATTTGTATCTGAGTGTGTATGAGTGCTACACTGTAGCTCATACCTCATTACCTCATCTAGCTATGGTTATCATGCTAATGAGATTGTACAATTATGTCAATCAATAGATATATTCACATTCATCAACTCTGTGTTCTCTGAGTATACTACTTCAAGTCTCTCAACTTCAAAGAGGAATATCTCAGTGTCTACTCCACCAAATCAAGTGATTCAAAGCTTGGGAGATCCAGCTCAAAGCATTTTACAAGCATACAAAGTTTGAAGCAACTTGGTTCAGCCAATTTCGAGAAATCACGGTCGAAGTGCTCACTGGTATCTATCTGCATAATTCCTAAAAAGTCGGGAGTGTTCCTAATTTTGCTAAAGTGATTTCTCCTGGTATAGTTTATCATTTTATCTCATTCCACTTGCAAATGGTAGCTTACTAAGCTAATAGAATACCTCTAGAAGGAATTTTTCCAATTGTAAGTTTACTGGTCATACTGAGTGAAAGACTGAGCAGGTGTCAATACTAAAATAGCAAGTTTTCTTGGATTTGTGAAGTGTGAAGTAGTCTGTTTTGATTTGATCACTACACACATCATTTGCAAAGTACATATATGATCTCTTGGTATCATTTGGAAGCTAAGGGTGTCTACTAATCATATCTGGAGTCACTGAGGGCTGGTGCAAAGCAAGATTAGCAGCATCTACTCAATCTTCTGGAGGATCCATCCATCTTTCCCAACACTGCCATGGACCCACATTGTAAACCCACAACCTCTCTACTGACACTCAACGAGTTTCTCATGAAAAGAGATATAAGCTTATCTATCTACACATGATTTAACTGAAATAGGATTTTCTCCTGTGAATAATTCACATAATTCACTGCTAATGCTCCCTTGTATATGCTTTTTATCAATGGTGCACATTGACATCTCACCCGTACGCGTGCCTACATGTAAACAAAACCTCATTACTCCTCAGACAGTGACCTAATGTAATATCAGAGATTATTAAATCTAAGCAAAGAACTTGAGCTAGAAACCGTGTCTTCTGCTTCCCATCAGTCCACGCATATGGATTGATGTTCCTCTCCATAGCTGTTTGCCTCAAAAATACCATGCGACTTTTTATGTAATGAAATAAAAATAGTGGCATCCCTGGTCGGACATTCTTTACATAGCTGATATGAGAAGCTCGAAGGCCTGGGCATGCACAAAAGCTAATGATCAAGCTATTGTTGATGCATAAGGACGTCCGTAAAATAAAACCAAGCCCAAGATTCCAAGTAAGCTTTAGATTCAGCATTCTTCTCTGTGTTCGCACGAAAGCCATACCAAAAACATGCACACACATGAACATGCAGTAATATGTGGAGGGAGGGGAGAGAGAGAGAGAGAGAGAGAGAGAGAGAGAGAGAGAGAGATAGAGAGAGAGAAATAAGGGCACAGAAGGAAATGGTGTCCATATGACCAGGACGTGCAAAAACATACTATCGAAAGCACAGTTGAATCTCAAAATGAGAAATCCAAACCATGATATGATGCATTATGGTTTAAAGGGAGAGACGTATATCTGTGATAGAAAGTAAGAGGATAGATAAAGTATACCAAACAAAAGCTCCTCCGTCGGAAGGTTCAAGAACGGGAGTGGTGATGAAGGAGGACGGCTAGCCCCAGAGGAAGGAGAATGAAGGCCTTTGTATGTTTCGATCTTACGTCCAGCTCCCATGACAGAAGCACTCCGCTGGCAATGAGACTTGTAAGAGTAATTTTAAAGTTTGTTGGAAAACGTTAATTACAAATTTATGTAATGAGGTCATATGCTACATGTGTATTAATTACAATAATAATTTCATAATAACATTTTTTATGAATGAAGGCATTCTGTGGCTACTGTTCATGTGTAAGGACGTCCGTAAAATAAAACACCAAGCCTAGAATTCCAAGTAAGCTTTAGATTCAACATTCTTCTCTATGTGTATATGTATGTATGTGCATGTGTATGTGTGTGTATATGTATGTATGTGCATGTGTGTGTGTGTATGTATGTATGTGCATGTGTATGTGTGTGTATATGTATGTATGTGCATGTGCATGTGTAAGTGTATATGTGTGTATGAGTATGTGCATGTGCATGTGTATATGTGTGTATATGTATGTGCATGTATATGTGTAACTCTATGTGTATATGTGTGTACATGCATATATATGTAGGTATGTGCATGTGTGTGTGCATGTGTATATGTGTGTGTACGTATGTGCATATATATGTGTATATATGTGTATAATGTATGTATATGCATGTGTATATGTATGAAACATGCATGTGTATGTGGATGGATTTCCATTTGCATCCATGTGCATGCATGTGAATGTGCATGCATGTGGATGTGCATATACATGTATTTGTGTATATGTTAATGTGTGTATGTGTATATATATATGTAATAATGCATGCAAGTAAGTCTTTTTATGTGGTTGTAGAAATGTTTGTGCATATGCATGTGTATATGCATGAAAATGCCGATTGAAGAGCCTCCAACGTTTTAATTTTTTTTCGTCAACAGACCGTCATGTAAGCGATGCTATGCATCTAGTTATCGTCGCATGAGCGACATGTTTTAGTGTGGTTTATGTGACGTCAAAAAGCGTCGCTTATGCGACGTAAAAAAGCATCGCCCATGTGACGCTTTTTAAAACTGTCATGTTAGTGATGCTCTATGCGAGCGTTGTAGACCTCTTCGTGCCACAAGTCGCAAAAAACGTCGTTTGGTTCGTCGTTTAATCGACAGTCCGCGTGTGACGCTCAGTACGACGCATTTTGAAATTTTATAGCGACAAAATTGTGTCGCCTTAACCGTCGCTATACGCCCGTATTCCTTGTAGTGGGTGTTTAGATAGTGCCAAAAGGAGGCTTATCTTAATTCTTCTCGTTTTCATCTCTTTTCTCTTTGTAGAAGGACCTTGACAAAAAATTTTACCTTTAAGGGCTCTTCCAAGGAATATCTACAAGAACTTTTCCTTTTATATATGCCTTCACAGTGAACGAGTGAGGAACCTTGTAAAGAATTGTGGATCTGATGATTGAACTTTTGCTATCGGGGTTATCTTCTATTTTCTAGCGATTATCTTCTTTGATTGTGGTGTGCCGTTGTAAATTGTCTTCCTTGCTAATGCAATAATCTTCTGGTGTTTCCTCTTCTTCCAATGTTTCCTGCTCCTCTGGACTGCGTGAAAGATCTTCGAGCTCTAGCACACTGGATCCACTTCTTTGAGCCATCGTGTTTTCTTTGTCGACTTGAGTGTTTTGATTCTCTTGCTTCTTTTGAATAGATTAGCATGATGTTCACAAGAAATCAGCCGTTATGATGCGATCAATCATTATAGCTGTATTTATCTACTATCTCTTTTGATCTTTTTGTGTCCAAAGAGACGTCTCTATTAAGAAAATGACCAACTAGAATCATTCTCGATGGTGTTTGATGCAGAAAAATAGTTCTATTGTAGTATGCGGCATGTAGAAAAATACGACATACGTTGTGTTTGAGTCTTTCAAGAGCATATTCAAAGTAGAAGAATTACAAGTCATCAATAGTGACTCAAGCTTCTTTATGGTCTTGATGATGAGAATATCTCTATGTTGTTAGCAACTGATGTCCATATTTTTCTAGTGCTTATAGAAATAGCTATAGAAGGTCTAGTTTCTTTTTGTATAACATGGGAATACTCCAATGAGCCTCCCTTTCTTATGCCTTGTTTATTCATTTTGCATACATTTCCACACCTGTGTTTTCATTATCACTCACATAAAACCTCCAAAACATTTGTGGCACTAGACTTCTCTCATTCTCGGAAAATCTCAACATACTTCTCTGCAGATCAAACTAGTGTGAAATTTCATGCTTATCCATCTTCATTAGCGATACTTACTTAATGCTCTTGGGAGTGTCTATGGCAGAAAACTTCAATTGGTTCCTAAGACCTTAAGTACTGTCCATAGTAATGTCTTCATAGAGCTTTTTCTTTCTTTGCTCCCAACAAAATTAGAGGCAGATAGCTTTCAGTGTGGTCATTGCTATGGGCGATGGTATGAGTGTCGGTATGGCCAGCAATGTAGCGGCACTTATACCGATGCTTTTGCCCACAAGCTTATCGACACTTATAACATCACCCATACTAACGTTTATACCGTCGCTTTGCAAAAGTTATCGACACTCATACTAGTACCTATACCTATGGTTATACCAATGTTTTGGTACAGGCATGCATATTGGTGCCTTTATCGACACCAGGGCAAAAATGGTTCCGTGTATTTCTACTAGTATAGGGGCCGGTATACCCCTAATATGTTGCAGTGTTCATAGAGCTTTTTGTTTCTTTGCTGGCTACAAAACCAGAGGTGGAAAGGTTTCCATATTCTCCACTATGGGATGTCCATCTTTTTGTAAACATCAAGAAGAAGCTCTTGCCAAGTGAAGGGTTGTGGGGGAACTGTTTTGCAGGCTCTCCACGAGTAGCTTGCAACTTCTTAGCCATAGCACAAGCAGCAAAGATATGGATTATGTATACTATTCCATGACAAGGACAACACTTATCATCCGGAACATTGATTTTCTTTACAATTCTAGCAGTCCAAATAGATATTATTGATGCCAAGAAAGGAGAAGAAAGGTGCTCTATCGAAAGAGAGAAGGCTTAAAAAAGAAAAGGCTTAAAAAAAATAAAGGGGGCAACGTCTTCTTGAGAATTCCCTTTTGCGGTCATGGATTTGGTGACCCCCTCTTTTGTGAGAAGTAACCTGGCCCCTCCTCCGGGGGAGACCGGTAACTTGACCTCTCTGTTGGAGGGGGGATCTTGTGCCGCCCTTGGGGCCTATGAGAGTGTTGAACCTCCCTTGGTCTCCCTCAGTAGATCCGCAATTTTGTCAACTCAGGAGGAGCTCAAGAAAGTTTGCCTCGTCGGCCAAATGTTTGGCCCTAGGCCCCCGCTCAAAACCGTGCGACAGTGGCTTCGCAACGAGTGGTTCCCCTGTGGGCTAATTGTTTGTAAGTGTCAGTTCTTACCGGAAATCCACATGTTGCTATTCTTTGAAAATGAAGATATGGCGTTTCGGGCCCTTAGTGTCGGAACTTGGCAACTCGGCCGGGCAACCGTGTGCCTATTCAGATGGTCCCCTGATTTTACTCCCGACAAATCAAAATTGCTTCAGTACCCTCTCTGGGTTGAGCTCCCTAACCTGTCGTACTTCTTGTAAAACTTCGTGTGGGACATTGTTTCTCCCATCGGCAAACCGTTGGCTTCACGCGAGGACATTGGTGGTCTCATTTATGAAGGTGCTAGACACTCGTTCAACGGTCGGTGGCACCCTCAAATCTATGTTGAGGCTGAACTCAGCATGCCGGTTCCTTCGAAGATCAAAGTGGACTTGGGCAAAGGGGAAGTATGGGAGCAAGACATCAATTACAAAAACCTTCCCAACGCGTGCTTTCGTTGTGGCCAACAAGGTCACAGGATTAATAATTGCCCTTTGAGACCAAAAAGCAATCGAAATCAAGAAGCCCCCAGAAATGTTCAAGACAACAAAGGGGCAGTGACTCACTCGACGAAGGAAGAGGATGTCAAGGGCCCTCGTATTCCAGAAGCTGATGCAGACGGGTTCATCGAAATCAGAAGAAGAAGGAAAAGAAGCCCTAGGGCAACCTCTGAGTGAAACAACATGTCAGTTACCCCCTCCAGCAACTTGTATTGCAATCTCAAAAAGGAGATCAACGAGTTTGACTACCTAGGTGGGAACCAACTTGAGGTGGACACCAACGACACAGCTCTAGAGATCCCTAAAAATAAAGAAACCTCCCAGGAGGGTTACACTACAAGCAAAGAAGACGGCTTTACTACTAGTAATGAACAATGGATAGTGAAAGTTCCATCATCGGATCGTCTATTCTAGAAACGGTGTCGAAAACGGTGCCCAGTTCTTCCCAGCAGGAGGCATCCCGCAAAGGAAAACAACCGATGGAGTTACCCTGGAAAAGCCCCCACAAGAACCTATTGCTAATTCGGGATCCAATCCCAGCGAGAAAGAAAGATGAATCCAAGAAAATAAAGGACAAAGCTCCCTCCCGCAAAGAGGGCTCACTACGACAATGATCATCATCTCGCTAAACGCTAGAGGGCTATCCGACCCCTCAAGAGCGACCATCATTGTTCAATGGCTTCGCGACATTAGCCTAAACCAAGAATTTATATGTATTCAAGAGGTTAAAATTGACGGAGAAGACCTCCAGAAACGGCTTAGACACGTCTCCTCAACCCATGTTTGGTTTTCAACAGTGCACCAGGGGGGGTCCGGTGGAACGGTAATCGGTATTAATCAATTCTGGTTTGAAAAGCTTGAGAAATCCATTGAAGATGAATGTCATCGATGGATTGTTGTTTCTTTTGGTGCTCCCTTTTGTTTTACTTTAGTTTCCTTGTATGCCCCTAATGGGGAGCTAGAGAGACTGAATACTTGGGCCTCCTTGGACTCGCTCCCCCACAACGTGCTTATTTGCGGTGACTTCAACATGGTGGAGGACCCTATGGACAGATGGATGGGCAAAGGTAGGGTCATCGATAGTTGGGAGAAAGAAACGTGGGACAAAACCAAACTGCACTTGGATTTGGTCGAATTCAAAGATTCGAATGGCTTTTCTTGGTCAAATCTCCAATCGGGCGAGGATCTGAGGAAAGCTAGACTTGATAGATGCTACATTTCTCAGAGTCTTACTCATCAATGGGGCCACCCTTCCCTCTCGCAACACACCGACCTCACCATCTCTGATCACTACCGGATCGTTATCACTTTCCAACCTCCCACCAAGATCCGTAAGGCTCCTTGGTTCCACACCAGTGCACCCTCCTTCTCTCTTCCCTCCGTCCATCAAGAAATTGCTGATTTGTGGAAGGAGGCGTTCGCCTCCGGCTTGTCCCCAGCCAAGTGTTGGAGAAGAGCAGTCGATAAGTCACGATAGATTATGATTAGATCCAAGAAGATGCTCGAGACTGTACGGCGGGCTCGTAGAGAAGCTCTATATCATAGACTCTGGAGGCTCGAGGAGGAAGTGAACAAAGGAAAATCTCAAGCCCAGAAAGATCTTTGAAAAATCAGAGTGCTGCTGAGATACGAGGAAGAAATACAAAGGAAAAATTTGCAAATTTTCTTCAAGGAGTGGTGGGCTGGCAAAGCCGACAAACCCACCAAAGAGATGTGTCGTATCCTTAAAAGGAAACATAACAGAGAATCGATCCCCTTTATTGCTAGACTTAAATGGAAATGTATGCAAGACGGAAAAAGATAATTTTGGGATCATTGAAGGGCACTTCACGAGACTCCTAGGGACCTCGAACCCCGCTCCCACCATAGAAGGGATTGTATGGCAGCAATATCTAGGGTTTCCCCCCACAGGATACCACTCAACCTTCGCTCCCTGCTACATGCCCCTATCTCTGAAGCAGAAATCATGGAGGTCATTGATGCCCTCCCTTCTGGTAAAAGCCCGGGACCTGACGGGCTCACTAATGAGTTCTTTAAATCCTTCAAGTTGGTGGTTGCCACCCCTCTTTGTTTGGTCTGGCAAGAGGCGCTCAAGTTTGGCGTGCTTCCGTCTTGCCTCAACAATGGCATTATCAAGCTAATACACAAAAAAGGGAAAAAGAACAGAATAGAGAATTGGCGTCCTATTAGGATGCTCCAAACAGGATACAAGATCATTGCCAAAGTCATTGCCAACAGAATCTCTTGCCACTTGAGAGCGTGGTTAAGCGAGGACCAAAAAGGTTTCATCAAAGGCAGGTCAATTTTGGAAACCATTATAAATATCTGGGAAGGTCTTGAATTTGCAAATGAGTCTAAACAAGACGTGGTCTTCCTCAAGATCAACTTTGATAAAGCCTACGACAGGCTGGAATGGGACTATATTCTGCAGTCGGTCCAAGATCTGGGATGTAGTCGGAAATTCACCAAGATGATCGCGACCCTTCTTTGAAATGCTTCAACCCAAATTAACATTAACGGCAAACTCTCGAAGGTGATCAAACTTAGAAGATCTATTAGACAAGGGTGCCCTTTGGCTCCCCTTCTCTTTGCCATTGCCACAGAAGGGCTTAGTACGCTGGTGGTGCATTAGGTGGAAGCTAGTAATATCAAAGGCCTCCATTTGCCTCATGAGCACAGTCAGATTACCATGAGACTTTCTGTTGATGATATGAACGCATTTGTTCACAATGATAGTACCAGCCTGGAGACGTTCTGGAGGTGTCTGGCTACTTTTTGTGAAGCCTCTGGATCCATAATCAACCACTCTAAGACTGCCTTTAGAGCTATTGTTGGGTCACAGCCCGACCTTCTCATTGATCATGGCTGTCAAATCATTCCGCACGGCCAAACTTTTCGGCATCTTGGGATTCCCTTGGGGTTTGACATCTCTATGGAACAGCGGTGGAATTGGGTCTTGGCCAAACTCGAAAACAAACTTAACTATTGGATAGGTATGCAAATCAATCTTGATGGTCATGCTATGGTTATCAACACGTTCCTCTTATCTTCTACCATTTATTTCCTTTCTTGTTGGAGACCGAAAGAGCAAGATCTGTCCAAATTGGATAGTATTTGTAGAAACTTCCTTTGGACGGGCGACCACAATAGGAGGGGGTGCCTAAAATCAAATGGTCCATCTGCACCAGCCATAGAGATAGTGGGGGTCTTGGTATCCTCGACATTGGGTGCATGGCTAACAAACTGGCAGCCAAATGGATGATTAAGGCTTGGTGCAATGGGGAGGTCTCGTGGGCCAAGTTGATCTTCAGAAACAAGAATGAGTTGGCTCTCATGGGTTTCCCAAATTGGAAGAATCTTGACATCTTGACCTTGCTGTTTTCCCCGATCCCTGTCTTCCCAAAAGGCTCTAATCTCGGGTGCTTCCTATGGAAGAGTTGGAATAAATTAGTGAAGACTGGAAGTGGGCAGTTGGTATCAGACAAAACGACTCTATCTGGTTTCCGATCCATGGCATCCGGAGTGTGGAATCTTGGAACATTCAAAATGCCAAGAAGTTATGGAACAGAGGCTTCAGAAAATGGAAACATCTTTGGCAACAAGACACCAACCGCTGGATCAACTTCGAGGATATTGACCCTTGCATCAACATTTCATACGAAGAATGGAACACTTTGCAAAGCAGATGCCTCGCCTGGGACCGGCACAAAGTTCGCCTCCTCATGGGACATGACACATCGAGCTTGCTTGGCCTGAATATCAAAGAAAGGATTGACTATCATGTTAACCTCAACAAGAAGTGGTGCCTGTCATGGACGCGGCTTCGGTGGGACATGAAGTTCATGGCTATCTGGCACCCCCTCATAGAAATCAAAAAGTCTGTCCTCTTATGGCAAATTCTTCATCATGGAATCTGGACCGACCTTAAGGCTAGCAAATTTTGTGGGATTCCTCCCTGGTGCAAACGTTGCTACCGGTCTATCAAAGATGTTTTACACATCTTCTTTACCTGCCCCAACTCCAACAGACTCTGGCAGACGGTTGGAAAGAAAATTAGACTTCAAAAACATCTCAGTTGGCAGCAGGCCCTGCTGGGAGAAGTGATCGGCTGCTCCACGACTCTTTGGAACGCCATCAGAGGGGAGGTCCTATGGAAAATTTGGCAGGAAAGATGTGCTTTCACTTTCGGGGACTCCCCCAAAGAGTGGTCAATTGAGAAATCGATGTTCCTCCTTGGCAAAAGGATTGTTAACTGTAAGAAATCCCCCCCTTTCAGGCATCATCAAGTTCTCCTTTTGATCAATAACAAGCTTAAACCCAAGTGGGCCCCACATGAGGGTGATGAGAGGGTAATTAACCTTCTTTGTAATGCCATCTAAGCTCTGTAAAAGCTTCCCTTGCTTTGTGGGATTTGGGGGGTCTCGTGGGCACTAGTCCCCTTCTCTTGTACTTTTCTTTATTTAATTCAAGTCCGGGAGAGTAGGCTAATGCCGAACTTCCTTTATATAAAACAAAAGTGTAGGATAACATATAATCATGTGCTTACAACATCAGACATGGAACATGGAAGGCAAAAGATTCAGCGCTCGAAATCATTAAAAACGGACAAAAATATGAACTCAATAATTAAAAGTGTAAGAAAATAAAGGAGCTTAAGGTGTCCAATCAAAATAATTTTGAGAAGACACAGTACTTTGACAAAGCCTACGATAGGCTAGAATGGGACTATATTCTGCAGTCGCTCCAAGACCTCGGATGTAGTCAGAAATTCACCAAGATGATCGCGACCCTTCTCGGCAACGCAACGACCCAAATTAACGTTAACGGCAAACTTTCGAAGGCGATCCATCTTAAAAGATCTATTAGACAAGGGTGCCCTCTTGCCCCCCTTCTCTTTGCCATCGCCACTGAGGGGCTGAGCAGACTTGTGGCTCACCATGTGGAGGCTGGCAATATCAAAGGCCTCCAACTACCTCACGACCACAGTCAAATCATCATGAGACTTTTTGCTGATGATATGAACGCGTTCGTTCACAATGATAATACCAGCCTGGAGACTTTCTGGAGGTGTCTTGATACCTTTTGTGAGGCCTCTGGATCCAAAATCAACCACAATAAGACCGCCTTTAGGGCCATCGTGGGACATCAACCTGGCCTTCTCATTGATCATGGCTGTGAAATCATTCCGCAGGGCCAAATCTTTCGGCTGCTTGGAATCCCCTTGGGATTTGGTGTCTCTATGGAGCAGCGATGGAATTGGGTGCTGGCCAAACTTGAAAACAAGCTCAATTACTGGAGAGGCATGCAAATCAATCTCGCTGGACGGGCGATGGTTATCAACACGTTCCTCCTCTCGTCTACCATCTATTTCATTTCTTGCTGGAGACCGAATGAGCAAGGCCTGTCCAAATTGAATGGCATCTGCAGAAACTTTCTTTGGACGGGTGATCATAACAGAAGGGGGGTGCCTACAATCAAATGGGCCATCTGCACCAGCCCTAGAGATAGCGGGGGGCTTGGCATCCTGGACATTGGGTGTATGGCTAACAAACTGGCAGCCAAATGGATGATTAAAGCTTGGTGCAATAGGGAGGCCTCGTGGGCCAAGCTGATCTTCAGAAACAAAAATGAGTTGGCCCTCACGGGGTCCCCGAACTGGAAGAACCTCGACATCATGACCTTGCTATTCTCCCCGATACCTGTCTTCCCGAAAGGCTCCAATCTCGTATGCTCTCTTTGGAAGGGCTGGAATAAAGTCAAAAGCTTCACAAGAATTAGTGAGGACTGGAAGTGGGCGGCCGGAATCAGACAAAACGACTCTATCTGGTTTCCGATACATGGCATCCGGAGTGTGGAATCGTGGAACATTCAAAATGCCAAGAAGTTATGGAACAAAGGATTCAAAAAATGGAAACACCTCTGGAAACATGACACCAACAGTTGGATCAACTTCGAGGATATCGACCCTCGCATAAAAATCTCCTACGAAGAATGGAACACCTTGCAAAGCAGATGCCTCGCTTGGGATCGTCACAAAACTCGCCTTCTCATGGGACATGATGCTCCGAACGCGCGTGGTCTCAAATGGCACAATGGAAATAGTCTACTCAAAATCCCGTACATCAAAGAAACGACTGACCTCCAGATCAGCCTCAACAAGAAGTGGTGCCTGTCTTGGTCGAGGCTTCGGTGGGACATGAAATTCATGGGTATCTGGCACCCACTTATAGAGATTAAGAAGTCTGTCCTCTTATGGCAAATTCTTCGTCGAGGAATTTGGACTAACTAGAAGGCAAGCAAAATTTGTGGGATCCCTCCGTGGTGCAAACGCTGCCACCGTGCAATCGAAGATGTCCCACACATCTTCTTTACTTGCCCCAACTCCTACAGAAGTTGGCAGATGGTTGGACTGAAAATCAGAGCTCAGAAACAGCTTAGTTGGAAACAAGTCCTTTTGGGAGAAGCGACTGGTTGCTCTGCGGCTCTCTGGAACGCAATCAGAGGGGAAGTCCTGTGGAAAATTTGGCGAGAGCGGTGTGCTCTCAACTTCGGCGACCCCCCCAGGGAGTGGTCGATTGAAAAATCTCTATTCCTCCTTGGCAAAAGGATTGTCAACAGTAAGAAATCCCCCCCCTTCAGGCACCATCAAGTCCTCCTTTTGATCAACAACAAGCTCAAACCCAAGTGGGTCCCACATGAGGGCGACGAGAGGGTGATCAACCTTCTTTGTAATGCTACCTAGGAATCAACCAAGCTTCCCCTGCTTTGTGGGATTTGGGGGGTCCCGTGGGCACTAGTCCCCTTCTATTGTACCTTTGTTTCTTAATTTAATTCAAGTCCGGGAGAGTAGGCCATTGCCGAACTTCCTTTATATTAAAAAAAAAAATTCCCATTCTGTTATGGAAAGCAATATGCCACATGGAACTTCTTTTTTTTTCCTAGAAAGTGGTAATGAATTACAAAAGAAATAAAAAAGATGTGTAGGTCCCAAGGGAAGGAGGGCTACAAGTGTAATTTTTTTTCTAGAAAGTGGTTCTGAGTTCAAAAACGAAAACTGGATATATGGGCCTCAAACGCACGGGAAGAGGGATGCCTTTAAGAAGTGAATGATCCTAAGTCTAATGGGGCAGCAAAGGGGGACAAGATAAACCCTCTTTCCACTAATGAGATCCACAAATTCTTTCAACATAGGCTTTTTCATACAAAGGAGCATATCTAGTAGAGTTGAAAGAGTTCATGCCCACTTTCCCACATTGATACATGAGAACATGGACAATACAAAAGGTGTTTCCCACATTGATACATGAGAACATGGACAATACAAAAGGTGCCTTTTTTCTTGTAGGAAAATAGGTCCATAGCACAACATCAAGCGTCCCACATTCTCCCAGAATGGTCTCTCTGAAGACAAATTTATGAAGGGTGGAATTTTTGTGCAAACCCAATGGAAATATTGCAGCAAAGGTTGAAGTTTAGGGCATATGAAAAAATGTGGCCTATGAGGTTGCATCTCTTGCGAATCCCATCACTTACTTTAATCTTTAAAGCTCTCTTACTAGCCTAGTCTCCGAGGCCTTGAGAAATTATAGTAAATAGGAAAAAGAAGCATCCAATGTGGATAGTATAAGCCCAAGTGCTAGAAAACTTATACATCCACTATTTCTCAGTCCAAGATAGGTAAACCTCTCCATTTAGGTTGTGTTTTATCTTGGGGTAGAAAGTTTGAAGCCTATATTATTTCTACCAAATCCATGAATCTAGAAGTTTTTACAAGGCTAGTTGATCTATCACCACATGCAATTTTGTGCCATACAAGTTATCACTTTCTTAGCTTACACAATACAAGCTTCGACTATTTTTTATATATAGTATTTGCCCTAAAAGATACCTCTTTGCTAAAGTTACATCACTTCATAGTTAGAGTAGAGCGAGTAGGGACTGATTTTAAAACTCTGAAGAAAATCAATGGACATAAATGAAACAAACTTAGGCAAATCATGCGATTAATGACCCCTGAGGATTGTAATGGATGTCCTCTACATTGAGTAGCTTGTCTGAAGTAAAACAGGAGGCAGCAATACCTATGCACATTTCTTTACTCCTGAGGATTAATCTTAGCAGAGTATAAGAGATCGCTCCAGTTTCTTATATAAGGAGATCATGCTTAGTGAATTCTTAAAGCCTCTACGAAGATAATTTGAAAACAAAGATTAGTTAAAAACAAACATTATTTGTAGCTATGAAATCTAAGGACATGTTCTATGAAATGGGGGTTCTCAAGGACATGTTCTGTAAATACCCCTTTCGAGGCCTACATAAAAGCGTCAACGATCATATGCGTTGCATTATTCTGCTTCCTAGTACATAAGTACTACTTTTCTCAATGGTAAAACTACTAAATGAAAAGCGGCATTTACA
This sequence comes from Ceratopteris richardii, assembly GCA_020310875.1. Classification (NCBI taxonomy): domain Eukaryota; kingdom Viridiplantae; phylum Streptophyta; class Polypodiopsida; order Polypodiales; family Pteridaceae; genus Ceratopteris; species Ceratopteris richardii. The sequence continues at coordinate 123,692,420 of CM035412.1, read as the reverse complement.
GTTCAGATAAAAGTTAGATACTCACAACAGATAAGCCTTTATGATAAAATCAATCATCAGAGATAAATCTTTTTACTTTGCCTTTTGATCTTCACTTTTTAGATAAATCATGCGGGCTTTGTGTTTGATGCAGAAATATAGTTTTATTGTGGGATGTTGCATGTAGTAAAATATGACATACTTTGAATTTGAGTCCTTTAAAAGTACATCAATAGTTGCAGAATTACAAGTCATCATGAATGTTTTGTTTGATTAGGTGGCACATCCAATACTGAATAGTGACTCAAATTTTCTAATGGACTTGATGAAATGAGAATATCTAATATATATCACTATGTGGTTAGCAACTGATGCCCATATTTTTCTAATGCTTGTAAGAATTACTGTGGAAGATCTCGTTCATTTTTTATAACATGAGGGTACTCCAATGAGCCTCCCTTTCTTTAGCCTTGCTTATTCATTTGGCATAAATTTCAACAACTATGTAGTGTCGCTCACAGGAAACTTCCAAACCATTTGTCTGGCAGTAGTAGACTTCTCTCATTCCTAGAAAATCTCAATATACTTCTCTGCAAATCAAATTCATGTGAGATTTTATGCTTGTGCCATATATATATATATATATATATATATATATATATATATATATATATATATATATATATATATATATATATATATATATATATATATATATATATATATATATATATATATATATATAGTTGAGAAAGATGGATGGACACTCCAAGAAATGAGTAGGTATTGCAAATCCCTACTTTGTACCAGCCCCTTCTTGCTTCAGAGTTGCGTTGTAGGCCCTCTTAGCTTTCCAAAGACCCTATACAAGTGCCTATGTACTTTGGAAATGATATGAGAAATGATTGAATCAAAACAGACTACTTCCAAGTTGAAGGATCAATGAAAACCTTCTATTTTTGTTCACACACATGCTCCTTGTTAAGCTCAGTGCTTCTAGTACAATAGGAATTAGAAACATTCCTTTTGGAGATATCAAATTCGCTTAATGAGCCAATGATTCCAAGTGGAATCACTTAAGATGATGCACTATACACAGAGCAATCAATTTAGCAATCAAATCATTACTCCCGATTTTTTAGGCCCTCTTCTGAGTTTGACCAGTGGGTACATCAATGTGCTTTCCTCCACATCGGCTGAATGGATTATCTTAAAACTTTGTGAGCATGTAGAGGACTTAGAGCTGATTCCAACAAGCTATAGAACATTGAAAATGATGAAGAAGTGACTGCGATATGAGCAATACAAAATGATTGTTCTGAGTAGCTATGACAGAGAGACCATAGATGAAAGTATTGATCTATTGTATTAAAAACCAATGTTGTACATGATCATTGGTATGATAATCAATGCCTAATGATAATGAGTAGTGTAGGATATGAAGTGAGCCTCACTCACTTAAAGTGATCAGCAAGAACTCCGAATTGAAGTGATCTATCCGGTGAGTTTTTTCAATCATCTTTTATAGATGAATCATTTGAATTTCGAATTTGAATTCTTCATTGGCTCTCACTAAAAATGATCCTCTAATATAGGAGATATTTTCTCCAAATAAAGTCATGGCTTTTTATCTAACAAACTCCACGAGTTTAGTGGTAGCTACAAATATTCTTCCAAGTCAATTGACTTTTACAAATGCCAAAAAAGTAAAGGCTTCATAGCAATGGTTCTCATGGAGCTTCAATTTTTGCACATAAACTCTAGCCAAATTTGTAGTCTTGATATTTTCACCAAGATCTCCCCCTCAAGCCAAACATCTTGGCTTGGTCTTCTTCTTCAATCTTCTTGAATGTCCTGCAATCGAATCATAGACTTAAACCTGCAAAGTTTTGTACCATCTAAAGCTTTAGTCAATAAGTGTGCACATTGCATATTAGTTGATACATATGCCAACTGAATTTCCTTGCTCAATAACTTCTCTCTCCCATAATGATAGTGGACCTCTATATGCTTAGTCCTATCATGGTAAATAGGATTTGCTAAAAGATGTAATGAGCTTGTATTATCTCCAAAAATCATTTGAGATGTAGTATGCAAGCCTAAATCTGTATACAACAATCTGATCCATATGGCCTCTTGAGTAGCATTGGTCAATCCTCTATACTCTACCTCTGTAGAAGACAAAGCAACAGTAGGCTGCTTCTTTGAGGACCATGAAATAGGTTTGTTACCTACAAAAGATAGGTAACGTGAGATACTCCTTCTATCATCTTTGCAACCTGCCAATCTCCATCTGAATATATCTTGATGTCCAAATCTGAGGTATAAGGAAAATAAAATCCTTGATTTTGAGTACTCTTAAGGTACTTCAAAATCCTCTTGCCAGCTTCCAAATGAGGTGCCCTAGGTTTGTGCATAAATTGGCTTAAAACACTTACTTCATAAGCAATATCAATCCTTGTCAATGTAGCATAGTTCAAGCTTCCCACAATGCTTTGGTAACCTACAGTATTCTCAAGCACATCACCGTCATGAGCACTTAACTTTTGGTTTACCTCCATTGGAGTGCTTGCTACCTTGGCATCCTGCAACTGAAACTTCTTTAACATGTCTTGTATATACTTTCTCTGAGTAATATAAATTCCAGAGTTAGTATAAACTAACTCAAGCCCAAGAAAATACTTTAGTGATCCTAGTCACTATTTTTGAACTCATGCATCACTTGATTCTTAATCTGCTTGATGCCATTAACATCATTACTTGTGAGTATGATATCATCAACATATACACATAGGTATATTACCTCTGAATTACTCCTCTTAACAAACAGAGAAGTATCTACTTTACTCATGATGAATCCTTCATCCTAAAGGTATGTAGTCAACCTATGGCTCCATGCCCTAGGTGCCTGCTTCAATCCGTAAAGAGATTTGTTCAAGTTACACACATATGTTACCTTGCTTATTCTCATAGCCATGAGGTTGAGACATGTACACCTCCTCTGAAACTCCAGCCATTTAGAAATGCATTTTTTACATCCAATTGATACATGTTCCAATTCTTTGATGCAGCCACACTTACCAATACCCTGATGGTTGGCATTTTTGCCACAGGTGAGAAGGTTTCTTCATAATCAACTCCTTGGGTTTGTGCAAAACCCTTAGCCACAAGTCTAGCTTTGTACCTGCTTATTGATCCATCACAATTCCTCTTGATCTTATAGATCCATGTAGAACCAATTACCTTAATAGACTCTTGTCTTGGTCTTCGCCTCTTCATATGATGATGGTTCTTCAAATGAAAAGTCTTTTGCAAGATAAATAGAGTGCTTAGTAACTAAAGAAGTGGCATACCCATATCTGATTGGTTTCTTGCTCTCCCTTTGTGATCTTCTGATTGCTTGGTTGGCTGATTCAGGTATATCCTCCAATTTCTTCATTTTGACTTTGCATTTGGACTTCCATGCCTTGAATTCTTCTAAGTGGATGATGTCCTCATCATCTGAGTTGATGTCTTCAGCTTGATTAGGCTCCTCCTTAGTGAGGCTTGGAAATTCGTCTTCCAAGTCATAAGGTAGCTTTACTTTCTTGCATTCACTTTCAAACCAAGAATCATTCTTATCAAAGACAACATCTCTACTGACCATAAATCCTTTGTTGGAAGGATTGTAAACCATGTATCCTTTCTGGTTCAATTCATACCCTATGAAGATGCACTTTTCTGCCTTAGAGTCTAGCTTACCTCTTATTTGAGAAGGGATATGCACATAAGCAACACATCCAAAGATCCTGCAATGATCAAGTGAAGGTCGTCTACCATGCCATGCTTCATATGAGGTCATCCCATCAAGAGATTTGGATGGCAACCTGTTTACAAGATAAATGGCAGTAGATACACTCTCTGCCCACAAGTAATTTGGTAGTTTTTTCTCATTTAACATTGATCTAGCTATTTCAACAACTAATATATTTCTCCTCTCTGCCATCCCATTTTGCTCAGGGGTATACCTTGTTGTAATTTCTCTTTTAATTCCTTTGTCATACAAGAATGCATCAAACTCATTTGAGAAGTACTCACCTCCTCCATCTGACCTTAGTCTTTTTAGACTTCTTCGTGTTTGGTTCTCTACAAGTGCAAGATACTTTTTGAAGCAACTGAATACTTCATCCTTGTGCTTCATAAAATATAAGATAGTCCACCTACTGAAATCATCAATGAAAGATACATAATACCTTGATCTAGAAATAGAGGGATCCTTACTTGGTCCCCATACATCTGTATGGACAAGCTCTAGGTAGTCCTCATGCATGTAGCCTTTCCTTGAGAAGGGTAACCTGTGAGATGTTTCAAACTGACAAGCACCACATTAATAGATCATGTGTTGCTTGGATACATTAGGTATCCCAAGCACCCATTGATCTCTACATATTTGCTTTAAAGTTCTCTCACCAATATGCCCTAATCGCTTATGCCAAATTTCAAGCTCTGATAGTGTTTGGTCTTTGTAACTATAAAGTGTAATATTCCTTGTATCTTCAAGTTCAAAAGTGAATAATCTACCTATCTTTTCTTCGTTGGAAGCTCTCTTGAATCCATGTTGGGGATCCTCCACAAATGCTCCATATTGGTTGAACCTGACTTGCAAACCCTTTTCCACAATCTTTCCAACACTCATCAAATTCTTGGTAATTGTAGGTACATATAGAACCCTGCTTAACAGATTCTTATTTCCATTAGAGGTTTTAACATTTCCTACCTTGATCACTGAGTGCTTGGTGTCATCACCTGTTTGTACCTGATGCTTATCCTTTGGTTCCTCAAGGTTAGAGAGAAGAGCTACATTGCCTGCCACATGGTTTGAGCATCATGAGTCAATGTAGAAGAGATGGTCATAATTTATACCTAGTTTTGAAGTCATATTCATAATAAGAAGAGAATCATCTTGCTCCTCTATATATTTGTTGTAATCTTTCCTTGACTTGTAGCCTCCTTGGTAGTTGTTATTGTAGTTGTTGTTAGTTGTTATTGTAACCTTGATGATGGTTGAATCTTCCTCTTGATTGTGTATATCCACGTCTTTGAAATCCTCTACCTCTCTGATCCTTGAAATTCATGTAACACTCATCTATAGTGTGATTTGAAAATCCACAAATATTACATGGTGATGAGTTATAAGGTCTCCCCCTACCTTGCTTACCTCGTGTCCCCCTCCCTCTTAAGGTTCTACCTCTCCCTGCATAGTTTGCTTGGGAGGTAGCTCCTTCATCCTCAATTTTCTTGTTCTTTCCTTTCTCTTTGGACTTACTTTTATCAATGTATAGGGCAGAAGAGCTATTACCTCTTGATGAATCTCCATTCTTGTTGAGCTTCACTTCATGGGTAAAGAGTTGCCCCATGAGTGTGGTAAGGTCTGGAATCTGCATGTCCATGTACAAGTCCATGGCAGTTGTGCAGCTCTCCCATTTGTCATCTGCTTTAATACCATTGATTACTTGTCTTACAATCTGCTCCTCTTCAATTTCTTCTCCTATGCTTGCCAATTGATCAGCTAGTCTTTGACTTTGCTTACATACTCTGAGATGTCTTGCTTGGGTTGCTTTCTTTGAGTGGTAAATTCAATCCACTATTGGTTCTTCCTAGCCCTTGTGTTGGAAGAGAAATATGAAGACAATGTTTCCCAAGTCTCTTGGGATGTCTTACAGTTCCTAATGTGTGGAAGAAGAAAATGAGAAATTGAATTAAGTAAGTATGACCTTTCTAATGCATCCTTGGCACACCATGTACTGAGTCTTTCATGCTCCTCTCTTGTAGGTTGTCCTTTGCTTCTGAAAATGGGCATCTCCTTATCTCTTGAGATGTATCCATAGAGGCTCCTTCCTTGCAAGTATTTCTTCATCCTCAAGGACCATGCTTGATAGTTGTTCTTGTCCAATTTATCAATGAAAGAAGGAAAACCATCTCCCATTTTACCTTAGCTTTGCTCTGATGCCACTATTGAGAAAGATGGATGGACACTCCAAGAAATGACTAGGTACTGTTGATCCCTACTTTGTACCAGCCCCTTCTTGCTTCATAGTTGAGTTGTAGGCCCTTTTAGCTTTCCAATGACACTATACAAGTGCCTATGTACTTTGGGAATGATGTGAGAAATGATTGAATCAAAACCGACTACTTCCAAGTTGAAGGATCAATGAAAACCTCCTATTTTTGTTCACACACCTGCTCGTTAATCTCAGTGCTTCTAGTACAGTAGGAATTAGAAACATTCCTTTTGGAGATATCAAATTAGCTTAATGAGACAATGATTCCAAGTGGAATCACTTAAGATGATGCACTATACACAGAGCAATCAATTTAGCAATCAAATCATTACCCCCAATTGTTTAGGCCCTCTGCCGAGTTTGACCAGTGCGTACATCGATGTGCTTCCTCCAAATCGGTTGAATGGATTGACTTCAAAATTTGTGAGCATGTAGAGGACTTAGAATTGATTCCAACAAGCTATAGAATATTAAAAATTGTGAAGAAATGACTGCGATATGAGCAATACAAAATGATTGTTTTGAGTAGCTATGAGAGAGAGACCATAGATGAAAGCATTGATCTATTGTATTAAAAAACAATGTTGTACATGATCATTGGCATGATAATCAATGCCTAATGATAATAAGTAGTGTAGGATATGAAGTGAGCCTCACTCTCTTAAAGTAATCAGCAAGAACTCGGAATTCAAGTGATCTATCTGGCGAGTTTTTTCAATCATCTTTTATAGATGAATCATTTGAATTTTGAATTTGAATTCTTCATTGGCTTTCACTAAAAATGATCCTCTAATCTAGGAGATATTTTCTCCAAATAAAGTCGTGGTTTTTTATCTAACAAACTCCACGAGTTTAGTGGTAGCTACAAATATTCTTCCAAGTCAATTGACTTTTACAAATGGTAAAAAAGTAAAAGCTTTATAGCAATGGTCCTCATGGAGATTCAATTTTTGCACATAAACTCTAGCCAAATGTGTAGGCTTGATATTTGCACACACACACACACACATATATATATATATATATATATATATATATATATATATATATATGTATATATATATATATATATATATATACATATACATATACATATATATATATATATATATATATATATATATATATATATACATATACATATATATATATATATATATATATATATATATATATATATATATATATATGTGTGTGTGTGTATGTATGTGTGTGTATAGAATGTTTAGCACTCCATCGCTGCCAAAAGGGGAGGTCAAGGTGGATTTTTCTTCTGAAAAAGTACATATGAATTAAAAAGAAGAGGATAGTGCATTGCCTCAAAGTGGGGAAAGAGACTTCGCAAAACTCAACTACAGCGATTACATGCTACCATGGTTATTTATAGTCTACATGGAGAATACACAGAGAAAATATTTGTTCTCCAGCGACTATGTTGTTTTCATGGAGCATTCAGAAACTAACTTCATGTTCTTGAGATCATCTATGGCAGCCAACTTCAAATGGTGCCTAAGACCTCCAATGCTGTCCATACCAATGTCTTCATACATCTTTCTGATTCTCTGCTGCCGGCAAAACCAGGGGTAGTTAGCTCTCCATATTTTCCACAATGGGATGTCCGTCTTTTTGCAAACAGGAAGAAGAAGCTCTTGTACATTGTGTCTTCTACACCTTGACAAGAATGACACCCACCATCGCCAACATTGATTTTTTTTTCTCCTTTAGCAGTCCCGATACTGTTGATGCCAAGTGTACGTTTAATGTGCAGCGCAACATTTCAATCATGCGCTCCTTTGCTCTACAAGTGTGCAAGCCATGCCTCACAGAAAAAACAAACAAGGAAGGAAAAAAGTATAGAGCCCACACGTGAACAGGTGGAAATCATGAAAGAGGGGCTTATTTTGGGATCTTTTTTATAAGTTTGTTTCGACATACGCATCCTTTTTTATAAGTATGTTTCGACATTCGCATGTGTTTTGGGACATTTCGAAACGGACAAAAGATGTGCTCAATAGTTAGTGTAGGAAATCGAACGACAGAAAACACAAGGTGAAATAAGCTGCGTAGTAAACCAAAAAGGAGTTTGAGGATGTCCAATCAAAATAAATTTGTGAGAGGAGAAAAAGTGGTTTCGTTTTGATTCTCTTGTGAAAAGCAAAATGCCATGGAACGTCCAAGTCCACATTGACACCCCTTGAGCCTATGAGAGGAAGTCTTGAGTTCAAATCTTGACTGAACATAAGATGAATGCCTTTATCTTACTAGGTCGAGTGTGTGAGTGTGTTTCCAATTCATTGTACTCTTTAAAAAAAAAGTGGTAATGAATTACAAAGGACAACAGGTCCATGGCACAACATCAAGCTCTACATCCTCGCAGAATGGTCTCTCTCAAGGCAAATTTATGAGGGTGGGGTTTTTGTGCAAACCTAGTAGAAATATTGCAGCAAAGGTTGAACTTTAGGGCAGATGAAAAAATGTGGATGATGTGTTCTATGAGGCTGCATCTCTTGCAAAGCCCATCACTTACTTTAACATTTAAAGCTCTCTTACTAGCCTGTGAGGCCTTGACAAATTACAGTAAATATAAAAAAGAAAGATCTAATGTGGATAGGATAAGCCCAAGTGCTGGAAAACTTGTCTATCCATTATTTCTCAATCCAAGATAGGTAAACCTCTCTATTGATGTTGTTTAATTTTTAGCTTGGGATAGAATGTTTGGAACCTATAATATTTATACTAAATCCATGAATCTAGAAGTCTTTACAAGGCTAGTTGATCGATCACCACATACAATTTTGTGTCATACAAGTTATCACTTTCTTAGCTTACACAAATATTATAAGCTTTGAATATTTTTTTAATATGGCATATGCCCTTTTTAGATACCTCTTTGCTACAATTACATCACTCCATAGTTAGATTAAATGTTAGATACAAAGTTTTCTACCGTCACTTACACAATTCACCATTGACATCCGACATATCAATCTCCACCATTTTTTATGGGGTGTCCCCATGTAAGGTGTGAATGAAAATTTATCTTGTCTTCCAACATGTTGATGCAAGTAGGGAATACTTGAAATTTTGAAGGAAGACTTTGGAGCTGAGAGAATTCACATTATCCATAAGATCAAAGTAGATTTTTTACTCCAACCTCAAAACATTTGTGGTTCATTCTATTGCTCATAGGGCCAAGACGAAAAGGTTTCAGGTTTTGTGGTTCATTCTATTGCTCATAGGGCCAAGACTAAAAGGTTTCAGGTTTGCAAAATGCAGCTGTAAAAGAGTGATTATATATATATATATATATATATATATATATATATATATATATATATATATATATATATATATATATATATATATATATATATATTATTTTTTTTATTTTTTTTTATTATTTTTTTTTTTTTAATTCAGAGATGGTCACTAGGAATTCTCAAAAAGAGTGTCCAATCATGCATCCCGTCATAGACCATTGAGGACAATGAGTTTTAGAAACGGGTGAGTGTGCTATAAATAGGCCAAGTAGACCACCTTGTGGGACATGGGCTAGCTTAGCCAAAGTTCCTCGCTTGGGGTTTCTCCTAAGATAGTGGAACGACTATGCATGATGACCACATGTTTGCTCTAGAGGATTCATATACTTGGTTGTAAGCACTTAAAGAGAGCATGTAGATGAGTCCTAAGAAACTTGAGGCACTATGGCCTTTTCCAATTCAATAGAATAAGCACATGACCCTGTACACTAATATTTTTAGCTCACATGAGTCTCCACATCATAGTGCGAACAAGAGAATTAATTCATGAGAATCAGTTCAAGAATTATTCGTTTAATTAAAATTTAGAAATTTTATCCATATGAGAGAGAAGTTTATTTTTATATATATATAAGGTATACATATATCTCAATCTCATGTAAGATTCATGAATTCTATTGAGCTATAACTTAACAAAATACTTTCATAACAAATTACAACATCAGCTCTCTATCTCATTCTAAGGGAATGATCCTCAATATAATAAAAAAAATCGATGTCCCAAGTGTATAAAATTGGCTCCATACAGATTAATTTGTGATGTGAATTTAAAGAATTTTATTTTATATAAAAAATTCACGAATTATTACACTATGTTCTACATAATCGGCAATGTCATGTTATGACTACATTTAGAGATGCCACTGTGACCCATGCTTCAAGATTGTACTTTCTTCCTTAGTTGGCTGTACAGGATTACTTTATAAAGACGTTTAGATCATCTCCCTTGAACAGAAAATATGGTTAAAATCCAACCTGTTCTCCAATTGCGCTCACAGAAAATGGTGATGGTTAGCAAATAACACACCACATTGTAAAACTTTGAAGAAAATCAATGGACATAAATGAAACAAACGTAGGCAAATCATGCGATTAATGAGCCCTGAAAATTTATTACACATTACATTTTCTCTAGCATCCCTATCTTATGCAGACTAAGACCGTGGATTGTAATGGATGTCCTTTATATTGAGTAGCTTGTCTGAAGTAAAACAGGAGGCAGCAATACACATACACATTTCTTTACACATCAGTTTTTCCGAGGATTAGTCTTAGCAGAGTATAAGAGGTCGCCCCAGTTTCTGATAGCTCTCTCTACTTATATAAGGAGATCATGCTATTTAGCCTGCCATTCTTAAAGCGTCTACGAAGATATGTACCGATATCTAAGGACATGTCCTTAGATTTTCATTATCGGTACATGTTCTGTAAATATCCCTTTCGAGGCCTACATAAAAGCGTCAACGATCATATGCGTTGCATAATTGCGTTTCCTACTACATAAGTACTACTTTTCTCAATGGTAAAGCTACTAAATGAAAAGCGGCCTTTACAGATGTTCAGAAAACAGTTAGCTATTCACAACAAATCAGCCTTTATGATAAAATCAATCATCAGAGATAAATATTTTTACTTTGTCTTTTGATCTTTAGTGTGCGAAGAGACGTCTCTATTAAGACCAGCCAGAATCATGCTGGCTTTGTGTTTGATGCAGAAATATAGTTTTATTGTGGGATGTGGCATGTAGGAAAAAATATAGTTTCATTTTCATTCTGTTATGGAAAGCAATACCCCACATGGAACCTCTTTTTTTCCTAGAAATTAGTAATGAATTACACATGTAGGAATTGCCCCAAGGGAAGGGGAATAGGCCGACTGTTAAGGAGTGATACAAGTGTGTTTTTTTGTTCTAAAAATGGTACTGAGTTCAGAAAGAAAAACTGGATATATGGGCCTCAAACGCAAGGGACGAGGGAGACCCTTAAGAAGTGAATCATCCTAAGCCTAATGGGGCAGCGAAGGGGGACAAGAGAAACCCTCTTTCCGCTATTGTGATACACAAAATCTTTCAACATAGGCTTTTTCATACAAAGGAGTATATCTAGTAGAATTCAAAGAGTTCATGCCCACTTCCCTATATTGATACATGAGAACATGGACAATACAGAAGGTGCCTTTTTTTCTTGTAGAACAATAGGTCCATAGCACAACATCAACCGTGCTACATTCTCCTAGAATGGCCGGCTGACGACAAATTTATGAAGGTGGGGTTTTTGTGCAAACCCAATGGAATTGCAGCAAAGGTTGAAGTTTGGCATATGAAAAAATGTGGGGGATGTGTTTTATGAAGCTGCATCTCTTACAAAGACCATCACTTAGTTCAACCTTTAAAGCTCTCTTACTAGCCTAGACTCTGAGGCCTTGAGAAATTATAGTAAATATAAAAAAGAAACATCTAATGTGGATAGGATAAGCCCAAGTTCTAGAAAACGTGTATATCCGTTATAGTAAATATAAAAAAGAAACATCTAATGTGGATAGGATAAGCCCAAGTGCTAGAAAATTGTATATTCATTATTTCTCAATCCATTATTGAGTTTGCTTATTGGCTTGGGGTAGAAAGTTTGAAGCCTATAATATTTCTACCAAATTCATGAATCTAGAAGTTTCTACAAGGCTAGTTGATCTATCACCACATGCAATTTCATGCCATACAATCTATCACTTCTTAGCATGGACAATACAATATTCGAATATTCTTATATATAGTATATGCCCTTTTTAGATACATCTTTGCTAAAGTTACATGACTTCATAGTTAGAGACTAGAGTAGATGTTAGATACAAAGTTTCCTACTGTCACTTACACAATTCACCATTGACATCCGACATATCAATCTCCACCATTTTTTATGGGGTTGTCCCCGTGTATGGTGTGAATGGAAAATTATATCGTCTTCCAACATGTTGATGCAAGTAGGGAACACTTGAAATTTTAAAGGAAGAGTTTGGAGCTCAGAGAATTCACTTTATCCATAAGATCATATTAGGTTTTTTGCTCCAACCTCAAAACATTTGTGGCTCATTCTATTGGTCATAGGGTCACGACTAAAAGGTTTTAGGATTGCAAGATGCAGATGTAAAAGAGTGATTAACAATAGATATTTTCTAGTTGTATTCAGAAATGGTCACTCGGATTCTCAAACAGAGTATCCAATCATGCATCCCCTCATAGACCATTGAGGACAATGAGTTTTAGAAAAGGGTGAGAGTGCTAGACATTGGCCAAGTAGACCACCTGTATGTGTGTGTTGGACATGGGCTAGCCTAGCCAAGGTCCCTCGCTTGGCGTTTATCCTAAGATACCCAAAGGGATAGTGGAATGACTATGCATGATGAACACATGTCTATACTAGAGCATTCTAAAACTATCTATGTTGGGTACAAGAGGATAAATAGGATAGAAAGACAGACACACATAAACCAATTATTTCCACTTCTCACAGATACTTGGTTGTAAGCACTTCAAGAGAGCATGTAGATGAGACCTTAGAAACTTGAGGCACTATGGCCTTTTCCAATTTAATAGAATAAGCACATGACCCTATGCACTAATAATTTTAGCTCACATGAGTCTCTACATAATCGGCAATGTCATGTAATGACTACATTTAGAGATGCCATTGTGACCCATGCTCCAAGATTGTACTTTCTTCCGTGGTTGTATGTATAGTATTACTTCATAAAGACATTTAGATCTCCCTTGAACAGAAAATATGGTTAAAATCCAACTTCTTCTCCAAATTGGCTCTCAGAAAATGGTGATGATAAGCAAATAACACACCATATTGTTCGTGTGGCTAGATCTTGCTCATAGTAGCGAGTAGCGACTGATTTTAAAACTCTGAAGAAAATCAATGGACATAAATGAAACAAACGTAGGCAAATCATGCGACTAATGACCCCTGAGGATTAATGACTCCTGAAAATTTATTATACATTAGATTTTCTCTAGCATCTCCATCTTATGCAGACTAAGACCGTGGATTGTAATGGATGTCCTCTATATTGAGTAGCTTGTCTGAAGTAAAACAGGAGGCAGCAATATCTATACACATTTCTTTACTCCTTATCGGTTCTCCCGAGGATTAGTTTTAGCAGAGTATAAGAGGTCGCCCCAGTTTCTGATAGCCCTCTCTACTTATATAAGGAGATCATGCTATTTAGCCTGCCATTCCTAGCTTACTGAATTCTTAAAGCGTCTACGAAGATATGCACCAATAATGAAAATTTCAATCTTTTCAAATAAAATCTCACCCCTAGTACAGTTTCGGTCTCAAAATAAAGATTATTTGTAGCTATATTGTCAAAATCTAAGGAGATCTTCTATGAAATGGGGGGTCTCAAGTACATGTTCTTGTCAAAATTTAAGGACATGTTCTGTCAATATCCCTTTCGAGGCATATGCGTTGCATAATTATGTTTCCTAGTACATCAGTACTACTTTTTCAATGGTAAATCTACTAAATGAGAAGCCGCTTTTACAGAAGTTTGGAAAACAGTTAGATATTCACAAAAAATCAGCCTTTATGATAAAATCAATCATCACAGATAAATCTTTTTACTTTGTCTTTTGATCTTTAGTGTGCGAAGAGACGTCTCTTTTAAGACCAGCTAGAATCATGCTGGCTTTGTGTTTGATGCAGAAATATAGTTTTATTGTGGGATGTGTAGGAAAATATGACATACTTTGAATTTGAGTACTTTAAGAGTACATGAATAGTTGCAGAATTACAAGTCATCATGACTGTTCTGTTTGATTAGGTGGCACATCCAATACTGAATAGTGACTCAAACTTTCTAATGGAGTTGATGAAATGAGAATATGTAGTATATATCACTGTGTTGTTAGCGACTGATGTCCATGTTTTTCCAATGCTTGTAAAAATTACTATCCAAGATCTGGTTCATTTTTTATAGCATGAGGATACTCCAATGAGCCCCCTTTCTTCCAAACCATTTGTCTGGCAGCACTAGACTTCTATCACTCCTGGAAAATCTCAATATACTTCTCTGCAGATCAAATTCGTGTAAACTTTCATGCTTGTGTGTGTGTGTCTCTATGTATGTATGCATGTATGTATGTATGTATGTATGTGTGTGTGTGTGTGAATAGAATGTTCAGCCCTCCAAAGCTGCCAAAAGGGAGGTTCAAGGTGGATTTTTCTTCTGAAAAAGTAGATATTAATTAAAAAGAAGAGGATAATGCATTGTTTCAAAGGGGGGAAAGTCAACTACAGAGATTACATGCTACCATGATCATTTATAGTCTACATGGAGAATACACGGAGAACATCTTTGTTCTCCAGAGATTATGTTTTTTTTTTTTTTTTTATGTAAAGGAAGTTCGGCATTAGCCTACTCTCCAGGACTTGAATTAAATAAAGAAAAGTACAAGAGAAGGGGACTAGTGCCCACGGGACCCCCCAAATCCCACAAAGCAGGGGAAGCTTTTACAGAGCTTAGATGGCATTACAAAGAAGGTTCATCACCCTCTCATCACCCTCATGTGGGGCCCACTTGGGTTTGAGCTTGTTATTGATCAGAAGGAGTACTTGATGATGCCTGAAGGGAAAGGGGGGGGGGGGATTCTTACAGTTAACAATCCTTTTGCCAAGGAGGAACAACGATTTCTCAATTGACCACTCTTTGGGGGAGTCACCGAAGTTGATAGCACATCTTTCTCGCCAGATTTTCCATAGGACCTCCCCACTGATGGTGTGATGTTCCAAGATTCCACACTCTGGATGCCATGGATCGGAAACCAGATAGAGTCGTTTTGTCTGATACCGGCTGCCCACTTCTAGTCTTCACTTATTCTTCTGTAGCTTTTGACTTTATTCCAACTCTTCCATAGGGAGCACACGAGATTTGAGCCTTTCGGGAAGACAGGGATTGGGGAGAACAGCAAGGTCAAGATGCCAAGATTCTTCCAATTTGGGAAACCCATGAGAGCCAACTCATTCTTGTTTCTGAAGATCAACTTGGCCCACAAGGCCTCCCCGTTGCACCAAGCCTTAATCATCCATTTGGCCACCAGTTTGTTAGCCATGCACCCAATGTCCAAGATACCAAGACCCCCACTATCTCTATGGCTGGTGCAGATGGACCATTTGATTTTAGGCACCCCCTCCTATTGTGGTCGCCCGTCCAAAGGAAGTTTCTACAAATACTATCCAGTTTGGACAGATCTTGCTCTTTCGGTCTCCAACAAGAAAGGAAATAAATGGTAGATGATAAGAGGAACGTGTTGATAACCATAACATGACCAGCAAGATTGATTTGCATACCGGCCAAAAGTCAACTACAGAGATTACATGCTACCATGATCATTTATAGTCTACATGGAGAATACACGGAGAACATCTTTGTTCTCCAGAGATTATGTTTTTTTTTTTTTTTTATGTAAAGGAAGTTCGGCATTAGCCTACTCTCCAGGACTTGAATTAAATAAAGAAAAGTACAAGAGAAGGGGACTAGTGCCCACGGGACCCCCCAAATCCCACAAAGCAGGGGAAGCTTTTACAGAGCTTAGATGGCATTACAAAGAAGGTTCATCACCCTCTCATCACCCTCATGTGGGGCCCACTTGGGTTTGAGCTTGTTATTGATCAGAAGGAGTACTTGATGATGCCTGAAGGGAAAGGGGGGGGGGATTCTTACAGTTAACAATCCTTTTGCCAAGGAGGAACAACGATTTCTCAATTGACCACTCTTTGGGGGAGTCACCGAAGTTGATAGCACATCTTTCTCGCCAGATTTTCCATAGGACCTCCCCACTGATGGTGTGATGTTCCAAGATTCCACACTCTGGATGCCATGGATCGGAAACCAGATAGAGTCGTTTTGTCTGATACCGGCTGCCCACTTCTAGTCTTCACTTATTCTTCTGTAGCTTTTGACTTTATTCCAACTCTTCCATAGGGAGCACACGAGATTTGAGCCTTTCGGGAAGACAGGGATTGGGGAGAACAGCAAGGTCAAGATGCCAAGATTCTTCCAATTTGGGAAACCCATGAGAGCCAACTCATTCTTGTTTCTGAAGATCAACTTGGCCCACAAGGCCTCCCCGTTGCACCAAGCCTTAATCATCCATTTGGCCACCAGTTTGTTAGCCATGCACCCAATGTCCAAGATACCAAGACCCCCACTATCTCTATGGCTGGTGCAGATGGACCATTTGATTTTAGGCACCCCCTCCTATTGTGGTCGCCCGTCCAAAGGAAGTTTCTACAAATACTATCCAGTTTGGACAGATCTTGCTCTTTCGGTCTCCAACAAGAAAGGAAATAAATGGTAGATGATAAGAGGAACGTGTTGATAACCATAACATGACCAGCAAGATTGATTTGCATACCTCTCCAATAGTTAAGCTTTTTTTCAAGTTTGGCCAGCACCCAGTTCCACTACTGTTCCAAAGAGACGCCCAACCCCAAGGGAATCCCAAGAAGCCAAAAAACTTGGCCCTGCGGAATGATTTGACAGCCATGATCAATGAGAAGGTTGGGCTGTGACCCAACAATAGCTCTAAAGGCGGTCTTAGAGTTGTTGATTGTGGATCCAGAGGCTTCACAAAAAGTAGCCAAACACCTCCAGAACGTCTCCAGGCTGGTACTATCATTGTGAACAAACGCATTCATATCATCGACAAAAAGTCTCATGGTGATCTGACTGTGGTCATGAGGCAAACGGAGGCCTTTGATATCACCAGCTTCCACCTGATGCTCCACCAGCCTGCTAAGCCCTTTCGTGGCAATGGCAAAGAGAAGGGGAGCCAATGGGCACCCTTGTCTGATCGATCTTCTAAGTTTGATCACCTTCGAAAGTCTGCCATTAATGTTAATTTGGGTCGATGCGTTTCCGAGAAGGGTCGCGATCATCTTGGTGAATTTTTTACTACATCCAAGATCCTGGAGCGATTGCAGAATATAGTCCCATTCCAATCTGTCGTACGCTTTATCAAAGTCGATCTTGAGAAAGACCACGTCTTGTTTAGACTCATTTGCAAATTCAAAACCTTCCCAAATATCTATAACGGTTTCCAAAATTGATCTGCCTTTTATGAAACATTTTTGGTCCTCGCTTAACCATGCTCTCAAGTGGCAAGAGATTCTGTTGGCAATGACTTTGGCAATGATCTTGTATCCTGTTTGGAGCATCGTAATAGGACGCCAGTTCTCTACTCTATTCTTTTCCCTTTTTTTGTGTATTAACTTGATAATGCCATTGTTGAGACAAGATGGAAGCGCACCAAACTTGGCCTCTTGCCAAACCAGACGAAGAGGGGTGGCAACCACCAACTTGAAGGATTTAAAGGACTCATTAGTGAGCCCATCAGGTCCCGGGCTTTTACCAGAGGGGAGGGCATCAATGACCTCAATGATTTCTGCTTCAGAGATAGGGGCATGTAGCTGGGAGCAAAGGTTGATTGGTATCCTGTGGGGTGAAACCCTAGATATGGCTGCCATACAGTCCCTTCTATGGTGGGAGAGGGGGTTCGAGGTCCCTAGGAGTCTCGTGAAGTGTCCTTCAATGATCCCAGAATTATCTTCTTCCGTATTGCATACATTGCCATTTAATTCTAGCAATAAGGGGATCGATTCTCTGCTATGTTTCCTTTTAAGGATATGACACATCTCTTTGGTGGGTTTGTCGGCTTTGCCAGCCCACCACTCCTTGAAGAAAATTTGCAAATTTCTCCTTTGTATTTCTTCCTCGTATTTCAGCAGTGCTCTGATTTTTCAAAGACCTTTCTATGCTTGAGATTTTCCTTTGTTCACTTCCTCCTCGAGCCTCTAGAGTCTATGATATAGAGCTTCTCTACGAGCCCGTCGCACAGTCTCGAGCATCTTCTTGGATCTAATCATGATCTGTCGTGACTTATCGACCGCACTTCTCCAGCACTTGGCTGGGGACAAGCCCGAGGCGAACGCCTCCTTCCACACATCAGCAATTTCTTGATGGACGGAGGGGAGAGAGAAGGAGGGCGCACTGGCGTGGAACCAAGGAGCCTTACGGATCTTGGTGGAAGGTTGGAAAGTGATAACGATCGGGTAGTGATCAGAGATGGTGAGGTCAGTGCGTTGCGAGAGGGAAGGGTGGCCCCACTGATGAGTAAAGCTCTGAGAAATGTAGCATCTATCAAGTCTAGTTTTCCTCAGGTCCTCGCCCGCTTGGAGATTTGACCAAGAAAAGCCATTCGAATCTTTGAATTCGACCAAATCCAAGTGTAGTTTGGTTTTGTCCCACGTTTCTTTCTCTTGACTATCGATGACCCTGCCCTTGCCCATCCATCTGTCCATAGGGTCCTCCACCATGTTGAAGTCACCACAAATAAGCACGTTGTGGGGGAGCGAGTCCAAGGAGGCCCAAGTATTCAGTCTCTCTAACTCCCCATTAGGGGTATACAAAGAAACTAAAGTAAAACAAAAAGGAGCGCCAAAAGAAACAACAATCCATCGATGGCATTCATCTTCAATGGAGTTCTCAAGCTTTTCAAACCAGAATTATTAATACCGATTACCGTTCCACCGGACCCCCGCTAGTGTGCCATTGAAATCCAAACATGGGACGAGGAGACATGTCTAAGCCGTTTCTGGAGGTCTTCTCCGTCAATTTTAATCTCTTGAATACATATAAATTCTGGGTTTAGGCTAATGTCGCGAAGCCATTGACCAATGATGGTCGCTCTTGAGGGGTCGGTTAGCCCTCTAGCATTTAACGAGATGATGATCATTGTCGTAGTGAGCCCTCTTTGCGAGAGGGAGCTTTGTCCTTTCTTTTTTTGGATTCATCTTTCTTTTTCGCTGGGATCGGATCCCGAATTAGCAATAGGTTCTTGTGGGGGCTTTTCTAGGGTAACTCCATAGGTTGTTTTCCTTTGCGGGATGCCTCCTGCTGGGAAGAACTGGGCACCGTTTTCGACACCGTTTCCGGAATAGTCGATCCGATGATGGAACTTTCACTATCCATGTTTCTTCGTTACTAGTAGTAAAGCCGTTTTCTTTGCTTGTAGTGTAACCCTCCTGGAAGGTTTCTTTATTGTCAGGGATCTCTAGGGCTTTGTCATTGGTGTCCACCTCAAGTTGGATCCCACATGGGTAGTCAAACTCATTGATCTCCTTTTCCAGATTGCAATACAAGTTGCTGGAGGGGGTAACTGACATGTTGTTTCGCTCAGAAGTCGCCCTAGGGCTTCTTTTCCTTCTTCTTCTGACTTCGATGAACCCGTCTGCTTGTTGTTTTCATGGAGCATTTAGAAACTAACTTCATAATCTTGCGATCATCTATGGCAGCTAACTCTGATTACTGTCTAAGACCTCCAATACTGCCCATATTAATGTCTTCATGCATCTTTTTTATTCTCTGCTGTCAGCAAAACCAGAGGGAGTTAGCTCTCCATATTTTCCACAATGGGATGTACGTCTTTTTGCAAGCGCAAAGAAGTGTGTAAGCGATGCCTCACAGAAAAAACAAACAAGGAAGGAAAAAAGTCTTGAGCCCACACGTGAACAAGTGGAAATCATGAAAGAGGGGCTTATTTTGGGATCCTTTTTTATAAGTATGTTTCGACATTCGCATGTTCCTTGTGTTTCGGGACATTTCGAAACGGACAAAATGATGTGCTCAATAATTAGTGTAGGAAATCAAACGAAAGAAAACACAAAGTGAAATAAGTTACGTAGTAACCAAAAAGGAGTTTGAGGATGTCCAGTCAAAATAAATTTCAGAAGAAAAAGTCCAATCTTTATAGTATATCTGGAGATTCTTTCTTTGAATTTCCTCTTTGAATTTCCTCTTTGTATCTTAGCATGCTTCTGAGTTTTTGAAGCCCTCTCTAGTATTGAGAATCACCTTTGTTGACTTCTTTCTCAAGACACCTAAACCTTTGATAAATATTTTCCCTTCTAACTCGACAAATGTTTTGAAGATTCTTTTGAGTCCTTAACAATATGTGTTTTGTGTTCATGACCGCCATCCTCCAACACTTGGTTCGAGATCAGGAGTGGGTGACAAAGGCCTAGTTCCAAGGAGCACTGATCTCCCACTAGATCGAGGGGAATGAGAAGGTTGTTGGATTGGCTAGAAAAGAGGGCGGCTTGAAGATAAGCAAAATTGGGTAGTGATCAGAGACAAAAGGTCCACACATCGAGAGAGGGAAGGGGCCCCACTTATTGGTGATATTATGTGTAATATGGCTCCTCTCAAGTCTACCTTTCCTTAATTCAACCCTGGATTGGAGGTTCAACCAAGAGAAACCAACCTCGTCTTTGATCTCCACTAGATCAAGGTGGAGCTTGACTTGGTCCCACATATCCTTCTTTGGACTATCAATAGCAAGATATGTCCTGTCAAAATCTAAGGACATGTTCTATAAATTTCCCTTTTGAGGCCTATATAAAATGCATCAATGATTATATGCGTTGCATAATTATGTTTTTAAGTAACCGAGTGTTACATTTTTTAATGGTAAGACTAAGAATGAAAAATAACCTTGACATAATTTCAAAAAGTAGTTGTTTTTTTATCAAAACGAAGCTCGACACAAGCCTACTCTCTCAAACTTTAATTAAGAGAAAAAATAATTGTACAAGTGAACGGGCGTAGCACCCATGGAACCACCCATGACACAATTTATGTCCACTTTCCTACTTTGGTACATCAGAAGGTAATCTTCTTGTAGAGGGTGGCTTCATTCTTGGAGGTTCCACCAATGCAAAGAAATTCCACCCTACATAAATTCCATAGCACAACATCAAGACTTTTGCCTTCTCCCAAAATGATATCTCTCAAGACAAACTTGCAAGGGTGGCTATCTTGAAAACTAAAAAATGCAGATGGTGTGTTCAATGAGGTTGCATCAGAAGGTCGGTTAAACGACGAGAAATACGATGTTTTTATCGATGTGTGGCATGATGGGATATGTGATTCTCACATTGAGTGTCGCTAAAGTGACGATTTAAAAAAGCGTCAGGTATGCGATGCTAAATTGCATTGCATAAGTGATGGTAATTAACGTCACTTATGTGATGCTAATTGGATGCACCTTTGCGACGCCTTAGCATCGCTTACACGATAGTTTTTCTATGAAAAAAATTAAAATGTTGGAGGCTCTTCGATCGGCATCTTCACACATCTGATCGAAGAGCTCTCCAACGTTCACAATTGCACTGCGCTTACGAGCTGAAACAATCGCTTGCAGAATTGTTGTTTTGTCTAATCTCCATCTTATTGTCTCTCCCTATCTCTGTTTCTCTCTTTCTACCTCTTTCTCTCTTTGAATTATCTCTCTCTCTCTCTCTCTCTTTATTGCAAGTTATTCAAGAAGCTAACCAAGCAAAAAATATGGCTAACTATTGTAAGTACAATTTCCATTCTTTGTATATCATTTGAATTGTTTTATTTCCATTAGTTAGCATACTCACACTTATTGATATGCACATATACAATTACACATGATGAAGATGCACGTTCACACATATACACATATACACATGCACATACACACATATATATACACACACATGTGCACATACACTTACACACACACACACATACAGATGCATATGCACAAACACTTCTAAAACCACATAAAAGGACTTGCATGCATACATTATTGCATATATACATACACATACACACATTAACATATACTTAAATACATGTATATGCACATCTACATGCATGCACATTCACATGCATGCACATGGATGCAAATGGAAATGCATCCACACACACATGCATGTTTCATACATATACACATGCATATACATACACTTGTATATGTTTATACACATACACATACATATGCACATATGTATATATACACACACATACACATATATACACATATATATATGTACATACGTACACACACATATACACATACACACACACATGCACATACATACATACATATACACATATATATGCACATACACACCTATACACATACACTTACACATATACATGCACATACATATACACATGCACATGCACATACACATATACACACATACACACTTACACATGCACATGCACATGCACATACATACATATACACACACATACACATGCACATGCACATACACATACATACACATATACACTTACACATGCACATGCACATACATGCATATACACATATACATGTACATACATTCATATACACACATATTACACACATATACATGCACATAAGTACACACACATATTACACATATATACATGCACATACATACATACATACATATACACACATGCACATGCACATGCACATACACAAACATACGCATTTAAATTACACATGCACATGCAGATACATGCATATACACATATACATATGCACATATATACATGCACATATATACATAGATACATACATATACATGCATATAGACACACTTACACATATAGATATATACCTACATGTGCATATATACATTTTATATACACACAAGCACACATAAATATGAATGAATTATATAATTAAAGTAATTAAACACATGCTGAATATAAACACTAATAACAATCAATAGAACAAAACTTTTCATTACTGAATGGGACTATATTCTTCAGTCGCTACAGGATCTTGGATGTAGTCAGAAATTCACCAAGATGATCGCGACCCTTCTCGGAAACGCATCGACCCAAATTAACATTAATGGAAATCTTTCAAAGGTGATCAAACTTAGAAGATCTATCAGACAAGGGTGCCCACTGGCTCCCCTTCTCTTTGCCATTGCCACGGAAGGTCTTAGCAGGCTGGTGGAGCATCAGGTGGAAGCTGGTAACATTAAAGGCCTTCGTTTGCCGCATGACCACAGTCAGATCACCATGAGACTTTTTGCCGATGATATGAACGCTTTTGTGCACAATGATAGTACCAGCCTCGAGGCGTTCTGTAAGTGTCTTGCTACCTTTTGTGAAGCCTCTGGATCCATAATCAACCACTCTAAGACCGCCTTTAGAGCTATTGGTGGGTCACAGCCCGACCTTCTCATTGATCATGGCTGTAAAATCATCCCGCAGGGCCAAATTTTTCGGCTCCTGGGGATTCCCTTGGGGTTTGGCGTCTCTATGGAACAGCGGTGGAACTGGGTGCTTGCCAAACTCGAAAACAAGCTTAACTATTGGAGAGGTATGCAAATCAATCTTGTTGGTCGTGCTATGGTCATCAACACGTTCCTCTTATCATCTACCATTTATTTCCTCTCTTGTTGGAGACCGAAAGAGCAAGATCTGTCCAAACTGGATAGTATTTGTAGAAACTTCCTTTGGACGGGCGACCACAATAGGAGGGGGGTGCCTAAAATCAAATGGTCCATCTGCACCAGCCATAGAGATAGTGGGGGACTTGGTATCTTGGACATTGGGTGCATGGCTAACAAACTGGCGGCCAAATGGATGACTAAGGCTTGGTGCAACGGGGAGGCCTCGTGGGCCAAGCTGATCTTCAGAAACAAGAATGAGTTGGCGCTCATGGGTTTCCCAAATTGGAGGAATCTTGACATCTTGACCTTGCTGTTTTCCCCGATCCCCGTCTTCCCGAAAGGCTCTAATCTGGTGTGCTCCCTTTGGAAGAGTTGGAATAAAGTCAAAAGCTCCACAAGAATAACTGAAGACTGGAAGTGGGCTGCCGGTATCAGACAAAACAACTCTATCTGGTTTCCGATCCATGGCATCCGGAGTGTGGAATCTTGGAACATTCAAAACGCCAAGAAGCTATGGAACAAAGGCTTCAAAAAATGGAAACATCTCTGGAAACAAGACACCAACCGCTGGATCAACTTTGAGGATATTGACCCTAGCATCAACATTTCGCATGAAGAATGGAACACTTTGCAAAGCAGATCTCTCGCCTGGGACCGACACAAAGTTCGCCTTCTCATGGGACACGACATGCCGAGTTCGCTTGGTCTCAAATGGCACAATGGGAATAGTCTATCAAAAATCCCGAACATCAAAGAAACGATCGACTATCAGGTTAACCTCAACAAAAAGTGGTGCCTGTCATGGACGCGGCTTCGGTGGGACATGAAGTTCATGGCTATCTGGCACCCCCTCATAGAAATCAAAAAGTCTGTCCTCTTATGGCAAATTCTTCATCACGGAATCTGGACCAACCTTAAGGCTAGCAAAATTTGTGGGACCCCTCCCTGGTGCAAACGTTGCCACCGGTCTATCGAAGATGTTTCACACATCTTCTTTACCTGCCCCAACTCCAACAGACTCTGGCAGGTGGTTGGAAAGAGAATTAGACTTCAAAAACGTCTCAGTTGGCAGCAAGCCCTGCTGGGAGAAGCGATCGGCTGCTCCGCGACCCTCTGGAACGCCATCAGAGGGGAGGTTCTATGGAAAATCTGGCGGGAAAGATGTGCTTTCAACTTCGGTGACTCCCCCAAGGAGTGGTCAATTGAGAAATCGCTGTTCCTCCTTGGCAAAAGGATTGTCAACTGTAAAAAAATCCCCCCCCTTTAGGCATCATCAAGTACTCCTTTTGATCGATAACAAGCTTAAACCCAAGTGGGCCCCACATGAGGGTGATGAGAGGGTAATTAACCTTCTTTGTAATGTCATCTAAGCTCTGTAAAAGCTTCCCCTGCTTTGTGGGATTTGGGGGGTCCCGTGGGCACTAGTCCCCTTCTCTTGTACTTTTCTTTATTTAATTCAAGTCCGGGAGAGTAGGCTATTGCCGAACTTCCTTTACATTAAAAAAAAAAAAAACTTTTCATTACTTAATACCATACAAAGAATTCAAAACATAACTAAAATGAACAATATATAGAATATATATATATATATATATATATATATATATATATATATATATATATATATATATATATATATATATATATATATATCAATGTAAATACATATACAATGTCATAATCAAGAATCCTAATCATCATCATCATCATCATCATCATCATCATCAACATCATGATCATCCTCATCCTCATCATCAGGATCATCTGCATGATCTGATGCACTACAACATATGAGGGGCTTACCGACGCTTCATATACCGACGGTCACAGTTGGCATCGGTATAGGCCTCGAAAAATCTCACTAAGAGATACCGACGGTCAAGTGACCGTCGGTATGACCGTTTTAAACGGATCATCGGTGTGGCCCGCAGTCGCCGATATGCGCGTCGGTATATGCATCGGTATAGGCGTCGGTATAAGCATCGGTAATTTACTGGGAACTACCGACGCCCATACCGGCGCCTATACCGGCGGCGAGTTTTAAACATACTGCGAACCCAAGAGCAAAACTTCACATTTTTGCGCGTGTTTGAGTATTGTTGGTCTTCTGTCGAACTTGCGCGTGCGAACCGAATCGCGACCTCCATTGTTTTGTGCACACACACACACGGATCACTCTCTCTACACACACACACTCTCTCTCGGCTTAGATCTCACATCTTGGTAAGTGCTGCGCGTACTGTTAGCATTTGTGTTTCTCTATGCTTTAGGGTTTGTAATTTCTCTTTTCTTTGATTTTGCAGAAGTTCTTTGGTGTCGATTGTTTGGAATTGGACGATAGACGACGTACATTACGCTTTGATGACAACAATTCAAAAGAGGGACATACTTGTAAGTGATTCTTTTATTCTCTATTGATAGAGAGAGAGAGAGAAAGAAAGAGAGAGAGAGAGAGAGAGAGAAAGAAAGAGAGAGAGAAGAGAAAGGAAGATAGAGAGAAGAGAAAGGAAGATAGAGATAGGAAAATAGAGCATACATACACACACACATTTACACATTTATACGTGCATACATACACACATACATGTACACATATGCATACATACACACATACATGTACACACATGCATGCTTACATACACACACCTATACACACATGCATGCTTACATACACACACACATATACACACATGCATGCATACACACACACATAAATTTACACACATGCATACATACACACACATGCATACACACATACATACACACACATATATACACATATGCATACATACACATACACACACACATATACACACATACATACACACACGCATATATACACACATGCATGCATACATACACACACATATACACACATGCATGCATACACACATATATACACACATGCATACATACACACATATACACACATGCATGTATACATACACACACATGTATACACATGCATACACATACACACACATACACATACATGCATGCATACATACACACACATACACACACATGCACACACATGCATGCCTACATACACATACATACACATACACACACATGTATACACATGCATAAATACACACACACACACACATGTACACATGCATACATACACACACATATATACACACATGCATACATACACACATATAATCCTATTTTTATTTTGAAGTTTTTTTTTTACATCAAATATATAAAGATAGGATTAGGGTTTTTACGCTATTCACACATACATACACATACACATAATATATATATATACATGTATATACACATGTATACAAAAATATACATATTTTAGGTATAGATATTTAAGATTAGGGTTTTAGGGTTTAGTATTTCATATTTAAGTATAAGTCTTTCTGATTAGGGTTTTAGGGTTTTAATACGTAGATAACATATATACACAAACACACATATACATATAATACATACATACATGTAGATACACATGCATACAAAAATATACATATTCTAGATTTAAATCTTTAAGATTAGGGTTTTAGGGTTTCAACACCTACATAACATATATGCACACATACACATGCACATATAATACATATATACATGCATATACACATGTATACAGAAATATACGTATTTTAGGTATAGATATTTAAGATTAGGATTTTAGGGTTTAGTATTTCATATTTAAGTCTAAGTCTTTCTGATTAGGGTTTTAGGGTTTTAATACATAGATAACATATATACACAAACACACATATACATATAATACATACATACATGTAGATACACATGCATACAAAAATATACATATTTTAGATTTAAATCTTTAAGATTAGGGTTTTAGGGTTTTAACACCTACATAACATATATGCACACATACACATGCACATATAATACATATATACATGCATATACACATGTATACAGAAATATACGTATTTTAGGTCTAGATATTTAAGATTAGGGTTTTAGGGTTTAGTATCTCATATTTAAGTCTAAGTCTTTCTGATTAGGGTTTCAGGGTTTTAATATGTAGATAACATATATACACAAACACACATATACATATAATACATACATACATGTAGATACACATGCATACAAAAATATACATATTTTAGATTTAAATCTTTAAGATTAGGGTTTTAGGGTTTTAACACCTACATAACATATATGCACACATACACATGCACATATAATACATATATACATGTATATACACATGAGTACAGAAATATACATATTTTAGCTCTAGATATTTAAGATTAGGGTTTTAGGGTTTAGTATTTCAGATTTAAGTCTAAGTCTTTTTTATTAGGGTTTTAGGGTTTTTAATACGTAGATAACATATATACACAAACACACATATACATATAATACATACATACATGTAGATACACATGCATACAAAAATATACATATTTTAGATTTAAATCTTTAAGATTAGGGTTTTAGGGTTTTAACACCTACATAACATATATGCACACATACACATGCACATATAATACATATATACATGCATATACACATGTATACAAAAATATACGTATTTTAGGTCTAGATATTTAAGATTAGGGTTTTAGGGTTTAGTATTTCATATTTAAGTCTAAGTCTTTCTGATTAGGGTTTTAGGGTTTTAATATGTAGATAACATATATACATAAACACACATATACATATAATACATACATACATGTAGATACACATGCATACAAAAATATACATATTTTAGATTTAAATCTTTAAGATTAGGGTTTTAACACCTACATAACATATATGCACACATACACATGCACATATAATACATATATACATGTATATACACATGTATATAGAAATATACATATTTTAGCTCTAGATATTTAAGATTAGGGTTTTAGGGTTTAGTATTTCATATCTAGAATTTTAAGATTAGGGTTTTTATTAAATATATATAATTAAATATATAAAATTAAATATATAAAAATAGGATTACGTAAGGAAAAGAAATCTGAATATATAAATAAATATATATATAAAATAAGATAATTATATACATAAATAAATATAAAAAGAACTAGTGTTTTAAATAATTTAATTAAATATTTATAATTAAATATATAAAAATAGGATTACGTAAGGAAAAAAAATCTGAATATATAAATATATATATATATATAATAAGATAATTATATACATAAATAAATATAAAAAGATCTAGTGTTTTAAATCATTTAATTAAATATATAAAAATAAATATATAAAAATAGGATTACTTAAGGAAAAAAATCTGAATATATAAATAAATATATATAAAAAATAAGATAATTATATACATAAATAAATATAAAAAGAACTAGTATTTTAAATAATTTAATTAGATATTTATAATTAAGTATATAAAATTAAATATATAAAAATAGGATTACGTAAGAAAAAAAATCTGAATATATAAATAAATATATATATAAAATAAGATAATTATATACATAAATAAATATAAAAAGAACTAGTGTTTTAAATTATTTAATTAAATATATATAATTAAATATAATTAAGTAAGGAAAAAATCTGAATATAAAAATAAATATATAGATATAAGGTATGATAATTATATAGATAATAAAATATGATAAGAACTAGTATTTTAAATAAATAAATGAAATATATATGATTAAATATATAAAAATAGGTTTAAATTTAATCATTTTAAATAGAGTGAATATATATACAATACACAAACACACATACTTATATACCTATCTATATTCACATATATATACATATACACATGCATACATATATATACATGTTTTTAGTTCTAGGTCATTTGGATTAGGGTTTTAGGGTTTTAACACCTATATGACATATATACACACATACACATACACATATAATACATATATACATGTATATACACATGTGTATAGAAATATACATAATTTAGGTCTAGATCTTTAAAATTAGGGTTTTAGGATTTAGGCATACATATAACTTAATTAAGAGGAAAAAAATCTGAATAAATAAATAAATATATATATAAAATAGGATCAATCAAGAAAAAATCTGAATATATAGATAAAATAGGATAGCTATATAGATTAGGGTTTTAAAACTAGGGTTTTAAGTTTTTTTAGGTATTTAAGTATTTAGGTCTTTAAGAGTTAGATTTTTAGGTTTAATAAAAAACAAATGTTCTAAAATGTCCATATTGTAGCAGATGGCTTCTTTGGATCCTGAAGAGAGAATGGCATGTCCTTGCACACAGTGCAAGTATCAAATTTATCGAAAACGACGGATTTGTACTGCACATGTTAGAGAGTATAGATCCTTTGATAGGAGACGACTGGAAAACCTACGCTATCATTCGCATGGTCCCCCAGGTGAGCAAATGGACCCAAACGACATTGCACTGGTAACCTCTTGTGGACAAAAGAGAGAAAAAAAGGACTTAGACATAGAAGCAAGCACTAATAATATTACACAGAATGAACATATGGAAGAGATGCTTGAAGCATTTTATGAGATGGACGAAGATCATGATGGTGAAGAAGGTGTCGAGAGTTTCATGGACACAACAGAAATTCCACGATCAGAAGTTGATGAAGAATATGAAAACATGTGAAGATTAGCTCGTTTACCACTTTACAATGGAGCAAAGATATCTGTACTACGTGCTTCACTCGCGATGCTCAATCTGCAATCCATTTATGGATGGTCAGATAGTAGTGTCACTGAATTCTTCAGGTAAGTGGAGAACAAATTGGCTTTCATTGTTGTATCACAATAACTTCACTTACTAATATCATTTTAATTGCTTATTTCAGGCTTCTTAAAGATCAAATTTTGCCAGAGGGCAATGACATGCCTCCAACACGTGGAGATGCGAAAAAACTTTTACAGTCCATTGGAATGGATTATACTAAAATTCGTGCTTGTCCGAATGATTGCATTCTCTTTCGGAATGAGTATGAGCATCTCCACGTATGTCCAAAGTGTGGAGCAAATAGATTTAGAGAAGACGTTATAGGCGAAGCAATCCCCGCAAAGGTTCTTCGCCACTTTCCTATCATTCCACGAATTAAGAACATGTTTAGATGCAAATCTATAGCTGAGTTAATGTCATGGCATACAAAGAGCAGGTCTACATATAATGTAATGCGAGTGCCAGCTGACTCTTATGCTTGGAAGCACATAGATAGTAAGTGGCCAGAGTTTGCTAGTGAGCCTCGGTCCATACGTCTAGGTCTAGCTATGGATGGAGTGAATCCATTTGGATTACGCAGTTCTTCATGGAGCACATGGCCTGTATGTTTGGTCAATTATAATATCCCACCATGGTTGGCCACAAAGAAAGGTCATTTATTATTAGCTCTTATTGTACCAGGTAAGTATAAGGTAAAAAACATGGATGTATATCTTGCACCACTTGTGGAAGAACTGCGCATTTTATGGGATGGGATCACTGTGCGTGACATGTCTCAACCTATAAGAAGACGAGACATGCGAGTGCAAGGCATACTTATGTGGACAATGCATGATTGGCCTGGTTATGGTGAATGTTCAGGTTTATTGATTTCGGGTTACCATGCTTGTCCTTTATGGGGATCACGACTCGAAGCACGCTATTCCAAAGCACTACGTAAAACTGTCTATGAAGGACATCATAGATATTTGCCTGATGGGCATGTTTTACGTGAAGGACAAATTGGTCGATAAGCGCAACACCAAATGAAAGCTAGCGATTGGAAACAACTGTGGGATTCAGAAATTCTAGTTGCTGGCATGAAACGGTTGTCCATTTTTCATGAACTCCCTTATTGGAGTGAATTGGTGATCAATCATTTGGTAGACCCGATGCATATTTTCAAGAATGTGGGAGAGATTCTTTGGAAAACTTTGATCGGAAAGAAAGAAAGCAAAGCACAAAGGGACGACTTAGAAGAGTGAGGTTGTATGCGAGAGTTGTGGGCAATTACTAAGCCCAACGGAACAGTATCGTTACCAAGAGCTCCTTGGGTGCTTCGCAGGATGGAAGAGCAACAAGTGAAGAAAACAATTTCAGAGTTTCGTACACCTACTGGATGCATGAGATGTCTAAAGACTGCTTTCACACGAAACGACGATCTTGCAGGACTCAAGTCTCATGATTGGCACAAGTTTTTACAATTTGTGCTCCCTGTATCCCTAAAAGATTGTCTTTCATAGGATGTACGAAAAACCATTTATAAAATTAGTTCTTTAGTACGGTGGATATCTTCTAAAGAGATAAATAGAGATAGCATAGAGAGTGCGAAACTCAATGCTATCGAGGTTGTTTGTATGGTAGAGAAATACTTTCCCACAAGTATTCTCACTATTCAACTTCATTTACTGGTTCATGTAGTAGATGAAGTTGCAATAGCAGGAACTGTCCATAGTCGATGGATGTTCTTCTTAGAGCGGCGTTCCAACAAGACAAAAATCACACAATTTGGATATGTTTTGGTTGGGAAACTGAACCGACCAAAATAGACTACCTACTTACACACGTATACTAAAAAACTGGACTTCACTCTTTCACTGATATCTCACAAACTACATAACCTTTCAAAGAGATATTTGATATGCAGAACATACACAAGCTAAGCTTTCCAATGAATGTTTAAACGCACAAAATGGTTACATATGCACTGAGAAATGAGCTCTGCAACAGAGCTATGTACAAACTGACGTGCGGCTGGAAGGAGTATAAGGGAAAACCAAAATGACAAAATGGCTAGATCCGACTACTGGGAGCTCTTGCCTCTTTCTCTCCTTATTTTGAATGTGCTCCCACTTCACTTTTATAACCAATGAGCATGTGAAGAAGTTTGTGCCTCCTTCTTAACTCACCACTTTCTCCACTACATGCTACTAACTACAAGGCAAGATATTGTATCTCTTACTCATCATGAATTTTGACTAGACTTTTTCTTTTATTATTTTTTCCTTTTTTCCTCCACTTTTTTCTTTATCTTTATAGTTGGTAAATTTATCCAAGCATGGCTCATATGAAAATGAGCTTGTACATTTATCTTCAACACTCCCCCTCAAGCTCATTTGGGAGTTATCTTCATCCATGTCCTTCAAATTTATCGCATCCTTGAAACCTTTGAGTTTAGAAGCATCCAAGAACTTTGTAAACATATCTGCAACCTGCTCTTTGGTTCTGATGAAGTTTACCTCCACATCTTTGCTCAGCACCTTCTCCCTTACATAGTGGTAGTGGACCTCTATGTGCTTGCTCCTTGCATGAAACATAGGATTGCTTGCCAAGTAAATACTTGACATGTTATCACCGTATATAGGGATGGTTCCAACTTGCACTCCAAGATCAGCCAAAAGCTTTTTAATCCACATTGCTTCACATGTGGCAAAAGCTAATCCTCTATATTCAGCCTCCATAGATGAAAGTGCAACAATAGGTTGTTTCTTTGAGCTCCACGTGATAGGTTTGCTTCCTATGATGAACACATAACCTGAGGTTGATCTTCTATCTTCCTTTGATCTTGCCCAATCAGCATCACTAAAGCCTTTGACCTGCAATTCTTCATCAAACTTGTAAAACAAAGCATGATTAACTGTATGCTTTATGTATCTCAACACTCTCTTGGCTTAATTTAAGTGTTCACTTGTCGGGGCTTGCATAAACTGAGAAAGTACACGAACAACATAAGACAAATCAGGTCTTGTAATGTTTGCATAGATCAATGATCCTACAATGCTTCTGTATGTCGTTACATCTTCCAATGGTTCTCCATCATTTGAACAAATCTTTGTATTTGTGTCCATGGGTTGAGTGAGTGGTTTGCATTCACTCATTCCAAATCTGAAAAGAACATCCAACAAGTACTTCCTTTGCATCAAGTAGATGCCACTCTTTCCATAAACAACTTCAATTCCTAAAAAATATTTCAGCTCTCCAAGATCTGAAATTTTAAACTCCTTACCAAGCTTCCTTTTGATATCTTTAATCCCTGTAACATCATTTCCTGTTATGATGAGATCATCGACGTATATGCAAATATATACCTCTCTATTTTCTTCCTTCTTCATGTACAACGAAGGATCTGCACTACTTGGCTTGTATCCACACTTAGTTAGATACTCTACCAATCTTTGATTCCATGCTCTTGGTGCTTGCTTCAAGCCATAAAGTGCCTTCTTCAACCTGCAAACAAAATCTGGATGGTTTTCATCTTCAAATCCAACCGGTTGTATACCTCTTCTTGTAGTTCTCCATTGAGAAAGGCATTTTTGATGTCGAGTTGATAGAATGGCCATCTCCTTGAAGCACCAATTGCTATTAAGGTTCTGATAGTTCCCATCTTTGCAACGGGGCTGAAAACTTCATCATAATCTATGCCTTGTGTTTGTTTAAATCCTTTGGCAACTAATCTAGCTTTATATCTAGCTAGTGAACCATCAGCATTCCTCTTTACTTTAAACACCCATTTGTTTGGTACAATCTTCATACCTTTTTTCTTTGGCACTAGCTCCCATGTGTGATTATCTTTGAGAGCTTTGATCTCCTCTTTCATAGCTTGCTTCCATTCCTTTTGTGTGCAAGCTTCTTCATATGTCTCAGGCTCTTTGTCTTTGATAACCTGCATCATGTATGCAAAATGTGTCACCATAAAACTATCATAACTCAACCTTTGAGTTGGATACCTTGTCCTTGAAGATCTTCTTTCATTGCCTTTAGAAAGTTGCTTCTTTAACCTATTCAACTTTACCATCGGAGTGATTACCTCTTCATATTCTTCTTCACTTGCATCTACCTCACTGTTTGGAGTACCACTTGCTTCTTCGGCTCTACTATGAGCTGAATTTGGAGAAAAAGAATGGCTCACCCTCCATGTTGAACATTCTTCATTTGATGTAGATGCCTCTGGACCTGAAGCCTTTGTGCTTGATTGTTGAACTTCTCTTTGATTTGTTCCTTCATAATCATCACAATCTTCTTCAAGAATCTTTTCCTTTCCTTTATCTTCATACCATGGTCTTAGTTCATCAAAGACCACATCTCGCGAGACTCTTAATTCCTTTGTTCTAGGGTTGTAACAATTGTATCCTTTTTGCTCCGTCGAGTAGCCGATGAAAATGCATTTTTCTGACCTTGGTTCCATCTTTGTTCTAACTTCTTGTGGAATGTGAACAAAGCAAACACATCCAAACACTTTGAGGTGTGTAAGATCAGGTTTCTTATCGGAATATACCTCTTCTGGAGTCAAGTGATGTATTCCCGATGTTTTGCACCTATTCATCAAGTAAATGGAGGTTGTGGTAGCTTCAGCCTAGTAGTACAATGGTACCTTCATCTCATTGAGCATGCATCTTGCAATTTCAGCAATTTGCCTATTTTTCCTCTCAGCTACTCCATTTTGTGGTGTATACCTACAAGTGAATTGCCTTTTGATCCCATTCTCTTGTAGAAAATCTGAAAATTATTTGGAGAAGTATTCTCCTCCACCATCGGACCTTAAGGTTTTGATAGACCTTCCTGTTTCCTTTTCAACTTCAACTTTGAATCTTTTGAATATAGAAAACACCTCTGATTTTTGCTTCATACAAAACAGCCATACCTTTCTTGAGTGACCATCAATGAAGGTGACAAAAAATCTATTACCAGCCATTGATGCCTCTTGGGTTGGCCCCCATACATCCGTATGTATCAAGTCCAAGACATTTGGAGCCACATAATTGCTCCTCTTGAATGGCTGCCTCGTTTGCTTTCCTAGTTGACAAGCTTCACATAACTCATGTAGTCCAATGCTATTAAATTTTGGAAGACCTCTTACCACTTCATGTTTGCTCATGTCCTTCAGCTTTGGAATGTTGATGTGTCCTATTCTTTTGTGCCATAAGTCCAACTCTGAAATCTTCTTGTTCCCACATTGAATGTACATGACCTTTCCATGTGGATGTTGGACATCCAAAGTGAACATCCTTCCTTCTCTTCTACCTCGAGCAATGACCTTGAAGCCTTCCTTTGGATTCTTTATGAAGCACCCATTCTCATTGAATATGACATGATAACCCTTCTCTACCATTTTTCCTACTCAAATCAAGTTCTTTGAAATTGTAGGAACATGAAGAACATTAGATAGTACCTTTGCTCTGCTTGTATCTCCAAGCCTTATATCTTCAATGTGTTCAATCATGTGTTGAGTATCATCACCTGTTTCAACACATCCTTTTCCACTTGGTACCTGTAGATTAGTGAACAAACTTCCTTGGCATGACATATGGTTACTACAACCTGAATCAATGTACCATTTTTTGTCATCTTCACAAGAGCTTCTATACTCATGTCTCATTGCAAGTAGTGTGTCCTTGCTTCCTTCACTTGAGGTGCTTGCATAGTTGCTTTGGTTCCTTTGATTACCTCCATTTGTTCTTCCATTCTTCAACCAACAATCACTAGCATAGTGTCCTACTTTACCACAATGATAGCATGTTATACCTTTATGAGAATTGTAGGAGCTTCGACCTCTTCCTCTACTTCTACCTCGACCTCTTCCTTGTGTGTTGGCATTTGGTGCATCCTTGTTGTCTTCCGAATTGTTTTGATTGTAGTTGGAGTGGTTGTGACCTCTTCCTTTTCCTCTTGAGCCTCCTCTTGAGTTTCTTCCTTTACCTCGACCTGCATATAACATTTGGTTGTGGCTGTCCTTTCCTTTGGGACCACCGAAGCTAAGCTCTTCTGTGACAAGATGAGGGATTAGTTGTTCAAAACTTGGATATACATCTTTCAAGTTAATGGAAGTTATAAAAGGCTTCCATCTTTCATCTTCTCTCAAGCCATTGAGAGTATAACACACAAGATCTTCGTCTTCAACCGTTGTGCCAGTAGAAGCTAAAGCATCGCTTAGCTCCTTAATCTTCAAAGTATATTCAGCTATGGATTGACTCGAACTTTTCTTGATTGTGTTCAACTCATTCTTGAGTTGAAGTTTCCTAGCTTTGGTATTTGTTGAATACATCCTTTCAAGAGCTTCCCAAGCATCCCTAGCTTTCTCTAGATGTTGAATATGACCTACCATGGCATTAGTAATGACTTGCGAAATGAGGAACATGACTCTCCTATTCCTCTCTTCCCATTCTTTTGCTTGCCTCCTTTGGACTTCGGTGGCCATAGCTTGATTGATTTGAGGTTGAGCATCATCGCCGCTCACAATACCCCATAAGCCTTTGCCCATTAGGTAGTTGGTCATTCTAAACTTCCACACGGGATAGTTATCCTTGTCCAACTTCTCTACTTGTTGACCCAAGTCAACCATTGAAGAGTATCAAAGACTTTGAGAGTTACCTCGAATAGTTATAGTCCTTTGCTCTTGCGTTTGTGAAGCTCCTTCTTGTTTTGTAGCTCCTCTTTTGCTTTGCTTCACCTCCAGCTCTGTTGATGAAGCTTCAATACCAATTTTTCTCTGATACCAACTGTGGAGAATGAGTTCTCCTATGCGCAACGAAAGTGTGTAGTGAACCCTTGTATGTACAGCACTTGGACAAACATCTGCACCTTAGATAGCTTGCTGCTCTCAACACAAAACTCAAATGGACTTGATACTTTAGTCAATCAAAGTATACAAAGAGAGCTTTCTAACAAGCTATAAACGACCTAATTTGGACAAGTTTTGATTAGGAAACACAATTGTCAAAGATGAACTACCTGTCCACACAGGTATGCTAAAGAACTGAGCTTCACTCTCGGACTGATAGCACTCTGAATATGTATCCTTTGAGAAAGATATTTGGTACAGAGAACCTAGACACAAATAGCTTTCCAACAAGCTAAAAATCAAGTAATTTGGATGAGTTTTGATCAGGAAACTCAACTCATCAAGATAGACCACCTGCACACATAAGTACACTATAAAACTAGACTTTACTCTCTGACAAATATCTCATAGAATATGAATGATCTAAATAAGATATTTGAGACAGTGAAAGTAGATGCCAAGGGCGTTTTAACAAGACAAAAATCACGCAATTTGGATATGTTTTGGTTGGGAAACTGAACCGACCAAAATAGACTACCTATCTATATAGGTATACTGAAAAACTAAACTTCACTCTTTCACTGATATCTCACAAAGTACATAAGCTTTCAAAGAGATATTTAATATGCAGAATGTACACAAGATAAGCTTTACAATGAACATTTAAATGCACAAAATGGTTACATACGCACTGAGAAATGAGCTCTGCAACAGAGCTATGTACAAACTGACGTGCGGCTAGAAATGAGTCTAAGGGAAAACCAAAATGACAAAATGGCTAGATCCGACTACTGGGAGCTCTTGCCTCTTTCTCTCCTTGTTTTGAATGTGCTCCCACTTCACTTTTATAACCAATGAGCATGTGAAGAAGTTTGTGCCTCCTTCTTAACTCACCACTTTCTCCACTACATGCTACTAACTACAAGGCAAGATATTGTATCTCTTACTCATCATGAATTTTGACTAGACTTTTTCTTTTATTATTTTTTCCTTTTTTCCTCCACTTTTTTCTTTATCTTTATAGTTGGTAAACTTATCCAAGCATGGCTCATATGAAAATGAGCTTGTACATTTATCTTCAATAGTCTCATGGACGACACTTTCGAATCGCATGAATCGATCAAAACCGGTCTACTTTTGATAGTGGAGTGATGGTGAATTTTTTGCAAAAAAGTAGAGCGAGTGCAAGAGATGATAATGCTCTAGAAGGCGAGTTAGATTATTTTGGTGTGATTCAAGACATCTTGAAACTATCTTTAAGAAAGTTTGATTACTTTGTTTTTGACGTGAACTGGTTCAAAGTAGTCACCTCTGGAAGAAACGCAACAGTGAGACGAGATAAGAGCGGTTTGCTTCAAGTCGACTCCACAAGATTATGGACAGATGAAAGGGATACATTTGTACTTCCCGAACACTGTGAGCAAGTTGTTTTTATACCAGATTCAAAAGACCCAGAGTGCTATTTGTTTTACAAGTCGCTCCACGTAGTAGATAAATTTTTGAAAACATAGATGTAGAAGAAAGTCCATCTCTAGTGGACTCAGAGATTCATTCGATAGTTGAGGAGGAAGAGATCATTGTTCGAGAAGAAGAGGTCATTGAAGAAGAGGTCATTGTTCGAGAAGACAAAGCAACAGATGTTGATCAGGAGGAAACCAGCATAGCAAGCGATTTAGAAGCCATCAATATAGAGATAGATATTCTCGGTGCATCGGATCTTCAAGAGGATGCTAGAATAGAGGACTTTTGAATAAAACACTTGTACGTACTAATTTTTGGTTTTTTTTTGTTTATTCCCTATATTATTTTTCTTATCGCATGCTAATTATTTGAGTTCTTTTATTATAGAGCACGATGGGAGACAATCCTCCAGTCACTCCACATTCCATGACAGAGGAGCAGTTTTTGGAGTTCATCTCTCAGGTTCCTCCTGCATATATGGCCGCTGCATCACAGTATTGGATCGCTCGTGGTAGCACTCCTCTCGGCCTCACTCCTGGCAGCCTTACTCTTGCCGGCCTCACTCCCGCTGGCCTCACTCCCGCTGGTGTCACTCCCGCCGGTGTCAATCCTGTCGGTGTCACTCCTGCGGGTGGTGCTACTCTCGTAGGAGGTATGTCTCCTAGCTTTGTGACTCCACCACGACCATCTTTGTAGCCATCTCCTACTAGGTCTACTAGTAGACATGTGCATTCAACACCTCAGCGCGATACAAGGTCTGGCCCATCTCGTAGATCGAGGTCACGCTCTAGAGCAGGAGGTTCTAGGAGTGGATCTACAGGTAGGTCTGGAGGCGGAGGAGGCGGTTGTTGTGGAGGCAGTGCGACGGACGTTGTGTCGCTCGCTTCTAGTCCTAGGACGAGTACCTCAGATGTAGGTACGCCAAGCAGTACACCACACAGTACACCACGCAGTACACCACGCAATACACCACGCAGTACACCACGTACACCTTGGGGTGCTCATGACCATGATGACTCCAAGGTGTATAGTATCCGAGATGGAGCTCCGGTGATGGATGCGGCTGGCAAAGCAATGCGTGCACGCATACGACAACTTTGCTCCATCCAGTTTGGACACTTCATCATGCTGAAATGGAGTGAACAGGATAAAGATCGGAAGAATTATATCACACAGACGATTTACCAGGAGTTCCGACCAGCCGATGGACAGTCGATTGTCAGTTCAGAGTGGATTCTGCACACTGCACGTGAGGTCATGTCGCATCGACGATCCGAGGCTCGTGATGCATTCAGAGAAGGCTTACCAAATCCTGTATGGTCAGATGTTGAGGAGTGGGACATGATTCATGACGAGCAGTAGCAGACTCGTGATCGATATCGCCAGCAGCTAAATGCCGCAGCCACACGTCTAGACACGATTCGACCGTCACATTTGGGCAGCGGCAGATATGACACGATGCATCATGAGTTTGTAAGTACCATTTCATTTATTGAATTTATTTGTGTTAAATTTCTCATATATGTTTCTCTAATCCTTTTATATTTGTTTCAGGAGCTGGCAATGGGTTGCCCTCCAACACGAACGGAGGCGTCTTACGGATATAGTCATGGGTTGACTGCACTATTGCAGGACTTGGAGGGACGCGGTGCGGTAGTTTCATGGGAGCATTTGCGATGAGGTAATTAATTTATAAACTTGGTTTTTACTTGTTGTTCGTAATTTTCATGTGAATTTATCTCATTCCATTAATGTTCTTTGTTGCAGGACTGTTGATATGGAACGTTCTTTGCATGTGTATGGCAGTGGAAGACCAATATTTTGTATTTGATTTCCCTATGGCAATACATTGCTTTGCCAAATTTTGTAAAAGCGTCATATATGACAGTGGTTTGCCACACTCTTGTACATGCTTCATTATTGAAATATATAACTTCTTTTGTACATGGTTCATTGTTCATTCTGGTTATCTCTTTTGTGTACAATAATACTCTGTTTCATGAAATCATATTTCGATTGTCATTAGAGTACACATTACATGTACTCGGTTTTTTTTGGGTAGAGTGTATTGTCTTTTGTTAAGCAACATCATGGTAATGTTGCTGTAGCACAAGACAAACCTCATCCATATCTGCTTTCCTCGTACATGTCATGGACTTGTTGTTCATCAATTACAAGCATAGGTTTCTAGAAATCCTCTACCTCCTAGTTTAGAGATTGAACCGGCTGGAGATTATCCATTTCAAGCTCGTGATCGTTCTCTAATACAAACATATGATAGAAGAACTTCTAATTAACTCCACGAGTTTAGTGGTAGTTACAAATATTCCTCCAAGTCAATTTGCTTTGTTTACCCTTAGGTTTGGCACGAGGAAGGAGATAAGGAAGAGAGCTCACACACAATCTCTCACAATCAAAGAGAAGCACACACTCAGATTGAGGCAAGGAAGAATGATCTTCTTCTTCTTCTTCTTCTATTACATAAAAAGGAATGTACAAGAATGACCTAAAACAAGAATACAACAAGTGCAATATATAAAGACCAGTACATAAGAAAAAAACTAATGTCCGCAAATGAGTGAGCTAGCAAGAAACAAATGTGCCATCACTCTTGGTAGATAAATCTAATAAAGCTCAATGAAGTATCCCTGACATATATCGGCGTGACAACTACACATGTCAGAGAAACGAAAAACTGATATGAGTCATCTTGGATCATCACATGTTGAGCTTGATATCTCAACACTCCCCCTCAAGCTCAACGTCATATCCTGTAATCCAAGCATCTCCCAAAACTTCTTCAACTTCTCAGCTCCAAGTGCTTTGGTGAAAATATCAGCAACCTTCTCATATGTTCTCACATAAACAAGATCAATGTCACTTGCTAATACCTTCTCTCTAATGAAGTGATAATGTACCTCGATGTGCTTTGTTCTGGCATGAAAAAGAGGGTTCTGTGCTAACTGTATGCTGCTAAGATTATCACAACAGGTAGTGATAGGCTCTTGCACTTCCACAACTAAGTCTACAAGTAGCATCTCCAACCATGATGCCTCACATGCTGCCATTGCAGCACCTCTATACTCCGCCTCTGTACTCGACAAAGCAACAGTGGGTTGCTTCTTGATGCTCCATGTAACAGCTGCACTTCCAAGTGAGAATAGAAAACCACTAGTAGATCTTATATCTGGAATGCTACCAGCCCAATCTGCATCGGTGTATCCATAAACCTGCAAATCTACACCAGCCTCATAAAACAATGCATGATCCAAAGTAGCACTCACATAAGGTAGAGTGTGCCTCAGAGCATCCAAATGTGGCTTCCTGGGAACCTGCATAAACTGACTTTCAAGTCCAACAGTATAGCTTAGATCAGGCCTTGTAATTGTGAGATATATAAGACTTCCCACAATTTTCATGTACATAGTAGCATTTTCCAATGCTTCACCTGATGTAGCATCCAACTTCAAATTCTGATCTAATGGCATAGAAATTGGCTTACAATCAGCCATACCATACTTTTGCAGCATATTCAAGGCATATTGCCTTTGCGACATCCATATACCTGTTTCTGTATGTATAAACTCAGTGCCCAAGAAATAGCGCAGCACACCAAGATCTTTCATGTGAAATTCCTGCATAAGAAGTTGCTTTACCTCTTTGATGCTTCCTTCATTATCACCACCTACAATCAGGTCATCAACATAAATAGCCACAATAGTGATGCCATCATCAGCCTTCCTTGCATATAGAGAGTGATCTGCATCACACATAGAAAACCCAATGCTGGTTAAGTAATCAGCAATCCTTGCATGCCATGCAGGAGGGGCTTGCTTCAGCCCATACAAAGCCTTTTGCAACTTGCAAACATATTCTGGATGCTTTGAATCTTCATATCCTTCTGGTTGGTCCATATATACTTCTTCCTGTAACTCACCATGTAGGAAAGCATTCTGGTAGCTAATGCAAAAAGTATTCTAACAGTAGACATTTTAGCTACAAGGTTGAATGTTTCCTCATAATCAATGCCATATGTTTGTGCATATCCTTTAGCTACCAATCATGCTTTATACCTGCCTATGCTACCATCAGCATTATGCTTTACCTTATAAACCCATTTGCAGCCTATGGGTTTCTTTCCTTGCGGCAATGAAACTAGCTTTCGTGTATCATTTCCATAAAGTGCAGCCATCTCCTCATCCATAGCTTTTTCCCAATCTGCATTACCAATTGCATCTTCAAAACAAGAAGGTTCAGCATCTTGTATTACCTTTGTCATGTAGGCACAATGACGAGCCATGTAACTATCATATGTCAATTGTTGCACTGAATTACGCATCCTCCTAGATCTTCTTGGTCCTGGGTCACTTCTCCTTGTATCATCTGCATGTGTCCTTCTTACCATTAGGGGAAAAAATGAACCCTTAATGGGCCTTTTAGATTAAGGAGTGATTAGTGATGGACCAATCAGAAGAGGGTGGTGGCCACAGTCTATGCCCAATAAAATACTAGGCTGAAGGGGGGAGAGGGGACATATTTCTCCCTTATTTAATGAGATGCCTCTAGAGAGAGAAGGAATCTTGTAACTCAGTTGGGCCCAAAAATTCAAAATTTCTAAAAAGTAAAAAATTCATCATAACACCTGAAAATGGACCCCCCATTACTTTTTAGGGCAAAAAGTACTCTTTTTGACCCCAAATTCAAAATCCGTGCATGTTTTGAGCTGAAAAAAATGGGTTTTTTCAAAAAGACCCAAAAAAGAGTTATTTCCTTCCTAAACCTCACATTTTCATACCCAGGTCCCAAAAAGTCATATTTTCCCACTACTTTCACTCTATAGCACACCATTGAAGCTCTTGTTTCTACACTCCAACCTACCTACATCTCCTATCTCGAATTACTGTTGTAGCTTGAAGACCTTTAGCTTCAATGGCAACATCTAAAGCTTCCAGGCGACCAAAAGATGAAATCCTCACATTAAGATGTCACAATATCAAAGCCACAGATGGACAGTGGCTATCACATGAGTACTCCAAAGGTGCATGGGTGTACATGCAACCCTCTAGAGCTGGGCCTCATCGAGTTAGAGATCGTGGAAACTTAGATCTTCATTGGAAGGGAAAGTTACTTGGCTTCAAAAAGCATAGAGACAATGGGATGGTTGCTATTGTACAACATGTTTTTACAATGGCAACTATGAAACTTGAAAACTCTAGTAGTATGAGATATCCTGCGAACTGTAAGTATTACTCTACAATGTTTTCTTGTGTCGGATATATTTCTGAACTATTTAGATATGTTTTTGTTTGTTTCAGATATATTTCCTTCTACTTTGGTGGAAGAGCAACCACTTCATAGTCTTACAGGTACTTTCTAGGCATTGCATGCAGATGTTGGTGCACTAGTCTTTCCAAATATATCTCCTCCTCAACTTTACCATGATAGAGTTTTCTTTTACACACATAGATATGTTGTACCCTCTACAATGAATGGTTTTGGAAGGTTAGAGAGAATTGACGTACATTCTCTTCTTAGCTTGGAGTGGCCAAAACCTAATATATGGTCTGTATCATCTTTGAAGCAAAAGATGGTAATGGATATACATAACTCTTTGAAATTCACAAAAGTGTCTAGGTCTGTAGGTTTGCACTGGTCTTTTCCCATTCATTGTTTTGTATATTTATTCCAAGGATTCTCATTCCAAGATACTTGCACCATGTTCATGTGTAAAGATATCACATATGAGCAAGTCGAAAGTCTTCTTGGTGCAAATTGGGGTTTGATGGAAGGAATTGCAAAAGGTGATAAATATCTTTGTAAAATAGGTGGAACAGGTATAGGATTTTGATATTTGAAACAACATACTTCATTATACATCAGATTCTACTATGATCGTTGGATGTGCAAACTTGGCAAATGGATACCATTTCAAAGTTCAGAGGGATCTTTGCATTCATTTGAAATAAAGCTTAGATTGCCCAACAATGAAATAGAAACTAGTTTAGTGAATAATCATTAAACCTTGGCTAATCTGAGAGAACACTTGATGATTATGGGGTTTGAAGGACTAACTCAATCCAAATTCAAAATTCAAGGACATAAGGTGAGAAATGTTTCATGCTTTCGTTAAAGAAATTTGTTCATTATTGTTTATTTACTTTAATGACTTC
The DNA here is from genome assembly GCA_020310875.1 of Ceratopteris richardii. Lineage (NCBI taxonomy): Eukaryota > Viridiplantae > Streptophyta > Polypodiopsida > Polypodiales > Pteridaceae > Ceratopteris > Ceratopteris richardii. The sequence continues at coordinate 123,647,692 of CM035412.1, read as the reverse complement.
AATTTCTTGCAAATTGATTACCGGTGGGCAGAAGAATGTAATACAAAATGAAAGTCCCTCTAGATTGGAGCAAAGATGGAACAGAACTCTCATTGTCATAGTTCTTTTGCAACCTGATAATGTCACTTCTTGGGCCCTAGTCATTGTATCTCATGGTTTTTGCACTTTCAAGAACCTTGTAAAAAGTAGGACAATTGATTCATGTTAGATATTGTATATACCTTCTTCTCTGCAATGGTAATTTCAAAACTTTTGGAATGTCAAAAAGTATGTTCACTACTTTGAAATGTGGTTGCTCATGTTTTTTTCTGTGCATTATTTTGTCATCAGAAACACATTTTTTGAAATTGCATTTCTTTATTCTATACTTTTAAAAGTGGGCTCAGTCAGTTTAAAAACTTGAAACTGCTATAAAAATGGTTTTATGTGCTCATTTCTCACATTTGCACTCTCAAAGAGCTAGAAAGCATAGACTACAAGCCTCTAGAATTCTCGAGCGCAAGCAATGGCTGCTAGCACTTCCACTCCCATGAAATCTCCTCGAGATCTATTCATGGAGCTTTTGGATACTACAGACTACAATGGTCGTACAGATTTGTATGACCTAGTCTGTAGAGTCCCTAATCTTGAAGGGACAATAGCCATGAACTTCGATGTGATCGACGAGATCATAGATTTTATGGAATTCTATATATTAAGATATGCCATAGATATTCCAGCATATGAGTGTAAATGGGTCCCCTGTGACTTGCTTTTGTACATCTGGGGGTTTTGTAGATGACAAGAAGGAACCCCAGACAGAAGCTCTCAACTTATTAGAAGAGAGTCAAAAAATTCCCAGAGAATTTCCTCAAGGAGTTGTGGACAAATTAAAGGAGGCCAGTACACAGAACCTTCCACCCTCCAACTTAGACCCCGTGGAACCCACTCTGTTGGAAACAATGCCAATTGGTCAAGATTGTCCAGCATTTACAGGATCTATATGGCTCTGTTTTATTTCCTATACATGCAACAGCGTGGGTGGCCTGGATAGTTCCCTACCCTCTCATACAACCCGTCTAGGTTCAAATCCCACGAGCAGCGACAGCGAAGCAAAAGCTTTTTATCATGCTTTTTAATTAAAGCTATGACGGCAAAAAGTGATGACGGATCGCGAAAGCGAGTGGACGATGTTTTCGTTTTATTCCGAGATCGCTACGATCGTAAGCTTTTGGCATAGCTTTATTGATGGGGAGAACTACTATATAAGAAGCACTTTGGGTTCATTGTAATTCATCCTTCACCTAGTATTCAACACAAGCCTTGAGCTTGGACCTCAATAGAGGTGGTGTTTCGTCTAGCACATGGGGCAACCATGGTGCTAACTTGAAGCATGTTGAGGAGCAACTATGGAGTTCTTCTTAATGATTCTTCTTGGAGAAGATGAAGGGTGTGCTCACATTCTAGCTCATGGAGAGGAGGTTATCTCTTGTTCATGGCAAGAAGACTTGGTCATAAGCACCTTGACGGTGAGGATCGGCCATCTACATGTTGTAGTTGAAGATTGTCTTCTACATGAGGATGTCGGGCTACTTCAAAGACATTGGATGGTGGTTAACATAAGATTTACATCTTATGTTAAGTATTCAGGTACATATTCTCTTTATGCACACAGGTACTACTTGGAGTTTATGGAGGCAATAGCATCCATATCAGGAGGAGTCCTATTCGGCATAGGTACAAGAGAATCAGTACATATATGCTTTATGCATATTTGGATGAGGTGTTTGAGAAGGTGTGTTCACATGAGTTTGAGGATTTCTGGCAGCAAACTTGTTAGCATTCTTTGCTACTTTTTAAGTATGTGATCTTTTCACACACGTATCTGACTTAGGGTCTTCCATAGCCTAAGGTTAGATGAGGGTTTGTTGATTATCAGTTTCACACTAATCCTTCCTCTTTCAGTCACTCATATTCACTCTTCTATAACATATTAGGTCACACATCTCATGTATATTCAGATTACTGCCCATACATCTGAATATGTTGTTACATTTGTACATTCACTCATTCATCTATTTCTCATCACATAGAGTGGTTGAGAGTTTTTGCTCCCACATTGTACATTGAACATTGGTATATATGATACTATGAGTAAGCGATGGCTTACGTAACACCTTACACATGTCGTCTATTCTTTCTCTATCTTTGTCTCATCATTTGTATGATTCACTACAAGGAATACGGGCGTATAGCGACGGTTAAAGCGACAGAATTTCGTCGCTATAAAATTGCACCTTGCGTCGTAATTAGCGTCATGCACGGACCGTCGATTAAACGACGCATAAAACGACGGTATTTGCGGCGTGTGACGCGACAGGATTGCGATGTTCCCATACAACGTCGCTAAAACGACGCAATTTAAAAGTGTCACATAAGCGATGCTCATCCCATAGGTGACGTTACATGTCGTCGCATAAGCGACGCTAAAAATTGTCGCTTATACGAAGATGAATAGCATCGCTTACACGACGATCTGTTGACGGAAAAAATTTAAAACGTTGGAGGCTCTGCGATCGGCATTTTCACACATCCGATCGAAGAGCTCTCCAACGTTCGCAATTGCGTTGCGCTTACGAGTTGAAGCAAGTATATGCAGAATTGTTGTTTTGCCTAAGCTCTCTCTTATTGTCTCCCTCTGTCTTTGTTTCTCTCTTTCTACATCTTTCTCTCTTTGAATTCTCTCTCTCTCTCTCTCTCTCTCTCTCTCTAGATCTCTCTCTCTCTCTCTCTCTCTCTCTCTCTCTCTCTCTCTCTCTCTCTCTCTCTAGATCTCTCTCTCTCTCTCTCTCTCTCTCTCTCTCTCTCTCTCTCTCTCTCTCTCTCTCTCTCTCTCTCTCTCTCTAGATCTCTCTCTCTCTCTCTCTCTCTCTCTCTCTCTCTCTCTCTCTCTCTCTCTCTCTCTCTCTCTCTCTCTCTCTCTCTCTCTCCTTTCTCTCTTTATTGCAGGTTATTCAAGAAGCTAACCAAGCAAAAAGTATGGCTAACAATTGTAAGTACAATTTCTATTCTTTGTAGATCATTTGAATTGTGTTATTTTGATTACATAGCATACTCACACTTATTGATATGCACTCATACACTTATTGATATGCACTCATACACTTATTGATATGCACTCATACACTTATACATGATGAAGATGCACTTTCACACATTTACATATATACACATGCACATACACACACATATTACACATAGATACATGTGCACATACACTTAAACATACACACATATACACATGCATATGCACAAACATTCCTACAACCACATAAAAAGACGTCCATGCATGCATTATTGTATATATATATATATATATATATATATATATATATATATATATATATATATATATATATATATATATATATATATATATATATATATATATATATATATATATATATATATATATATATATATATATATATGTATGTATGTATGTATGTATGTATGTATGTTGGAGATAGATGTCTGCGGCAGCACGCGAACAGCACAAGGAAGAAGAAGAAGCTTGGAGCACAAACACACAATAGTGAGTGTATTACTAGAGAATGTACAAAGATAAGTAGCCCATTAGGGCAATAGGCGTATATACAAGCCGGGGGAAAAAAACCTCCTAAAGAGGGAAAAAAGTGCCCCGGCGATCCTAGTGTGTTCACACACATCACTACCTAAATATATCAACAAATCCCCCCTGGGAGTGATGCGGTGAACAAGGAGCTGGCACTCATGTATAAGGAAGTGCCAAGCTATGTGGAAATCACTCCACAAAAGGAAGTAAGCCCAAAGCTTTGCGGAAAGCTTCAAACTTCTCCCTAGGCAGAGCCTTCATGAAAAGGTCTGCAATGTTCTCCTGCGTGGGCACATATGCCAAGCTGATCTCCCCAGCAGAGAACCTTTCCCTGACATAGTGATAATGCACCTCAATGTGCTTAGTGCGAGCATGGAACACAGGGTTCCTCGCAACTGCCAATGCGCTCTGACTGTCAGTGAAGATGGTGGTGGCAGAAGACTGGCCAACACCCAAATCAGCCATAAGGCGTCTGAGCCACACACACTCAACAGTCGCTGTGAAAGCTGCCCTATACTCAGCCTCACAACTGGAAGTGGCCATAGTAGGCTTCTTCTTGCTCAACCAAGATATACATGAGCTACCAAGCATGAAGCAAAAACCACTGGTGGACACACGAGTGTCATAGCAACCAGCCCAATCTGAGTCAGAAAAAGCATGCAAATCTGGCGGTAGTGATCTCCCCTTGGGATAAAACAACCCAAGTAGCCGAGTACCACTCAAGTAGCGAAAGATGCGCTTAACTGCCTTCCAATGCATGACTCCTGGGCAATGCATAACCCTGCTCATCTGTGAGACAACAAACTGAATATCTGAATCAAGCATCCAACAGCTTGCTGATAGAGAACAGCATCAAATGCATCTCCAGCATCATGAAGACTCATTCGTAAACCTGTCTCCATAGGAGTGGCAATAGGCTTACAGTCTTCAAGGCCAAAACGCTGCAATAATGTGTCAATATATTTCGTTTGACACAAAGCCATTCCACCATCAACTTGCATAAACTGAATGCCCAAATAGTGATGCAAATGCCCCAAATCAGACATCTCAAATGAGGCATGCAAATCAGCCTTAAAATCAGCAATATACGTCTCAATAGGACCAGTGAGCAACATGTCATCAACATAGACAACAATGATCAGAAGCACATCATTAGCATGCTTAACATATAAGGTGCTTTCAGTTGGAATGTTCTCAAAACCATGTGCAATCAGATAGGCATGTATCTTCTCATACCAAGCACGTGGTGCTTGCTTTAAACCATATAACGCCTTCTTTAACCTGCACACCTGGTTTTCATGCCCTTTCTGCACAAAGCCACGGGGCTGAAAAACATACACTTCTTCATGCAAGTCACCATTCAGAAATGTTGCTTTAATGTCCCACTGATGTACATTCCAACCATGATGGGTTGCAAGTGCACAAATGCTCCAAACAATAGTCATACGGCATGTAGGTGCAAAGATCTCATCAAAATCAATGCCTCTTTCCTGTGCATAACCCTTTGCAACAAGCCTAGCCTTATACCTGTCAACTGTACCATCAGGTTTACGCTTCAGCTTGTATACCCACTTAGTGCCAATGGCCTTCTTGCCAGGAGGCAAGTCACATAAAGACCATGTACCATTCTTCATTATAGCATCATATTGAGATTGCATAGCAGCCATCCAATTTTCTGAATTCTGTGCTTCATCAAAAGAAACAGGCTCATTCTCATCACAGAGGCTAGATGCAGCCATAGCATAGCAATCTGATGCAAAGGAGGCACTATGAGAGCCTGAACGAGTACGATATGACAAAGGTGCATCTAATTTGTTGTCACGCAAAGTCTGCACCAGCCATTTTGGCATAGTTTTTGCCTGATCAATATCAGCTCTCTCATCAACAAGTGCATCATGTAAATCTGCATCAGAAATGGAATGATCTGCAGCATCATATGAAGCCTGCAAAGGCTGAGAAGTTGCCTCATTAGGACCAACACTAGACTGTCCACCTGTAAAAAGAGGCATCAAAGTATCATACATGTCTTTAGAGCTAACAGATGTCTCCTTAGTACATGAAAGCAATGGCTGAATAGCATCTTCCACAAAGACAACATCACGGCTAACCAGAATGCGTTTAGTCTGTGGATGATACAGACAATAGCCTTTACTTTCAGAACTGTACCCAACAAAAATACATTTTACTGCCTTATCATCCAATTTTCTGTGATGTTGTTCAGGCACTAGTGCATATGCCAAACAACCAAAAACCCGCAGATGAGCAACAGATGGCTTGCGATCATGCCAAGCCTCATATGGAGTGATAGACTATAGCGCTTTAGTGGGACACCTGTTAAGTACATATGCTGCACACATGACAGCCTCAAGCCAGAAACTATGTGGTAAAGCCTGACTCTTGACCATACACCTCGCCATCTCCATGAGTGACCTGTTCTTCCGTTCAGCAACTCCATTCTGTTGAGGTGTATACGGCACTGCACACATGTATACATACACACATGCATATGCATATATACATACACACATATTTGCATGTACACACACACATACATACATACACACATGCATATTACATACACACTCACATATGTATACACACACATATGTGCATACACACAGCATATGCATACATACATACACACACATATGCATGTACACACACACATACATACATATGCACATGCATATTACATACACACACACATATATATACACACTCACATATGTATACACACTCACATATATATACACACACATGCATACATGCACATACATATACACACACATCACATATACATACACACATACACACATATACATGTTTTAGGGTTAGGGTTTTAGGCTTAGGGTTTATGAATTTCTCTTTTCTTTTGTTTTGCAGGAGCTTTTTGGCATCAGTTCTTTGGAATTCGAGGAAGGAAAACATTAAGTGGACTTTGACAACAACGCTCCAAACAATTACATCGATGTAAGTGATTTGTTTTGTTTTCGATTGATATAGAGTGAGATAGAGAGAGAGATGAAAGAAAGAGAGAGATACATACGCACATATTTGCATGTACACACACATACATACATTGTTAGACTAAATGTTGGACTGCTACTCCTTTATGAGTTTAAGCGTTACTCTACTTTTGATTCAGATACTTCACGCTCAATCGGTTTCAAATACTTCTAGCCGCAATTCCTCTCTTAGCCACGTGGGTTCTTGGGAGTGGTAGGGGTCTGTTAAACAGAGGCCCTGTACTATTTTCCCAATTTAACACGCAATCTTACGGTCGTTCCGTCCTTAGCTCAGTATCCGTCCCTGAACAACGGAAGTCTGTTCAGTGTATTGGAAGTAGAACTTCAAGACTGAGGTTAGCAAGCCGATTACGTATTCTACACGTAAAAGATACTTCGATGACAATACCACCTAATTCGTACTCCTTCAAGGTAGGTAGGTGTGCCAACTAGACCTTATACCTTAAAGTCACGCGGATTCCAACAGTTAATCTCCTCGTAATAACCAATCAACCATAAACCGACACTGTTCTACTCACATTCAGACCGTTACAGCTACTAATCTTCCCGTAGCTGAGGTAAACAACAAATATAAGATGTAGTAACGAATCCAGTTGCTTGCCAAGACTCTACAGACAATTAGTTCGAGGTTACTCTTCGCGCTACTTGCTCCACAGAGGAACTAACAGATAACATATCACGCTTGTTCACACTCAGAAACATACTTAACCATCACCGAACAACTTCGCCACACAATACAACTAATTCGTCATTCCGTATACGGTGAGTATAATCGACTAATAGGAGTATAGACGGAACAGATCAAGCAAACTTATCCTTTCAGCAACATATACGCGCACACAGACGTGATAGCAATCTTAGCGAGACTTAATCAGACAACACACTACAATTCCCAAAAACAGGGATTGCCTGCTCTTTCTTTTCATTGCCTTAAATAGAGGATTTTTTTTTACAAGGGTGCGCTCTTCTGCAGTTACCTGCGCGTTCCCTGAAAGATTCTCTTTTTCATTTAAGCTCCCTGTCCTCGTACTCTTGTCCTTGTTCGGCGGCCGTCCAGCACTTTTACATTTAAGGCACCTGTCCGGGTTCATCCGTCCTGGTTCGGCGGCCCTCTAACACTGGCACGCACGGTGGACTCGAACCCGCAGGTGCATTACTGTCTTCATCATCCTTTTGCACTGCCTGTAGGTCTATTCCAGGGTTTGACTCCCCAATCCTTTCTGACCGTACTTGTTCAAGTGGCGGAACAAGTATAGCCAGCCATCTCCTGCGAAAAAGTGTCCAGCTATTTTGAACACGACTATCCAATTGTTGTTTTAATAAGTCTATGTCCACATTTGTCATTAATGTGGCATTTAGTTCTACGCCTTCATCTTTTAATATCTGCCTTTCGAACTCCTGCAAAACTTGTATCCTTGACTGCAAAATTTCATTTTCGGCTTGCAGGTTAGCATTCAGGGTAGAAAAACTTGACATTTCGGCTTGAATTTGTGTTTGGATAGTTTGTTGCCACTGATTAAAGTCTTGAGCACACTTTTTTGTGGTGATCAATTCTGCCATTAGTTGCCGGTTGTTACTCTGTAACACCTGTATTAAAGCTTCTTTGTCATCCAATTCTTGTTGCATCTGTGTCATTAATGAATTGGACTTAGCCATTGTGGCGAGTAGTAATTCGTTTTTGTGCTGAAGCGTTTGTTCTTGTTGCCGCAAATATTGAGAAACCTCTTGTAGTTTGTTTTGCATCCTTATGACAAAATCGGGTTGGAGATCGTCCGGTAATTGCTCTAGACTGGCAGTTGGCAAGTTGTCTGCCATTCGTCGTTTAATGGACAGCCGAAACGGCGTCCCTACGGTCTGGTTCGGTGCGCTGTTAGCTGTGTGGAAGAAAGGTGCAGACGAGGTGGAGGGTTGAGCTGCTTCCTCAGGCTCTGTGTGGTGTTCTGTATCTATTCGGTCATGTTCACCGGGATAAAAAGGGGGGGACCAGTGTAGCTGCTTATCCTTGACTGATTGGACAAAATTAAATATAGCAGCTAAATAGGCTGCTAGTCTGCTGTTGGTGTGGGATCTTCTCTTATCCCCGACAATGATTTGTGCGGAGAAGGGGTGGGCTTCCACTGAGTGCCAGGGCAACTCAGCGAAGTTGGCCAACCCTCTACAGCGCAGGTATTCGCCGACGTCTGTCGGGATACCATCACGGAAAGCAGCGTAGTTGGCTAGCGCTTCCATGGTGTTCACGAGGACACTTACAGGCAACACAGAAGACAGGGATAATACGTATAATCTCGAGAACACAATAGCGTTTTTTGGCGCAACCGAGGGGGTTAAATAAGGAGAACACGGTGGGGGGTGGGAAGGGGGGGTGGTTATCATTGTGCGGTGCGGGAAGGATACTGTTTGCATGCTGGCGTGCGTGCTTGAGTGACCGGTAGGGAGGGGCGGCTGGTAACATAAAGATTCGTACAAAACACGACTAAAAAGGGAGAAAAGAAAAAAGAAAAACGCAAAAATTTATACAAAACGCGGTTCGCCGCCGAATAATTTAATGCGTACTAGTAGTGGGATAATACGGCCGCAGCTTCGACCCATTGATTACCTTTGGAAGTGGATTTCCGGTCAACGTAGTCAACTGAAAAGTTACCGGGCCGATTTGTTCTGAGATCTTGAAAGGGCCGAACCATCGTAGTTTGAATTTTCCTGCTGCTCTATCCGATTTTGCATTATAGAAGAGTACAAGCTGGCCTACCGAAAAGATTGGAGTCTTCAAATATCGATCGTGTGTCTTGGCTTGCCTTAGTTGTACTTCGCGCATAGTTAAAAAACTGAGCCATCGGTGCTCATCAAGTTCTCTGAGCGCGTCCATTCGTGCTGTCAGTGAATATTCCGGTAGCATCTTCTGAGTGATTGCTACACGCAGACTTGGGATGACTATTTCCATGGGTGCTATTGCTTCTAAGCCATAAGCTAGTTTGAAAGGCGTCAAGCCTGTTGTTACCTTATATGTAGTGCGGTATGCCCATAATACGGCGGGTAGTAGTTGATCCCATCTTTCTGGTGCTTCCATGATCAATTTCCGGAGGATATTCAATAGTGATTTGTTTGTACTTTCGGCCAATCCATTGGCACGTGGATAATAAGGAGAGCTAAATTTATGTGTGACCTGGAATGATTGTGTAAGGGCCTTCATTAGATTGTTTACAAAGTGAGTGCCTTGATCTGAGACAATTTCCAGGGGTAAGCCAAATCGTGGGAAGACATCCGTGAGTAGACATTTTGCTACCGTAACCGCTGTAGCAGATCGTAAAGCCCAGGCTTCTGCCCATCTTGTTGCAAAGTCTGTACAGGTTAGTATGTATCTGTTGTTACTGAAGACTGCTGGGGGTGTGATTGGACCGATAAAATCTAATCCCCATTTCTGAAATGGTTCGAGTGGTAAGATGGGTTGCAGAGGAAAAAGATGCCTTTGCAAAGGCTGACCAGTTCTTTGACAAGTATCACATTGTTTAACAAATTGTGCGACATCTCTGTACATCGTTGGCCACCAGAGACCTCCTTGCAAAATTTTCCGTTGAGTTAAGTCTACTGCAAAATGGCCACCAGAAGGAATTGAGTGCGCCAAAGTGATAACTGAATTAACCTCATGAGGTGGGATACAGCGAAGTAAGATTCCGGTATGATCTGCATAATATAGTTCTCCTGCTACTAGCCGGAATCGGCGGCTAAAGACTGCCAATTTCCTTCGAACTGCCTTGGTCGTCTCAGATAGGAAGCATCCTTCGGTGAGAAAAGTTAAAATTTGATCATATTATGTAGATGGTACTTGTAGGTTGGCCGTTTCATCGGATAGTGGTTCAGCATTATAAATCGCAAGAGTCGTGTCATCTATGCCTACCGAAGCTTCACCGGAATCCAGGCGAGATAAGAAATCTGCTAGGGCATGTGCATTTCCGGGTCGGTGAATGACTTCATAATCAAATTCCTGCAAGAGTAGCACCCATCGGGCTAATCGTCCGCCTAGATGTTGTTGTCTTACTAGATAAACAAGGGCAGCATGGTCCACATGAAAGGTAAACTTCCGGCCTAGTAGATAATGTCTGAACTTTTTGATTGAGTAAATCAATCCTAGACATTCTCTTTCAGTAGTGGAATAGTTCTTTTCTGCCGGTGCAAGCCTTCTACTGGCGTAATAAACAGGGCGAAACCACTTATCTGTTTACTGCATCAGAATACTGCCAATTGCAATATCTGAAGCGTCGACAAAAACATGGAACGGATTGTCCCAGTCCGGTGGTTGTAAAATTGGGGCTTGCGTCAGGAGATACTTGAGCCGATCAAATGTAGTTTGGCATTCTTCAGTCCACTCAAACTGTCGGGGAGTTTTTGTGATTAGCCTGTTCAGTGGTACTGCAAGGTGAGCCAGCCACCGTAAGTGTCTGCCATGCCACCGTATTTGACCCATAAAACGCATTACTTCTTTTGGGGTTGCGGGTACCGGGGCTTCTAAAATTGCCGAAATCTTATCTGGGTCTACTCAGATACCTTGAGCAGATACAATATGCCCAAGTAGTTTGCCGCACGAAACCGCAAACACGGATTTGTTCGGGTTAAGACAGAGTCTATATTCTCTACATTTCTGAAAACAACATCGTAAATGACTTAAATGTGCTATCATCTTCCCAAAGATTGAGAAGTCGTCAAGATATACTTGCATGAATGAAGTGAGATAAGGAGAAAATATCTCCTGCATACATCGCTGAAATGTGCTTGGTGCATTTCTTAATCCGAACCACATTACGGTGTAGGCGAAGACACCCCAATTGGTAATGAAAGCAGTTTTTGGTATATCTTCTTCAGCCATTCTAACCTGATTGTAACTGCTGTATCCGTCTAAGAATGAATACATTTCGTGGCTTGCTACTCTATCAAGCATGGTATCCAAAAAGGGGATCGGGAAAGGATCTGGTACTGTTTCTGCGTTCAATTTTCGGTAGTCTACACAGATTCGTAGTTGCTTATTTTTCTTTGGCACAATCACAATTGGTGAAATCCATTCAGCATGTTCTATTGGTACGATGAATCCTACTTTTAATAATCTGTCAAGTTCGGCTTTTACCTGAGATGCATAATTGGGATTCATCCGATAGCTGGACTGCCTATTCGGTTTAGCTTCAGGCTTCAGCATGACTCTGTGTTGATATATGCGCGGATCTAATCCTTTCATATCTTTGTAATCCCATGCAAAGACGTCTGAGAATTCGCGAAGGAGCTGAATCAAATTAGTCTGAAAGATTTCCGGTAAGTTTTGCCTTATTTTTACAGGTCGAGGATGGTCCTTGTCTCCTAGATTGTACGTGATCAGCTGGTCTTCAGGGACATAAAATTGTTGTGGGATCTCTGTATCCTCTGTTGGCTTGAATAGTGGTTGTAATTCAGTATCTGCTTGGTCAGACTTTTCGGTGATAGCTACTACTGCACAAACTGAAGTGTTCCAGTTATTAATGACGGACTGTAGATCAACAGTTCCTAGAGACATTAAATCGGCGTTAAGCTTCAGAAATTGCTCTTCTTCATCATCTGATAGTCCATCTAACATATGAACTGGTTCAGCGAGATAAGGTCTGGCGTGAAGTTCGCAGGGTTGTATAGCATCTAGTTTTACCACATATTTACGATTGGCATCCTTGAATGTGAGCTCTTGCGCAGACCAGTCCTGTATTACCTTTGCATGCTTCAGCCAAGGTCGGCCAAAAAGAAGGTTGTAATCCAAGGTGGATTCGGGCAGATCTAGTATAACAAAAGTCATTTTGAAAGTCGTACCTTGTAAAGTAATGGGTACATTCCGTACAAGTCCTACGGGATGGACTCTAGACTGATCAGCCATTCTGACAAAGAATTGAACTGGTTCGATTTCGGTCCAGCCTAGCTTTTTACATAATGCTGCGGTTGCAATGTTTACACCGGAGCCTCCGTCAATTAATACCTGCGTGATCTTCTGATTCTTATACCATACTGTAATTAAGGGCACTGCATGATCAACCGTAGAATCAGATTCCAGTTGAACTGCGGCGGTTGCCGGAATGCAAGAGGGTGCCGGGCTAAAATGTTGTTGAAACTGTTGCCGGATTCAAGGTACTAACGCCAAAAGTTGGCCGAGAGGTAGGGTGATAGATGCCTTGGATAAAATTTCCCAGGCCTGCTGAGATTGGTTATCCTGCTCCTTTGAACTTGAGGTCTCTGCTGTTGCCGAAGTATCTGCTGTTATGTCTACTGCTAATGGTTGTTCTGCTGCTGCTTCCTTTTGTTGCATTCCTTCCTTTGCTGACGAGGTCTGAGTTACCGGAATGGGTTCTGGGAACACTGGTGGTTCTGTGGCGGTCCAGTGACTAGCCTTGTTATACATCCTATGTTGTTCTCGTATCCCTGGTTCAAATACTTCTACTGCTGGTTGCAGTTGTTTACCTGATCGGGTCTGGATTGTAGCAGTTTGCGTTTCCACCGGTGTAATTTGTACCATGTTGGCCATTGGGTCTTGCCGCTCCTTCTTCCTTTGATCATACTCAGCTGCGTCTTTGCAATATCTTCTAATGTGTCCGATTTCACCACAAAAATGACAGCGTGGCGGTGGTAAATTGGGGTTTTCCGGGGGTGGTCCGTTCTGCCAGCGATTTGCATTATAGTTATTGTTCCTCTGTCCTCGGTAGTTTCGATATCCCTGTGGCTGGTTGTTTCTCAGTTGCGGAGGTACATAGTGATTCGCTGCCTGTCCATGTTCTTGAATAACAGCATTGACTGTTGCTGTTCCCTGTATTCTGGCATTGTAGACACAATTTCCGGTGGAGTGTCCGGCAGTGTTGCAGATAGCGCAGAATGTTTGATTTAGCGCACAGTTAGCACTTGTATGCCCTGAATTTTTGCACGTGGTGCAGTATACTTGCCTGGTTATATCTTCAGTCATATTTTTGTTTGTCCTTAACCATTCCAAGTCTTCTGAAAATCCACCAACCTTGGATTCCAACTGTAGAGCCATTGCAATGACTGCATCCAGTGTCATTGCTCCAACACATCTGATGATCATAATCTGCTTCAGTTGTGGGGTTAGTCCATTGATAAACCATTGAGAGATGACATCGTCAGGTAGATTAGCATGTGCCTGTGGTATCTGTCGTAAATGTGTTCTGAAGAGAGTAGCGTATTCCTGGACAGTCTGATTTGCCTTTTGTCGGTTGCTCTGTAGATACTCAAAGATTTCAGCAGGATTCTTCTTTAGTCTGAATCGTTGTAGAAAGGCATCTCGTACTGCATCATAGGTACCGAAATGATTAATGTCGTATTCCGTAAGCCATCTAGCCGCTTCATTGACCAAAGTAGATTGAAAAACAATGGCTTTGTATGCCTGATCTGGTGGATGGTTAAGAACTGCATAACTGATCTCGAAAGTGCGTACGTGAGCATCTGGGTCATCTCCTGGGAATCCACCGAATTTTGTGTAGGTTACTCCTGTTGGAGGCGGCCTTGGTTGACCTAACTGTTGTTGTTGTTGTTGTCCGTTCATCGTGGGTGTCTCTGGTCCTTCTTCTATATCTTGAGGTTGATTAGTTGAACTATCAGAATCTGGATCGCCCGACGGCGTGCCTTCCGGTGTGCTGTTTTTGCGCAGGATACTTCGGACCTCAGCTTCGAATAGGTCTCCTTCTTTCTGGATGTCTAAAATCCGAAATCTTTCTTCCAGACACGCGGGTCTGGCTGAGGATTCTGCAAAAAATGCTAATCCTTGACCGCCGGTTGGTGTTTCTATCATCGGAATATCACCGGAATGAGCTGACAGTCTACCAGACTGTAGCGTTTTTTCGCTTTTACTGATTTCTTTTCCTAGAGTTTGTCTAATCTCCAACGGCGTCTTGATAGATTCTGGAATTACTGTACTTTGGTTAGGCTGGGTCAAGGTGACACCAGCATGTACCAAAGGCGCTGATCGTTCCACCGGAATATGACCAGAATTAATTCTAGCGTCCTTAACTTGCTCGACCACTGAGTCAGGTCGCGTTATACCTTTTTCTCCTAGAGTTGTTTCTTGTACTTTTCTTGTTCCCGTCGTCTGGGTCCTAGGATACGTTTCACCAGACCGAGTAACCGGCATGTATCATTGCCCAGTGATACTATCTGAGCAGTTTGCAACAATCAGGGTCTGTTGCTACTGTCAGTTAAATCAAATGTTACTGGATGTTTGCTTCTTACAAACCGCTTAGCACTCTAATGCCACTTTCTCACAAGTAACTCGTAATCAAATGCTACTTTACCGCAGAGACTGGTAAACAGTTGCCACTTTCCCACAGACGGCGCCAAATGTTAGACTAAATGTTGGACTGCTACTCGTTTATGAGTTTAAGCATTACTCTACTTTCGATTCAGATACTTCACGCTCAATCGGTTTCAAATACTTCTAGCCGCAATTCCTCTCTTAGCCACGTGGGTTCTTGGGAGTGGTAGGGGTCTGTTAAACAGAGGCCATGTACTATTTTCCCAATTTAACACGCAATCTTACGGTCGTTCCGTCCTTAGCTCAGTATCCGTCCCTGAACAACGGAAGTCTGTTCAGTGTATTGGAAGTAGAACTTCAGGACTGAGATTAGCAAGCCGATTACGTATTCTACACGTAAAAGATACTTCGATGACAATGCCACCTAATTCGTACTCCTTCAAGGCAGGTAGGTGTGCAAACTAGACCTTATACCTTAAAGTCACGCGGATTCCAACAGTTAATCTCCTCGTAATAACCAATCAACCATAAACCGACACTGTTCTACTCACATTCAAACCGTTACAGCTACTAATCTTCCCGTAGCTGAGGTAAACAACAAATATAAGATGCAGTAACGAATCCAGTTGCTTGCCAAGACTCTACAGACAATTAGTTCGAGGTTACTCTTCACGCTACTTGCTCCACAGAGGAACTAACAGATAACATATCACGCTTGTTCACACTCAGAAACATACTTAACCATCACCGAACAACTTCGCCACACAATACAACTAATTCGTCATTCCGTATACGGTGAGTATAATCGACTAATAGGAGTATAGACGGAACAGATCAAGCAAACTTATCCTTTCAGCAACATATACATGCACACAGACGTGATAGCAATCTTAGCGAGACTTAATCAGACAACACACTACAATTCCCAAAAACAGGGATTGCCTGCTCTTTCTTTTCATTGCCTTAAATAGAGGATTTTTTTTTACAAGGGTGCGCTCTTCTGCAGTTACCTGCGCGTTCCCTGAAAGATTCTCTTTTTCATTTAAGCTCACTGTCCTCGTACTCTTGTCCTTGTTCAGCGGCCGTCCAGCACTTTTACATTTAAGGCACCTGTCCGGGTTCATCTGTCCTGGTTCGGCGGCCCTCTAACAACATGCATACACACATGCATATTACATACACACACACATATAAATACACACTCACATATGTATACACACACATATGTGCATACAGATGCATATGCATACATACATACACACACATATGCATGTACACACACACATACATACATACACACATGCATATTACATACACACTCACATATGTATACACACACATATGTGCATACACACATGCATATGCATACATACATACACACATATGCATGTACACACACACATACATACATACACACATGCATATTACATACACAAGCACATATTAATACACACTCACATATGTATAGTCACTCACATATCTATACACACACATGCATACATGCACATACACATACACACACATCACATATACATACACATATACACACATATACATGTTTTAGGGTTAGGGTTTTAGGATTAGGGTTTTTGAATTTCTCTTTTCTTTTGTTTTGCAGGAGATTTTTGGCATTGATTCTTTGGAATTTGACAAGAGATGATGTCAATCGGGCTTTGATGAGAGCGTTCAAAAAAATTACATCGATGTAAGTGATTGTTTTGTTATTTATTATAAATAGAGATAGAGAGAGAGAGAGAGATTAAGAGAGAGAGAGAGAGAAAGAGGGAGAGAGAGAGATGAAAGTGAGAGAGAGAGAGAGATAAAGAGAGAGATATAGATAGAGAGAAAGAGAGAGACATAGAGATACATACACACAGATGCATACATATTACATACACATATGCATATGCAAAGAGAGAGACATAGAGATACATACACAGAGATGCATACATATTACATACACATATGCATATGCATATGCATACATACACACACACATATACATGCACACATGTGTACACACACATGCATACATGCACATACACATACACACACATCACATATACATCCACACAAACACACATTTACATGTTTTAGGGTTAGGGTTTTAGGATTAGGGTTTTTTACTTTTACACATATACACACATAATACATACACACATGCACACATATACACATGCATACACACATACACATACACATACACATACACATACACATACACATACACATACACATACGCATACACATACACATACACATACACATAGACATACACATACACATACACATACACATACACATACACATACATGCACACACATGCATACATACATACAGACACACATACATACATACATGCATACATACACACATACACATAGAGAGAGAGAGTCACACGCACACACATGCATACATACACACACGTGACATATACATACACACATATGCATGTTTTAGGGTAAGGGTTAGGGTTTTTGGCTTTTACATATATACACACATACACACACACATATACATGCACACACGTGTACACACACATGCATACATGCACATACACATACACACACATCACATATACATCCACACAAATACACATATACATGTTTTAGGGTTAGGGTTTTAGGATTAGGGTTTTTTACTTTTACACATATACACACATAATACATACACACATGCACACATATACACATGCATACACACATACACATACACATACACATACACATACACATACACATACACATACACATACACATACACATATGCATACACATACACATACATACACACACATGCATACATACATACAGACACACATACATACATACATACATACATACACACATACACATAGAGAGAGAGAGAGTCACACGCACACACATGCATACATACACACACGTGACATATACATACACACATATGCATGTTTTAGGATTAGGGTTAGGGTTTTTGGCTTTTACATATATACACACATGCATACACACATATACACATATGAACACATAATACATATGCACATACACATATATATACACGTGCATACACACATACACACACATACATGTTTTAGGTCTAGGTCTTCAGAATTAGGGTTTTAGGATTTTTACATAGATACACATATGCATACACACACATGCACATATATATATTCACCTACACATATACATATACAAGCATACACACATACACCTGTTTTAGGTTTAGGTCTTTAGGATTAGGGTTTTATGGTTTTTACACATGCAGATAAATATTTACACATATAGAAATATACACACATAATACATGTACACATACACATGTATATACATAGGCAGACACACATATACATGTGTTCTAGTTGTTGTTCATAAATATCATGTCTATGTGTCCCATTTCTTTGTACACGATTCATGATTCATTTTGCTCACGTCTTTTGTATTTGACAGTATGTTTTACTTTATCAAATCATTTTTTTGTTGCTTGTCATACATGTCACATGTAGTTGGGTTTTTCTTGGGCAGAGTGGATTGTCTTTTGCTACACAACAGCATGGGAATGTTGCTGTAGCAAGAGACAACACACTCTGCCCAAAACAATTTTGCAGATATGGTCGTCGGTATAGGCGACAGTATACCATGGCTTATACCGTCGCTTATACGGACGCATATACCGACGCATATACCGATGCTTTGGTTCCGACGCCTACACCGACCCTTACACCGACGTCGGGGCAAAATCGTGCCCGTTCATTTTCCTCGGTAGAAGCCTCGGTATACGCCTGATATGTTGTAGTGTGCACATGCCGAATCATTCACAAATCTTTCATAATCTATGAGCTTATACAGCCCATGACATAAAATACCAGAAGCAATAATAACATCGCCATTTGACAAATCATGAACTCTACAACTGTCATCAACAAATTTCACAACCAAGCCAATCTTGGCTAATGCAGAAACTGATAACAGATTCTTCTTGATCCCTGGCACAAATAAAGCATCTGACAAGGTGAAAGAACTACCATCACCAGTAGTCAGAATGATCTTACCAACTCCCATAACAGGATAAGAGGAGTTGTTGGCGCATGTGACAGTATTCCCTGTAGGGGCAGGCTCTAGTGAAGGGAAGAAACTGCACTGCGAGGTAATATGTTTGGTCGCCCCACTGTCAAAGTACCAAACATCTGAGTCCACTGCAGACATGCACTACTCATGAGAAGATGGGTCAAAACTGCAAACAGTAGTAAACGCCCATTCTTCTTCCTGCACAAGATTTGCAAACTCTGTTTTTGGTGTAGAGGCCTCTGCAACAACCATTCCAGCCTCTTTCTTCTTTGCCTCTTTTGCAGCCAGTTTTGGACAGTTCTTTATGATATGATCATTCCCTTTACAATACTTGCAAAGCATTTCTGCTTTTCTGATTTCTTCTCATTTTTATCCTGGTTCTTCGAATGTGCAGCATTTGCAGATTTCTGCTTACTAGTAGAAGAGCTCCATTTTCCTTTGCCCTTCTGACTAGCCAAGAAAGCTTGATCTGCAACACGCATAATGGACCTGTTCTGCCTGGACTGATCTTCCTGCAACAGAACAGAGACTAACTCCCCAAATGATAAGGCATTTGGATTGCCTTTCATCATCAACCAAAGAGTAGAAGCAAAACTCTGATATGAATCAGGAAGACCATTCAGAACGGTCTGCACAAGTGAGTTATCTGGTACAACCTCATCAGCAGAAATCAACTGTTCCTTCAAATCTTTGATCTTTGTTAGGAAACTGTCCATAGAATCACTTTCATTCATGTGCTCACTCTCCAACTGTTTTCGAAGGTAAGCAACACGAGCCTCATTCCTAGCTTGGTACAATGTGGTTAGTGTATCCCAAGCATCCCTAGCTATTCTACAAGAGCGAATATGAGGAATAATGGCACGTTTGACAGACAAAGCTATCAATGCATGTGTCTGGGCATCTCTGCCATCCCAACGAATTTGCTCTGCAGTAGGTGCAACAGAAACAGCAGCACGAATAGGAATCTGTGGAATATCATCTTCGACACCATCTTCATCAGCTCCAGCACCTGTATTTGCAGTACCTGTAGTTGCAGGTGTAACAGGACGTCTTTCAACACCCTGCACAATGTTCCACAGTCCTTTTGCAACCAATACATGTCGCATCATATAAGCCCATAATGGGTAGTTGGTACCATCCAACTTATCCTCAACAGCCAACATACGGAATACATCACTGCTTTCAGCCATGGCCGGTGACTAAAATAACGTGATGCAAAAAAATGACTGTATCTCAAAAAGTTGAACAGAACTGCCCAAACAAGTTCTGCTAGACCTGTAGCAGACTTCGAGACGCTTAAACTGGTGAACAGAAACTGGTATATACCTTTGGCACAAAAAGATGAAATAGCCTGCACAAGCGCTGCGATAGTGCGTTCGGAGGTCGAAACGAGCTCAGATCGCGATTTCGGCACCACAAATCGAAGCAGTTTTGATCTCGGGAACACGCTGAGTATGCTCACCAAAATTCGTGCGATTCTGAGACTGCAAACGGAGGAGTGTCGACGGCACCCTAGATGAAGCGACGACCTGCTCTGATACCAATTGTTGGAGATAGATGTCTGCGGAAGCACGCGAACAGCACAAGGAAGAAGAAGAAGCTTGGAGCACAAACACACAATAGTGAGTGTATTACTAGAGAATGTACAAAGATAAGTAGCCCATTAGGGCAATAGGCGTATATACAAGCCGGGGGAAAAAAACCTCCTAAAGAGGGAAAAAAGTGCCCCGGCGGTCCTAGTGTGTTCACACACATCACTACCTAAATATATCAACAATATATATATATATATATATATATATATATATATATATATATATATATATATATATATATATATATATATATATATATATATATATATATATATATATATATATATATATATATATACACACACATTAACATATATGCAAATACATGTATATGCACATCCACATACACATGCATGTTTCATACATATACACATGCATATATATACACATGCATATACATATACACATATACATATACATATACACACATATACATATACATGCATATACATATACACACACATACATATACATGCATATACATATACACACACATACACAAGAACATGCACATACTCATACACACATATACACTTATACATGCACATGCACATACATACATATACACACACATACACATGCACATACATACATACATATACACACACATGCATATACTCTTAGGTACACACATATGAATGAATTATATAATTAAAGTATTAAAACACATATACACATGCACACACACATGCATATACCTACATATACACATATACCTGCACATACACACACATACACATAGAGTTATACATATACATGCATATACATATACACACACATACACAAGAACATGCACATATTGATACATACATATACACTTATACATGCACATGCACATACATACATATACACACACATACACATGCACATACATACATATACACACACATACATATACACTTAGGTACACACATATGAAAGAATTATATAATTAAAGTGTTAAAACACATATACACATGCACACACATGCACATACCTACATATACACATATACATGCACATACACACATATACACATAGAGTTATACATATACATGCATATACATATACACATACGTACATACACATGCATATGCACATACTCATACACAAAGGTGCCTATGCATGTCCTCATAGGCAACTTTGCTCTGCTATCACGTGCTGGAGGTGGTATAGGTGTCCTGAAAATAGATAGATACAAATAAATAAAAATATGTGTTATAATATCATTAAAAAAGTTTATGAAAATAAAACATACCTATGAGGAGCTAGCTCTCTTCCTGCATGTGGAGCCGCAAAAGAGCCCTCGTCTGATCGCTGGGTAAGCATCTGGATCGTATAATCCAGCTCCTCATCAGACATCTCTACGTAATCACGCATTATGGCCCCTAGAGTATCAGACGGAACTCTTGCTCTCATAAGACTTTTTATGAGAGTGAGTTTCGCCTTTTTCTCTCTACTGGGATCCATAATACCTAACATATAAAACAAAATGGTTAGAAATCAATATATATACGTGTACATATGTAAGTGTCTATGCATTAAGTATGTGTATGTATGCATGTGTGTGTGTATGTATGTGCGTATATATGTGTGCATGTGTGTATGCATGTGTATGTGTGTGTATGCATCATTATGTGTATATGTGTCTATGTGTGTATGTGTGTCTATATGTGTGTGTGTATGTATGTGTATATGTGTGTGTGTATGTATGCATGTATGCATGTATGTATGTATGTATGTATGTATGTATGCATATGCATATGCATTATGTATGTATATATATGCATGTATGTGTATGTGTGAGTATGTCTCTCTATGTGTGTGTATGCATATATGTGTGTATGTATGCATATATGTGTGTATGTGTGTATGTGTGTGTATATGTGTTTGTATGTGTATGCATGTGTATGTGTGTGTATGCATCATTATGGGTGTAAGTGTCTATGTGTGTTTGTGTGTGTGTATATGTGTGTGTGTGTGTGTCTATGTGTATGTGTGTGTGTCTATGAGTGTGTATGTGTTTATGTCTATGTATGTATCTATGTGTGTGTATATGTCTATGTGTGTATGTGTATGCATGTATGTATGCATATGTGTGTGTATGCATGTGTATGTGTGTGTATGCATCATTATGTGTGTATGTGTCTATGTGTGTATGTGTGTATGTGTGTATGTGTGTATGTATATGTGTGTGTTGTCTATGTGTATGTGTGTGTGTCTATGAGTGTGTATGTGTTTATGTATATGTATGTATCTATGTGTGTGTATGTGTCTATGTGTGTATGTGTATGCATGTATGTATGCATATGTGTGTGTATGCATATGTATGTGTGTGTATGCATCATTACGTGTGTCTATGTATGCATGTGTATGTGTGTATGCATCATTATATTTGTATGTGTCTATGTGTGTATGTGTGTGTATATGTGTGTGTGTATCTATGTGTATGTGCATGTGTCTATGAGTGTGTATGTGTTTATGTGTATGTATGTATCTATGTGTGTGTATGTGTCTATGTGTGTATGTGTATGCATGTATGTATGCATATGTGTGTGTATGCATATGTATGTGTGTATGCATCATTATGTGTGTCTATGTATGCATCTGTATGTGTGTATGCATCATTACGTGTGTATGTGTCTATGTGTGTATGTGTGTGTATATGTGTGTGTGTCTCTATGTGTATGTGTGTGTGTCTATGAGTGTGTATGTGTTTATGTGTATGTATGTATCTATGTGTGTGTATGTGTATGTGTATATGAGTGTCTATGTGTGTGTGTATATGTGTGTCTATGTGTGTATGCATGTGTATGAGTGTGTATGTATATGTGTGTCTATGAGTGTGTATGTATATGTGTATATGTGTGTGTATATGTGTGTGTATATGTGTGTCTATGAGTGTGTATGTATATGTGTATATGTGTGTGTATATGTGTGTCTATGTGTGTGTGTATATGTGTGTCTATGTGTGTATGCATGTGTATGTGTGTGAATGCATCATTATGTGTGTATGTGTCTATGTGTGTATGTGTGTGTATATGTGTGTGTATGTGTGTGCGCGTCTATGTATGTGTGTGTGTCTATGAGTGTGTATGTGTTTATGTGTGTGTATGTGTCTATGTGTGTGTATGTGTGTATGTGTCTATGTGTGTATGTGTCTATGTGTGTATGTATGCATATGTGTGTATGTGTGTGTATGCATTATGTATGCATATGTGTGTGTATGCATTATGTATGTGTATGTATGCATATGCATTATGTATGTGTATGTATGCATGTGAATTATGCATGCATATGTGTGTATGCATGTAAGTATGTATGTATGTACGCATATGCATATGCATTATGTATGCATATGTGTGTGTATGCATGTAAGTATGTATGGATGTATGCATATGCATATGCATTATGTATGCATGTATGTGTATGTGTGTGCATGTCTCTCTCTATGTGTGTGTGTGTGTATGCATATATGTGTGTGTATGTGTGTATGTGTGTATGTGTGTATGTGTGTGTGTATGTGTGTGTGTGTGTATGTGTGTGTGTGTGTATGTGTCTGTGTATGTGTGTATGTGTGTGTATATGTATGTGTATATGTGTGTGCATGTGTATGCATTATGTGTGCATGTGTGTATGCAACCTTATTTGTGTATGTGTGTATATGTGTGTGTATTTGTGTGTATGTGTGTGTGTGTCTATGTGTATGTGTGTGTGTGTGTCTATCTGTGTATATGTGTGTGTACATATGTATGTGTGTGTAAGTGTGCATGTGTGCGCATACCTGCTTGCTATTAGTTTGTGCGGCCCTCTCTCTCTCTCTCTCTCTCTCTCTCTCTCTCTCTCTCTCTCTCTCTCTCTCTCTCTCTCTCTCTCTCTCTCTCTCTCTCTCTCTCTCTCTCTCTCTCTCTCTCTCTCTCTCTCTCTCTCTCTCTTTCTCGTTCTCTTCTTGCTCGCGTCCAAGTCCTGGCACAAATGTGCCGGGAGAAATCAAATTTTTTTTTTTACATTCTAGAGCGTCGCTCTGTAGTTTGCCAACGTCGCTCACACCGTCGCTAGGCAGCGACGAAATTAGCGACGCTCTTTAATTAGCGTCGCATAAGCGATGCTAGCATCGCTTATGCGACGAAGGTCGGGGAAAAAAAATTTTGAAATTCCTACCGTCGCTTATGCGACGACCTCGTCCCATAAGCGACGGTTCCCGTTTTTTTTTCAATTCGGGGGCATCGCTACGCCCCCCTTTTTCTTGTAGTGATTAAATGTGGTATGTTCATGTTTTGTCAATATGGAAGATTGCTAAATTAATGTTGTATATGCTGGACCTATGGAACCATGGACCTGTGACATGAGCCAAGGGCCTACCTCACTTCCAACATTTGGTATCAGAGCACTAAGGTTTTGGTTTCAGAACTTTAGGTCTTTGGCATCAATACATTAAGGCTCATTCATATCCAGGTTTTCCCTCAGAATTCCAGATTTACAACATATGATTTAAGAGCATCGTCTAACATTTGTCATTTGACATACACACTTTATCTAGACGAGTAGAGATTTGAGAATTAGACAGTTCAGTCACATGTGTATTCACCAGTGTGGCGTATGAAGTTGATGATCTGTTAGTAGCCGAATATTTTTGGAAGAGTATGCAAATACTTTACAAAAGTATTATTTGAAGACTTAGACTTGATGAAGAGAAGACTACTTCAAATTCAAGGAAGAACAATGGTTTAGAGAAGATGAAGAAATCAGATCAACATCAAATCACAAGTATCACTTTCTACTATTAGATTATCATTTGCAGGTCATATCTTAGAAGAGCAGTTATGAAGAGATTTGAAGGTTTCAAGGAGTGCTTTTATACGCTTTCATCATTTGAAAGTTAAAGCATTAGCTACATCAAAACAGGTATCTAGAGGTTTTTCTAGAGAGTTTTGAGAGATC
This sequence comes from Ceratopteris richardii, assembly GCA_020310875.1. Classification (NCBI taxonomy): domain Eukaryota; kingdom Viridiplantae; phylum Streptophyta; class Polypodiopsida; order Polypodiales; family Pteridaceae; genus Ceratopteris; species Ceratopteris richardii. The sequence continues at coordinate 123,622,235 of CM035412.1, read as the reverse complement.
TCTTTCATGGCAAGAAAGTTCATCTAAGAAGACAAATGTGAAGATGGGATGAGTTTTTTAGCCAATTTTCTGTTGCAAGTTGGTTGAATATCCAGGTACAAATGTGATCTAGAGAGGTATCTCTAGAAGGGTAATTCATCATTCAGACAACGATTGGTGAATTTAGTCGTCTCAGACATTTGAAGCGGAATTTTGACTCAGAGATATGAGGAGATGATAATACATGATTCTATATTCACTTCCATTTGTATACCATGTTTGTTTTGTCTTTTACTCTTAGCACTATAGGAAGAAAAAAGTTCATTTGAAGAGGTCAAGAGTACTTGCTACTTCAAGATGAAGATAACAAAAGGTATGGAAGAGAAGTTTGAAGATGTTAACATCATCAGGTGGAAGAAAGATGCAAAAAAAGAAAGTCCAACATTTCCAAAATAAAAGCAAGGCTTCCTTTTCTCATATACCATATACTTTTCCTATTTTATCCTCTACACCCAAAGACAAGTCTACGAGAACATCTTGTGTGAAGAAGAAGTAGTTTCTTATTTTGGATGATACTTGGTCATGATTTAGTAGATTTGACAAGGAATTGCATTGAGAGAAAGAAAAAGCAGCAGATATATGTTTTGACTCATATATGTATGAGTTATGCTTTTGAGCAAGCAGCTTATATGTTCCCTCAAAGAATTCTTGGAGTGTCAATACAGAGCTACTTGGTATATAACAAGTTGCAGAGAAGTATATTTCTTCTTTATCTAACTCTCTTAAGGTAAAAGAGTTTTTTGTAGCAAATGTTGAAGACTTGGGTTGAGGTTCTATGTTTGAAAAAGGTTACCTCATATTCAGTATTTTCATAAAACTTCAGAAAATTCAGATTTGTTGATGTACAAGTCAATGAAGAATCTACTTTCTATGATTGTCTAGACTTTTGGATACATATTTGTATTCAAAAAGGTGTTCCATCAGATCCTATCACTTGACTGAGAAGTGGAGTTAGCCAAAAGAAAGTCAAGCAGGTACTATCACATTTCACCCGGGTAAAATATGAAAGTTATGAAGTATCAACTTGCAGCTTTTGGAGTTCTCAAGGTGAGAAGTTTGTCCACTTATGTTTCAAGTAGGAGTTACAGATTCTTGGAAAGGATTTGTTTGAAGGTTTGATAAGAGCAGATTCTACACAAGAGAGATCATTGATCTTGAATAGATCTTGTATGATCTTTTTATGAGTGAGTTTTCTATCCTTTGTTTGTGAAAATTCTTAACATTGGAAGAAGTAAGTCAAAGATGCAGGTTCTATCAGATTTGTCTTGCAGAGAGATAGAAGAAGATACTTGTTATGTTACAGAAGGTTATGAATCCTAAATTGCTTTCAGCAAGGTTTTGTTATGTTAGAATCAGCTAACCTTATTCTACAATTTGGAAAGCTGAGGAATGACATGGATAGCTATTGACATGTGTATAGTGCTAATAAAAAGGGTTCAGAGATTTTGTTTCAGATACAGGTATTGATCATTGAAGATCAAATTTATGAAGAAGGACGTCCAAGATTTCATAAAGTCTGACATAATTTGAAGAATATTGGATACTAGTGTTAAATCATCCAGGGGGGTGATGAAACATGAAGACTTATTTTCAAGCCATATCTAAAAGAATGCAGAGTCATACCTTTAGGTATTCCTATTTCAGGTATTCCTATATTTCCTTTGTCAGGTTATCTTTATGTTCCAGCTTTGAAAGAAGAAGGAAGAAGAAGGATGTTTGGAGAAAGTTCTTATTAGGATGTTCCTGTTCAGGACAAGGTTCCAAAATTCTATTGAAGAGAAGCTTGATATTTCAGAAAGGTATATTTCAGAAGTGCGCACATATATGTTTATACCAAGTTCTAAAGGAAAGAGGTATGAAGGATTTAAAGGATTAAGACATGATGACATCATATATTTTTACTCATATTTCAGTTGATTTCAATTGATTTCAATTGATTTCAATTGAGTTGAGTTGATTTGACTTGAGTACAGTCAGAGATGAACCAGCAGTGTTCATAATACACTAAGTTGTGAGTTGTCAGTCACAGGTTCCAGGATTCAGTTCTTGATTTTGTTTAGTGTATCTACATGACACAGCATAAGTACATTGAGAAACCTTTTTGGAAGGTAAATGCAAATATATGGATCCTAATGTATGTTTTCACGTTTTTGAAAATAGGAGATAGCAAGTTGAGAGACACTTCATGCTACATTTTTTGTCAAGCAGTTATTGCTTGATGAGAACACTATTGGATATCTAGTTTGCATATGTTCTCCAGTATTATGGTTCATATTCAGCAAGTTCAGATTTTTTAAAGAAAAGTCAAATTCAGTTTTGAAGAAGACTTTTGAAGAACAAGTTCTGAAGTGCGGGAGTACAAGCTTGAAGCTTGTGATAATTTGCATTTTGTGACAGATTGCAGATCTAGTCCAGATTGTACCAATATGCCATTGCAGGGGGGATTGTTGGAAACAATGCCAATTGGTCAAGATTGTCCAGCATTTATAGGATCTATATGGCTCTGTTTTATTTCCTATACACACAACAGCGTGGGTGGCCTGGATAGTTTGCTACCCTCTCATACAACCCGTCTTGGCTCAAATCCCACGAGCAGTGGCAGCGAAGCAAAAGCTTTTTATCATGCTTTTTAATTAAAGCTATGACGGCAAAAAGTGACGACGGATCCCGAAAGCGAGCAGATGATGTTTTCGTTTTATTTCAAGATCGCTACGATCGTAAGCTTTTGGCATAGCTTTATTGATGGGGAGAACTACTATATAAGAAGCACTTTGGGTTCATTGTAATTCATCCTTCACCTAGTATTCAACACAAGCCTTGAGCTTGGACCTCAATAGAGGTGGTGTTTCGTCTAGCACATGGGGCAGCCATGGTGCTAACTTGAAGCATGTTGAGGAGCCGCTATGGAGTTCTTCTTAATGATTCTTCTTGGAGAAGATGAAGGGTGTGCTCACACTCTAGCTCATGGAGAGGAGGTTATCTCTTGTTCATGGCAAGAAGACTTGGTCATAAGCACCTTGACGGTGAGGATCGGCCATCTACATGTTGTAGTTGAAGATTGTCTTCTACATGAGGATGTCGGGCAACTTCAAAGACATTGGATGGTGGTTAACATAAGATTTACATCTTATGTTAAGTATTCAGGTACATATTCTCTTTATGCACACAGGTACTACTTGGAGTTTATGGAGGCAATAGCATCCATATCAGGAGGAGTCCTATTCGGCATAGGTACAAGAGAATCAGTACATATATGCTTTATGCATATTTGGATGAGGTGTTTGAGAAGGTGTGTTCCCATGAGTTTGAGGATTTCTGGCAGCAAACTTGTTAGCATTCTTTGCTACTTTTTAAGTATTTGATCTTTTCACACACATATCTGACTTAGGGTCTTCCATAGCCTAAGGTTAGATGAGGGTTTGTTGATTATCAGTTTCACACCGATCCTTCCTCTTTCAGTCACTCATATTCACTCTTCTATAACATATTAGGTCACACATCTCATGTATATTCAGATTACTACCCATACATCTAAATACGTTGTTACATTTGTACATTCACGCATTCATCTATTTCTTATCACATAGAGTGGTTGAGAGTTTTTGCTCCCACATTGTACATTGAACATTGGTATATATGATACTATGAGTAAGCGATGGCTTACGTAACACCTTACACATGTCATCTATTCTTTCTCTATCTTTGTCTCATCATTTGTATGATTAAATGTGGTATGTTCATGTTTGTCAATATGGAAGATTGCTAAATTAATGTTGTATATGCTGGACCTATGGAACCATGGACCTGTGACATGAGCCAAGGGCCTACCTCACTTCCAACACACTCTACCAGAGGTAGAGATGGAAATGTTTTCAGTTGTACTTGTCGACAGAGAGGAATTTTTGTTCCTGCATGATATTGAGAAGGCATTCGGTCTACGCCTCGACGAATGCCTTAGTATTTTTTGCTCCACCTCGGATGTTCCCATGGACAACACTTCTGACATTATCGCAAAGGCAACAGTTCCACTTGGTGATTCGGTTGCGGACACCATTGCATTTGTGTGTGAAGAGATTTTGAGCCATGCCAACCAACATACCACTGAAGAAGATCTGGCCACAGCAAGGGAAAGAATTTTGGAGAACAAGATTCCAACATCCCCTGTTGTGGAGCAAAGTGGCATGGCCCATTCATCGATTCCACTAGATGCAATGGGAAGAGGAGAGGATGAAGATAGGCTTCAAGATGTAAGTCTCTACTGACATTTATGGTTGTCTCATACTCATACAATATGTATCTATTTAACTTTATGATTGTCTATGTTCAGGAAACAATTGAAGTGGATAAATTTGCAAGAAGGAGTGGTGGTGACCGTGTTTCCCGGGGCCATGGCTCTTCCTTGGCACAATACATTGGAAAATTGCCAAAGGAAGGTTTTTTCATAATCCACAAGGACTTTTCCCCTCAAGGACACTTCATGACTTGGTGTCTGAAGGCCTTGAGCAAAGTTTTGTGCCTATCAACAATAATGCAAGGGACCAATTGTATATTTCTAGTTAGGAAGTCCCTTGCCTTTACTACCCTAGGAGTTAACTTTAGAGGAAAAATATTAGGTCAGATAGCAATAGCTTTAGGTCTTGGATTGACAGACCCTCAGTTAATATCCCAATCAGTTTTGACTTACCAATTGCCACTATCTTTTCAAAGAAGAAAGAATGTAGTGGAGAGGCTCAAGGCCAAGAGCCAATTGTAAAAACTTTATAATACCAATTATTGCTTTTCCAATTTTCATGTGCATTCAATCTATTATATCTTTATGGTTTTGATAATCTCATAACTTTTGCACAGTTTAATCAGTCTTTTTCCATTATTTATTGTAATTTTTGTTGCCCAAAATGCATGCAATGGCCTATGAATGCAAAAAAAAGGCCTGCCACAGAAACGCGGGGATGGGCCCTACAAAACTTTTGCAGGGCCCATCCCCGCGTTTCTGTGGCAGGCCTTTTTTTTGCATTCCTAGGCCATCCTATGCACTAGGTTACCTATATTCCAAGTCTATCTCCCTCAATTAGCACCTTCACTTGGGGAATTGTGGAAGACTCTTCTTATGTGCAATAACTAGAGAAAGTTAAGACTCCTCTGGGTGCATATAAGCATGCAGTAGTAAATAAGTACATGTATGTTCATAAACATTGTTTAACTATTGATCAGGGGGTTAGCATGTAGTGCACTCTAGCCAAGGCCAATCATATGCCCCAATGTGCATGGCATGTGTTTCCATGGCTTGGAAATGCCAAAAAAAGGTGTGCCACAAAAACGCGAGGATAGGCCTTGTAAAACTTTTGCAGGGCCCATCCCCGCGTTTCTGTGGCAGGCCTTTTTTTGGCATTGCCAAGCCATGAAATGCATTAAATAGCATTACCACTTACAACAAGTACAGAAAAAAGAATGATACAACTATGAAAAACACTTCAAAGAGGTACTGGAAAAAGACACCTAGAAACATAGGAGAAATAAACTTCAAAATATGTACACTAAGAGATAAACACTTGGGAGAGCAAATATGAGAAGGCAAAGATTATATTCATCATTTGGGATTTACAAAATATTCATCATACGGGATATACAAAAGGTTCTCCAAACAAGGGTACAAATTTTTGTTAAGGGTTATTCCCTCTAATTCTCCTAGCTAGCTACAAATCTTTAGGTTGTATTGTCACTCTCTTTGCATGGATGGCACATAGGTTAGAGTCCTCCAACATTGATATAAGATACGCCTCCACAGCTTCTTGGAGAGCTTCAATGGCTATCCCTTGGATACGAATTCCAGTGCAATAGCGTTGGATCTCTTCCTTCACAACTCTTGCAAATGACCTTCGTGGAATAAGAAGCTCCACAGACTTTTGATAGTGTCGAATCTCTGCAAAGGCTCTCGTTTGCTTTCTGTGCCTTTGTGGTGCTCTTGCATTTGGGGGGATGTTGGGTTGTGGTCGTTGTGGTCTACGACGTGGTTGATAGTTCTTCTTTCTTCTTGGAGGATGCCTAGATGGTCCTGCCTCATCATTTACTTCCTCTGCCCGACCTTGCTCTCTTTCTTCATCGGTTGGTCTTTGTCCTTGTCCGGGGGGGAGTGTCTTGCCTCCTTGTGTTACTTGATGGTTCACGGGGATATCATCATTGTTCCATGGTGGCTCATTTATACTTTCTTCATTTGAGGAACTCGATAAATTTGATGTCTCAATCACAACTTGCCTATGTCCTCGTTGTTTGGGCCTTGCCTTGATTGGTGACCTGACTGGGGGCTCATCATCAGCTACGGAAGGGGAATAATTTATTTCTTGGGATACATCTCTCTGTGGTGAAGCTTCATCCCCCCGTGATGGAACGCTACCGGACTGTGTCCCTGCACCCAAGTTTCGTCTAGAAGAGTGGCTTGTGGTTCGACGCTTCTTGTGGGGTGTCATCCATGTTGGGTGCTGAGTACCTTGCACATGGCTACGGTAGACGACATGATCCTTCCTAGCAGTCTGCTTTGTGCATGCCATTCTCTTAGGTTGTAAAGTGGTAAAATGAGGAAGAACACCTCTATTTATAGGCTTTCACTTAAGAATTGTCTTGTTCACATTTAAATGGATAAAAACTAGTTTTAAGAATGAACAGAGGTCCTTCCAAAGCTCCCATTTCCCATCATCTTGACTATTCACATCTCTTTTAAAGAAATGTCTTGCCTTCTTCCCACTCATTGAAACTTGTTGTAAAATCTCTTGAGACTCACCATACTTCTTAACAACTAAAGATACGTGGCCACCATGACAACCTATGGAAGTCAAAAGATCTTCTATTTTTTGGATTGCTATTGTAGACCTCTCTAATGGTTTCATTGCAAATGCATATTCAACATGGAGCTTCAAAAGCCTATCAAAGATCCTCATGAATGCATGCAAAGTACAAAAGTGAACATTGACTAATGGAAATGGGATAATGGGGTTCCAGTCATTGCTTATTTTATCACGAGTCGGTTCCTCTAACATTGGACACCTCAAAAGTGATATCTTCCATTCCCTGTGATTCGATGAGTCTGTTTCATCAATTTCTTCAGACTCATCAACTCTCATCAATGCCCTTGCAAGTTTAGATTGTCTCTTAGATCCTTTGTAACCTTGTGTACAATATGGGCAAGGATAGAGAGAAGATGCTCCTTGTTTACAACCTTACATGCATTTTATACTCTTAAGGTCTCCACCCAAATGCCATTCTACCTCAAAATCACCTATATCATCTACAAAAAGCTTTTGCCCATGTATTTGAGAAGAGATTACTTCCGTAATCCATGGAGTCCTACTATGTGTCTATGTGTGTATTCATTATATGTGTGTAACTTATGTGACCATCCTATCCCAAACTCTATCTCAAGTGAACTAAGTACGTATTCTTTATCCCTCTCATTATGCTCATGTAAAAAAAATATCATATAAATAAAAAATATCATGTAAATAAAACATAAGATATTTATTTCACTTTATATGTAAAATTTATAGTCACTTCCACTGCAAGTGGACAAGGCGCAGGTAAATGCTCATGTAAAAAAAATATCATATAAATAAAAAATATCATGTAAATAAAACATAAGATATTTATTTCACTTTATATGTAAAATTTATAGTCACTTCCACTGCAAGTAGACAAGGCGCAGGTAAGAGTCACATAATGCTCGCATTCTTCTCTTGAACTCCAATCCATTCCCTATATACACTATATTCCCCTCTGAGTCTATATCGCACTCTAGCCCTAAGGTGCCTATGCATGTCCTCATAGGCACCTGTGCTATGCTGTCATGATCTGGATGTGGTACAGGTGTCCGGAAAATAGGTAGATAAAAATTAATAAAAATATGTATTATAATATCATTAAAAAAATTTGTGAAAAACAAACATACCTAGTATGAGTAGATAGCTATCTTCCTGCATGTGGAGCCGCAGAAGAGCCCTCCTCTAATCGCTGTGTAAGCATCTAGATTGTAAAATCTAGCTCATCATCAGGCATCTCTGAGTACTCATGCATGATGATCCCTAAAGTATCACGCGGAACTCTTGCTCTCATAAGACTTTTTATGAGAGTGGGTTTCCCCTTTTTCTCTCTACTAGGATCCATAATACATGTACATATAAAACAAAACGGTGTGGAGGTGATCGCAATCCGGGTGGATCTGATCCGGTCGTGGTACACACAGGGTGTATGAAGCTAATGAATGTTGGAAGGTTTAAGGACATGAAAGTGAAATTAATGTTGAGTATGGAGAAGAGAGAGATGTTGAAATGATTATGGGAATGGGAATGTAGGAGTGCAAGTTAGATTTATGAATATGAATGATAAGAATGAAAGAGAACCATACACACGAATCAAATTTGAAAGGAAGAATGGTCCATTGAAGGAGCTTCTTAAACACTTCCTAATTCTAATCCATATGCATAGTCTTCTTTGGATGATATTGTATGCATGACGTGAATAGATGGAATCCTTACACATAAATCAGTTTCAAAAGGAAGAATGATCCAATATTGGAGCTTCTTATACACTTTCAGAAACTAATCAATATGTATGGGTATGTATGGATTATATGCATGCAAGTGAATTATGATCAAATAAACATCCTCACTGGTTCAACGCAATACTGCGGAGCCTTCTCACACATAGAAGAAATAGAAGACATGTAAAAATACTTAAGAGACTGAGAGAGGAGACAAGTGACAAGTGACAAGTGACATGAATTAAAAGGATTTGAATTAAGATACATGTATAAGATCGTCGTGGTACGTCAAGCTAGGCAGTCTACTGATCAAAGGTGGTTCCGACCCTCAAACCATGACAGTTCAACCGAATGTCACACGTAAGAAGGTGAGTTCCACTCCAGTGACCCTATGTATGTCTAAGCTCGTAACTTCTAACTAAAGAAGTCTAAGACTCATTAAAATCAGCTCTAACTCACTCACACGCTCCACCGAGGGTGAGTCAAGATAGAGATGCTGGTTTCAAGAGCCTATCCTAGATTGGAGTTCTAACTTAAATTTGAAACTAGGTATTATACTCATACTAGCTCACCTTGGATCCTCACTCGCTCAACCAAGGGTGATCGTCTCAAGGAAATCGTAAGCTAGCATGAGCCCTATGGATGCCTAACAATGATGCTCTAGGAGTTTGGAGGGGGGGTTATATAGTTTTTTGAATGAATTTGGGCCCTTGGATCTAGAGAAATCAACTCTCAACTCTGGGATCACTACTTTCGACTACAACCATTTGATTAATCAAATCAATGGCTTGGAATTGTTTTTTCTATCAAATCTAGTGTAAAGGAGTGAAATTTAGGCGCCTTCATTCTCCACCATTGGATCTGGGGATGATCTGGACCGTCGGATCAGTGCTAACATCATTTTGGATAAGATAAGCCACTATTTTTGGAGAAAAGCTGCATTATTGATCTTTGATTGTCAAAAAAAACTTCTTTTATGGAAAAACTCGTGGATCCTCCTTGCTTTAAGCATAAGTGCATCTCCAACCCTTGAATATGAGCTCATCTTGATCGTACAACATGGCTCAATCATCTTTCGCCATGTGGTGGCCCTTCAACCCTTCAATTTGCTTAAACTAGAAAACTGCGGTGATCCTGAAAACTAGACTTTGTACTCTTTGACCCTCCAAATAGGCTTTGATGAAGATGAAACTTTGTAGGACTATGTTTCCAAAGATCTCCTTCACGAATATGCAGAAAAAACTCCCATCTGAATCTCCCTTGTACAAGTTTGACTATATTTGGAAGCTTGCAAGGTGGCATTAAGGTGTCTAGGAAGCTCTGATAGCCTTGAAAATTTGTACAAATATGTAGCCATATATGATCTTTATACATGCAAAACCATATGGCTAACATAAATTTCTATACAAGAATTTGTAGGGTCAAACTAGAAAAATTACATTTTTACAAAATGAACATAACATATCAATGTGCTACAAAATCCATTTTCTGCTGAAATTGGGGCTATAGACTGCCTTTGACAATCTTTACAAGTATATGAATTTTCATCTAATTTGGTGATAATGAAATTTTTGCCCTAATTTCCTAACTTTGACCAACTTTGACCGTTACCATGGACTTTCTTGATTTCTTTGAAACTTTGTATGTGAGCTTCCTTTGACATCCTTGATGCATCTTGGACTTCTCGGGGAATTCCGGCTACCTTCACCAAATATGTTTTTTGTAGGCCTTCACAAGTGAGAGAGGAGAGAAAATCTCGACGACATTTGCCCCCACTAAACCTGCGATTCCTCCGGAAGCGCCACTCTAGCATCTGTGAAAAACAAAATGTTCCAGGCATCAAATTCTTTTATAGGCAACATAAGAAACATGGAAGGAAAATTGATTATATGCATGAATCAGTAGGTAACATGACATGAAGCAAAATTTGCATGAAGAAAGAATTGAAACAGGCAACATGAATATGCATGAACAAATAGGCAACATATATGCAAATGAACAAGCAACATTGGCAACAAAAAAGAAAAAAAACAAGCATCAATATGAAGTGGAAGTGGATGTATTGAGTCGTTTTAAGCATCAGTTCCTCTCATCTTGAAGAAAATTTTGTACCTTTTTCATAAAGCAATCTACCTTAAATATGATTATAAACAAAGATTTAGGATTTTCAAGAGACATCTTTCATCTTTAGCTTATTTTAGATCAACTCCTTTCCTACATAAATATGAATATGATCTTTCTCTAATTACATGCAAGGAAATCTAACTAAACTCCACTAATGCATAAATCTGCCTATATAGCCCGTGATTTATTCTACTATGCCTCTTTATCCTCCTTTGGCTTGCTCCCTTTTTTTTTTTTTTTTTAATGATGATGAAGATGATGATTCGGCAACTTTATGGTTACAATCACTTTTTTGGGGTCACTTTTTTGGGGTGGAAGAAAGTGTAAACTTCTTGGTAACATGTAGCATTTTTTATTTTTTTTTTATGACGGGAAAAATTTAAACCCCGATACAAGGTACAACCATTTTTGATGACGGAGAACAGTCGTTTAAACTCCGATACAAGTGTTGTGAGGTGGACTAAAGATGTAGAAACATGCAATAGCAGGAGCTAGGATTTCAACAATTATGCTTTCGATACAGGATACGTATGCATGTTTATATATGAAAGTCATGTCACCAGAATAAACCTCCAAATCTACATGCCCTATCTTTCCACAATCCTAGATTATAACCTATTTCTTAGTAGATAAGTTACTACTTAAGATACAATTTTACACAATTAGAGAAATCATCATTTGCCTTTTTTTGACTCAAGTGATGTGGATATGCAATGCAATGCAAAGACTGAAAAAAACATGCATGAAACAAGCATGGAAAAAAAATAGAATGAACTTGAAAAAAAAAAAAACAAAGCAACATGAACTTGAAAAATTAATGATCTTTTTATACATTTTTTTTTTAATTCCTTTTTCTTTTTCTTTTATAACATGGATACTCCTGTTTATGAATCGGCCTCATTGTTGTCATCTTCTTCAACGTCCTCATCCAAAATGTACTCGACATTATCACGTTTCTTGAATAGCTTTATCCTTTTACCTGCAATCAAAGTTTTTAGTGCAACACCATTTGATTCACAAAGAGCATATGTACCATTGTTGTTGACTTTTGGTACAATGTATGGCCCAAACCACCGTTGAGTGAGCTTTTTGCGTGCATCATATTGAGAGTCAAATGTACTATCATAAATAAGCACCCAATCTCCTACTTCAATTGGCTTAGGACGCAATCGATGAGTTTTATCAAAATAATGCTTGTTCTTCATTCTAGATTCTCTTAATTTTTCAACGGCATCATCAAGTCTTAATTTACCTTGTTCTAACTGTTTAATGCGCAAACTCAAAAAATCATCAGTAGACATGTTTTCAGACCAAGGCAAATTTGACCATGCAGAAATATGAGACTGAATTGGAAACAATGGTTTTTTAGAGTACATGAGTTCAGCAGGCATATACCCAGTAGTGTGTGTGCACGTCATTCTATCTGCCCAAAGTGCAAAAGGTAAGAATCTAGGCCATTGTTTGATGTCACCGTTACATGCTTTAGATATGGCTTTCACAATAGGTGGATGCCCTCTCTCTATTTTACCATTGGCCTCTGGATTATATGCAGTAGTGAGACACAAACGAATACCGTGACGCTCAAAGAACTCTTTAGCTTCTCTCGCATTTAACTCTCCACGATCAGCAACTACTTTCTCTATGTACCCAAAGCGACTTATGACATCTTCAAGCAAGAATTTGCAAACATTGTAAGTGGTCTTAGATCGTAGTGCACGTCCCTCTACATGATTAGTTAAATCTTCTCTTGCAAGTACAATGTAACGCATTTTGTCAATACCTTTAGGCATAGTTACAAGATCTACTACCCACTTGTAGTGAATACAAGGTGGATAAGTAGGATGCAACGGATCTCTATGTTTGACTGATGAATGAAGTTGACAAGTAGAACATGTAGAAACATAGCTACTAATGTCAACATACATCCTAGGCCAATAATAGATACTTCTTATTTTTTCATATGTTCCAAAAAATCCTTTATGACCTGCCCATAATGTCTCATGCATTTCCTTCATTACTTGCAATTGAAGCCCTTGTTTTCCTAGGACTCATTGTGGATTCGTAACCTTACCCTTAGCATGTCTCCAAAGATAACCATTACATAGGAAAAAGTTATAAGCTCGTTTCCTAATGTTACGGAATCTATTCGTAGTCCAGTTAGGTAATGGTTGGAGTGTACTCAGATACTTTCCTATGTCTCTCCATTCATTTTCATACTCAGATTCATGAAATTGCTCATACTCGTATATATGTGGAACATAGTCAATTAAGTTCACATTATTTATTAGATCACTTTCAAGATCATCAAATTTAGCTCTCGATAACATATCAGCAACTGAATTTGACTTACCTGAAATATGAACTAACTCAGGATTTATGAACTTAATATATGAAATCCATCTAAGCATGGCTATATCAGGAGATGAACAATTGGCTATCATTCCAATGAGAGGCAAACAATCAGTCTCAACTTTGACATTTGCACCAATGAAATATTCTTTGTCTGTTTTCAAAGCTGTTACCATACCCCATAGTTCTCCTTTGATCTGTGGATATTTTCGTTGTGTTTCATGTAGAATTTTGGCACCAAACCTAATTGCATATCTATTCCCTTCACTATCATCTTGACTTATGACCCAACCTATACCAATAGGACTAGTATCAACAGTCAATATAATAGGTTTGTTAGCAGAATAGTCTACACGCTTAAGGATGGGAGCTTCAAGCAATAATTTCTTCAACTTACGCATAGCTTGAGTGTGTTTGTCAGTCCAAATAAATTTTCGTTTCTTCCTCAACAAGTCATAGAGACAATCAGCAACATGAGCAAAGTGTGGGATCCAAATAACATAAAAGATGCAAGCACCAAGAAATATACGTACCTCACTCACGTTGTTACATGTTTCAGAAAACTTGCTAATGGCATCAACTTTTTGTGGGTATGGCTTTCGACCATAATGGCCACATAAATGTCCAACAATAAGAACCTCGTTGACACCAAAAACAGATTTTTCTATGGAAAATGTGAGACCTACCTCTTCAAATCGTTGAAATATTCTTTCACAATCAGAGATATGGTCAAGAACAAATTTACGACATCCAGATGAATCTAAAGTAATATCCTTTACACGTTCCTCACTCCCTTTAATTGGAATATCATCAATGAATGGCATAGTTATATGAGGGATAAAATCATGTAACACCATATTCATAGCACTCATCATATGAGCCACAGAATTAGTCGCTCCTTGAGGTAAAGAACACATTCGCACTAAGCCTAAAGGAGTTTTCATTGTGGTAATGTCACGACTATCAATTGCTAATTGGAATTGGTCATATCCAGAATATAAATCACCCATTGAATAGATAGAATGTCCTAAAAATGATTCAGCAAACTCATCTACAATGGGTCCTATTCCTACATTCCTTATGATGACTTTATTGACGGGTTGGAGATCTTGAATAAAACGTAGTTTCCCATTCTTTTTAGGCACAGTGAACCATCTGTTTGAGTAAGGTGCAAAAGATGGCTCTAAAATTCTCATGTTTATCTTCTCCTTAAGTAGTTTCATTAGCTCATGTAAGTGAGCCTTTGGAACAGGTATAGGACGAAGATTCCATGGAATATGTGGAATAGTAAAGATTATCATGGGTGCAACTAGCTTAGGATCTACACAACCAATCTCATGAGGATACATAGTAAAGGCTTTTCCATGGCTTCGTATAACTCTCTCAAATTTATCTCTCTCTGCTGGCAAAAGAAATTCATCATCTCTACCAATTTTCACATGTTTGATTGTCTCATCCGTGAATTTATGTCCTATGTTTTTCTTATCCCAAAGAATTGGATCATTTTTCACATCAATAATTTTTTCATTACTTCCTTGAGGTAATGGTTGAGCTATGGGTTTGATTTTTTTGTCTACAGTTTTGTACTTTGTTTCAACTAAGGCATCATGTGTTTGGATAAATTTTGAGCACTTGTCAACATTGAGAGCATACTCTTGGATTAGAGCATACTCATCAAGGGAAGAAAGAAGAATAATATGGGAATTAGAATTTTGTTGAAGACATAATTCTAACTCCTCAAGAGTAGAGAAACAATGAGATGTTTCAATCACATGCTCAATGTTCTCATCATGTTCCATGATTTTGTTGTTTTTATAATTTTTTTGGGTTTTTTGGATAAAAGACTTGGACAATTGACTCTTATGAAGAAAATCTAATCTAGAATGTGGAAAACAAAGTGACAAACTATTGTACATGTTGGTTGGATGCGAGATGTCAAACCAATATCCACTGTTGTCCCGCTCAACAGTGGATTCTATCCGAAATTTTGATCATATGTAGCTCCAAACATGAATCGAGGTGCACAATCACTACAAGCATGCTCATGACCCTGATAACAATAGGTTTCTTTCTAATTGACAATCGATTCCTAGGATGATTCACTCCTACCGTCATGACTTGAAGTGATTGCATTCCATCCTTAGACTTAAATCTAGCATAGGTAGACCCATCATCCATGGCTTTAGTTTCCATACGACTCTCACAAATAAAGGGTTGACCTAAGAGAACTTCATAGGAGCAATTATCTTGAATAAAAAAGTGAAACTCTTCTGTGATTCCTCCAATGGATATGGGCACACTAGCACAAGCTCCATACAGGGTACCTACACCATTATCTGCAGTTCTCATATGCCATCCACAATCTTTATTTATGGGCCATAGAAACTTATCATAGACTTCTCTTGAAATCACATTGATTTCAGAGCCGGAATCTACTAATGCATTTACAGTGATAGTGTTCTTATCATTTCCTATTTTAACATGCATCTCTAATGTAGCTCTAGACCAAAATGTTCTTTTAAAGTGACTTTCAGGATTGTTTTCATGATTTTCATGGTCAGGTTGAATAGGTCCTAAGAAATTTTTATTAACATTTACTTCATCATCATCAAAGTCCTCTTCATCAGATTCATCAAAGTTTAAGGCTTCATTCATAGCTTGATCTTAATCTAGAGAATCTTGCATCTCAGTATCTAGATTAAGTGGAAACCTCTTCCTTTTAATTAGGCCGATAAAGTTATCTTTAAAAACAGGCTTTGCAATAGAGAAAACCTGTTCTAAAGACATAGTCACTTGACTCTTAAGCAAAATGTCATCTAAAATCTCCATAGGATCTATTTTTCTCTCAATTTCTGAAATCAAGATGGCTTTAGGTTTTCTCTTTGGTTTCTTTTGTTTTTGCTCAGGGTCTTGTTTTTGTTCATGTTCTTGTGTTTGGTCTTCAGTTTGTTTTAATTGTTCTTGTTTATCTAAAGGCTTTGGTTCTGTTTTTCTTTGCTTTGTCTTCTTCCCTTTTTGTTTCTCCTCTTGTTTTTGTTCATTGGGTTCTGATTCTTGTTTTCTATCTTTAGATTGTGACGTTTCTCCTTGCTCTATGATTGTTTCTATTCCCTCTGAGGTTTGTTTTCGAGTCACTCTTCTTTCACTAGGCTCAGCTTCATCTCTTTTTCGTTTTTCTTCTACATATGTGAGAAATAAGAGATTGATCTTCTATCGGTGACTCCCAAGCTGTTATTCTCCTAATCTCATCCCGTGCTCTTACTAAAGCCTCTATGGAAAAATCACCTTCCTTTGTGGGTTTACTTGATTCTACTTGTTGTTCATCAAGAGCTTCTAGTTTTACTCCTCTAGTTCCTACGTCCATTATGGTTATATTTTCATAATGTTTTTTCATTCCTCCCTTACCATAATTTCCTTGCAAAGGTAGCCTAGATCGATAGTCATAGATTTTCTTGTCTATGTCTATTACTAGTCATTGCTCCTTAGCAGCCGTCAATAGTTCACAATCTCTCAAAAAGTGCTCTAACAAATCACACCAAGGACACCTACGAGGGCCACGCACAAAACCATTTTGATTTTGAGGATTTTGATTAACTTGTGGTGGGAAATTTTGAAATTGAGGATTTTGTTGATAAGGTATTGCTTGAACAGGATAATTAGGATTTTGATAAGGCAATTGATGTATTTGAGGAGCTTGGGGAGCAACATGTGGTACTTGAGGTGCAAGAGGAGCTTCCATATTATACGGTTGATGATTTTGAAAATTTTGATTTTGAGGATTTTGAAAAGCTATTTGTGAAGCTTGAGGATACATGTTTTGATACATTTGAGGATTTTGCACATGAGGATGAGGATTTTGCACATGAGGATGAGGATTTTGCATTGAAGGATTATGCATTGGAGGAACTTGATATGCTTGAGTAGGAGCTACTTGTGGATTTTGATTGGTAGCTATAACATGTTGATTAGGCTCTTGAAAAGTCATTGGGTTCATTTGATTTTGGAAAGTTTTGGTGTAATTAGATTGTAAAGCATCTATAGTCTTGACCAAATTGGATTGTGTAGCAATAAGACTTTCCATTTGCTTAGTGAGAATTTCCACTTGAGATTGTTCAACTACACTTTTATTTGGCTCTACTTTAAAACCTTGAGTAGGCTCCATCATTTGAGGAATAGGAGTAGAGTCAAAAAGCATAGCATGGGATTGTTCTCTAACTTGCTTCTTAGTTTGTGGAAGGCTAGCTTGAGGAAGACTAGTTTGCTCATAAAGCATGGATTGTCTTTGATGTCTATGGGCTACAGCCTCTACTACTTTGCGCACTTTTTGCCAATTGTCAGTAAGACCATAGCGCTTATCTGGCTCTTCTAATCGCCGTTCAACTTCCCTACGAGTTTCAGGATGAAGAAGCTTAAGAAAATTGATCACAAGATCAGGTTCCAAAGTTATCTTATCCTCATCAGGAAGTTGCTCATAGCGTCTAATATACTCATTTTGTAAGTGACTAATAGAGCTACTAGGCTTTGGGGAATTGACCCATCGTAAGAATCCATCCCGATTATGTTGGCTATAATCTTCAAGATAGAATTCTTTGAGCATCTCCTTTCTAAAATCACTCCAAGGAAGACTATCATATTGAGTGACACGGTTTATGATAGAGCTATCAACAATTCGTTCAAAGAATGATATCAAAAGATCTTCGGGAAGACCAAAAATCATAGCTTGCTCTTCAAACAAATCTAAGTAGCTTGTTATGTTGATGCCATTGAATTTTCCCTTCTCTCTCAACATAGAAGAGACTATTCTTTGGCCTTGTTTCTCAACAATAAGGGATTTGAATCCTTCCTCCATCTTATGTGAATAAGCAAGTGATGCACGATGCTCTGGATCTCTCACAAATGTGTTTACTTCACGACGAAGATGTGCACGATATTGTGAGAAATCTAGTGCAACACTCAAGACTGATGATGATGAAATGATGAGGATAAAAAATATGAAACAAAGGATATGGATCACAACCTCCCAACAAGATCAGAAGCAAATGCCACGAAGCGTTTCACGTCCGGTTCAAATGTGGAGGTGATCGCAATCCGGGTGGATTGGGTCCGGTCGTGGCACACAAAGGGTGTATGAAGCTAATGAATGTTGGAAGGTTTAAGGACATGAAAGTGAAATTAATGTTGAGTATGGAGAAGAGAGAGATGTTGAAATGATTATGGGAATGGGAATGTAGGAGTGCAAGTTAGATTTATGAACATGAATGATAAGAACGAAAGAGAACCATACACACGAATCAAATTTGAAAGGAAGAATGGTCCATTGAAGGAGCTTCTTAAACACTTCCTAATTCTAATCCATATGCATAGTCTTCTTTGGATGATATGTATGCATGACGTGAATAGATGGAATCCTTACACATAAATCAGTTTCGAAAGGAAGAATGATCCAATATTGGAGCTTCTTATACACTTTTAGAAACTAATCAATATGTATGGGTATGTATGGATTATATGCATGCAAGTGAATTATGATCAAAGAAACATCCTCACTGGTTCAACGCAATACTGCGGAGCCTTCTCACACATAGAAGAAATAGAAGACATGTAAAAATACTTAAGAGACTGAGAGAGGAGACAAGTGACAAGTGACAAGTGACATGAATTAAAAGGATTTGAATTAAGATACATGTATAAGATCGTCGTGGTACGTCAAGCTAGGCAGTCTACTGATCAAAGGTGGTTCCGACCCTCAAACCATGACAGTTCAACCGAATGTCACACGTAAGAAGGTGAGTTCCACTCCAGTGACCCTATGTATGTGTAGGCTCGTAACGTCTAACTAAAGAAGTCTAAGACTCATTAAAATCAGCTCTAACTCACTCACACGCTCCACCGAGGGTGAGTCAAGATAGAGATGCTGGTTTCAAGAGCCTATCCTAGATTGGAGTTCTAACTTAAATTTGAAACTAGGTATTATACTCATACTAGCTCACCTTGGATCCTCACTCGCTCAACCGAGGGTGATCGTCTCAAGGAAACCGTAAGCTAGCATGAGCCCTATGGATGCCTAACAATGATGCTCTAGGAGTTTGGAGGGGGGTTTATATAGTTTTTTGAATGAATTTGGGCCTTTGGATCTAGAGAAATCAACTCTCAACTCTAGGATCACTACTTTCGATTACAACCATTTGATTAATCAAATCAATGGCTTGGAATTGTTCTTTCTATCAAATCTAGTGTAAAGGAGTGAAATTTAGGCACCTTCATTCTCCACCATTGGATCTGGGGATGATCTGGACCGTCGGATCAGTGCTGACATCATTTTGGATAAGATAAGCCACTATTTTTGGAGAAGCTGCATTATTGATCTTTGATTGTCAAAAAAAACTTCTTTTATGGAAAAAATCGTGGATCCTCCTTGCTTTAAGCATAAGTGCATCTCCACCCTTGAATATGAGCTCATCTTGATCGTACAACATGGCTCAATCAGCTTTCGCCATGTGGTGGCCCTTCAACCCTTCAATTTGCTTAAACTAGAAAACTACGGTGATCCTGAAAACTGGACTTTGTACTCTTTGACAGTCCAAATAGGCTTTGATGAAGATGAAACTTTGTAGGACTATGTTTCCAAAGATCTCCTTCAAGAATATGCAGAAAAAACTCCCATCTGAATCTCCCTTGTACAAGTTTGACTACATTTGGAAGCTCGCAAGGTGCCATTAAGGTGTCTAGGAAGCTCTGATAGCCTTGAAAATTTGTACAAATATGTAGCCATATATGATCTTTATACATGCCAAACCATATGGCTAACATAAATTTCTATACAAGAATTTGTAGGGTCAAACTAGAAAAATTACATTTTTACAAAATGAACATAACATATCAATGTGCTACAAAATCCATTTTCTGCTGAAATTGGGGCTATAGATTGCCTTTGACAATCTTTACAAGTATATGAATTTTCATCTAATTTGGTGATAATGAAATTTTTGCCCTAATTTCCTAACTTTGACCAGCTTTGACCGCTACCATGGACTTTCTTGATTTCTTTGAAACTTTGTATGTGAGCTTCCTTTGACATCCTTGATGCATCTTGGACTTCTCGGGGAATTCCGGCTACCTTCACCAAATATGTTTTTTGTAGGCCTTCACAAGTGAGAGAGGAGAGAAAATCTCGACGACAACGGTTAGAAATCGATATATGTAGGTGTACATATGCATGTGTGTATATGTGTATGTAGGTGTATATGTGAGTGTGTGTATGCATCTAAGCATGTATGTATGCATATGCATGTGTGTGTATGTGTGTGTGTATGTGTGTGTATGTGTGTGTGTATGCATGTAAGTACCTATTTATGCATATGCATATGCATTATGTATGCATATGTATGCATGTATGTGTATGTGTGTGTATGTTTCTCTATGTGTGTGTATGCATATATGTGTGTGTATGTCTCTATGTGTGTGTCTATGCCTATATGTGTGTGTATGTGTCCATGTGTGTGTATGTGTGTGTGTATGTGTGTGTGTGTGTGTCTATGTCTGTGCGTGTGTGTGTCTATGTGTGTGTCTATGTGTGTACATATGTGTGTACTTGTATATATGTGTATGTATGTGTGTAAATGTGTGTGGATGTGTGTGTTTGTAAGTGTGTATGTGTCTATGTGTGTATGTGTGTGTATATGTGTGTGTGTCTATGTGTGTATATACGTGTGTATCTGTATATATGTGTCTATATGCATGTGTATGTGTGTGTGTGTAAATGTGTGTGGATGTGTGTATGTGTGTGTAAGTGTGTATGTGTCTATGTGTGTATGTGTGTGTATATATGTGTGTGTGTATATGTGTGTGTAAGTGTGTGTGTGTGTGTGTGTGTCTATGTGTGTATGTGTGTGTGTCTATGTGTGTAAGTGTGTGTGTGTGTGTAAGTGTGTGTGTGTCTATGTGTGTATGTCTGTATGTATGTGTGTATGTATGTGTGTATGCATGTGTAAGTGTGTCTATGTATGTGTGTAAGTGTGTGTGTCTCTATGTGTGTGTGTCTATGTGTGTAAGTGTGTGTGAGAGTGTCTATGTGTGTATGTTTGTATGGGATATCTTCAAAGCTGAAAGAGTTCCCATTATGCATAATATCATTCTAGGTCTTTGCTCCAACCCTAAAAAATTTGTGGCTCCTTTTATTGAGATGCATCTTGGAATCCTTATTCAAATATCCATAGCACAAGGAATCCTAAAGCATAAAGGAGGAGTTGATAGTGAAAGTTTTGGTTTTAAGCTTTAGGTAGAAAGGTTGTGCCCTATTATCCTTCTACCAAATCTGGGTGACAATATCCACCATTTTTAATAGGGTATTTTGATGTAAGGTGATGATGTTGAAACCCAAATTTATATTTTCGTCCAACATGTTGATGCAAGCATGAAACCCTTGAAAATATTGTAGGATCTTCTAAGCTCAAGGTTTCCCACTACCCATGATCCCAAATATTTCCTCCAACATTAAAACACTTGTGATTCTAAGTGACCTTTATCTTGGAATGTTTATTGGAATATCCATACTACAAGGATCTTCTAACACAATAGAATATCCATACCACAAGGAATCATGGAATCACTATAATCGTGCATGAAAAAAGACATATTTCAACATATACGAAAAGGTAATTTTTGCTATCCAAGCCCCTCAAGAATGCCCAAGGCTTTTCATACAATAGCTATTTCAAGAAAAATTAAGGACCTTTAGAAATTTTCATTCTTGAGATAACATGATATTTTTCTTTTTTGATTCTTGATAGGCATCAACAAGACATGTAGTATAATATACTTAGCAAGATGTAGTGATTGAAGAAAAAACTCTAGAGGATAATTTAGGTTGCACATTGTACTATTGGAAGGTGTTTTTCCTAAAACTTGTCTAAATCCAATCCCACCTTTGCTTAAAAGAATTTATTCCCATATGCATCCCAAGGAGTCCAAAACCAACACCTTTAGCAATGGGAGCAAAACTTTTTGAGAAACACTAAGAAGTAAATCTCTTGAATAATAATGGAAACCAATTTTAATATGACTAAATATGAAAAAACCTACCTTGCAAAAGAAATTAGAAACAATCCATAAGAGAATCAAGTAAACATCTACAAGCAAAGAAGAGTGTTGTTACCTTGGTTGTGAATTCCTTTAAGCACATCTTAATTGATATAGTGATTAACTAGCCAACCTGTGGAGTCACTAGCTAATGGGCATCCCTATCTTATCTTACAAGTAGAAATTTTTAGTGAGTTCTCCATTAATAGAAACACAAGTTATGGCACTACCAAGAAACAATTCTACATAACCAATAAGGCTCCTCTAATCACATAGCTTGCAAAGGTTATGAAAGAAGCTCCCTCTCAATTTTGAAGAAGTAGAAATACTAATTGATCTCATTAGCATAGCCCGTGCGCTTTAGCTTAAGACCTCGTTTCTTTTTTTTTTAATAAAGGAAGTTCGGCCTTAGCCTACTCTCTCCGACTTGTATTAATTGAAAGAAAAGAAAAGTACAAGTGAAGGGGACTAGTGCCCACTGGACCCCCCAAGTCACACAGAGTGAGGATAGAACTTACAAAATTTAGATGGCATTACAAAGAAGGCTAATCACCCTCTCATCACCCTCATGTGGGCCCCAGTTCGGTTTAAGCTTGTTGTTGATTCAGAGAAGCACTTTATGATGTCTGAAAGGGGGGGATTTCTTGCAGTTGGCGATTCTTTTACCGAGGAGGAACAATGATTTCTCAATCGACCACTCTTTGGGGGAGTCACCAAATTTATAAGCACATTGTTCCTGCCAAATCTTCCAAAGGACCTCCCCTTTGATGGCTTTCCAGAGGGTCATGGAGCAGCCAATTGCTTCTCCCAGAAGAGCTTGTTTCCAGTTGATATTCTTTTGAAGTCTAATTTTCTTTTCAACAATCTGCCAGAGCATGTTGGAGTTGGGACAAGTAAAGAAGATGTGACCAACATCTTCAATGGACCAGTAACAATGCTTGCACCAAGGAGAAGCCCCGCAAATTTTGCTAGCCTTTAGGTTAGTCCAGATTCCCCTATGAAGAATTTTCCATAAGAGGGCAGACTTTTTGTTTTCTATAAGAGGGTGCCAGATAGCCATGAACTTCATTTCCCACCACAGCCACATCCAAGACAGGCACCACTTCTTGTTAAGATTGTTCTGAAAGTCAATGTTTCATTTGATATTCGGGATATCAGTTAGGTGATTTCCATTATGCCATCTCAGACCTAGCGAGCATGGCGAGTCGTTTCCCATGAAAAGATGGACTTTAGAACGGTCCCAGGCAAGATGTCTGCTTTGTAAAATATTACATTCTTCATAGGTAATCTTGATGCTAGAGTTGATATCCACGAAGTTGACCCATTGGTTGGATCTTGATTCCAGAGATGTTTCCATTCTCTGAAGCCCTTGTTCTAGAGCCTCGTGGTGTTTTGAATGTTCCAAGATTCCACATTCCTGATGCCATGGATTCAAAACCAAATAGAGTCGTTCACCGGCCGCCCACTTCCAATCCTTGTTGATTCTTATAAAGCTTTTGACTTTATTCCAACTCTTCCATAGGGAGCACACGAGGTTCGATCCTTTTGGGAAGACCGGGATCAGGGAAAACAAAAGGGTCAGAATGTTGAGATTCTTCCAATTCGGGAATCCCACCAAAGTCAATGCATTCTTATATCTGAAGATCAGTTTGGCCCACGAAGTCTCCCCATTGTATCAGGCCTTGATCATCCATTTTGCTGCCAGTTTGGTAGCCATGCAACCCATGTCAATAATACCAAGTCCCCCACTATCCCTTTGACTAGTGCAGATGGACCATTTGATTTTAGGAGCCCCCCTCTTGTTGTGGTCTCCCGTCCAAATGAGATTTCTGCAAATACTTTCGAGTTTGGACAACTCTTGCTCTTTCAGTCTCCAACAGGAGAGGAAGTAAGTGGTCAATGAAATGAGGAACGTGTTAATAACCATTGCACGACCTGCAAAATTGATTTGCATACCTCTCCAATAGTTTAGCTTGCCCTCGAGTCTGGCGAGGACCCAATTTCATCCCTACTCCCCAAGACCTCTTTTCTTATTCTAAGGGTGTGAGCCTCCCTTTAATGAAGCCATTTTTCTTAAGATTTCCTTCTTTTATTATAAGGGGGTTGATTCTTCTAGCCACATAAGAGGCAAATATCTCATAGGTGGCAATGAGAAAAGATATAGGTCTTCAATTTCACAAATCCTCTTTGTTTCCTCTTTTGTTGATCAATGTGAAGAAATGGATAGGTATGTGCTTGAAGATGAAGAGGTGTTGCAAAATCTTTGATCTACACCAGCCAAATGAACTCCAGGAGTATATGGTGGGCCCTTTTAGCTTGCCAATGGATGTATTAGACACCCTATGTACCTTGGAAGATCACTCTCAAAAAGATAGATCAAAACAGATAAGTTGGAGTTAGCTCAAAGGTGAAAACTTGCTATTCTTGGTTCATACACCTGTCCAGTGTTTTACATAATTCTCTGAGCACAGCGGCAATTAGCTCAATTCCTCTTATGGAAGTCTAGGCAACTTAAAGAGCTAACTTTCAAGAGTAATCTCATCAAAAATAATGAACCACACACTGAGAATGAGTTTTAACAAGTGATGACATCATCCCGATTTTCATGGGCTGCTACAGAAATAGACCAGTGAGCAGAAAAATCATTATAACTCAAAATGTAGAAATCCAATGATTATCAAAATTTGTATGCTTATACTAGACAGTAAGTTGAACTCAATAAGCTTTAAATCACTGAATTTGGATAAGTAACCACTGAGAAATGGCTCTGACAAGATGAGTGAAAAAGTCGGGTACCTGACAGAGAAGTGAAGATGAACAGACCCTGTTGACTTCAAATGAACATAACTGAAGATTGAAACATTCAAATGACATGAAAATTTGTGAGCATATAGTAGACTTATAGAGTTAACTTTACCAAGTTAAATCATTGAAAATGATGCACCAAGCTCAGAGAAAACATCTCTGCAAGCTGACTGAGAAAACTGAGAGTAATGGCAGTGAGTAGTACACTTCACAAGAACATGGAAATATGAACCCAAATGATAATGAAAATGAAAGTATATTGCTTGTAAAATACAATGGACTTACTGATACATATGTGTGCCTTGTAATCACACCTTGATATGGCATAAAGCTCAGCTCTTGGAGGTCTTCACATAGGTCTCTCTAACCACGACTAAAACTGCCATCTATTTATAGTTGAGTTTGGGAGGCTAACTTCCCTCAATCACTCTCCAATCAATCAATGATTGATTTGATTCTCTACCTACCACAAATCACGAATTCATGGCTCCTATTTCCATTCTTGATCAAGTGGACTCAACCACTTAAGATTCTCTTACTTTTACATTAAGTAAACTCTTCAAAAGTTACAAGAGGTAGTTCACAAGTGAACTTTACATAGTCTTCTTTTTAAAGCTTCTTCTAAGACTTTGTGAGACTCAAGCCAATACTTAGGCTTGTCATAGACTTGCTCCAACAGCTCCCCCTCAAGCCAAGTATGCTTGAGGTCTTCAATCTTCCAAGATTACCTGCAAACCAATCATAGCCTTGAATTTGCAAAGCTTTGTACCATCCAATGCTTTGGTTAGAATATCTGCACATTGTTGATAAGTGGACACATATGATATTTGAATCTCTTTGCTTAGAACCTTCTCTCGTACATAGTGATAATGAACTTCAATATGTTTAGTCCTTGCATGAAAAATAGGATTAGCAGCCAAATGAATAGAACTCATATTGTCACCAAAAATAGTTGGAGTTCCGAACTCCAATCCAAGATCTTTGAATAATGTCTTCATCCACATAGCTTCTTGTGTAGCTATGGCAAGACCTCTATATTCAGCTTCAGTAGAAGAGAGAGCAACTGTGGGTTGCTTCTTGGATGACCATGAAATAAGCTTTGAACCTGCAAAGGTAAGATAACCTGAAGTGCTCCTTCTATCTTCCTTCGAGCCAGCCCAATCTGCATCAGAAAATAGCTTCAAACCTAAATCAGATACATAAGGGTAATAAAGTCCTTCATTTATGGTTCCTTTGAGATACTTGAGAATCCTTTTGGCAGCATCCATATGTGGTTTCCTTGGTGTGTGCATAAATTGACTTAGCACACTCACACTGTAACATATATCTACTCTTGTCAATGTGGCATAGTTGAGACTACCCACTAGACTTTGATATGATGTGATGTCCTCTATGAGTTCACCTTCATGTGAGCTCAATTTTTGATTGACCTCCATTGGAGTACCTGCAATCTTACAATCTTGCATCTTGAATTTTGCCAACATGTCCTTAATGTACTTTCTTTGAGTGAGAAACAAACCATGATCTTTGTAGACAACTTCCAAACCTAGGAAGTAGGTAAGTGAACCCAAATCACTTATCTTGAACTCTTCTCTCATCTGATCTTTAATCTTCTTCATACCATCTGCATCATTTCCTGTCAATATAATATCATCTACATATACACATAGGTAGATGACCTCAGAATTACTCTTTTTAATAAAGAGTGAAGGATCTGCCTTGCTTGGTTGAAAGCCTTTGTCCTGCAAGAATGAAACAAGCCTGAAATTCCAAGCTCTTGGAGCTTGCTTGAGACCATACAATGCTTTGTTAAGTTTACACACATAATCAGGATAAACTTGATTCTCAAAACCAGGTGGTTGTGCCATATATACCTCTTCTGTTATCCAACCATTCAAGAATGCATTCTTTACATCTAGTTGAAGTATCTTCCAATTCTTGGAAGAGGCAATACTAAGCAAAACCCTAATAGTAGGCATCTTTGCCACAGGAGAGAAAGTCTCCTCATAATCAATTCCCTGAGTTTGTGCAAAGCCTTTTGCTACAAGCCTTGCCTTATACCTGTTAATGGAACCATCAGAATTCTTCTTGAGTTTATAGACCCATCTTGAGCCTATTACCTTCATGGATGAAGTCTTGGGCACCAAATCCCAAGTGTTGTTTTCCTCAAGTGCTTCAATCTCTTCCTTCATTGCATGCTTCCATTCTGTTTTTGCTTTGGCCTCTTCAAATGATGATGGCTCCTCTTGGTTTATGTCCTGTGCTATGTAGATAGAATGTTTAGTTACTAATGAGGTGTCAAACCCATACCTTTCTAGTTTTTTCTTTTCCCTCATAGATCTTCTTAGGCCATGATGTGATGATTCTGCCTCATGTCCAAGTTCCTGCAATTTTGCTTTACCTTTAGACTTCCATGCTTTGATCTTTTCCATGTGAGATTCTTCATCATCCTCTGAGGTGTCTTGTTCTTCAATCTTTGATTGTTCTCTACCAAGCTTTGGAAAATCTTCTTCAAGATCATATGGTAAATTGATCTTCCTACATGAATCTTCATACCATGAATTGTTCTCATCAAAAACTACATCTCTGCTTACCAAGAATCCTTTGTTGGTAGGGTTGTATAACCTGTAGCCCTTTTGATTGTTGTCATATCCAATAAATACACACCTTTCTGCTTTTGGATCCATCTTGCCTCTAACCTGTGAAGGAACATGAGCAAAAGCAATACATCCAAAACTTTTACAATGATCTAAACTTGGTCTTCTTCCATTCCAAGCCTCATATGGAGTCATCCCATCAAGGGATTTTGAAGGCAACCTGTTAATCAAGTAAGTGGTTGTAGATACAGCCTCAGCCCATAAGTAATTAGGTAAATGCTTTTCATTTAACATAGACCTTGCAGCTTCAACAATTGTCCTATTCCTCCTTTCTGCCACTCCATTTTGCTCAGGAGTGTACCTTGTAGTTACCTCTCTTTTGATTCCTCTTTCTTGAAGAAAAGAATCAAAATCATGGGAGAAGTATTCTCCCCCTCCATCTGACCTTAGCCTTTTTAGTGATTTACCTGTTTGATTCTCCACAAGAGCCAAATATCTTTTGAAACATGAAAAAACTTCATCTTTGTGTTTCATGAAGAATAGGATAGTCCATCTGCTGCAATCATCAATAAAGGAAACATAATACCTTGATCCAGATATTGAAGCTTCCTTGCTAGGTCCCCATACATCTGTATGAACCAACTCCAAGAGATCTCCATGCATATAACCTTTCTTCATGAATGGTAACCTGTGAGACTTTCCAAATTGACATGCACTACACTTATAAATCATATGTTGTTTTGACAAATTAGGAAGTCCAAGTACACTTTGGTCCCTGCAAATTTGCTTTAATGACCTTTCACCAATATGTGCTAACCTTTTGTGCCATACTTCCAATTTTGTGAGTGTCTGACTACCATAATTAAAGAGAGCAATGTTTCTAGTGTCCTGTAATTCAAATGTGAACAATCTACCTGTCTTTTCACCTTTTGCAATTCTTCTGAATCCTTGACTTGGATCTTCAACAAATGCTCCTGCTTTTGTGAACCTGACTTGCAACCCTTTCTCTACTATCTGCCCAACACTTATCAAATTCTTTGTAATGGTAGGGACATAGAGTACCTTACTGAGTAGGTTGATGTTTCCATCAGGTGCTTTGACATTGCCTATTTTCTCCACAGGATGTTTTGTATCATCTCCTGTTTGTACCTCATGCTTATTCCTTGGATCTTCTAAATCTGATAGGAGTGCCACATTTCCTGCCACATGATTTGAACAACCTGAATCTATGTAGAAAACATGCTCATCAGATTTACCTTGTGGCATAGCCATGTTCATGATCAATAATGAATCCTCTTTGTTTGAGTCTTCTGTGTAGTTATTGTAGTGTCTCCTTCCTTTGTAGCCTCCTTGATAGTTTGAATGATTGTAGTTGTTGTAGTTGCCATGGTAGTTGTTGAACCTTCCTCTTGAGTAGCCATAACTTCCTCTATTGTATCCTCTGTCTCTTTGATTCCTGGAATTCCTAAAGCAATTTTCAGTTGTATGATTAGTTAATCCACAAATAGAACATGAGTTGGAGACTTGGGATCTCCCCCTGCCTTGTCTACCTCCTCTTCCTCTACCTCTGCCATGTCTTCCTCTACCTGCATAGTTAGCTTGATATGTACCTGCTTCATCATCCACTTTCTTTGCCTTTCCTTTGTTATCTTTAGACTTGCTTTTATCCGTGTATAAAGCTGAAGATTGATTACCTTTAGAGCTTTCTCCATTTTTTATAAGCTTTGCCTCTTGAGTAAGTAGTTGTCCAATGAGTGTGTTGAAATCAGGTACATGCATGTCCATGTACAAATCCATAGCTGTGGTGAATGCTTCCCACTTGTCATCTGCCTTCAAGCCATTGATCACCTGCCTTACAATTTGCTCTTCATCTATTACCTCTCCAATGCTTCCCAACTGATCCGCTATGTCCTTGAGCTTTGTGACAAAATCAGTCACATTTTGTTTGGGAGCCTTCTTGAGAGTTGTGAACTCCAGCCATAGTTGATGCTTCCTAGCTTTGGTACTTGAAGAAAAGAAAGCTTCAAGTGCATCCCACACTTCCTGAGATGTCTTACAACTTCTAATGTGAGGCAACAAAAAATCTGAGATAGAGTTGAGGAGATAAGACCTTGCAAGTGCATCCTTGGAGCACCATGTGCTCAATCTTTCTTGCTCTTCTTGTGTTGGTTGACTTTTGTTCCTGAAACTTGGCATAACTTCATCTCCAGCCACATAACCATATAAACTTCTACCTTGGAGATAACCTTCCATTCTTAATGACCAAGCTGAGTAGTTACCTCTGTCCAATTTGTCAATTGATGAAGGAAATCCATCTGCCATGTTGTCCAACCTTGCTCTGATACCACTGTGAAGAGATGGATAGGTATGTGCTTGAAGATGAAGAGGTGTTGCAAAATCTTTGATCTACACCAGCCAAATGAACTCCAGGAGTATATGTTGGGCCCTTTTAGCTTGCCAATGGATGTATTAGACACCCTATGTACCTTGGAAGATCACTCTCAAAAAGATAGATCAAAACAGATAAGTTGGAGTTAGCTCAGAGGTGAAAACTTGCTATTCTTGGTTCATACACCTGTCCAGTGTTTTACATAATTCTCTGAGCACAGCAGCAATTAGCTCAATTCCTCTTATGGAAGTCTAGGCAACTTAAAGAGCTAACTTTCAAGAGTAATCTCATCAAAAATAATGAACCACACACTGAGAATGAGTTTTAACAAGTGATGACATCATCCCGATTTTCACGGGCTGCTACAGAAATAGACTAGTGAGCAGAAAAATCACCATAACTCAAAATGTAGAAATCCAATGATTATGAAAATTTGTATGCTTATACTAGACAGTAAGCTGACCTCAATAAGCTTTAAATCACTGAATTTGAATAAGTAACCACTGAGAAATGGCTCTGACAAGATGAGTGAAAAAGTCGGGTACCTGACAGAGAAGTGAAGATGAACAGACCCTGTTGACTTCAAATGAACATAACTGAAGATTGAAACATCCAAATGACATGAAAATTTGTGAGCATATAGTAGACTTATAGAGCTAACTTTACCAAGTTAAATCACTGAAAATGATGCACCAAGCTCAGAGAAAACATCTCTGCAAGCTGACTAAGAAAACTGAGAGTAATGGCAGTGAGTAGTACACTTCACAAGAACATGGAAATATGAACCCAAATGATAATGAAAATGAAAGTATATTGCTTGTAAAATACAATGGACTTACTGATACATATGTGTGCCTTGTAATCACACCTTGATATGGCATAAAGCTCAGCTCTTGGAGGTCTTCACATAGGTCTCTCTAACCACGACTAAAACTGCCATCTATTTATAGTTGAGTTTGGGAGGCTAACTTCCCTCAATCACTCTCCAATCAATCAATGATTGATTTGATTCTCTACATACCACAAATCACGAATTCGTGGCTCCTCTTTCCATTCTTGATCAAGTGGACTCAACCACTTAAGATTCTCTTACTTTTACATTAAGTAAACTCTTCAAAAGTTACAAGAGGTAGTTCACAAGTGAACTTTACATAGTCTTCTTTTTAAAGCTTCTTCTAAGACTTTGTGAGACTCAAGCCAATACTTAGGCTTGTCATAGACTTGCTCCACCAATCAATTTAATGACTGTATCTTTGACCTAGAATGGAAGGACACCTTGTCTGGTGCCATCTTGACAAGTAGAATGGGGGAAAGTGCATATAAAGTTTCTGAATTCTATGCGAAACGCGTTAGGAAAACTATAAATACCAAGACATTCTCTAAGCCTAATACTACTTATTCCTTCTAGATATTCTCAGTAGAGAGGGGAATTTCAAGGGGCTGGGAATTAGCATGAGCTAAGTTTTTCCTCTTAATCAAAAGAACTTTGGCAGTAGCATTGGTGATCTCTTCCCCTCTTATGGGAGTACTTCAAAATTTCCTAGCATTTAGCTATGGAGCCTTCTTTGTTTCTCAAAAGCGCAATAAGAACCCTCATTTTCTCCTCAAAATATCAAATATGATTTTGAAAGAAGAAATGATTTTTCTTTCCCGAAAATGTATCGTGTACAATTTCTATACTGTCTACAAGCATATCCTGGTTCTGAGGGCAACCCGAAGCTCATTAAGTTTTACCATGTGAGTGTAAGAAGCATGAAATTCATTCTCAAGTATGGAATTTCATCTTTGATCATCCTATGATTATGTCTAGCTTCTTCAAAAGATTTTTGAATTTAAAAATGACACCATGTATGTTCTTAATAGATAATACTCGTGATTTATTAGGAGATCTATAATTATTAAAGTTATACATATATCAATAAAAAAAACTCCTTGTCCACATTTTGTAGTTCAAGTGGTTTCGCTTTGGTCCCTTGAGGCAGATGTCCAGAGTTCAATTTGCAATCTAGACATGTAAGGCTTTGGCCAATTTAAACCATTTGTTATCCAAGTTATCATGTCTAACCCTTCCTTTGTGGGATACAAGGGGTCCCACAAGTACTACGCCTATTCACTTGTATAGTTGTACTTTCAAAGTTAAATCCTAGGGGAGTAGGTGCTTGCCGAACCTCCATTGAAAAAAAACTCTTTTCTCATTTTCTATAATTAGATCATGAATACCTATTGGCTGAATTTATATTAAATCATGGCCACCTATTGGATGGTTGTTATGCAAACAAAATATGATTCTATTATGAAAAATGGTACTTAGTCTTTATATGACTTGCCTCTTGGCAAGAAGGCCATTAGCACTAAGTGGGTGTACAAGTTGAAGCATAAGCCTGATGGAACATTTGAAAAGTATAAGCCTAGGCTTGTTGCAAAGGGTTATGCTCGAGAAAGAGGCATCAATTTTGATGAGACCTTTGCTCCCACATGCCAAATGACTAATGCTCCTAGCATCTGTGCACTTACAACTCATCATGGTTGGAACATACATCAATTGGACATTAAAACTTCATTTCTAAATGGTGACTTGCATGAAGAAGTGTATGTTTTTCATCCCCGTGGTTTTGTTCCAAAAGGGCATAAAAACAAAGTGTCCAAGTTGAAAAAGGCACTATATCGTTTAAAGCAAGCACCACATGCTTGTTCTGAAAAGATACATGCCTACTTGATTGCACATGGTTTTGAGAACATTCCAATTGAGAGCAACTTATATGTTAAGCATGCAAATGATGTGCTTCTGATCATTGTTGTCTATGTTGATGACATGTTGCTCACTAGTCCTAATGAGAAGCATATTGCTGATTTTAAGGCTGATTTTCATGCCTCATTTGAGATGTCAAATTTGGGGCATTTGCATCATTATGTGGGCATTCAGTTTATGCAAGTTGATGGTGAAATAGCTTTATGTCAAACAAAATACATTGACACATTATTGCAGTGTTTTAACCTTGAAGATTGCAAACCTATTGCTACTCTTATGGAAATAGGTTTATGGTTGAGTTTTAATGATGTTGGAGATGCATTTGATATTGTTCTCTATCAGCAAGTTGTTGGATGCTTGATTTACTTATGCATTACTCCGCTAGATATTGAATTTGCTATCTCACAGATGAGCAAGTTTATGCATTGCCCAAGTATCAAGCATTGGTAGGTGATTAAGCGCATCTTTCACTACTTGAGTGGTACCCGGCTACTTGGATTGTTTTATCCCAAGGGGGATCACTACTGCTAGATTTACATGCTTTTTCTAACTCTGACTGGGTTGCTATGGCACTCATGTGTCCACGAGTGGTTTTCGCTTCACGCTTAGTAGCTCATGCATATCTTGGTTGAGCAAGAAGAAGCCTACTGCAGCCACTTCTAGTTGTGAGGCTGAGTATAGGGCAACTTTCAGAGTGACTATTAAGTGCATGTGGCTCAGACACCTTATGGCTGATTTGGGTGTTGGTCAATCTTCTGCCACCAACATCTTCACTGATAGAGAGAGCGCATTGGCAGTTGCAAGGAACCCTATGTTCCATGTTTGCACTAAGCACATTTAGGTGCATTATCATTATGTCAAGGAGAGGTTCTCTATTGGAGAGATTAGTTTGGCATATGTGCCGACAAAGGAGAACGTTGTAGATCTTTTCACAAAGGCTCTACCTAGGGAGAAGTTTGAAGCTTTTTGCAAAGCTTTGGGCTTTTTTCTTCTTTTGGATTGATTCCACATAGCTTGGCGCTTTCTTATACATGAGTGCTAGCTCCTTATTCAATGCATCACTCCTAGGGGGGATTTGTTGATATATTTCAGAAGTTATGTGTGCGAACATACTAGGACCACCAAGGCATGTTTTCCCTCTTTAGGAGGTTTTTTCCGTCAGCTTGTATTTATGCCTATACCCCTAATAGTCACTTATCTTTTTACATTCTTTTGATGATACATTCAATATTGTGTGTTGTGCTTGAAGCTTTTTCTTCTTCCTTTGCTGTTCGCATGCTTCTGTAGACCTCAAACTCCAACAAACTGATAGGAAGACTCATTTAACATAGCATGTAGGCCCTCGTTTTTCTTGATTAAATTTGCAAGAGTTGTTTGATGGGGTTCATTAGCTTCATGAAAATTATGGACCATGCACAATACTTCATCCCGATTGCGAGTAGTCAGCTCAAAAAATCCTTCAAAATATGCATTATGTTGCTTTTCTTGTGCATACAAATATGAAGAATTGTTACACACAGTGATGTGATCAAACAGCTCAGTCTCTAAATCATTTATTTGACCATTCAAGTGATGGATGTGTGCTTCCATCGACTGATTCCAATGCAACACTAATTAGTCTCATGGGGAAACATTTCTTGTGCATGCACAAGAAACAAGGCCATACCCATGAGGCCATGAATGGCAAAATTTTGATTGAACCCAAAGAACCAGTGCGTAACATTAGGGTCAGGCAAGATAGGGTATAAATTCCAAATTGTTGACTCCTTCAACCCTTCTTTTTCAAGTTGTTAATCATCAAATAATCACTGAAAGATCTTAATAAATCACAGTGATCACTTTCACATAAGAAGATTCAACCAAACAACACATATCAATCATAAAACATTCATCACAAAGATAAGACGAGAGAAGAGAACAGATTGGAGTAAGAACTCTTCATTCAAGCTCAAGTATACAAAATGACAAGATCCCCTATACGAGAGGTATGATTTCACCTATACACATTCTCAAAGTGAATCAACTTCTACCTTTTTACTCACTTCTAAGCTTAAAATCATGTATCTAGACTCATCTAATGACTCTTTAACTTCTATGTGGATTCATAAAACCTTTAGGAGGGGTCTTCTAAGCTTAGTAAAATTATGAGCTTTATACATACATTTTTCAAGGCTATTTACAAGTAAATGTATAAGTGAACTTGTAAACATCCAATGATTTATATACACTAGAGGTGATCTTCATAATCTTCAAATGTGTCATTCAACATCCTCTCCATCTTAGGTCTTTGATGTCCTCTAAAAAGCTTTAATCTACTTCAAGAATTATTCTTCATTATTTCCTTCCTTTCCTATTATACACCTATTGAATCTAAATATATTTCTACCTTTCCTCTGATGTTATGTCATTTATAATTTGATACATGGCTCTTCTCCAATTTATAGTTTCTTCTAGAGGACCTACTACATTTGAGCTTTGGAACTTTGTATATAGGATTTCATTTTCCATCAATCTATGTTATGTCATTTATAATTTGATACATGGCTCTTCTCCAATTTATAGTTTCTTCTAGAGGACCTACTACATTTGAGCTTTGGAACTTTGTATATAGGATTTCATTTTCCATCAATCTTTCTTGCGATCTCAGAGATATCCTTGAAAAAAATATCTAACTCCTTCTCAAAAACTTATGTGTGGTCTCCTAATTAAATGGAGAACTAATGCCTCAGTTGGTGAATCAAATACCAAACATTTCATAGTTCTTATGTTCAAAATCAATAATGAGACTAAGAAAGTGTGAATCATTGTTAAACTTCTAACTACTACTATAAAAGTATAATCTTGCACTCCTTTTAACTCACTATCACTATTGTGTAGATATAAAACATATAAGATTTTGTTGTCCAGCCTCCTCTTGGTGGTTCTTGATAAATTTGATGGAAATTTGAGCCATGTATCTAGAATCTTTTAGTCTCTCCACTTATCCCAAAAACTTGGCCAACTCTTATGCATGCCATTGGACAATATGCAAGATTTAACTTTACGCACATTCAAGCATTATTCAAAATAGTTCTACATTCCACATGATATCTCAAAAATAAATTCTACATCCAACAACCTACCGATAAACAACCACATCAAATTTCATCTCTAGCACCATGAAGACTCAACCATAAACTTATTTCCATGAGGGTTGCAATAGGTTTGCAATCATCAAGGCCAAAATGTTGCAATAATGTTTCAATGTATTTTCTTTGCCAAAAATCTCTTCTCCCATAAACTTGCATAAATTGAATGTGCAAATAATGATGAAAATGTCCCAAGTTTGACATTTGCACACGGTGAATCATTCAAAAGTTTTGCATGGTCTATGAGCAAGCCATACAATAGATCACAAACTATACATCTAGCATCAACAAATTTGACAACTAAGCCAATCTTGGGTAATGCTTAAACTGATAGCACATTCTTCTTGATCCCTCGCCCATGTAAGACATCTGACAATGTGAAAGAATTTCCATAAAAAAATACTTAGACTGATATTTCCAACTCCCATTATAGCATAAGAGGATTTCTTAGCACATGTGATGGTATTCCCAATAGGGGCATGCTCAAGTGAACTGAAAAAACTATGTTGCAAGGTAATATGTTTGGTTGCATCACTATCAAAATACCAAACATCTAAGTCTACAATAGACATACATTGCTAATGTGAAGATGCTTAGTAGTTGCAAATAGTAGTAAATTCCCATTCTTCATTTTGAACAAGATTCGCAAACTCTATTTTAGGCCTAGAGGTCTCTGCAACAACCATTCCAACCTCTTTCTTCTTTGCCTCCTTTGCAACCAATCTAGAACAACTCTTTATGACATGATCATTTGCCTATTTTCCGCTTTTTTGTTTTTATCATCTTTGTGTTCCTTCTTTGACTGTGTGACATTAGCAAATTTTTGCTTTCTAGTAAATGAGCTCCATTTACCTTTGCCCTTCTAACTAACTAAGAAAGTTGGGTCTGCAATATGCATAATTGACCTGTTTTGCCTGAAGTAATCTTTCTACAACAAAACAAATACTAACTCCTCAAATGTTAAGGTATCTAGATTGCCTTTCATCATCAATTAAAGAGTAGAAGCAAAACTCTAATATGAAAATGGAATACCATTAAAAACATTCTATGCAAGTGAACTATCTAGCAAGTTTCATCAATAGAAATCAATTGCTCCTTCAAATATTTGATCTTTGTCAAAAAAATGTCCATAGAATCTCCTTCATTCATATGCTCACTCTCTAAAAATGATTTAAGAGGTAGGGAACATGATCCTCATTTCTTGCTTAGTATAATGTTGTAAGAGTATCTCAAGCATATTTTGTTGTCTTCTCAAAGTAAATATGAGACATAAGGGCATGCTCGATAGACAAGGCTACCAATGCATGTGCATGTGCATCTCTACCATACCAATGAAGTTTCTCTATAATGGGTACAAGAAGAACCACAATAGGACTAGGAAATTGAAGATCATCATCTTCAACACCATCTGCATCACCTTCAATAATTGTATTTGCAGGATTTTGCACTCTTTGGGATTTTGCACAGAGAGCATTTGGACGGTACTGTACATCATCATTGTACTTCTCTCCTTATAATCAATCTACAGAAGCTTTCATCATCTGTATCTTTCTTCTTATCTTTCTCCCTTCTCCTACAAACACTCAAATCCCTTTCTACACAAGAATCCCCCAACAAAATTTGGCACGCACGATGGGACCACAAGGAGACTTGAGCATAGGAGAAGCAAATTGCAAAGTGTAGAAGAGTTCAAAGGTACCGATAGTACGAGTTAATATTTCTTCCATCGGAACTCTCTTAAACTAAGAGGAGTATGAATAGCTCATGACCGCAACCCGGTCTCAAAGCTTGAGGGTCCCTTGCAAAGCAACAAGAAGGAAGGTTATTCGAAGATCAACAAGTCCATTGTCATTGACATCATCAGTAAAAAAAGTATGGCAGCCTAAGTAGATTTGGAAACTTTACTTTCTAGATTGAATATCAAATTTCCATCCTTTAGAGGGCTAGCACAAGAAGATCCAGATGAGCACATTAGGAGATTCTTAGCCTTATGTAAAACAAGGGGTGTGATGGGAAGAGAAGACACATTTTTTATTCTTTTCCTTGCAACATTAGAAGGACTAGCAGACAAATGGTTTAGTCAGTTCACTGACAACCATTTCACCGCATGGGGCTTGATGAAGGAAGCATTCAGAACACATTTCCAACAAGGGAACACAACTGAAAACATTATTGAAGAATTAGAAAATTTAAGACTAGGTCCTGGGGAGACCTTCCCAGAATTTGTTACCAGAGCTAAGGCATTAATGGCCAAACTACCATATCCTCCCCATGATGTTTTTATCAAGAATTGGGTGGCTAAACCACTTCCCATATCAACACAATGTCAAATAAAGGAGTTAGTTTTATCGATAGCAACAATAGAAGAATTTATCAATACAGCTACCAGATTGGAACAAATTAGACAGCAATATGGGGCAAGCTCTTCCAATTTATCATATCCTGCATAATTTGAAGACCTAGTAATTCGGCTAAGGAAAGAGCTTGAGAGCTTAAAAAGGAGTAAGCCCCACAAAGAGGAGGAGAATGTCGTAACTCAGTTGAGACATGAAATTGAAGCACTGAAGTTACAAAAGGAAGAGGATGCCCAAGCAGAAGAGCTGGCTTAGCTTTGATAGGAGTTGCAGGAACTCAAGGGGGTGGCATCAAAAGTGGGCTATGGTGTACCATGTGCAGCAAGCAGGGTCATGTGGTAAGTGAATGTCCATTGTTAAGTATAACTTGTCAGCTATGCAAGAAAGCTATTCATGAGGCCCATGAATGTCAGTCAAGAGGGATGCCTACAACAACATTTTGGACGCAAGGAGGAGCCCTACCACCAACCAATGTAGTGGCAGCAACACCCAATCAAGGTAATAATTACAACCCTAGACATAGAGCTAACTTTGGAAATGGGCCAAGGAGGCCTATTATTTGTTTCAGATGTGGAGAATGTGAGCATTACCAA
Organism: Ceratopteris richardii; assembly: GCA_020310875.1. NCBI lineage: Eukaryota > Viridiplantae > Streptophyta > Polypodiopsida > Polypodiales > Pteridaceae > Ceratopteris > Ceratopteris richardii. Next base: position 123,583,503 of record CM035412.1, on the reverse strand, counting down.
AGTAGGTGCACTCTACCAGAAAATGCCCCTCTTTGCAGGAACTGCCCAGAGGCCATGGACCATTATACTAATTGCTACCCTAAGAACTAGGCATCTTCATCTAGGCCCCACATTCAAATGATTTTTGTGTGCAAAGAAGAAGTTGTAGACCAAGTAAATGTGCCATCACCATCTACTAGAGTGGTGCAGTTAGAAGAAATCGAATTTTCTACAGTGCAGACAAGAAGCAAGGGGAAGGCTCAATTAGAAATATGTCAAGACCCAAGGCTTAATGGTATGAATAAAGACAAAGAGACATATGAAGATAGAGCCAACACATGTGTAGATACAAGGCAAAAAGAAGATCTCATAGGTACCAGTGATTATATTGGACATGCATTCAGCAGGGCTCATGAGAAGTTTGATAAGTCAAATGGAGCCCATGCTCTTAAAGGAATCAGAAGCTTCAAGAGTACTCAAGTCCATTAAAAAGGAGGTCATTATTTTTTATTTAATAAAGATGGATATGAAATTCAGGTCAGAGCTCTTGCAGATAATTGATGAGGCTTCCACAACAAGTTTAGGGGGAAAGGTTGTTAGTATGCATAAAGATAAAATTGTAGGGGAAGCACCCCTCATAGATTATAAGAGCCCTCGGCTAACAGTCTTTATCAAAGGTCATGAGTTCCAAGGAGTTATTGTGGATGGAGGTTATGGCATTAACTTGATGCCTGAACATACCATGAAAAAGATTGGACTACACTCTTCAAGATGTGCCAACTTCACTATAACATTGGTAGACCAAAGAATAGTAAGGCCTATGGGAGTGGTCACTGGAGTCCTAGTTGAGATACAAGGTACCATCTTTAACTTGGATTTTGTTGTTTTAAGGCTGTCACAGGTAGAAGGAAGTTTCCCCATGTTAATTGGGAGACCTTGGTTAAGGCATGCCAATGTACTACATGACTGGGGTAAGGACACAATGTGGGTAAAGCAAGAGGGGAAAGAGTTACAGCAAATATTTTTAGAAGAAGGTTGAGATAACCAAAGACATACCAACATGATGCAAACAATTGGTATTTGTATGGAAGAAGAATTATTGGATAACCCAGAGGCAAACCTATATGAAGAAGCAAATTTGTATGAAGAAGAAAACATGTTGGCTTGGCTCCATGCAGAAGACCCATCTTCCTGCTATGGAATTTTTCCAAACTCAAGTAGAGAGGACGCCTATGAAGAAAAAGAGGACACCATTCAGGTTATTGATTCGAGTGATATAGTATCAGCCAAAGGTCATGAAAGAGAGAAGAAAAGAAAAGTGCTTAAGTGCAGCAATGGTAAAGCTACTTCAAATCCTATATCAATAATGACTTTGTTATGGATACTGGTATGGATATCAT
>CM035412.1:123477124-123579624 GCA_020310875.1 Ceratopteris richardii | reverse complement strand
TCAGGGATGGAGAACCCATTAGGTAGTGGGCAACTGTTGAGCCCATAAAAGTCATGATTGGTCAAAGTCAAACATAGTCAAAGTCAAAGGGTCAAAGTCAAAGCATTCAAAGTCAACATGTTCAAGGTCAAAGTGAAAATGAGAAAAGTCAAAGCGTTCAAAGTTCGGGTGTCAAGGTGCACAGGTAGTGCACAATTAATTGTTCGCAAAGGTTATATTTGTAGAAAGTTGGATGCAAATTGCAGAGTGTCTTTTTATACTTTCTCTAAGGTTCAAAGTGTTTTTAAAGTGTTTTGGAAGGTTCGGGAGAACCCTCTCTTAGGTGCACATTTGAGGAATTAAAAGGCAAAAAGTGAAGGTATGTGAAGCCAAAGCGTATGCAGAAGTGAAAGTATGGCCCCCCAATTAAAAATTTTGTTTTAGTCTAAAGTCACCACAGGACAAAATACGGATTCGTTGGTTGCCCACTTTTGGAGACAATCTTGGGACATCAAAGTGAGCACCAAGATACTCTAGCGATTAAGAGCGTACATGAATCGATACTCAATTCAAGGCAAGGCATTATTCTTGGTAAGACTAAGCAAGGTGAGCATAGTTTACACTAAGGAGAGAAGAGCAAGAGACATATAGTGAGTGTGCGATGCAAAGAAGTGAAGTGCAAGGTGTGCAAGAAGAGTGACTTAGAAGTGTGCAGAGAAGTACTAAGCTATGCAATCAAAGGTCATAAGGTCCCATTGATGCAGTGTGCTCATCGACAGAAGGTGTCCATCCCTCCCCTGTTGGAAGCTTGAGTGCAAGGTGTGCACAAGTGCAAGCTCTTAGAGAAGGTGGAGAGGTATGCAAATCAATCTTGTTGGTCGTGCAATGGTTATCAACACATTCTTCATTTTATTGAACATTTACTTCCTCTCTTGTTGGAGACCGAAAGAGCAAGAGCTTTCCAAACTGGAAAGTATTTGCAGAAACTTCCTTTGGACAGGCGACCACAATAGGAGGGGGGTGCTAAAATCAAGTGGTCCATCTGCACTAGCCAAAGAGATAGTGGTGTTGGTGCAATACAAGCCTACACACATTGGCTTGGACCCTTGGACTTATGGAAGATAAGCATGGACAAAAGATTATCTAAGGCTTCACTTAAAGGAAGGCTCATGTGAACATATACTTATGTGTTCCTATTTTTTTTACCCCTTGTAAAAGTCTAAGTGACTTATCATTTGTTTGTAATCACTTTAAGTCATCCACCTACTTCTAGAGTCGTGGAAATCTGAATGTTGAGATGGAGAGAATATCTCCCTACTTTTAGAGGAGAGATTCAAGGGAGCCTAAGTTTGAATTTCAAACTCAAATGAAGATCAAACTTCTATAAAGGATGTAGTAAAAAGTCGCGGGTAAGTCTACCACTTCAGCTCACTCCCCGAGGCATATTTTTCCTTGTAAATCATTGTGTATGAAGGCTACTCTATTGCCAACATCACAATACCTCATTTAGCTGTGCTTGGCAAGCTAATGAGATTGTACAAACACATTTATCAATAGAAGTATACATTCATCATCTCTGTTTTGTCTGAGTGTTCTACTTCAACACTGTCAACTTCAAAAGAGCATTTCTCTGGATCTACTGAACCAAATCAAGAGATCTATAGCTCATTGGAACCAGCTCAAAGTCTACTACACGCATACAAAATTTCAAGGGATTTCATTCAGCCATTTGGGAGAAATTGCAGTCGAGGCAGTCACTGGTATTTCTCTGTGTTGTTCCTAAAAAATCGGAGGTGTCTCTGATTTTGCTAAAGATCATTCTCAGTGCATAGTTTGTTAATTGGAGTGATTTAACTTGCTAATGGTAGCTAGTTAAGTTAATTTAATACTCCCAGAAGGAATTGTTCCAATTGTAAGTGTGCTGGACACACTAAGCTTAAGACTGAGCAGGTGTCATTACAGAAATAGAAAGTTTTTTGAACTTGTGAAGATTCAAAGTCATCTGTTTTGATCTAGTCATTACACAATTGATTTGTAAAGCACATATATAGTTTCTTGGTGTCATTTGCAAGCTTAAGGAGTCTACTAAGTATATCTGGAAAGAAAAGAGGGCAGGTGTGAAGCAGGTTTTGCAGCACCAACTGATTTCCTGAGTGCATCCATCCATCACTCTCAACAGTGGTATCAGAGCATAGAAGGTAAACATGGGTGATGGTTTCCCTTCCTTCATTGACAAATTGGACAGAAACAATTATCAAGCTTGGTCCTTAAGAATGAAGACCTATCTACAAGGGAGAAGTCTATTTGGATACATATCAGGAGATGAGGAGTTGCCCTCATTCAAGACTAGAGGACTACCTACAAAGGATGAACATGAAAGGCTCAACCAATGGTGTGCAAAGGATGCTTTGGCAAGGTCTTATCTCTTAAACTCTATATCTGACGTTCTTTTACCTCATGTAAGGAATTGTAAGACTTCCCAAGAGACTTGGGAAACCTTGTCAAACTATTTTTCTTCCAACACAAGGGCTAGGAAGAACCAATTATGGATTGAGTTCACAACCCTTAGGAAGCAGCCCAAGCAATCAGTTTCAGAGTATGTGACAAAGATCAAAGATGTGGCAGACCAACTAGCAAGCATTGGAGAGGAAATTGAAGAGGAGCAAATAGTCAGGCAAGTGACAAATGGACTCAAGGCAGATGATAAGTGGGAAAGTTTCACCACTGCAATGGACCTCTACATGGATATGCATACCCCTGATCTCACAACACTCATGGGCCAACTATTTACACATGAAGCAAAGTTCACCAAAGCTGGAGATCAATCAAAAGGTAATAACCCCTCTGCTCTCTATACTGATAAGAAAGTTAAAGATAAAGGCAAGAAGAAACAGGATGAAGAAGGGTCTACCTCTCAAGCTAATTATGCAGGGAGAGGTAGGTCATCTAGAGGAAGAGGCAGAGGAGGTAAGCCAGGTAGGGGGAGACCCTACAACTCATCACCTTGCAACATCTGTGGGTTGTCCAATCATACCACAGATGAATGCTACAAGAACTACAAAAATCAGAGAGGAAGAGGCTACTCAAGAGGTGGATACTCTCAAGGAAGAGGTAGATTCAACCAACATCAAAGCTACAATGGGTACAACAACCAATACAACAACAATTACAACAACAACCACAATGGAAGCTACCAAGGTGGATTCAGAAACAGAAGAGACTACAACAACTACACTGAGGAGCAGGATGACTCCTTATTGATCATGAATATGACCTCTAAGATAGGTACAAATGATGATCATTTATTTTACATTGACTCAGGATGTTCTAACCATGTAGCTGGCAATGTGGCACTACTTTCTGATTTGGAAGAGCCCAAGGGCAAACATCAGGTACAAACAGGTGATGACACTAAGCACTCTGTTGTCAAAATTGGAAATGTGAAGACATGTGATGGTAATCAAAACCTATTAAGCAGGGTACTCTATGTACCAACAATAACTAAGAATTTGATGAGTGTTGGTCAGATTGTGGAGAAAGGTATGCAGGTCAGATTCACACAACATGGAGCATATGTGGAGGACCCAAAACAAGGATTCAGAAGGATATCCAAAGGGGAGAAATCAGGTAGACTATTTACATTTGAGCTAGAAGATACAAAAAACATTGCTTTGTATAATTACAAGGATCAGACACTCTCAGAGTTAGAGATATGGCATAAAAGATTAGGGCACATAGGTGAAAGAACTCTAAAGCAAATGTGCAGGGATCAATGTGTGCTTGGGATACCTAATGTATCCAAGCAACACATGATTTATAAATGTGGATCATGTCAATTTGGTAAGTCTCACAGATTACCCTACTCAAGGAAAGGTTTCATGCATGAAGACTACCTAGACTTGGTACACACAGATGTTTGGGGACCTAGCAAGGACCCTTCCATTTCTGGTTCAAGATATTATGTGTCTTTTATTGATGACTATAGCAGGTGGACCATTCTATACTTTATGAAGCATAAAGATGAAGTATTTAATTGTTTCAAGAGGTATCTTGCACTTGTTGAGAATCAAACAGGTAGAAGCTTGAAGAGGCTAAGGTCAGATGGTGGAGGAGAATACTTCTCAAATGAGTTTGAAGATTTCTTGCAGGAAAGAGGCATCAAGAGGGAGATCACTACAAGGTACTCACCTGAACAAAATGGGGTAGCAGAAAGAAGGAATAGACTTATAGTGGAAACAGCTAGGTCTATGCTCAATGAGAAAAAGTTGCCAAATTACTTATGGGCAGAGAGTGTATCCACTGCCACTTATCTCATCAATAGGTTGCCATCCAAATCACTTGATGGCATGACACCATATGAAGCATGGCATGGTAAGAGACCCTCTCTGGATCATTGCAAAATCTTTGGTTGTGTAGCATATGTGCATATTCCCTCACAGGTAAGAGGAAAGCTAGACCCAAAGGCTGAGAAATGTATCTTCATTGGTTATGATTTGAACCAAAAGGGATACAGATTCTACAACCCAACAAACAAAGGGTTCAAGGTAAGCAGAGATGTCATATTTGATGAGAATGACTCATGGTATGAGAATGAATGCAGGAAAGTGAGTCTACCCTATGACATGGAGGAAGATTTTCCAAAGCTTACCAAGGAAGAGCCAACTCAGCAAGAAGACTCAAGCTCAGATGATGATACCATAAACCTTGAAGAGTTCAAGGCTTGGAAATCCAAAGGAAAGATGAAGATGAAGCAATTGGAGGACAAGGCAGAAACTTCTACTCAAGCTATGAGAAGATCTCAGAGAGAGAAGAAGAAGCCTATCAGATTTGGGTATGACACATCACTTGTAACTAAACACTCTGTATATCTTGCAAAAGACTTGTTGAATGAAGAACCAGGTACCTATGAAGAAGCAATTACAAAGCCAGAATGGAGAGAAGCCATGGATGAGGAGATAGAAGCCCTCAAAGAGAGTGATACTTGGGACTTGGTACCCAAGAAGGATACTATGAAGGTAATAGGATCCAGATGGATCTACAAATTGAAGAAGAATTCAGATGGAACAATTAACAGGTACAAAGCTAGGTTGGTAGCCAAGGGTTTTGCACAAACCCAAGGCATTGATTATGAGGAGACATTTTCTCCTGTGGCCAAGATGCCAACTATCTGAGTTTTGGTGAGTGTAGCTGCATCCAAGAATTGGAACATGTACCAATTCGATGTAAAGAATGCATTCTTGAATGGATGGATATCTGAAGAAGTCTACATGTCACAACCACCTGGCTATGGAGATCAAAAAAAGGTACATTATGTTTGTAAATTGAAGAAGGCTCTGTATGGTTTGAAGCAGGCACCTAGAGCATGGAACTACAGATTGACCACCTACCTTCTAGACCAAGGATTTGTGATGAGCAAAGCAGACACTTCTCTATTCATAAAGAGAAGTAGTACAGAGGTAATTTACTTATGTGTTTATGTAGATGACATCATCATTATAGGTAATGATGTCAATGGAATTAGACACATCAAAGGACAGATGATGAAAGAATTCAAGATTAGTGATCTTGGATTACTAAAATATTTCCTAGGTCTTGAATTGATCTACACAAATTCAGGTATCTACATTACTCAAAAGAAGTATGTACAGGATATGGTCAAGAAGTTTGGTTTGCAGGATGCTAAGGTCTCTACTACTCCAATGGAAGTTAACCAAAAGCTAAGTGCTCATGAAGGAGAAGAAATCAAAGACATTACAGGATACCAAAGTATGGTGGGTAGTTTGAACTATGCTACCTTGACAAGAATTGACATAGCATATGGAGTAAGTGTGCTTAGTCAATTCATGCACAAACCAAGGGTACCTCACCTAGAGGCAGCAAAGAAGATCTTGAAGTACCTCAAGGGAACTCAAAGTCATGGTTTGTATTTTCCTTATACATCAGATATTGACATTAAGGTTTACTCAGATGCAGATTGGGCAGGATGCAAGGATGATAGGAGAAGCACCTCAGGATATATTTGTTTTGCAGGAGACAAGCCTATCTCTTGGTCAGCTAAGAAGCAACCTACAGTGGCATTATCATCCACTGAAGCAGAGTATAGAGGGCTTGCAAATGCTACTCAAGAAGCTATCTGGTTGAAGCTTCTATATACAGAGTTAGGTCTATTCACAAGACCACCTATCATATTTGGAGACAACACTAGCTCTCTTCACCTTGCAGCAAACCCAATTTATCATGCCAGAACAAAGCATATAGAGGTTCATTACCACTATGTGAGAGAGAAATTGCTAAGTAAAGATATACAATTGACATATGTATCTACTAATATGCAATGTGCAGATTTACTTACAAAGGCATTGGATGGAAACAAGTTATGTAGATTCAAGTCTATGATTGGATTGCAGGAAGTAATTGAAGAATGAAGAAGAGGACTTAAGCCAAAGTGTTTGGCTTGAGGGGGAGCTGTTGGTGCAATACAAGCCTACACACATTGGCTTGGACCCTTGGACTTATGGAAGATAAGCATGGACAAAAGATTATCTAAGGCTTCACTTAAAGGAAGGCTCATGTGAACATATACTTATGTGTTCCTATTTTTTTTACCCCTTGTAAAAGTCTAAGTGACTTATCATTTGTTTGTAATCACTTTAAGTCATCCACCTACTTCTAGAGTCGTGGAAATCTGAATGTTGAGATGGAGAGAATATCTCCCTACTTTTAGAGGAGAGATTCAAGGGAGCCTAAGTTTGAATTTCAAACTCAAATGAAGATCAAACTTCTATAAAGGATGTAGTAAAAAGTCGCGGGTAAGTCTACCACTTCAGCTCACTCCCCGAGGCATATTTTTCCTTGTAAATCATTGTGTATGAAGGCTACTCTATTGCCAACATCACAATACCTCATTTAGCTGTGCTTGGCAAGCTAATGAGATTGTACAAACACATTTATCAATAGAAGTATACATTCATCATCTCTGTTTTGTCTGAGTGTTCTACTTCAAGACTGTCAACTTCAAAAGAGCATTTCTCTGGATCTACTGAACCAAATCAAGAGATCTATAGCTCATTGGAACCAGCTCAAAGTCTACTACACGCATACAAAATTTCAAGGGATTTCATTCAGCCATTTGGGAGAAATTGCAGTCGAGGCAGTCACTGGTATTTCTCTGTGTTGTTCCTAAAAAATCGGAGGTGTCTCTGATTTTGCTAAAGATCATTCTCAGTGCATAGTTTGTTAATTGGAGTGATTTAACTTGCTAATGGTAGCTTGTTAAGTTAATTTAATACTCCCAGAAGGAATTGTTCCAATTGTAAGTGTGCTGGACACACTAAGCTTAAGAATGAGCAGGTGTCATTACAGAAATAGAAAGTTTTTTGAACTTGTGAAGATTCAAAGTCATCTGTTTTGATCTAGTCATTACACAATTGATTTGTAAAGCACATATATAGTTTCTTGGTGTCATTTGCAAGCTTAAGGAGTCTACTAAGTATATCTGGAAAGAAAAGAGGGCAGGTGTGAAGCAGGTTTTGCAGCACCAACTGATTTCCTGAGTGCATCCATCCATCACTCTCAACAAGTGGGGGCCTTGGCATTCTGGACATTGGGTGCATGGCTAACAAATTTGCAGAAAAATGGTGATTAAGCCATGGTGCAACGGGGAGCCCTCATGGGCCAAGTTGATCTTCAGAATGCATTGACTTTTGTGGGATTCCCAAATTGGAAGAATCTTGACATTTTGGCCCTTTTGTTTTCCTCGATCCCAGTTTTCCCGAAAGGCTCAAATCTTATGTGCTCCCTATGGAAGAGTTGGAATAAAGTCAAAATATTCACAAGAATCAGTGAAGATTGGAAGTGGACGGCCAATATCAGACAAAATGACTCTATCTCGTTTCTGATCCATGGCATCCGGAATGTGGAATCTCGGAACATTCAAAATGCCAAGAGGCGATGGAACAAAGGCTTCAAAAAATGGAAACATATCTGGAAACAAGACACCAACTAGTGGATCAACTTCAAGGATATTGACCCTAGTGTCAACATTACCTATGAAGAATGGAATACTTTGCAAAGTAGACGTCTTGCCTATCTTCTCATGGGGCACGACCCATCGAGCCTGCTTGGTCTCAGATGGCACAATGGTAATTGCCTAACAAAATTCCCAAACATCAAATAAACCATTGATTATCAGGTCAAGCTCAACACGAAATGGTGCATGTCGTGGATGCGGCTGAGGTGTGACATGAAGTTCATGGCTATCTGGCACCCTCTCATAGAAATCAAAAAGTTTGTCCTCTTATGGCAAATTCTTCATCGTGGAGTCTGGACCAACCTAAAGGCTAGCAAAATTTGTGGGTGTGCCTCCTTGGTGCAAGCACTGCTACTAGTCTATTGAAGATGATCCTCACATCTTCTTTACTTGTCCGAACTCCAACAAGCTCTGGAAAATTGTCGAAAAGAAAATTAGACTTCAGAAACATATCAGTTGGAAACAAGCTCTACTAGGAGAAGCAATCATCTGCTCTGTGACTTTCTAGAATGCCATCAGAGGAGAGGCCCAATGGAAGATCTGGAGGGAAAGATGTGCTTATAACTTTGGCGACTCCCCCAAAGACTGGTCGATTGAGAAAGTGTTATTCCTCCTCGACAAAAGAATCACTAACTGTAAGAAATCCCCCCCCCTTCAGGCATCATCAAGTGCTCTTTCTGATCAACAACAAGATTAAACCCAAGTGGGCCCTGCATGAAGGTGATGAGAGGATGATTAACCTTCTTTGTAATGCCATCTAAACTCTATAAATTCTACCCCTACTCTATGGGATGCAGGGGGGTCCCATGAGCACTAGTCCCCTTCACTTGTACTTTTCTTTTAATTAATACAAGTCCGGGAGAGTAGGCTAAGGCCAAACTTCCTTTATTTAAAAAAATACAAGCGTTACTATGGTACTTACTTGTAACTTTTCTGTAGAGGATATAGGTGCAATGGGTATGCCATTATGGGATTCGTGTGATGTGATCACCTTTTTAGTGTTTAAAAACATTGTTGCAAAAAATGTTCTGTACTTCATCTTCAATGGAATTTGCACATTGTGCATGGCCAAAAAACATACAAGTGTGAAAATTACAAAGGCAATTGCAATTGATTTTGTCACCAGTGGTTGTTCCATTGGTATTTTTTCTCTATTTGTTAGATCCTTTATTTGGTCCAACTCCTTGCATGTTCCATCATCGTTTGGATCCAATGCAATATATGTATTTGTTGATAAAATTTTATCTTTGTCGATAACATCTTGAGCAGACTCTTCAGCGAAGTCTAGACCTTCCCAAATATCAATAATAGCTTCCAAGATGGATCTACCCTTGATGGAGCCTTTTTGGTCCTCACTTAACCAACTTTGTAAGTGGCAAGAAATTATGTTGGCAATTACTTTAGCAAGGATCTTATACCCTATTTGTAGCATCGTACTCGGGTGCCAATTTTCAATCCTATTTTTGTTTCCTTTTTTGTGAATGAGCTTGATGACACCTTTGTTTAGACATTCGGGCAATGCACCGAAAGACATCGCCTCTTGCCACACCAAGTGTAGTGGAGTGGCCACCACCTGTCTGAAGGTTTTGAAAAACTCATTGGTGAGGCCGTCAAGACCTGGGCTTTTCCCATTAGGAAGAAAATCGATAACTTCTTGAATCTCAATATTAGAAATGGGAGCTTCAAGAAGAGTCTTTAAATTATGTGGGACTCTTGTTGATTTAACTCTAGAAATGGTTGCCATGCAATCACGCCTGTGGGGAGAAAGAGGCGTCGAAACCCCGAGAAGTTGGGAAAAGTGGTTGACAATCACTGAGCTATTTTCTTCTTCCATCTTGCATTGGAACCCATTGATGTTCATCAAGAACGGGATAGCATCCTTAGACTGTTTCCTTTTTAAGAGGCCACACATCTCTTTAGTAGGTTTGTCAGCCTTACTAGCCTGCCACTCTTTCAAGTATACTTGTAGATTTTTCCTTTGAATTTCTTCTTTATATTTCAACATGCCTCTGATTTTCCATAGCCCCGTCTAGTATTGAGAGTTTCCTTTGTTCACTTCCTCCTCAAGATGCCTCAGTCTCCAATAGATCTTTTCTCTTTGCATGCGACGAACATTTTGTAGAGTCTTCTGGGTCCTGACCAGGATATGATGAGTCTTCATAACCATGATCCTCCAACTTTTGGCTAGCAATGAGAGATTGGTGAAGGCCGATTTCCAAGTCTTGGCAATCTCCTATTGGACGGACGGGAAAGACAAAGACGTCGAGTTAGCATGAAACCACGGTGCTTTCTTCAGTTTAGTGGATAGCTTGAAGGTGAGAATAATTGGGTAGTGATTCGAGACGATAAGGTCAGTGCGTTGGGAGAGGGAGGGTTGGCCCCACTTATGGATTATGTTCTACGTAATGTAGCTTCTATCAACTCTTGCTTTTCTAAAATCATCCCCAGATTGGAGGTTTGACCAAGAGAAACTAGTCTTACCTTTATAATCCACAAGATCTAGGTGGAGTTTGATTTTATCCCAGATACTTTTCTCCTGATCATTTATAATTCTCCCTCTATTTCCCCATCTATCTGTAGGGTCCTCCACCATGTTGAAATCCCCACAAAGCACAATGTTGTAGGATAGAGAGACCAAAGAGCCCCAGGTGGCAATCCTCTTCGACTCCCAGTTGGGAGCATACATGGAGACAATGGTGAAATGCAAGGGGTCCCCAAAGGAAGTAGCAATCTAGTGATGATTTTGATCTTCAAGGGAGTTGACAAGTCTGTCAAACCAAATGTTGTTAATTCAGATAGCAGCACCACCAAACCCCCTAGGGTTTGTAGTGGAGATCCAAAGATGAGTCGAAGAAGTACATTTTAGTCTTTTCCGAAGGTCCTCTCCATCAAGTTTGGTGTCTTGAATACAGATGAAGTCTGATTTTAGGCTATTATCTCAAAATCATTGGCCAATAATAGACGCTCTTGAGGGGTTAGAAAACCCCCTGACATTGAGCAATATGAAAATCATTATCAAAGGTTAATTTCTTTGCAGCAAGGGGTCTTTTCCCTTTTATTGTTGTTTCTCTTCATCTTTTTTCTTCAAAGTGGAGGACTATAGACAAAGCATCTTGCCCTTAAGGGGGATCTTCCATGGAATTTCCATTGGTTGTTTTCCTTTGTGAGTTGCCCTCTTCAGAAATGAACTTGGAACCTTCTCAGGAATTGTAGATCTGATGATGGAGCTTTCACTCTCTTGGTTATCTTCATTGTTACTGGTGAATTCGTCCTCTTGAACTATAATCTTTTGTGGGGTTGTATACATGCTCATGATTAGGAGGCAGAAAAGTTGATGCACCATATGCATTGTAGCCTTGATGTTGGCTCTATCAATATCCACAGAATTCTTGCACTTTGAATTATGGTCTTCATCTTTAAGGGTCTTCATCTTTAAGGTCCACCATGTCGACTTTTACCCATCCAAAATTTTTTTTAATAAGATGATGAGAAAAACTTTATTGTTTGTGTTCTTCCCATAAGATCCCTGGCATATGCTACCAATACAATGATTTCCTCCTTAGATGGTTGTAGGGTATTCGTTATTTGTACGCATCTATCATGATTGGTCATGTGGATTGGTAATTCTAGATATGTATGGATCCCTACAACTATCCATGCATCATGTGCTTGTAGAAGATCATGTATTATTTAGAAACACTGACTCAAAGTTGTAAATTGATGGTCTATATCCATAATACATACCGTCACCTCAAAAAAATGGTCTCTCATAGGCTCTCCAACATCCAATGGCTTCTAGCCTTCATAACACTCCTTGCTTCAAATAATGGATGCTCTTGTTGCTTGATGCAATGTATTAAAGAAGAATCACTTGAAGGTTTTCAGAATTCATGGATTCATCATTCTTTGAAAAAAATATTTTCCCTTAATAACACGTGTAGTGTTTGATATGTTTGATAGATATGTTACCACTATTCTTTGTAAATATACATAGCTTTCCACCTTTTTTCTTTTTTTGTGTGTGTTTTTATCTGTTTTATTATCTTTTTGTGGTTGTTTTTATCTTCTCTTTTTTTTCATTTTCAATATCACCATGGATTAGTAATGGATAGCTAAGCCTCTGTAGTTTAATCTCAAGTGCAAAAATTGTGATTGTTAGTAAGATACAAGAATAGAAAATTCCTATTTGAGCCTAAAGTATAAGCGATGGTTCCTAATCCTTTTAAGGATACTACACCGCCAATTAGACTTGAAACATAATGCCTAGGTGCAAGGCCTTGTAAAGTAGCCCTATATGCATACTCTAGGTGCATAAGATTGTATGTGTGTAGAGACAAAGTTGATTCACCTCTCCTTGTACATGTTGTGTTTGAATGTCTTCTTTTGTCACCATTTCCATTGAATACATGAAATTATCCTTGTTCTAATAGGCTGAATTGTATGTGTTGGAGTTATTATATTTTCTTTAGTTGGTTTTATGATCTTTTCTCAATTGTCTACACTTGTGAAGTGACTATGCTTATTATCTTCGGAAGCATGAGTCTTTGTTTGACACTTGGTTGGTCGGATTAAATGGTTTCCTTTTCCTATTCGCATTTTTTTTGCTTTTCATCTTCATGAATCCTTAGAATGTGATTCGGTATCTACTTCCATTGTGAGTGTTTATGCATGTCCATCAATTTCTTTGATACCCACATTTGCTTGATACAAAGAATGGGCTTAGTGCCCTTGGGATCCCTATATCCCACAAAGCAGGTTTATAATGGCCCAAAAGCTATGATAGACCACAACCGGTAGGATTTGCTTGCATGTACCTCTTATAGCCTCAAGGGTTCCTATATTGTCCTTGCCTTTGGCTTGTTCATATTGAATCGATTTTGTACCAAAGTCGTTGACTCGAGGTGATCTCATGATTCCTTTTTTACAATCCAGATTTCTTTTATCCATTTCCACTTCAATCGTTCCTTCTCATGTGAATGTTTGTGAGTTCTCATTTTTTTTTCTGCCTCATTAGGACTCTCATCATGCTCTCTCGAATCATGGTTAGAGTTTATAGAAGTAAGAGGATTTCTAAAGTATTCTTGAAAAGGGAAAAGTACATATGGCATGGACAAGCAAGAAGTGATTGGTATAGGGATGATGTGAGGTTGATCAATTCTGTCTAAAGGATTCTTGAAAAGGGAAAAGTACATAAGCCATGGATAAGCAAGAAGTGATTGCTGTAGGGATGATGTGAGGTTGATCAATTCTCTCTAAAGGATTCTTAAAAAGGGAAAACTACATAAGGCATGGACAAGCAAGAAGTGATTGGTGTAGCGATGATGTGAGATTGATCAATCATCCCTTTTGCAACCTGTCTCCTCATGTAGGTAAATTATTTACTTCTATGAAGCTACACACTTCTTGGCATTGGATCTTTGCATATATTTTTAGGGTGATAGCATGTTCATAAATCTAGTCTTGTCCCAAAAATAAGATCTTTCTATAGTTCCTTGTCTAAAATGAGCTTTCACTAAGCTTTCTGTCAAAATTTATGGCTCTTAACGCTAATTTGGTGGATGTCGTTGTGAATAGTCCTCTAGTACTAATTGGAGTATTCTAACTACTTACTTAAGGGAAGTTTTCTCTACAAAAATGTTCGAGATACAAAAATGGTTTATTTAAGCTCTCGAAGATTACAAAATTTGTTACATCTATAAAACAATAAATATTATTTTTCTTCCTTTCGTCATGTCTTGCTTGTATTTTACACATTCAACTTTGTCTTCATTGCTCCATTCTTTCTCTAATAGTCATAATAGCTAGATTTGCAATAGAGTCCTTCAACGTATACACCTTATTTTCTTCCCGTGTTTCGAAAAAATCATGAAGTGGAAATGCATACACTTGCTCTTGTAAATTTTCATCTAAAAAATGCAGTTTTAATGTTTGATTCGGATGTACAAGTGTAATCATTTTGAGTTGGAAGTGCATGGGTTCTACAAAACTTTATCGCATGAAATGTAGGATCAAAGGTCTCATCAAATGTACCTCCTTCTCTTAAACATAACAATATAGCCTTATAGTGATCATATTACCTCATAAATATACTATATTACCTCATAAATATGTTAGAGTTTGAGGTCTACGAAAGCACGTGAATAGCACAAGGAAGAATAAGAAGGAGCTTGGAGCACAACACACAATACTGAATGTATTACCACTGGAATGTACAAAGATAAGTGACCCATTAGGGCTATATGCATATATATAAACTGGGGATAAAAAACCTCCTAAAGAGGGAAAAAAGTGCCCGGATGATCCTACTGTGTTTACACACATCACTACCTAAATATTTCAACAAATCTCCCTTGGGAGTGATGCGATGAGCAAGGAGTTGGCACTCATGTATAAGGAAGTACCAAGCTATGTGGAATCAATCCACAAAAGGAAGTAAGCACAAAGCTTTGCGAAAAGCTTCAAACTTCTCCCTAAGTAGAGCCTTTATGAAAAGGTTTCCAATGTTCTCCGGTGTGGGCACATATGCCAAGCTCATCTCTCCAGCAAAGAACCTCTCCCTGACATAATGATAATGCACCTCAATGTGCTTAGTGCAAGCATGGAACACAGGGTTCCTCGCAACTACCAATGCGCTTTGACTATCAATGAAGTTGGTGGTGGCAGAAGACTGACCAACACCCAAATCATCCATAAGGCATTTGAGCCACACACACTCAACAGTTGCAGTGAAAGTTGCCCTATATTTAGCCTCACAACTCAAAGTGGACACAGTAGGCTGCTTCTTGCTCCACCAAGATATGCATGGCTACCAAGCATGAAGCAAAAACCACTGGTGGAGACACGAGTGTCATAGCAACCAGCCCAATCAGAGTAAAAAAAAAGCATGTAAATCTGGTGGTAGTGATCCCTCCTTGGGATAGAACAATCCAAGTAGTCGGGTACCACTCAAGTAGCGAAAGATGTGATTAACCGCCTACCAATGCTTGACACCTGGGCAATGCATAAACCTCCTCATCTATGAGACAACAAATTGAATATCTAGTCGAGGAATGCATAAGTAAATCAAGCATCCAACGGCCTGCTGATAGAGAACAGAATCAAATGCATCTCCAACATCATGAAGACTCAATCATAAACCTAGCTCCATAGGAGTGGTGATAGGTTTGTAGTCTTTAAGGCCAAAACCCTGCAATAATGTATCAATATATTTGGTTTGACACAAAACTATTCCACCATCAACTTGCATAAACTGAATGCCCAAATAATGATGCCAATTCCCCAAATTTAACATCTCAAATGAGGCATGCAGACAAGCCTTAAAATCAGCAACATTCTTCTTATTAGGACCAGTGAGAAGCATGTCATCAACATACACAACAATGATGAGAAGCACATCATTTGCATGCTTAACATCTAAGGTGCTCTCAGTTGGATTGTTCTCAAAACCATGTGCAATCAAGTACCCATGTATCTTTTCATACCAAGCATGTGGTGCTTTCTTTAAACCATATAATGCCTTTTCCAACCTGCACACTTGGTTTTCATGCCCTTTTGCAGAAAGCCATGGGGCTGAAAAACATACACTTCTTCATGCAAGTCACCATTCAGAAATGCAGTTTTGATGTCCAACTGATGTACATTCCAACCATGATGAGCTGCAAGTGCACAAATGCTATGAACAGTCGTCATTCGGCAAGTAGGAGCAAACATCTCATCAAAATCAATGCCTCTTTCCTAAGCATAACCCTTTGCAACAAGCCTAGCCTTATACCTATCAATTGTTCCATCAGGGTTACGCTTCAACTTGTATACCCACTTAGTGCCAATGGCCATTTTGCCAGGAGCCAAGTCACATAAAGACCAAGTATCATTTTTCATGATAGCATCATATTCTAATTGCATAGCATCCATCCATGTTTCAGAATTTTGTGCTTCATCAAACGAAACAGACTCATTCTCATCACAGAGACTAGAAGAATCCATAGCATAGCAATCTCATGCAAAAGAGGCACTATGAGAGCCTAAATGAGTATGATATGAAAGAGCTGCATCTAATTTGTAGTCATGTGAAGTCTGCACCATCCATTTTGGCATAGTTTTTACCTCCTCAATATTAGCTCTCTCATCAACAAAGCACATCATGTAAATCTGCATCAGAAACAAAATGATCTGCATCATCACATGAAACCTATAAAGGCTGAGAATTTGCCCAATTAGGACCAACACTAGACTATCTACCTGTAAAAAGAGGCAACAAAGTATCATACATGTCTTTGGAGCTAATAGATGTCTCCTTAGTGCATGAAAGTAATGGTTGAATAGAATCTTCCACAAAAACAACATCACAGCCAACCAAAACGCATTTAGCATGTGGATGATACAGACAATAGCCTTTGCTTCATAATTGTACCCAACAAAAATACATTTCACTACTTTATCATCCAATTTCCTGCATTGTTGTTCAGGCATTAATGCATATTCTAGACAACCAAAAACACACAGGCGAGCAACAGATGGCTTTCAACCATGTCAAGCCTCATATGGAGTGATAGACTACAATGCTTTAGTGGGACACCTGTTAAGTACATATGATGCACACATAACAGCCTCAAGCAAGAAACTATGTGGTAAAGCGTGACTCTTAACCATACACCTTGCCATCTCCATGAGTGACCTATTCTTCCTTTCCATGACTCCATTCACTATACACTGATGTTTTATCCCACTTTCAGCCAAATATGCACTAAAATCAGAAGACATATATCCTCCCCCCCCCCCGATCAAAACGAAGGGTGCCCATTTTACAGGCTGACAGATTTTCATCCAAAACTAGAAACTGTTTGAAGCACATGAACACTTCGAACTTTGCTTTCAATGGATATACCCATGCATGCCTGGAAAAATCATCAATGGAAGCCTTGAAGTAAAGATAATTTCCAAAAGAGGGTGTTCATAGGAGCACATTCATCATTGTGAACAAGTTGCAATTTCTGAGTAGCTCGAACTGAACTGACATCCGAGGGCTTCTTTTCCTTCTATGTCTAACTTCTATGAACCCTTTTGATTATGTCTCTGAGTCCTTGGTGACTTTCTCTTCCTCTCTAATAAGCGAACGAACTTGTGCCCTAGAGCTTATATGATCTTCTTTGGTAACTTCTTGGTTAAGTTTGTTTTTAGAGGTGTATTGTTTCTAAGGACACTCTTTAATCCTATGTCCTTGAAGACCACAGTGAAAGCATGTGTTTGGAAAATTCTTGTATATGATTTCTTGCTCCCCTTCCCCTAAATCAATGGAAATCTTTGAGGGGAGAGCTCTATTAAGATCCACCTCAACATAGATCTGTGGGTTCCATTGCACGTCGCCAGGTGCCCACTTATAGTGCTTGAAATGCCATCTCCTCATTCTTGAAGACCAAAAGTATGTGGTTCACCGATAGAAACTAGCATTTTCTCTCTATCAAGACATGCAAGAACCACTCCATACAAAGCCAGAGATGCACGGATTCTAAGGGGGGCCTTGGGTCAAACAGTTGGCCAATGAGGCACGTTTTTAGTAATTTTTCTTGTTTCACCAAGATTGATTTTTTGCATAAGCAGACCACCAAGGGAGGGCAATCGGGAGGATTCCTACAAGAATCCAACACCAATGGGGGTCCCGCACTGTTGACCACTAAGGAATGAAGCAGACTGGCCTTGGGAGCCGAGAGCAGGCCAAAGTTAAAAAACCTTCTTGATACCTGCTATAAACCAAACTACCCTTGCCACTTTTTCTGCGATCTCTTTCTCTTTTTTAAATATTCGCGATGGCATGGCAGAAATTTGATCCAAGAGGAGTGACTTTCACCTCACAAAAAGTGAAAGATAGAAATGGAGATAACTGAGCGAAAGTAAATCATCCTCCCCACAAAGTGCACAATGGGTGCAATGGGTTTCTTAACTCAAGATGCCTGTTTACTCTTCTCGAACAACTTCACAAAGAATCTTATCTTTATTCAATTGCGAAGAACGATAGGATAGAGCAATCAACAAGGGGTCTTTCATGATGGATAGACCCGTTGGACCATGATTGAAACAACCCCCTTCCATGATGGACAAAGCCTCCTTCCATGAAGGATAGGAGCTACACATTCCGCGATGGACATGAGCTACACCATCGGTGATGGAGAAGAGCTACACGATGGATAGGAGCTGCCTTGAAGTGATGGACATAATTTCCCCTAAAAAATGTTATACATACAAAAATATGTTCTTTAAGCTCTCATAAATAACAAACTTTGTTACATCTAGAGAATTATATCTTTTACATGAGGTAAATGGGTTACAAAAGTCGTAGACAAATGTTTTTCCTTTTGGCATGCCTTGCTTGTATTCTTCATACTCAACTTTGTCTTCATGCTCTAGTCTTTCTCGAATGGCCTTTAGAATTATTCGACATGTACACTTTATTTTTCTTTCCCTTTCTGCAAAGCCATGAAGCTGAAATGCATACACTTCCTCTTGTAAAGTATCATCAAAAAATGGATTTTTTAATGTTTGATTGATGTACATTCTAAAAGATTTGAGTTGCAGGGGCAAGGATTCTACAAAAATTTATCATATGAAATGTAGGATCAAAGCTCTCATCAAATGTAGTACCCTTATATCAAGCATAATTTCTTCTTACAAAATTCATAGATTGCAATGCTTTTCATGGAACAAATTCTAAGTACATAAGAAACAGTCGAAGCTATGAGGTAAGCCTTGACTTTAGACCATGCGTTTTCTATTTTCCATGAGAAACTTTCTTTTCATAGTGCCATTTTATGATGTGGTTTTTTATCCCACTTTCAGTTCTTCCCGCTTAATTAAAATGAAGCATTAGAATTTTATAACTTGACATAAAACCGAGAGCTTTCTTTTGTTCAAGCCTAATGCATTGTAGTTTTCAAATTAGAGGGCGAAAAGCCGGTACTACATTCATACTACACATCCCTCCATTTATCCATTTGAGGATCTGTACTATATATTCGAGATTAATCGCACTTGCAACTCCTTCCCACTCAACTAAAACACAGGGTTCGAATCTTATTTATTGACATACAACCAACATGTTTGACATTCTCAACCTTATGAGTATCTTGTTCAAGCCATCCATAAAGATAGATACAACTAAAGCATTGTATTTTTCAAAATAAAAGGTGGCCCTACACCTTGGGATAGCTTCTCCTCACAAGAAGTACCTAGAAAGTCGCATTATGGAAGAGACGATTGAAGAAGATAAAGTTGTTGGAGTTTGAGGTCTCCAAAAGCACGCGAACAACAAAAGGAAGAAGAAGAAGAAGCTTGGAGCACAACACAACACATGTAAGAAAGCATTGTTCACATCGATCTGTTGCAAAGTCCATCCTTTTGTTGTAGCTAATGCAACAAGTGCTTTGATAGCAGAGATATTTTTTTGAAAAATATCGTGAAAAATATAAAAAAATACTAATAAAATCCAAAAAAATCAGGAAACATTCTCAAAAAAAATTCTCAACATTTCTAGGCTAGTTTCTCACTCAAAACCATAGAGAGCTTCCTTTATTCTTCCAATTTATCAAGAAAATGCCATTCAAAAAGATGAAAAAATGCTAGAAAAATTTCTAAAAATGCCTTTAAAATTCCTAAAATTTTTCTAAAATTTTTTCTGATGCAAAGGTTGTGAAATGGCTTCTAAGTTGCATAAAAACTCAAGGAACAAGCATGAAAATGGATAAAAACTACTAAAACATAAGCAAAAATGGAATGAGAAGGCTATGTACAACCTGGATAGATTTTGCAAGTTCCAGGTGATCTAGAAAACTTCAATTGTGTTGATGATAGGCCTTGAGCCTTGATATGATGGCTAAGAGAAACCCTTTGCCCTCCATAATCTCCAATTGTACTGCACTTCATTTGATTTGTCTTCTTTTTGGGCATACTGACCATCTGATAGGACCACCCTAAATCCTTCAATAGAATACTATCTCCTCCATACTGCATTTTTTATATCTTTGTTTCAGTTACCGTGTGACTTAATCTGTAGAATGTCATTTTTACTATTCCAGGTTCTTCATCCAATGGAATCCTCTATTTCCAAAGACTTGTTGTACTCCTTTTTCATCTTTGTAAAGCCCTGCACTTACTACCAAAAACATTGGCATAACAGATGATATCCATATCGGTATCCATAACAAAGTGGCCATTGATATAGGATTTGAAATAGCTCCATCAGAACTACACTTAAGGGATTTTCTTTTCTTCTCTCTTCTCTGGCCTTTAACTGAGATTGTTTCACTCGAATCAGTAACCTGAATGAGGTCCTTTTTTTCTACATAGACTTCCTCTCTACTTGAGTTTGGAAAAATTCCATAGCAAGAAGATGGGTCTTCTGCATGGAGCCAAGCCAACATGTTTTCTTCTTCATATAAATTTGCTTCTTCATACAGGTCTGCCTCTGGGTTATCGAACAATTGATCTTCCATACAAATACCAATTGTCTGCATCATGCTGGTATGTCTTTGATTGTCTGGTCCTTCTTATAAAAATATATGTTGCAACTCTTTTCCCTCTTGCTTTGCCCACATTGTGTCCTTACCCCAGTCATGCAGCACATTGGCATGCCTTAACCAAGGTCTCCCAATCAACAATGGGAAACTTCCTTCCACCTGTGGCAGCCTTAGCACAACAAAGTCTAGGTTAAAGATGGCACCTTGTATCTCAACCGAGACTCCAAAAACCACTCCCATAGGCCTTACTATGCTTTGGTTTGCCAGTGTTACAGTGAAGTTGGTAGGTCTTGAAGGTTGTAGTCCAATCTTTTTCATGGTATGTTCAGGTGTCAAATTAATGAAAGAACCACCATCCACAATAACTCCTTGAAACTCATGACCTTTGATAGAGATTGTTAGCCGAGGGCTCTTATAATCTATGAGGGGTTCTTCCTCTATAATTTTGTCTTTATGCATAACAGTAGCTTTTGCTACTAAACTTGTTGTGGAAGCCTCATCAGCTATCTGCAAGAGTTCTGACCTGAATTTCCCATCCATCTTTATTAAATCAAAAATACTGACCTCCTTTTTCATGGACTTGAGTAGTCTTGAAGCTTTTGATTCCTTAAGAGCATGGGCTCCAATTGACTTATCAAACTCTTCATGAGCCCTACCGAATGCATGTCCAATGGCATCACTAGTACGTATGAGATTTTCTTTTTGCCTTGTATCTGCACATGTGGTGGCTTTGTCTTCAGATGTCTCTTTGTCTTTGTTCAATCCATTAATCCTTGATTCTTGACCTGTTTCTACCTGAGCCTTCCCCTTGCTTCTTGTTTGCACTCTAAAAGATTCGATTTCTTCTAACTACACCACCCTGGTAGATGGTGATGGCACATTGACTTGATCTACCATTTCTTCTTTACGCACAGAAATCATTTAAATGTGGGGCCCAGGTGAAGATACTTGGTTCTTAGGACAACAATTAGTATAGTGGTCTTTGGCCTCTGGGCAGTTCTTGCAAGAGGGGCATTTTCTGGTAAAGTGCACCTACTTTGGTAATGCCCACATTCTCCACATCTGAAACAAATAATTGGCCTCCTTGGCCCATTTCCAAAGTTATTCCTATGTCTAGGGTTGTAACTATTACCTTCATTGGGTGTTGTTGCCATTACATTGGTTGGTGGTAGGGCTCCTCCTTGTGTCCAATATGTTGTTGTAGGCATTCCTCTTGATTGACATTCATGGGCCTCATGAACAGCTTTCCTGAGTAGCTAGCAAGTTACACTTAAAAGTGGACATTCACTTACAACATGACCCTGCTTGTTGCACATGGTACACCATAGGCCACTTTTGATGCCACCTCCCTTGAGTTCTTGCAACTCCTGTCGAAGTTGAGCCACCTCTTCTACTTGGGCTTCCTCTTCCTTTCATAACTTCAATGCTTCAATTTCATGCCTCAACTCAGTTACTGAGCTCTCCTCCTCTTTGTGTGGCTTATTCCTTTTCAAGCTCTCAAGCTCTTTCCTTAGTTGAATTATTGGGTCTTCAGGTTTTATAGGATATGATAAATTTGAAGAGCTTGCCCCATACTGCTATCTAATTTGTTCCAATCTTGTAGCTATATTGATAAATTCTATTGTTGCTATTAGTAAAACCAACTCCTTTATTTTACATTGTGTTGATATGGGAAGTGGTTTAGCCAACCACTTCTTGATAAAAAAATCACGGGGAGGGTCTGGTAGTTTGGCCATCAGTGCCTTAGCTCTGGTCACAAATTCTGGGAAGGTCTCCCCAAGACCTAGTCTTAAATTTTCTAATTCTTCAATAATGTTTTCAGCTATGTTCCCTTGTTGGAACTGTGTTCTAAATGCTTCCTTCAATCAAATCCCATGTGGTGAAATGGTTGTCGATGAGCTGACTAAACTATTTGTCTGCTAGCCCTTCTAATGTTGTAGGGAAAAAAGAATAAAAAATGTGTCTTCTCTTCCCATCAAAATCCTTGTTTTACATAAGTCTAATAATCTCCTAATGTGCTCATCTGGGTCTTCCTGTGCTAGCCCTCTAAAGGAGATATTCAATCTAGAAAGTAAGGATTCCAAATTTACCTGGGCTGCCATATTCTTTACTGATGATGTCGATGACGATGGGCTAGTTGATCTTCGAATAACCTTCCTTCTTGTTGCTTTGCAAGTGACCCTCAAGCTTTGAGACCAGCTTGCGGTCATGAGCTGTTCATACTCCTCTTAGTTTAAGAGAACTCCAATTGAAGAAAGATTAGCTATTAAGTCAGTATTGTCGGTACCCTTTGAACTCTTCTACACTTTGCACTTTGCTTCTCCTATGCTCAAATCTCCTTGGGGTCCCATCGGGCGTGCCAAATTTTGTTGGGGGATTCTTGTGCAGAAAGGGATTTGAGTGTTTGTAGGAGAAGGGGGAAAGATAAGAAGAAAGACACAGACACTGGAAGGTTCTGTAAATTGATTATAGGGAGAAAAGTACAATGGTGATGTACAATACAATCCAAATGCTATCTGCACAAAATCCCAAAGTGTGCACAATCAACAAAGTTACAAAATACCCAAGGTTCTTGTTGTTGCTGACCTTCTTTGCACCAGACCTCCACCTTCTCCAAGCTTGCACTTGTGCACACCTTGCACTCAAGCTTCCAATAGGGGGAGGGATGGACACCTTCTGTCGATGCGCGCACAGCTTCAATGGAACCTTGTGACATTTGGTTGCATGGATCAGCACTTCTCTGCACACTTCTAAGTCACTCTCCTTGCACACCTTGCACTTCACTTCTCTACGTCGCACACTCATTGTATATCTCTTGCACTTCTCCTACTCTAGTCCATGCTCACCTTGCTTAGTCTTACCAAGAATAATGCCTTGCCTTCATTTGAGTGTCAGTTCACGTATGCTCCTAACTACTAGAGTATCTTGGTGCTCACTTTGATGTCCCAAGATTGTCTCCAAAAGTAGGCAGCCAACGAATCCCTTTTTTTTCCTGTAGTGACTTTGGACTAAAACAAAAATTTTAATTGGGGGGCCATAATTTCACTTCTACGTACGCTGCCGCTTCACATACCTTCACATTTTGCCTTTTGATTCTTCAAATGTGCCCCTAAGAGAGGGTTCACCTGAACCTTCCAAACACTTTTAAAAACACTTTGAACCTTAGAGAATTACAAAAAGACACTTTGCAACCTACAACCAACTTTCTACAATTATACCCTTTGTGAACAATTAATTATGCACTACCTATGCACCTTGACACCCCAACTTTGAACGCTTTAACTTCATCCATGTTGACTTTGACCTTGAACATGTTGACTTTGAACATTTGACTTTGCCTATGGTTGACTTTGACTATGGTTGACTTTGACCAATATGACTTCTATGAGCTTAACAATTCTTTTATGGGCCCAAAAATCTTCAAAACAAGAAGGTTCGACATCTTGTATTACCTTGTTCATGTAAGCACAATGACGAGCCATGTAATTGTCATATGAAAATTGGCATCGAATTCCATGAATTTTTAAAAAGCTAATGAACTCATTTGACATGTATTCACCTCCTCCATCAGATCTTAATGTCTGAATATACTTTCATATCTTCTTTTCCACCATGACCAAAAAATTATGGAAGTGAGTAAATACTTTACTCTTCTCTTTCATATAATATACCCATACTTTCTGTGGATGGTCATCAATGAAAGTAACATAAAACCTACAACATCCCATAGATGTGGTCCTT
This sequence comes from Ceratopteris richardii, assembly GCA_020310875.1. Lineage (NCBI taxonomy): Eukaryota > Viridiplantae > Streptophyta > Polypodiopsida > Polypodiales > Pteridaceae > Ceratopteris > Ceratopteris richardii. The sequence continues at coordinate 123,555,369 of CM035412.1, read as the reverse complement.
GTAGGACCCCAAAACATTTGTATGTACTATTTCTAGCATATTCTCACTAACATGCTTGTCTTGCGGAAACCATACTCTTTATTGTTTACCAAATTAACATGTTGCACATACCTTTTGCATCTCTGCAACCTTGAAATTTCGTAGTCCATCGACAATCTCCTTTGACTACATCAATTTCAACCTCTGCAAATTTTAATGTCCAATTAATTTGTGTCAGATCTTTATATCAGCAATAACTCGTGCACCTTTTGCAAACATGGCTGCGTTCATTTCAAGAATTTTCACATTTAAGGTGAACATCCAACCCAATTTGTTTCCTTTGGCAATCAATCTTCCATTTTGTTGAACTCTTCTACATATAACCCATCAGCATTGAACCCAACTTGTAATCCCTGGTAAAACATTGTCCAACAAAAACCAAATTCATTGTTATATTTGGAACATGCAGCACATCAACAACATGTTTTACCTTCCCTTCCTCCATAGACAATGTTATGTTTCTTGTATGCTTGATAGCTTCATCGCCCATTTCAACATATCCAAGAATTGGGAATTTTTGCAAACTACTAAACCATTCCGCATGACTTTTGATGTGATTTGAAGCACCTAAATCAACATACTAGACATTACCATTGGACTTTGAAACATCAATAGACATCATATTCATCATGTGATGTTGGACCATGAACAACTTCTCAGAATCATCTGCACTTGTGGATGCATAGTTGTTTTGCTACCTTCTGTTATTTTGATTCTTCAACTTGCAATCATGTTCAAAGTGTCTAGGTTTACCACAATTCTAGCATCCTTTACTATCATTACGTGAATCACTTATTTGGGAATTTTTGTGGCCTCTTTGGATCCCCTTGCCTCAAAAATTTCCTCTACCCCTTGCATGATTATGATGTTGACCTTGTTCTTGGTTATTGTTTATTCTTCCACTTCCAAAACCTCTACCTCTACCTCTTCGTCTACCGTAGTAGAATACCTACTCATAACTAGGTTTTAATTTCCTTGGGAGTTTGATTCCTCGTCAAGATTATTTTCTTCAATAATCAACATGAACACTAGATCAACAAAACTTAGAATATTTTCCCTGGTCTAAATAGAAGTTCTAAACTGCTTATATGCAGCTCCTAAACCACAAAGGCACACTTCCACCTTATCATCAGCATCATCTACATTCATTCCAATAGATGCAAGTGACTCACATATGCTTTTCATTTTCAGGGTGTAGTCACTTACCGACATGCCCCTTTTCTCCATAGTATGCAGCTCGTTCTTGAGTTGCAATTTTTTGTGCCTTTGTGTTAGTCTCATACAATGTGAACAAATTGTTCCAAGCCTCTTTCAAAGTCTTGGCATCTTGTATGTTCCCAATCATGCTATCTTGTATGCTATTAGATAGCCTATACATTTCCTTTCGTGCTCCTTTATTCCATTCTTCATATGCTCTTAACAGGTCCACAGTTAGATTCCTCTCTAGTAACTATGGAGCATTTTTGTTCTCTCCTTTGATGTACTTCTAGTAGCCTTTTCCCATCAAGAAATTCTTCATTTTGAATCTCCAAGCATGGAAGTTGTTCTTGTCTAGCTTATCACTCATAAGGTAACTCATTCCATCCACACTTGCCATTTCTATAGCAATTCGCAACACTACAAAAACAGTAGAAGCAGTACCTATGCTTGAACACTATCACACTGTGATGTGACAGTTCGACCTAAAAAAAAACACAGTTTTTGTGTATCAAAAATACACCGAATCACTTGAATTCTGGATTTGGAATATTCGAGTGTAGCCAAACAGAACACAAGTTACATTTTTGCAACACTAACCTAATGTTTGTGTGTGTCCCACCTTGCAGGCTTGAAATGGAGGTTCAGATAGCTCTGAAATAGAAATTTGAAAGAAATGAGTGAAGCTAAAGGGATTACTCATGAAAATATTTTGATGCCTTTTACCTTCACACCAATTTTTGTAGCAATTTGAGGTCATTTGTGAATCAAACTTTCTCTGTGCCCCATACTCTTGATTGTCAACATTCTCCACAAGCTCTCTACAACCACATTGGCTCTGATACCATGTTGCGAGGAACGAGATAAGGGAGAGAGCTCACTCACACACTCTCACACTCAAAGAGAAGCACACCGACAGATTGAGGCAATGAAGAATGATCTTCTTCTTCTTCTATTTCATAAAAAGAATATACAAGAATGAAAACTTACAACTAGTGCATATATAAAGAATAGTACATAAGGAAAAACCCAATGTTTGCAAATGATTGAGCTGACAAGAAAAAAGTGTGCCATCACTCTCAGTATATGAATCTAGTAAAGCTCACTAAAGTATCCTTGACATATATGCATGACCACTATACATGTCAAAGAAATGAAAAAGTGATACATGACATCCTCGATCATCAATTGTTGAGCTTGATATCTTAAAAGGAAGCTCGTGTTGTTTACCTTCAAAAACAATTGGAGAGTGAGCATATCAATGAAGGAAATTCTATGGACAACAAAGATCAAAGATTTGAAAGAGAGGTTGATTTTTGTAGATGAATTCTTGCTGGATACTTCACTTGTGCAGACCATTCCTAATGGTCTTCCATATTCATATCAAATTTTTACTTCCACTCTTCTATTGATTATGAAAGGTAATGCAAATGCCTTAACATGTGAGGAGTTAGTCTTTGTTTTATTGCAAGAAGATCGGTCTAGGTAGAACAGGTCCATTATGCATGTTGCATGTCAAGCTTTCTTAGCTAGTTAGGAAGTCAAAAGGAAATCGAGCTCATCTACTAGTAAGCAGAAATCTGCTAATTCTATGCAATCAAAACTGGAAGACAAAGAAAAGAAAAAAAAAAAGAAAAGTAGAAACAGTTATGCAAGTATTGTAAAGCAAATGATCATGTCATGAAGATTTTTCCAAAAGTAGTTGCATAAGAGGCAAAGAAAAAGGAAGTTGTAATGGTTGTTGTAGAGGCCTTTACACCTAAAACAGATTCTGCTATCTTGTGCAAATTGAACAATGGGCATTTATTATGTTTACAACTATGACCCATCTTCTCATGAACAATGTATATCTATAGTAGACTTAGATGTTTGGCATTTTGACAGTGGGGTAACCAAACATATTACCTTGCAGCAAAGTTTCTTTCGTTCACTAAAGTATGCCCCTATAGGGTATACAGTCACATGCACCAACAACTCCTCTTATCCTATCATTGCAGTTGGTAAGATCATTATGACTATTGCTGATGGTACTTCTTTCACATGTGAGATGCTTTGTTTGTGCCACAGATCAAGAAAAATATGTTGTCAATTTTAGCATTAGCTGAGATTGGCATGGTTATCAAATTTCTTGATGATAGATGTACAATTCATGATCTGTCAAATGGTGATGTTATTATTGCTTCTAGCATTTTATGTCATGGGTTGTATAAGATCATAGACTATGCAAAATCTATCAATGATTCACCATATGCAGTTCAAGATTCTCAGGTGATCTCAAATGCAACACTTTGGCATGCACCCTTTGGTCATCTAAATTTCGCTAGTTTGTTATGCATGCAGAAATATGAAATGATGTCCTCTTTGCCCAAACTTGAGGCACTTGGTAAACATGTGTATGAAGGCTGTATTTTGGTCAAAATGCAACATTCCTCCTTCCCAAAAGATGTTTCAGTTAGAGCTACTAAAAAATTGTTGCTTGTTCATAGTGATGTCAATGGTCCTATACAGACACCTTCTATTGGGAACTACCTTTACTTCATGTTTTTTATTGGTGATTTTTCTAGGCATTCATGGTTGCATCCATTGAAAGCAAAGTCCCAAACTATTTATGTGCTTCCAATAGTTTCTAGTTTTGGCCAAAAATATGTCAGCATGTAAAATGGCACCCGCTGTTCTCATCGAGGAGGCGAATACATGTCCTCTAATTTTAATGCATGTCTAGTTGAATGTTGGGTAAAACATTAGTGTACAATGCCATATACATCTCAAGAGAATGGAGTTTCTAAAAGAAAGAATAGGTGTATCATGAAGAGGGCGAGATGTGTGGTCAAAAGTTAGGCTTTACCACATGGCTTCTAGCTTGAGGTTGTTATGTGTACACCATATGTACTTAATAGGGATCCCACCAAAGCACTACAATATATCACTCCATATGAGGCTTGGCATGGTCACAAGCCATCTGTTTCTCATCTGCATGTTTTTGGTTTTTTTGGCATATGCATGAGTGCCTAAATAACAATGCAAAAAATTGGATGATAAAGTAGTAAAAATGTATTTTTGTTGGACACAATTCTGAAAGCAAAGGCTATCTTATGTATCATCCACATACCAAACGCATTTTGATTAGTCGTGACGTTATTACTTTCATGTACTAAGGAGACATCAATTAACTCCAAAGGTGTGTATGACACTTTGCTTCCTCTTTTTACAGGTGGATAGTCAAGTGTTGGTCCAAATGAGGCAATTTCTCAACCTTTACATCTTTCAAATGATGATAATCATTCCATTCCTAATGTAGATTTACATGATGCACTTGTTGATGAGAGGCTTGATATAGAGGAGGCAAAAACTATGCCTAAATGGCTGGTGCAGACTTTGCAAGGTATCAAATTATATGTGCCTCTGTCATATCATACTTGTTTAGGCTCTCATAGTGCTTTTTTTTGCTTGTTTTTTTTTATGAAGCACAAAATTTAGAAAAGTGGATGGCTACTATGCAACCAAAATATGATGCTATTATGAAGAATGGTACTTGTTCTTTATGTGATTTGCATCTAGGAAAAAAGGCTATTGGCAATAAATGGGTATACAAGCTGAAGTGTAATCATGATGGAATACTTGACGGGCATAAGGCTAGGCTTGTTGCAAAAGGTTATACTCAAGAGAGAGGCATTGATTTTGATGAGACCTTTGCTCCCACATGCCGAATGATCACCGTTCGTAGCAATTTTTCCACTGGCGGTTCATCATGATTGGAATGTACATTAGTTGGACATTAAAACTTTTTTGAATGGTGACTTGCATGAAGAAGTGTATGTATTTCAGCCCTATGGTTTTGTATAGAAAAGGCATGAAAACAAAGCATGCAAGTTGAAAAATGCATTATATAGTTTGAAGCAAGCACCATGTGCTTGGTATGAAAAGATACATGTGTACTTGATTGCACATGGTTTTGTGAACAATCCAACTGAGAGCACCTTATATGTTCAACGTGTGTACTTCTTATCATTCTTATCTATGTTGATGACATGCTACTCACTAGTCCTAATGAGAAGCTCACTGGTCCTAATCAGAATAATGTTGCTGATTTTAAGGCTGATTTGCATGCCTCTTTTTGAGATGTTAGATTTGGAGCATTTGCATCATTATTTGGGCATTCACTTTATGCAAGTTGATGGTGGAATAGCTTTGTTTCAAAAAAAATATATTAACACATTATTGCAACATTTTGGCTTTGAAGAGTGCAAACCCATTGCCATCCCTATGGAAATAGGTTTACAATTGAGTCTTCATGATGTTGAAGATGCATTTGACGTTGTTCTCTATCAGCAAGCTGCTGGATGCTTAATTTACTTATGCATAAGTGGGCTTGATATTCAGTTTGTTGTCTCTTAGATGAGAAGGTTTATGCATTGCCCAGGTGTCAAGCATTGGTAGGCGGTTAAGTGCATCTTTTGCTACTTGAGTGAACCGACTACTTGGATTGTTTTATCCCAAGGGGAGATCACTACCTCTAGATTTACATGCTTTTTCTGCTCTAACTAGGCTAGTTGCTATGACACTCACATGTCCACTAGTGGTTTTTGCTTCATGCTTGGTAGCTCATGCATATCTTGATTGAGCAAGAAACAACCTACTATGGCCACTTCTAGTTGTGAGGATGAGTATAGGGGAGCTTTCACATCAACTATTGAGTGTGTGTGGCTTAAATGCCTTTTGGCCGATTTGGGTGTTGATCAGTCTTCTTCCACCACCATCTTTAGTGAAACTAAGAGCACATTCGAAGTTGCGAGGAACTGTGTTTCATGCTCGCACAAAGCACATTGTAGTGCATTATCATTCTGCCAGGGAGAGATTCTCTACTGGAGAGATTAGCTTGGCATATGTGCCCACATAGGATAACATTACAGATCTTTTCACAAAGGCTCTGCCTTGGGAGAAGTTTGAAGCTTTTCACAAAGCTTTGGGACTTCCTTTTGTGGATTGATCTCTTTCCACATAGCTTGGAACTTCCTTATACTTGAGTGCCAAATCCTTGTTCAACACACCACTCCCAGGGGGGATTTGTTGATATATTTTAGTAGTGATGTGTATGAACACACTTAGGACCATCTGGGCATTTTTTTCCCTCTTTAGGAGGGTTTTTTCCCCTCGGATTGTATATATGCCTATAACCCTAAAGGGTCACTTATCTATGTACATTCACTTGGTAATACAATTAGTATTGTGTGTTGTGCTCCAAGGGTCTTCTTCTTCCTTGTGTTGTTCATGTGTTATTGCATACCTCAAACTCCAACACAAAGCACATTGGTCATTGTGATGAATCCAATGTTCTATGCTCATACAAAAGCAGATTGATGTGCACTATCATTATGTTAGGGAGATAAACTTTGTGGGAGATATTAACTTGGCTTATGTGCTTAAACATGATAGTTTTATAGACCTCTTCATAAAGGATTTGTGATTTAAAAATTTCAAGGTTCTTACAAATCTCTGATCTTACACCGCTTTGTGGATTATTCGCAATCCACGTAACTTGGGACTTCCTTATACATGAGTGCCAACTCTTTGTTTGTTACATAATTCATAAAGGGGATTTCTAGATATACATTGACAATGATTTGTGTGAGCACACTTAAGTGCGATGAGACACTTTTTCATTATTGAGAAGGTTTTTTACCCTCAACTTTTATGTATGCCCATAACTCTAATGTGCTAATTATCTTTGCAGATCACATACTTAGAAGTATCATTTGGTATCATGGTCCTAAGCTTCTACATTGTTAGATTGTTCATGTGTGCTCACCTCCCTTCATGCTCAAACTGATAAACATGTGAAGCAAATTCAATGGTTGGTCTCTTCCTTGCATGCCACTTCTTACTAAGGACGGCGTTGAAACGTGCTAGTCTCGCTATCTCAAAATCTAATATGTCCTCATAGGTCTAGATCTGAATAGGTAGATCAACAACTCATCGATCCCATGTCTCAGTTCCCTTCCCATTGGCTAACTCTATTGTGTAGGCATACTCTGATGGCATAGTCTCTAGATGCAACCTCTTGATTAGGTGGGAACTAATGACATTATGTGTCGACCCAGTGTTAAAGAGTACCTTGATAGGTTGTCCTGCCACAACTCCCCTCATGACAATGAGTTCTGTGTTGGGAAAATGATATCCTTTCTATGCTACTGATGAAAGCACAACATATGGCATAGTCAGGACCGTCTTTGTGACTATCATAGACACTATGGGAGATGATAATGGTGATGGGGGATCTCCAAATTCATCCTCATCATCACTCCCTTCTTGAGTAGGATTTATGAATATGCTGGCGACTATCTTCGTTTTCTTAGGGCAGTCATTGAATACGTGTTGCCCTAGACACCCATAGCATAATCCTTCTTTCAGTGCCTTCTCTTTCTGCTGAGGGGTAAGTATAGATCTATTATAAGCTCTCTTAGCTAGAGCAGACACTTTCCTCTTACCTCCTGCAACTGTCTTGATCATATGCACTTGCTTAGCCTCTTTAGAAGGTTGTGCACTAATCGAGCCAGGAGTTGGTGTGTGAAAGGATCAACTGACCTTAGGCCATGAGGACCTCTGACCCTGGAAGCGTATGCCCCTATGGCCATCCTCATAGATGAAAGCCATCTCCGTGGCCTGTGCCAACAACTGACATCTCTCCTTCCTCACCAAAGGTCTAATAATTTCCTTAGTTCCCAAGATAAACTTGTGGACCTGGAGAAACTTTAAGAATTGCCTCTCTATACCTATCTACATACTCCTGATAGTATCAAGAACTTTAAGAATTGCCTCTCTATACCTATGATAGTATCAAGAACTTTAAGAATTGCCTCTCTATACCTATCTACATACTCCTGAACTGTCTGATTCTTTTGACTGATGAAGATCCACGTGTCTAATGCTCTAGACCTCTCATCAGGTGGTACAAAATTATTGTAAAATAGGATCTTGAACTAATTCCAAGTTTCGGGCCCTTTCTTATCCTATTCTATCTTACGCCACCACCTATGGGCAATGTCCATAAGGTTATATGTAGCCTACTAAACCTTGTGCCTATCATCTATGATATGACACAAGTGAAAGCACTGCTCCCACTTGTTGAGCCATTGCTCAACAACATCAGCAGTTCTAGCACTAGTCGAACCATGATATCTAGGTGCCTTAAGATCCTTAAGCTACCATCTTGCCTCTCTGATTGGAATGCTATCTCTAGGGACTTTTGGAGTTTGATGCTCATCTAGATCATCTACATCCATCCCTGGAAAATCAGGTGCTTGCACATCTTCCTCTTTCTTGGACCCACTCACATGTACCAAGATATCACAAAGAGTGCCTCTAAATTGGTAATTGTCACATAATCCTAGTAGGAGATGGTTGAACCACGCTCTAAGAGAGAGGATTAGTAAGTAATCCTCAACCATGGCTTTTGGGGCAAGTGGTTAGCCCATCGCACTCTTAACCGGGAGGTTGTGAGTTCGATTCCCAATATTGGTATCAGAGCCTAGTTGCGAAATTGGGCATGATGACGGCAGCGCGTTGCAGTGCGTCTCAAGGTACATCTATCAGGGTACACTTGCCAGGGTACATCCTGCCAGTCCCATAGCTGGTCAGGGTACATCTTGCCAGGGTACATCCAGACAGGGTACATCCATGGACACTAAAGAAGTGCTTATCTGTGGTGAGTGTGAAACTAATCTTGGATGAAGGTACATGGGCATTTGGGCACCCACAAAGGGTGGGATAGGTCCAAATTTGGTCCATGGGCTGGAGTTTGAGGTTGGTGGAAGCACTCATGCATGGAAAGTGGGTCCAAGAGATTCAGGAAGGTCCACAAGTGAGCATTGAGGACAATGCTCAATCTAAGGGGGGAGGAATGTCACATAATCCTAGTAGGCGATGGTTGAACCACGCTCTAAGAGAGAGGATTAGCAAGTAATCCTCAACCATGGCTTTTGGGGCAAGTGGTTAGCCCATCGCACTCCTCCTAACCGAGAGGTTGTGAGTTCGATCCTATTACTCATGGTTTGCATGGGATCTGCGGGGTTCTCTTCCATGAGCGTAACTCTCCTAGAAGGGGATGATGGTGTTGTGTCCATACTAGATGATGGTGATGATCAACTAAGATTTTTCTTTTAGATTTTCTAGTTTTGGAGTTTTTTTGTGATTTAAGAATAGCACGTTCTATGTAAACCTAAATAAGCAGTGGCAACAAAAAAGAAACAAATCACAAGCCGTTGCTCAATGGAAAATAAAGAAACAAGAAACTTTCAATATGTTTTGAATGCTTGAATGCATATGCATACTAGTTTTATGAAAATTTTGACAGCATAACTGTGCAATTTTAAAAATCGAAAAAATTATTCCAAGTACTTAACAAGCGATTCCCGTGATAAAAGTGCCAATAGGCATGATCTAACTACAAATAGACCGAAGGGGATTACACACCCTGACAATTTATATTTTTCTCCTTGCTAACCTGCAAGAAAATACTTATTTGTCCCTGCAAAGAAGAATACATGCACCACACAATACAAATCCACATCTAAACTATGTGTCTAGTCTAGGTAATATGCAAAATTGCTTGTCTTATATGCAATTTGATGCAAAAAGAGAGCGATGATGCATATAAATTGACAAGAGACTTATCTGAAGGTTCAAAAAGTAATTTATAGGTGTGTGTAGGTGTTGAAGATGTTCCACTCTTTGTCGGAATAGCGTGCCAATACTCCTCCAAGAGTCAATGCTTCAAAACAAGGCTTGAAAGAGGGTCGTTGATGATCAATGGCAAACTTCAAAACGTCAAAACTTCAAAACGTCAAAACTTCAAAACTAATTGACATTGAAAACCAAAAGGTCTCTTGCAACCACTCAATGGAAAGATCTCTGAAAGGGCTTTCTAGAGCAAGAAAAAACGCGGAATTCGGATATAGTATGCCAAAATTATGGCAAAAATAGTGGAAGAAGGTAGGTGATATGGGTTCAAATGTTAAGCTTCAACAATGATTAAGGCGTCAAGTTAAATTCGAAAACTCTACTGTGAGAGACCTCCTTCAGCAGAGAAGCACGCAAGGCAGGGCTCTATTCCACATATAGCATGAAAATGGTAGACTATATATATGTACTTGCAATCTATCTGAACTGCCAGGAGAAAACTATGCGCAGAGTCTTCTCACTCTCTTGTCGACTAAAAAGCCACGTCAAAGATCTCTATGCTCATGTGAACACTCTAGCATTGGGGAAATTCTTGAAAACCGGGCACAACTGAAAAACCTTGGGGCACACACATGATGTGTGCGTGGGAAGACTGTGCAATTGCGAGCCTTTTACACACGAATCTTCGCGGGCATCTTCAAAAGAGAGGTTCCTATGAGGCTCAACAATGCTCTTTTTTATCATCACCTCCATATGCCAAAAGCAATCCCATGACGGAAAAGCTCCAATCAACAAAAAAAATGCAAACGAAGTACACGTGACAAAGATGATGATGGCATAGAAAAAAACGAGGAAAACTCTCAAGAAAAGTTGGGCTTCGATACCAATTTTTAGAAATCACTTGAATGATGTGTGTGTGACTCACCTCTCATCCATATATACCGTCTTGTACTCGAAAAATAGCAATGATCTAGAATAGTCTAGTGTGAACATGTGGCCATCATGCAACACTTATTCCCATTACTACCCAAGTACTTCCCATTACTACCAACGTACCTTAGGGTATCTCCCGCGCTTGGGACGCTGCTAGCTGGCCCTTGTCCCTCACACACATGGACTGATCCTTGTGGATCAAATCTGATCCCTGTGGATCAAATCTGATCCCTGTGAATCAAATGGACTGATCCATGTGGATCAATGTCTAAGACGTGGAGATCAAGAATGTTGTTGGTTTCTCTTGGTCGAACCTCTAAGATGGTGCTGACTTGTGGAAATCCAGACTCAATAGGAGCTATATATTCTCACAGATAATCATCAACAAATGAGTCCCCCTTCCCTCTCCCAAAGTGTGGATTTGGTCATCTTTGATCACTACCTGTTTGTGATTACCTTCAAGCCGATCATCAGTCTCAAGAAAACCCCTTGAATTCATGCCAATCTGACCACTTTCTCTCTCCCCTCTTTCTAGTGCGAGATTATCGAGGCTTGGAGCAGGGCCTTTGCCTCCTTCTCTTCGTCGACCAGGTGTTGGAGTAGGGCTGTCCTACATACTCATTACATCTTGGCCAATGCTTATAAGAATCTTCAAGCCATTTGTGATGCTAGAAGGGAAAATCTTTATCGGAGAGGTCAAAGTTAACAAAGGCCACTTGCAATACCAGGCTAGACTCTGAAAAATCAAAAGCATGATGAATACGAAGAAGAAATTCAAAGAAAGAATCTACAAATATACTTTAAAGATTGATGGGTAGGTAGGGTGGACAACCCTACTAAAGAGATGTGCAACCTTCTCAAGAAGAAGCAATCCAATGAAGCCATTCCATTCATGATGGATGTCGATGGGGTTGAATGCAAAATGGATGAAGAAAATAGTACACTGATTGTCAACCACATTACCCAGCTCTTGGAGGTTTCCAGGCATCTTTCTCCTCACAGACGTGACTTCATGGCCGCTATCTTCTGTTAGATATGCTCAATAATCCACCCTCATGTGACCACAAATGATCCATGGTGCTCTAAGTTGTAAGGCCCCCATTATGAGGAGAAGCCATTATGAGAGCCCGAACATTTGTGGAACCCTAACTTCCAAGTTAGATGAGGTCTATGTGTGACCGTTGATGGTTGTAGATTATCTTTGCGAGCCTAACCGTTAGGTTAGGTAGGGCATAAACTTCCAGGCCATTGGGTTGCCATTTAAGGTGAAAATAAAGGCCCTGTAGCGTCGTGCGATTTCCCCATAGAACCTTAATGGGGGAGTGTAGAGGGGGCTTGCCCCCTTCTGCAGGGTCGGGGGGGCCTATCCCCCAGACCCGTAGGGCCGAGACGGTAGGACTTCTGGTCATGGAGATATTGTCGGATCATATAATTTATCGACTATTTTCTATCTCCCGACTACGTTTATCTATACCGAACCGCCTTGTAAAAGCTATATAAGACGGCCCAGGTTGAGCTTTACAAAGCATTGCGCACTAGTAAGCCCTTCATCTAGAGTCTATCTATATTGCCATCCAAGCTCCACAGTGGGAGCGCACGGGTGGACAACACCATCTTTGTAACTACATTACGCTCGACAATCTGAGAATTTGAATTCTCTATCTCTCAGTCTCCGTCTATCTTTGTCGGCGTTTTTCTCTCAACTCTGTCTACAAGTCTATTCTGTTGTGCTGTTATTTTTCTTACATGGTATCAGAGCTCAGGAGGCTCTGAGTGGTGCAGAAGTAGAAATGCAGAGGTTGCAGAGGTCTGAACAACAAAAGAGAGAAGATGTCAAGTGGTGCGTCATCATTTACGACTAGGGACCAAGGTGGTTCATCAACAAGAGTAGGTGGCACACAAGCAGGAGAAGCAATGATGCCGGTCATCCCAACGTTGTGGATACGGCCACCAGCCTTCACAGAAGGTAAACTTGATGGTAGGAAATACACCTTGTGGAAGTTCAAAAATCACTTCTATTCTTGATTCGTATGAGCTTTTGGAGACTGTTCTTGGGACTGATGGGGAGACTGCAGAGCTTGAGTTATTTGTTACGATAGAGGAGGTGTGCTCCTCAGCTGAAGATTCAGGAACAGATGACTCATGGGTGTTGGACAGTGGTACATCTTGTCACATGACGAGTAGAAAAGACCTTTATAGTTCCTTACAACCTCTAAAGGAACCCATCACAATAAAGGTAGGGAACAATGCAAGATGTCCTGCAGAGGGCGAAGGTACGGTTTCTTTCATTAACTCTAATGGTGATATCAGAAAGCTTTCAAATGTGTGGTATGTTCCACAAATAAAACAAAATCTACTTTGAGTAGCTTCTATAACTGATCAAGGTCACCAAGCACCTTTCAGTAACACAGGAGCTAAGATTATGGACGATAACAACAACATTGTTGGGATTGGCATAAGTAGGAACAACCTGTATGAGTTGTGTGCCACTACAATATATGAGGGGCATACCGACGCTGCATATACCGACGGTCACAGTCGGCGTCGGTATAGGCCTCGGAAAATCTCACTAAGAGATATCGACGGTCAAGTGACCGTCGATATGACCGTTTTAAACGGATCATCGGTGTGGCCCGCAGCCGCCGACACCACGTACACCACGCAGTACACCACGTACACCTTGGGGTGCTCATGACCATGATGACTCCAAGGTGTATAGTATCCGAGGTGGAGCTCTGGTGATGGATGCGGCTGGCAAAGCAATGCGTGCACGCATACGACAGCTTTGCTCCATCCAGTTTGGACACTCCATCATGGTGAAATGGAGTGAACAGGATAAAGATCGGAAGAATTATATCACACAGACAATTTACCAGGAGTTTCGACCAGCCGATGGACAGTTGATTGTCAGTTCAGAGTGGATTCTGCACACCGCACGTGAGGTCATGTCGCATCGACGATCCGAGGCTCGTGATGCATTCAGAGAAGGCTTACCAAAGCCTGTATGGTTAGATGCTGAGGAGTGGGACATGATTCGTGATGAGCAGCAGCAGAGTCCTAATCGATATCGCCAGCAGCGAAATGCCGCAGCCACACGTCTAGACACGATTGGACCGTCACATTTGGGCAACGGCGGATATGACACGATGTGTCATGAGTTTGTAAGTAGCATTCATTTATTGAATTTATTTGTGTTAAATTTCTCATATATGTTTCTCTAATCTTTTTATATTTGTTTCAGGAGCTGGCAATGGGTCGTCCTCCCACACGAACGGAGGAGTCTTACGGATACAGTCATGGGTTGACTGCACGATTGCAGGACTTGGAGGGACGCGGTGCGCTAGTTTCATGGCAGCATTTGCGATGAGGTAATTAATCTATATACTTGGTTTTTACTTGTTGTTTGTAATTTTCATGTGAATTTATCTCATTCCATTAATGTTCTTTGTTGTAGGACTGTTGATATGGAACGTTCTTTGCATGTGTATGGTAGTGGAAGACCAATATTTTGTATTTGATTTCCATATGGCAATACATTGCTTTGCCACATTTTTGTAAAAGCGTCATATATGACAGTGGTTTGCCACACTCTTGTACATGCTTCATTATTGAAATATATAACTTCTTTTGTACATGGTTCATTGTTCATTCTGATTATCTCTTTTGTGTCCAATAATACTCTGTTTCATGAAATCATATTTTGGTTGTCATTAGAGTACACATCACATGTACTCGGTTTTTTTTGGGCAGAGTGTATTGTTTTTTGTTAAGCAACATCATGGTAATGTTGCTATACCAAAAGACAAAACACTCTGCCCAAAAAAAATTTTGCAGGTATGGTCGTCGGTATACGTGACGGTACTCCCAGTAGTGTCATCGGAATAACCATCGGTACACCCAGTAGGCGACGGTATAGGGGACGGTAAGTCCAGCAGAAGCTTCGGTATGAGCACCGGTATTACCGACGCATATACCAACGCATATATCGACGCTTATACCGAGGGTCTGGTACCGACGTGCACACCGACCTTTACACCGGCATCGCTGCAAATAAAGCCACGTTCATTTTCCTCGGTAAAAACCTCGGTATACCATCGATCTGTTGTAGTGTGCTCTTACAACCACTACAAACGTGGGCACAAGTAAGCTATGGCATGAGAGATTTGGCCACATTGGATACGCTATACTGAAGGAGATGCATCACAGAGGTATGGTTGCACACCTACCATCGATTGCAGAAATCAAGGAACCATGTGAAGCTTGCATGATGGGCAAGCAACAGAGGAAGGCATTTCCACAAGAAAGCAAGAACAGGGCAAGCTATCCTCTAGAGTTGGTGCATGCTGACTTGTGCAGAAAAATGCCTACACAGGCCTTGGGCGGATCTTCCTACTTCATGTTACTTGTCGACGACTATAGCAGGAAGATGTGGGTGTACTTCCTTCGCGATAAGGCTCAAGCGTTTGGTAAGTTTAAAGAATGGCTTCAGCTTTTTGAAACTAAAACAGGGAAGAAGATGAAGAAATTCAGGGCAGATGGTGGTGGTGAGTTCACATCAACAGAGTTTGAAGATTTTTGCAAGAGTAAGGAAATCAAGCATCAACTCACAGTGGTACATAGTCCTCAACAGAATGGCATTGCAGAACGTCGAAATCGAACCATCATGGAGATGGCAAGGTGGATGGTGAAAGGAAAGGGTTTGCCTAATCAGTTTTGGGAGAGGATGTCAACACTGCTGTCTACATCTTGAATCAAAGCTACACCAAGGAAGTTGATGGAAAGACTCCGCAAGAAGCCTATACTGGTAAAAAGCCTTCTGTTTCCCATTTCAAAGTATTTGGAAGTGAATGTTATGTACATGTTCCAGATAGAGAGAGGAACAAGCTTCAACCAAAAAGCATCAAATGTATCTTCTTAGGGTACAGTGAAGATAAGAATGCTTATAAGCTTTATGATCCTGAGGCTAAGAAAATCATGGCGAGTCGTGATGTGGTGTTTAAGGAGGAGCATCCACATGCAGTGGAGAAGGAAAAGAGAGCTTCCACTTTACCATCAGGCGAAGGGGAAATCCACTATGAACCTGGCCCAAGAGCTATTCATTCTACACAAGAGATGGAAGCATCATCTTCAGATGATGAGTCTCAAAGTCACCAACCTGCCGACACCCAAGGGGAAAAGCCATTGCCACGTTGGGTGAGGCAACTCTATAATTTTGCAAACCCCATCCCACAGTCATTAGAACAGGTTGCAGATGGACCGGGGTGATCATAGAGAATAGAGCAATAGAGACGGAAAAGCGTCTATATTGTAAACACAGCCTTGATGGTTGATCTCATTCAAGAAGCAAAGGAACCAACCAATGTGGAAGAGGCACTCCATGATCCTAATTGCAGGGTTTCCATGCAAACATAATACAACAATATCCAAAAGAATGGAACTTGGGAGCTAGTGCATCGACCCCCTAAGCGTAAAGTCATTGGAACCAAGTGGGTTTGGAAGCTAAAGTACAAGGCTGATGGTACTCTAGAAAAATATAAAGCAAGACTTGTTGCACAGGGCTACTCACAAGTTGAAGGCATTGACTTTTGTGAATCATTTGCCCCGACTGCAAGAATGACTACTATCTGAGTAGTACTAGTTGTGGCTGCACATAAGCGTTGGCCAGTCTATCACATGGATGTTAAATCAGTGTTCCTGAATGGAGACCTCAAGGAGGAGGTATATGTGTCTCAGCCACCAAGGTTTGAGGCTCCCCATTCAGAGAACAAGGTATGTAAGCTGAAGAAGGCATTCTATGGGCTAAAACAAGCCCCTAGATTATGGTACCAACGGATAGATAAGTATCTCTTGGATCTAGGGTTCAAAAGATGTGCTTCTGATGCTAACTTGTATGTTCTAAAGAAAGGAGGGAAGACAATTGTGCTTGTACTCTATATAGATGACCTTGTGATTACAGGAAATGATGATGTTCTTCTTCAACAAACAAAAGATGCCCTGACTTCAGAATTTGAAATGATAGACTTGGGCTTAATGCATTATTGCTTAGGTCTTGAAGTTTGGCAGGAACCAGGGAAGATTTTCATCTCTCAACAAAAGTATGCAAGGCAGATATTGAAGGCATTCGACATGGAGGATTGCAAGGAAATTTCTACACCTATGGAGGTCAACACAAAATTATCTATTGAAGATACTTCACCTCCAGTGGATATTGGAAGATACAGGAAACTAGTTGCAAGTCTCATCTACTTGTGCAATAGCAGACCAGACATCTCTTATGTTGTTGGAGTAGTAAATAGGTTCTCTAATAAGCCTTGCCAAACTCATTGGAAGGCAAGCATGCGGATACTCAGGTATGTGAAAGGAACTACTGATTATGGTATTCTTTATGAAGAAGGATCATCTCTAGTCAGATACTGTGACTCAGATTGGGCAGGAGATATTGATACCAGAAAATCAATTTTCTTTAGGATCAGGTATTTTCTCTTGGATCAGTAAGAAGCAACCGGCTGTAGCATTATCTTCTACTGAAGCTAAGTACAAAGCTTCATGTGTTGCAGCATGTGAAGCAGTATGGTTGAGAGGATCCTATGGCACATAGGAATACAAGGACAGGAGGCTACAGAGTTGAAAAGTTGCATGGCCATCGCCAAAAATCCTGTTTTCCATGCACGTACCAAGCACATAGAAATCCAGTATCACTATGTGCATGAGTTGATTGAGGACGGGGTCGTGGAGATAACCTATTGCCCTACTGAAGAAAATGGAGCAGACATCTTCACCAAGGCTCTTGGGAGAGAGCAACTTCTTCGACACTTTCCAAAGCTTGGGATTGGACCAAGGAGGTAGTTCACCATCGGGTGGACATTGAGGGGGGGTGTTAGATATGCTCAATACTCCACCCTCATGTGACCACAAATGATCCATGGTGCTCTAAATTGTAAGGCCCCCATTATGAGGAGAGGCCATTGTGAGAGCTCGGACATTTGTGGAACCCTAAATTCCAAGTTAGATGAGGTCTATGTGTGACTGCTGATGGTTGTAGATGATCTTTGTGAGCCTAGCCATTAGGTTAGGTAGGGCATAAACTTCCAGGCCATTGGGTTGCCATTTAAAGTGAAAATAAAGGCCCTGTGGCGTCGCGCAGTTTCCCCATAGAACCTTAATGGGAGGAATGCAGAGGGGGGCTTGCCCCCTTCTGGGGGGTCTGGGGGGTTTATCCCCCCAGCCCATAGGGCCGAGACACTAGGACTTCTGGTCGTGGAGATATTGTCAGATCATATATTTTACCGACTATTTTGTATCTCCCGACTACATTTATCTATATCGAACTGCCTTGTAAAAACTATATAAGCACAGCCCAGGTTAAGCTTTACAAAGCATTGCGCACTAGTAAGCTCTTCATCTAGAGTCTGTCTAGATCTCCATCTAAGCTCCACAGTGGGAGCGCACGGGTGGACAGCACCATCATTGTAACTGCATTACGCTCTGCAATCTGAGAATTTGAGTTCTCTATCTCTTAGTCTCCGTTTATCTTTGTCTGCGTTTTTCTCTCAACTCTGTCTACAAGTCTATTCCGATGTGCTGCTATTTTTCTTACATGGTATTAGAGCTCAGGAGGCTCTGAGTGGTGCAGAAGTAGAAATGCAGAGCTTGCAGAGGTCTGAACAACAAAAGGGAGAAGATGTCAAGCGGTGCATCATCATCTACAACTGGGGGCCAAGGTGGTTCATCAAGAGGAGTAGGTGGTGCACAAGCAGGAGAAGCAATGATGCCAGTCATCCCAAAGTTGTGGATACGACCACCAGCCTTCAGAGAAGGTAAACTTGATGGTACGAACTACACCCTGTGGAAGTTCAAAATCACTTCTATTCTTGATTCGTATGAGCTTTTGGAGAGTGTTCTTGGGACTGATCATGAGCCCCAAGAAAGAATTAATCCAAATAATCTTGGTCAAATGATTCCTCCTGATGCTGATCTTCTATGTGCTTGGAAACATAGAAATGCAGATGCACTCTATGCTCTTGTTACAAGTACTTCTTATAGTGTTTTGACTCTCATTCAGCATACTACCAAGGCATGTGAAGCATGGAACATATTGAGAAATCAATATGAAACTCGTACTCAGACACGGATTCAGAACTTGGAAAATCAGCTTGCAGTAGAACGGTTTGTTGATGGGGAGACTACAGAGCTTGAGTTATTTGTTACGATAGAGGAGGTGTGCTCCTCGGCTAAAGATTCAGGAACACATGACTCGTGGGTGTTGGACAGTGGTGCATCTCATCACATGACGAGTAGAAAAGACCTTTATAGTTCCTTACAGCCTCTAAAGGAACCCATCACACTAAAGGTAGGGAACAGTGCAAGATGTCCTGCAGAGGGTGAAGGTATGGTTTCTTTCATTAACTCTAATGGTGATATCAAAAAGCTTTCAAATGTGTTGTATGTTCCACAAATAAAACGAAATCCACTTTCAGTAGCTTCTATAACTGATCAAGGTCACCAAGTATCTTTCAGTAACACAGGAGCTAAGATTATGGACGGTAACAACAACATTGTTGGGACTGGCATAAGGAGGAACAACCTGTATGAGTTGTGTGCTCTTACAGCCACTACAAACGTGGGCACAAGTAAGCTATGGCATGAGAGATTCGGCCACATTGGATACCCTGTACTGAAGGAGATGCATCACAGAGGTATGGTTGCACACCTACCATCGATTGTAGAAATGAAGGAACCATGTGAAGCTTGCATGATGGGCAAGCAACAGAGGAAGGCATTTCCACAAGAAAGCAAGAACAGGGCAAGCTATCCTCTAGAGTTGGTGCATGCTGACTTGTGCAGAAAAATGCCTACACAGGCCTTGGGTAGATCTTCCTACTTCATGTTACTTGTCGACGACTATAGCTGGAAGATGTGGGTGTACTTCCTTCGCTATAAGGCTCAAGATTTTGGTAAGTTTAAAGAATGGCTTTAGCTTGTTGAAACTGAAACAGGGAAGAAGATGAAGAAATTTAGGACAGACGGTGGTGGTGAGTTCACATCAACAAAGTTTGAAGATTTCTGCAAGAGTAAGGGAATCAAGCACCAACTCACAATGGCACATAGTCCTCAACAGAATGGCATTGCAGAACGTCGAAATCGAACCATCATGGAGATGGCAAGGTGCATGTTGAAAGGAAAGGGTTTGCCTAATCAGTTTTGGGTAGAGGCTGTCAACACTGCTGTCTACATCTTGAATCGAAGCTACACCAAGGCAGATGATAGAACCCTACACTAGTAAAAAGCCTTCTGTTTGCCATTTCAAAGTATTTGGAAGTGAATGTTATGTACATGTTCCAGATAGAGAGAGAAACAAGCTTCAACCAAAAAGCATCAAATGTATCGTCTTAGGGTACAGTGAAGATAAGAAGGCTTATAAGCTTTATGACTCTGAGGCTAAGAAGATCATGGCGAGTTGTGATGTGGTGTTTAAGGAGGAGCAGCCACATGCAGTGGAGGAGGAAAAGAGAGCTTCCACTTTATCATCAGGCGAAGGGGCAATCCATTATGAACCTGGCCCAAGAGCTATCCCTTCTACACAAGAGAAGGAAGCATCATCTTCAGATGATGAGTCTGAAAGTCACCAACCTGCTGACACCGAAGTGGAAAATCAATTGCCACGTTGGGTGAGGCAGCTCTATGATTCTGCAAACCCCATCCCACAGTCACTAGAACAGGTTGCAGATGGACCGAGGCGATCATAGAGAATAGAGGAACAGAGACGGGCAAGCGCCCATATTGTAAACACAGCCTTTATGGCTAATCTCATTCAAGAAGAAGCAAAGGAACCAACCAATGTGGAAGAGGCACTCCTTGATCCGAATTGGAGAGCTGCCATGCAAACAGAATACAACAATTTCATAAAGAATGGAACTTGGGAGCTAGTGGATCGACCCCCTAAGCGTAAAGTCATTGGCACCAAGTGGGTTTGGAAGCTAAAGTACAAGGCTGATGGTACTCTAGAAAAATATAAAGCAAGACTTGTTGCATAGGGCTACTCACAAGTTGAAGGCATTGACTTTTGTGAATCATTTGCCCCGACTGCAAGAATGACTACTATCCGAGTAGTGCTAGCTGTGGCTACACATAAGCGTTGGCCAGTCTATCACATGGATGTTAAATCAGTGTTCCTGAATGGAGACCTCAAGGAGGAGGTATATGTGTCTTAGCCACCAGGCTTTGAGGCTCCCCATTCAGAGAACAAGGTATGTAAGCTGAAGAAGGCATTGTATGGGCTAAAACAAGTCCCTAGAGCATGGTACCAACGGATAGATAAGTATCTCTTGGATCTAGGGTTCAAAAGATGTGCTTCTGATGCTAACTTGTATGTTCTAAAGAAAGGAGGGAAGACAGTTGTGCTTGTACTCTATGTAGATGACCTTGTGATTACAAGAAATGATGATGCTCTTCTTCAACAAACAAAAGATGCCCTGAGTTCAGAATTTGAAATGACAGACTTGGGCTTAATCCATTATTGCTTAGGTCTTCAAGTTTGGCAGGAACCAGGGAAGATTTTCATCTCTCAACAAAAGTATGCAAGGCAGATATTGAAGGCATTCGACATGGAGGATTGCAGGGAAATTCTACACCTATGGAGGTCAACACAAAATTACCTATTGAAGATACTTCACCTCCAGTGGATATTGGAAGATACAGGAAATTAGTTGGAAGTCTCATCTACTTGTGCAATAGTAGACCAGACATCTCTTATGTTGTTGGAGTAGTAAGCAGGTTCTCTAATAAGCCTTGCAAAACTCATTGGAAGGCAAGCATGCGGATACTCAAGTATGTGAAAGGAACCAATGATTATGGTATTCTTTATGAAGAAGGATCATCTCTAGTCGAATATTGTGACTTAGATTGGGCAGGAGATATTGATACCAGAAAATCAGTTTTTGGATATTGCTTTTCTTTAGGATCAGGGATTTTCTCTTGGATCAGTAAGAAGCAACCGACTGTAGCATTATCTTCTACTGAAGCTGAGTATAAAGCTGCATGTGTTGCAGCATGTGAAGCAGTATGGTTGAGGAGGATCCTATGGCACATAGGAATACAAGGACAAGAGGCTACAGAGTTGAAGTCTGACACTCAAAGTTGCATGGCCATTGCCAAAAATCTTGTTTTCCATGCACATACCAAGCACATAGAAATCCATTATCATTATGTGTGTGAGTTGATTGAGGAAGGGGTCATGGAGATAACCTATTGCCCTACTGAAGAAAATGGAGCAGACATCTTCACCAAGGCTCTTGGGAGAGAGCAACTTCTTCGACACTTTCCAAAGCTTGGGATTGGACCAAGGAGGTGGTTCACAATCGGGTGGACATTGAGGGGGGGGGTGTTAGATATGCTCAATACTCCACCCTCAAGTGACCACAAATGATCCATGGTGCTCTAAGTTGTAAGGCCCCCATTATGAGGAGAAGCCATTATGAGAGCCCGGACATTTGTGGAACCCTAACTTCCAAGTTAGATGAGGTCTATATGTGACCGTTGATGGTTGTAGATGATCTTTGTGAGCCTAGCCATTAGGTTAGGTAGGGCATAAACTTCTAGGCCATTGGGTTGCCATTTAAGGTGAAAATAAAGGTCCTCTGGCATCGCGTGGTTTCCCCATAGAACCTTAATGGGGGGAGTGGGGGGGGCTTGCCCCTTCTGCGAGGTCCGGGGGGCCTATCCCCCCGGCCCGTAGGGCCGAGACGGTAGGGCTTCTGGTCGTGGAGATATTGTCGGATCATATATTTTACCGACTATTTTGTATCTCCCGACTACGTTTATCTATACCAAACCGCCTTGTAAAAGCTATATAAGCACGGCCCAGGTTGAGCTTTACAGAGCATTGCGCACTAGTAAGCCCTTCATCTAGAGTCTATCTAGATCACCATCTAAGCTCCACAGTGGGAGCGCATGGGTGGATAGAACCATCATTGTAAGTGCATTATGCTCGGCAATCTGAGAATTTGAGTTCTCTATCTCTTAGTCTCCGTCTATCTTTGTCTGCGTTTTTCTCTCAACTCTATCTACAAGTCTATTCCACTGTGCTGTTATTTTTCTTACATCTTCCACATTAGAACCAAAAAAATCCCGCAAAACCTGAAAGCTCTTTGCAAAGATTCCCTCTCGGATGTTGAGATTTTGGAGGTGATTGATACTCTACCTAATGGCAAGAGCTCGGGGCTGGATGGCCTTACCAATGAGTTCTTCAAGACCTTCAAGCTTGTGGCGGACACTCCTTTATGGTTGGTATGGCAAGAGGCTGTTTCTTTTGGCATGCTTCCCAATTGTCTCAATGAGGGCATCATCAAGATAATTCGCAAAAAAGGAAGCAAAAATAGAATTGTAAATTGGTGGTCAATTATGATGTTATAGACCCGTTACAAGATCTTGGCAAAAGTGATTGCAAATTGTATTACTTATCACCTTAGAGATTGGATCAGTAAGGATAAAAAAGGTTTCATTAAGGGGAGGTCCATCCTCGAGGCTATCATTGATGTTTGGGAAGGTTTGCTTTTTGCTGAGGAATTAGTGCAAGGTGTCCTCTTCCTTAATATTGACTTTGACAAAGCTTATGACAGACTCGAGTGGGACTTCATTGTTCAATCACCAAAAGACATGGGCTATGGCCAAAGCTTCATTAAGATGATCTCTATTCTGCTGGGAAATGCAACTGCTCAGATAAACATCAACGGCCAACTCTCTCAACTAATTAGATTAAAACATTCTATTAGACAAGGGTGCCCATTGGCCCCTCTTCTCTTTGCTATCACGACTAATGGTCTCAACTACCTTGTTAACCATCAAGCTCACTTAGGTCGTATTCAGGGCCCCAATCTACCTCTCAAT
Source organism: Ceratopteris richardii (assembly GCA_020310875.1). Classification (NCBI taxonomy): domain Eukaryota; kingdom Viridiplantae; phylum Streptophyta; class Polypodiopsida; order Polypodiales; family Pteridaceae; genus Ceratopteris; species Ceratopteris richardii. The sequence continues at coordinate 123,531,639 of CM035412.1, read as the reverse complement.
CAAGATCAAATGATCATGAGGCTTTTTGCCGATGATATTAATTTCTTTGTCTAGACGGGTGACCCTAACAGAAGTGATATCCCCAAAATTAAATGGACTACTTGCATTAGCCAAAAGGATCAAGGTGGTTTGGGCATTTTAGACATCGAAGGAATGGCCAATAGTTAGCGGAAAAATGGTTAATTAAAATGTGGAGCAATAATGATGCCTCTTGGGCTAAGATTATTTTTGGAAACAGGAGTGCTCTTAAACTTGTGGGTCTCTCGGGGTGGAAGGGTCTTGACCTTCTCACCGTTTTGTTGTCCCCATTTTCGGTGACTCCCAAAGGCTCAAGCTTGGTTTGTTTTCTATTGAAGAGTTTGAACGAGGTTAAATAGTTTATCAAAATCAAGGAAGATTGGAAATGGGCGATTGGTATTAGAAGAAATGATTCAATCTGATTCCCTATCAAGGGCGTTAGAAGTGTGGAGCCTTGGAACCTCCAAAAATATAGGAAACTTTGGAACAAAGGCTTCCATTTGTGGAAACATCTTTGGAACCAAGAAACTTGTCGGTGGATTAGATTCAAGGATATTGATCCATCCAAAAGAGTGGACTATGAAGAATGGCATCTATTGCAGAGCAGATTCAATTTTTGGGAACGCTCAAGGACTCCCTCTTCATAGGTCAGGACGCTTCTCACCTTGAGGGTCTTAGATGGCACAATGGCAATAGCCTTGAGAAAAATCCGAGATTGAAGAAGGATGTAGAATTTCATGTCACACCCGTATCAAGGTTAAGCTGGAGGTGGGACTTTAAGTTCAAATCCCTTTGGCACCCCCTCATCAAGATGAAAAAGTATGTGCTTATGTGGAAAATCCTACACCGTGGAATCTGGACCAATGTAAAAGCTACAAAATTTGCGAGGTCCCCCCTAATGCAAACGATGCCTTTGTGGCATGGAGGACTTGGGACACCTCTTCTATTCGTGCCCCAAATCAATATCGGTCAGGTAGGCTCTGGAGAGAATCATGCTATTACAGGGACAAATCAAGTGAAAGCAAGCTTTGCTGGGTGAAGTAATCGAATGTTCCTCAGCATTGTGGAATGCTATAAGAGGGGAGACTCTATGGAAAATATGGAAAGGGAGGTGTGCAACCAACTTTGGAAGCCTTGCTAAAGAATGGTCGATCGAAAAATCTCTTTTCCTTTTAGGCAAAAGAATTTCCCATTGTAAGAAGCCCCCACCCTTTAGACATCATAGAGTGTTCTTCCTAGATAGCAACAAGATCAAAACCAAGTGGGCCCCACATGAGGGTCATGAGAGGCTTATCAACCTTCTTTGTAAAATTCTCTAGTAATCTATAAGCAACCTCTCCTTTGTGGGATACGAGGGTCCCATGGGTGCTAGGCCCGTTCACTTGTACAACTTAATTTCTATTAGTTAAAGTTTGGAAGAGTAGGCTTAGGCGAACTTCTTAAAAAAAAAAGGGGAGTGCTAATTCACCAATTAGACTCTGAACTGTTCGAGGGAGGAACCAAGGCGAACATATCATCCATTGTACACGAAGGAGGAGGTGAATTGTTGGAGGGAGGGAGCAAGGTCAGTATCTAATCCACTGCAGACGAATGAGGTGAATTGTTGGAGGGAGCGCCAAGGTCCCACGTTCCTCCATTGCACTCTCTCATTTGGAGTAAAAACTCTAACACATCGCTGTAAATGCTGTTCACATGCCCACCAATTTACCAATTTTCGGAGGCTTCGAAAGTTTGGAGGTTGACCAAAGGCCCTGGTAAATGCTGTTCACATGCCCACCAATTTACCAATTTTCGGAGGCTTCGAAAGTTTGGAGGTTGACCAAAGGCCCTGGGCATAAGACAGCTTAGATGGGAGAGCGAAATGGCAAGTTTGCATGCCCATGATTTTGGGAGGCTTCGAAAGCTTAGAGGTTGACTATGGCTCATCACGTGATGGAACGTTATCGATCCTGTAAATCATAACAGCGATTGTCTATAGATGAATAGATGAGACATCCAAATGAGATATGAACAGCATTATTTATAATCATCTAACGTGGAGATAAGTGCCTATATGGCATGACTGAGAAAGCGCTGGATGCAGAGGAATTCTCGCCATTCTGGCAGACGATGGGGATCAATCAGAGAAGACGGCTGAAGTCAGAATATAGAGGAATTCTGGCATGGTCGAGTAGGAAGAGGAAGAGGCGTAGGAGATCGATGTAGAAATTAAGGTATTTGATCTCTCCAAGCTTGATGAGTATAAAGGCTTCCAGAGAGAATTACGGACCTCCTGCAGCAATCGTGGCTCTGTTAAAGGAATATGCACATAAAGAGGACCTGAATAGGGGTCGTGAGCTGCATGTTTATGTTTCTAGAATTGGCTTACTGCAGCATAATGGATTTGTTGGTAATGCAATCATCAATCTCTATGCAAAATGTGGGACATTGGCAATAGCACGCGAGGTATTTGATACCTTACCCAAACGAGATGTAGTTTCTTGGAATGTACTCATTGCAGGGTATGCCCAACATAGGTACGGGCAGAATGCACTGACTTGTTTTAACCAGATGAAACATGAGGGTTTTCATCCAAACGCTCTCACATTTCTTGCTATCTTGAAAGCTATCACATTCTTAGGGGATGGTCACCAAGCTGCAGAAGTCCATTCCCAAGTTGCTGGCTGTGGGTTGCTGATAAGAGATATCACAGTTGGAAATGCACTGATTGACATGTATGCTAAGTGTGGTTCTTTCTCAAAAGCTCATTGTGTGCTTGATGATCTTTCTACTCGCAATTCAGTGTCATGGAATGCACTCCTCACGGGTCATATCAAATATGGCAATGGTGGGGTGGCACTGACATGTTTTGAACATATGCAACTTGAAGGCATTTCCCCTGATTCAACGACATTTGTTTGTGGTTTAAAGGCTTGTGGTCTTCTTCAGGATGTAGGTGCAGGCCAACGGTTACACACAGAGATTGCTAGGCAGGGTCCGTCAAAAACTGATGTAGAGATTTCCAATGCATTAATAGATATGTATTCCAAGTGTGGTGAACTTACAATGGCACAAGAAGTTTTTGATTCACTTAAAGTTCGGAATTTAGTATCATGGAACTCATTGATGACATGTTATATCGAACAAGGCCATGAAGAGCAAGCTCTAGCAAGTTATGAACTCATGCTATGTACAGGTCTTGTTCCTAACTCAGTAACATTCATCTGTGTCTTGAAAGCATGTAGTAGTGTAGGGATTCCCTATCAGGGTCAAATGATACATGCACACATTGTGAAAACTGGACTTTTGGAGAGTGATTGTTTTATAGAGACAGCACTTGTAGATATGTATTTGAAGTGTCTAGGGATTCAAGCAGCTGAAAAAATCTTCAATAAGCTCGTTTTTAAAACTAGAGCATCATGGAATGTGCTGATTGCTGGGTACATTGAATGTGAAGAGAATGAAAATGGGATTAAATGCTTTGAACAAATGCAGAGAGAGGGCCATTCTCCAGATACAGTCACTTTCCTTTCCATTTTGAAAGCCTGTGGCAGCTTGAAAAATGCAAGCAAAGCAGATCAAATTCATGCTGAAATTGCGAAAACATCCTTGGGGACTCTAGATATTGTAATGGTGAGCAATGCCTTGGTGAGTACTTATGTCAAATGTGGTGTCCTTGAAAAGGCACAAGAAGCATTCAATAAAATTTTGGTTAAAACTGTAATTTCATGGAATGCAATTATTGCTGGATATGCAGATCAGGGGCTTGATAATGAAGTGTTGAAGTGTTTTGAGTGTATGCAAGCCAGTGGCGTTTGTCCAGATGAGGTCACATTTGTGTATATTTTGAAAGCATGTGGCAGTATTAAAGCTTTAGAAAAGGGAGAAGAGTTACACGACTTGATTATTAGAGAAGGAATGCTAGAGAATGATTCCTTTGTGGCTACTGCATTGGTTAATATGTACTTCGACTTGGGCATGCTAGTGGAAGCTCAGATCGTTCATGGCATGTCTGTTCGTGATGAAGTTTCATGGAATGTATTGATCTCAGGGTTCATATATCACAGACTTGATGATATGGCACTTCAGTCTTATAAGCAGATGCTCCAGGAGGGTTTTGCCCCCAACGTTGTCACTTTTTTAAGAGTTTTGAAAGCTTGTGCTGGTGAAGGAACAGTCCATAAGGGTCAAGAATTACATTCAGAAATTGCTCGAATTGGACACCTGCAGAATGATGTGATGATTGGTGCTGCTCTAATAGACATGTATGCCAGCTTCGGAATGCTCAGAAATGCACAGGATGTTTTTGATAAATTGACCATCCAAGACAAAGTGTCATGTTCTGCAATGATTTCAGCACATCTGCAGTTTGGAGATGATGAGTCTGTGATGAATTTAATTATGAAAGCATTTGTTGATGAAGAAGAGCTAGATCCTGTCACATCTTCAATGATTCTGAACAGCTGTGCACATGCAGGTTTAGTTGATGCAGGTCAACTGTATTTCCAGACCATGGCCACAGAATATCTGGGAGTGCCAACTCTAGAGCACCACATTTGCATGGTTGATCTCTTTGGTCGTGCTGGTGCTCTAGACAGAGTGTTTGCAGTCATTGAGGACATGCCATTTTCTAGCAATTGCATAGTGTGGCATAATGTACTTGGTGCCTGCCAAAAGCATGACAGTTTGGAATCAGGCAGAATAGCATTTAACCATGCAATTGAACTGGCTGCACAGGATGTTGTAGCTCTGATCTCTATTAGGAATATCTATGCTGCTGCAAATATGCAGGACAATGTCAAGAAGCTCGAAGCATTCAGGACTAGGAACGTTGAGGTGGATGAAACAGAATAATCCCAATAATCATTTCGTGGCCTTAAGAGAATGCCCTATCTTTATCCTTCAACATTAGAATTAAAACATCTTTGACCTTGCAGGATTCATCAGAGGTCTTTCGCATATGTCATACATCTATTTTTGGACTTAATATAACAAGAGTGTATGTTTAAGGAGTTCATGGCTTGGCATTTGATTACCTTATTGAGACATTCACAATGCGTTATAGAGATCCAAATTGAAACCTTTCAATTCTAGCTTTATATCCCATGACATTGACACATCTACAACAATTTCCTATGGCATTGGCACATCTACAACAATTTTTTCCACGGATCTATGTTATTGTGATTGAATTCAAATCCTTCAATCTTTGAATATCCCTCAACAAGATACTTTATTTAGACAAATTCTCCTCCCTCTTTTTGAATTTTTCTACTTCTTTACAGTGCCTAGTGGAATATAAACGAGTGACATCTTCAACTATCGACTTCTTTGGTGGTCTTGCTAGAGGAATATTAAGAATATTGAAAAAACTTTTGATCATTATTTGCAATAGGCTCAATGAGTTTATCATATTTGTGTCTGACCCTAGAAACAATGATAAAGTCTTTAGCCATCAATGACACTCTATGCAACACAAATATAAATAATCATGAAGTTAATAAAAAAATCTCGAAATTGCTTCTTGCAAGCGACAAAGGGGCCTGAGACTACAACTTGACATTTTGAATTCGAATGGGATTTAGCAAGCTACAAATACTGAAGGCTATATCTTTAACCACTCTCATGAATGGTGATTTGGGAATAAGAAGCCCAAGTAACTTGTCTGCCTTTCTAAACTCCTCTACTTAACCCTTTTCTTCATGTGAACCTTTGAAGTTAGAATGCTTTTCTTCGAATATTCTCCTTTTCTTGATTAGCTTGTATTCTCTTTGTTTTTGCTATCTCCATTAACATGGAGAGGTTTTTTGTAAAGTTTTCTTGTAGTCTACTTTTCTGGGCATCTCTAAAGAGAAACTTTTTGGGTAAATGAAAAATGAAAATCATATAATATTTTTAAAAATTTTGACATAAAGACCTTTTCAACATATATATGGCATCCTTAAGCTTCAAAGAACTTTTATCACAAACACAACCAAGTGATGCAAAAATGGAGGGTCAACAATCTCCAACCCTCCATTTTTGTGTCATTTGATTATCTTTATAGTAAGGATTCATTGGAGCTTGTTGTTCCATGGGGATTGTTGATGTCATATTAGTGCTTTTGGAGACATAAATTCTTTTTTGAAGGAGAAATGAAGATTAAAAAATGACACAAATATGAAGGGTTCAACAATGTCTGATTCTCCATTTTCACATTGTTCTGTCATTTTTGCAAAAAGATATTCACGAATCTTGTTGATTACATATTAATGCTAACAAACACATGAACACTTGTTTGATGAAGAGATGAAAGAGAAAAATGACACGACGAAACAATAGGAATGCGAGAGATTGAAAAATGTTGGACCCCTTATATTCACATCATTTGATTGTATTTGTGTATAATACCTTACTTACACTATAAAATTGAGAAGAAGCCTATGGAGGAGGTAGTGCATGGAAATCAAACAATATAAGAGCTCTGAAACAAGTGAGTAAAATGTGACAAAATGAGCATTGGAAAATGGTGCCATTATTTATATCTTGACTAAGGAAATGTGACACTTAATGCCACATACCATCACCAAATTGGTCTAAATATTTGATAATTACAATCCCCAATATATTTTGCCATGTGCCAACTTCTTATTGTTGGAAATTTCAACGGTACCTTTTTTTCATTTAAAATGTTGGACCTCATTTCTCACTCGTTACTTTGACAAGTGTGTGTGCAAGCTTATATTCATAGTTTTAATTAACTATTTCAAGCTTCATAAAGACACAATCAGAAGATGTGAATATCCCCTATCCGATTTTCTTTGATAGCTCTATTTTGCATTGTTTGGTCCACCCATCCCCTTTGCTCCCCCTCAATTTTGTTGCTTGTGCTGCATAGCCTTTTAAAAAGTCTCAAAGGTAGGTTTTTCGCCATCAAAACTATTTTTATCTTGAATTCTTTGCCATTTACATCCATTTGGATGTCCCTTTTGCCCTCATGTCAAAGATAAAAAATGATACGAAATAGAACTATTTGGATTTTTCTACTACGTCCATTTGCATCCTTTGATTGTACCCCTTGAATCTATCTTGTGTGAAGAAAGAAAGAAATTAAGGGTAAAGATTGCTACTATTTTCCTATTAAAAAACTTCTTGGCCTCATTGTCCAAGGAGGTAGTGATGCATTTTGTTTCCATATGCAATGGCCATCTTTAAATCTCCTTTCAATAACTCTTCTTTTGTTGAGGGACGTAAGGACTTCTTAGCTAGTGAGTGGAACCATTTTGAGAAATTGATTGAAAGTAAACTTGATTCTTGAGGCACTAGGCTGCTCCATCGATCAGTGCTTAGAGAGAATCCTTTAGAGAGGGCTAAGATTACAAGCAAATGTAGGAAGTGGTCTCCTATTCTAGGAACATTTTTTCCAATACTCGATCAAACTTTTTATCTTTCTATCATTGATATTTCTATCTTGATTTATCTTGATCATATTCTAGTGACTCATTCCCTATAGAAGAGACCCCATCCTTTCCTCCAAATACATAAGTCTTTCATTTTTGTCATCCCAGTCATACTATCATATAGGGGAGGAGGATTTTGTTCCTCTTGATATGATCCAACTGTTCCTCAATTTCAAAGAAGATTATTGCCTTAGAAACATTTTTTGAAGCATGTACTATTGTTGAATTTTTGTTATCAATGTGGAAGAAGAAAGTAAAGAAGATCTCGTGTCCACAACTTCAATTATCCAATGGAACATTCAAGAAATTTTCACGACAAATCATCTCCATCCTCCAAATAAATGGTAAGCATTTATATTTTTCAACACATAAGTCTTTCATTTTGCCATCCCAATCATACTATCATATAGGTTTGTTCCTCTTCATATGATCCAATTGTTCCTCAATGTTAGAGAATATTATTTCCTTACAAAGATTTTTTGAGGCATGTAATTATAATCAAATTATGTTCCTAGAGAGAATATTGCTCTTAGAATTTTGTGCTACTCTAGCTATGACATGACATCAAAAGATGTGAATATAAAAAGGATAAAGGTTTATGCACTAGGTTTTCAAGCATTTTTTAGTAGTAAAGTATTTTATGATATGTGTACAATTCATGATCTCTTTGGTGGTGATAAGACTATTGAACCCAATATGTTATGTCACAAGCTACTGAAGATCACAAATTATGGAGAAAATATGGGTGATTACGCATGTGCATTTTGATATATACATACCATCTCAAATTTGAAAAACTTTCATGCAAGTTTCATTGATATATTTCAGTACTGATGTGTGTGAACACACTTGGGACATTGGGGCATGTTTTTCCCTCTATAGGAGGTTTTGTTCCCTTGGCGTGTATATATGCCTATAAACCTTACACATCACTTATCTTTTTACATTCAATTGGTAATTCATTCAGTTTTGTGTTGTGATCCAAGACTCTTCTTCTTCTTCCTTATGATGTTCATGTGCTTGTGCATACCTTGAACTCCAAAAAATTGGTATCAGAGCAAGTCCTCATTCCATATAGGGCATCATCAAGACTCCTCTTGTCACAGTTTTAGAATTGTATGAAAATTGGTGAGCATATTCAAGACGATTAGGATTTCAAAACATCTCTACTCTATGGCATCAAAATTTTGATCTGAGCTCGTTTTGCCCTAAAAATGCACTATACACCACCCATGAAGGCAATTTGATCCTTTTGTACCAAACATATATATAGGTTTCAGTTTGCAAGTATAAGTGGCTCGAAGTTTGCTACAGGTTTAGGAGAGGTCAACTGTTGATATATTTAGGTAGTGATGTGTGTGAAGACACTAGGGCTGTCGAGGCACTTTTTTCCCTCTTTAGGAGGTTTTTTTTCCCTGGCTTGTATATATGTTTATAGCCCTAACGGGTTACTTATCTTTGTACATTCTAGTGGTAATACATTCAATACTGTGTGTTGTGCTCCAAGCTTCTTCTTCTTCCTTGTGTTGTTCGTGTGCTTTCACAGAAGTCTAACTCCAACAATTGGTATCAAAGCAAGTCACCGCTTCATCTAGGGCATCGTCGAAACCCCTCCAGTCACAGTCTCAGAATTGCACAAAATTTGGTACGCATACTCAAGGTGATTAGCATATCAAAATTGCTTCTCTTTCTGGTGTCGAAATCATGATCGGGGCTCGTTTTTGCCTCTGAATGCACTATTGCAGCGCTTGTGTAGGCTATTTCATCTTTTCATCCCAAAGATATATATAGGCTTCGGTTCGCATGTATAAGTGTCTCGAAGTCTGCTAAAGGTCTAGCAGAACTCATCAGGGTAGTTTTGTTCAACTTTTTTGGATACAATCATTTTTTTGCATCAAGGTATTTTAGTCAGTGGCCATGGCTGAAAGCAGTGATGTATTTTGTATGTTGGCTATTGAGGATAAGTTGGATGGTACCAACTACCCATTGTGGGCTTATATGATGCAACATATATTGGTTGCAAAAGGACTCTGGAACATTGTGCAGGGTGTTGAAAAACATCCTATTACACTTGCAAATACATGTATTGAAGCTGATGTTGATAGCATTCAAGATGCTGATATTCTTCATATTCCTGTTAGGATTTCTACTGCACCTACTATAGAGAAAATTCATTGGGATGGCAGAGATGCTCAAGCACATGCATTGATAGCATTGTCTATCAAACGTGCCATTATTCCTCACATTCACTCTTGCAGAACAACTAAGGATGCTTGGGATACACTTATCACATTGTACCAGACTAGGAATGAGGCTCATGTTGCTTACCTCCGAAAGCAGTTGGAGAGTGAGCATATGAATGAAGGTGATTCTATGGAAAATTTTCTAACAAAGATCAAAGACTTGAAGGAACAATTGATTTCTGTTGATGAAGTTATACCAGATAGCTCACTTGTGTAGACTGTTCTGAATGGTCTTCTTGATTCATATCAGAGTTTTTCTTCTACTCTTTTTTTGATGATGAAAGGCAATCCAAATGCCTTGTCATTTGAAGAGTTAGTCTTTGTTCTCTTGCAAGAAGATCATTCTAGGCAGAACAGGTCCATTATGCATGTTGCAGATCAAGCTTTCTTGGATAGTCAGAAGGGCAAAGGAAAATGGAGCTCATCTATAAGTAAGCAGAAATTTGCAAATGCTGCACATTCGAAGAAGGAAGACAAAGACAAGAAGAAATCAGAAAAGCAGAAATTATTTTGTAAGTATTGTAAAGGAAACCATCATGTCATAAAGAACTATCCAAAACAAGTTGCAAAAGAGGCAAAGAAAAAAGAGGCTAGAACGTTTGTTGCAGAGGCCTCTACACCAAAAACAGAGTATGCTAATCTTGTGCAGAATGAAGAATGGGCATTTACTACTGTTTGAAGTTTTGACCCATCTTCTCATGAGTAGTGTATGTTTGCAGTAGACTCAGATGTTTGGTATTTTGATAGTGGGGCAACCAAACATATTACCTCGCAGCGCAGTTTCTTCACTTCACTCGAGCCTGCCCCTATAGGGAATACTGTCACATGCGCCAACAACTCCTCTTATCCTGTCATGGGAGTTGGTAAGATCATTATGAACACTGCTGATGGTAGTTCTTTCACTTTGCCAGATGCTTTATTTATGCCAAGGATCAAGAAGAATATGTTATCAGTTTTGGCTTTAATCAAGATTGGCTTGGTTGTGAAATTTGTTGATGACAGATGTACAACTCATGATCTGTCAAATGGCAATGTGATTATTGCTTTTGGCTATTTATATTGTGGCTTGTATAAGCTCATAGACTATGAAAAATCTATGAATGATTCAGCATGTGTAGTACATGATTCTTAGGCTATGTCAGATGCAAAGCTCTGGCATGCACGCTTTGGTCATCTGAATTTTGCTAGTTTGCTATGCTTGCAGAAATTTGAAATGGTGTCCTCTTTGCCAAACTTGAGGGACCTGGAAAACATGTTTGTGAAGGCTGTATTTTGGGCAAAATGCAATGGTCCTCCTTTCCAAAAGATGGTTCAGTTTGGGCTACTTAGAAATTGCAGCTTGTACATAGTGATGTTTGTGGTCCTATGCAGACATCTTCTTTTGGAAACTATCTTTACTTCGTGACTTTCATTGATGATTTTTCTGGGCATGCATGGGTATATCCACTCAAAGAAAAGTCCGAAGTGTTTATGTGCTTCAAATAGTTTTTGGTTTTGGTTGAAAATTTGTCAGCATGTAAAATGGGCACCCTTTGTTCTGATCGAGGGGGGGAATATATGTCTTCTCACTTTAACACATTTTTTGCTTAACGTGGGATAAAACATCAATGTATAGTGCCATATACAACTCAACAGAATGGAGTTTCTAAATGAAAGAACAGATCACTCATAGAGATGGCGAGGTGTATGGTCAAGAGTCAGGCTTTATCACATAGTTTCTGGCTTCAGGTTGTCATGTGTGCAGCATATGTACTTAATAGGTGTCCCACTAAAGCACTATAGTCTATCACTCTGTATGAGGCTTAGCATGGTTGCAAGCCATCTGTTGCTCATCTGTGTGTCTTTGGTTGTCTAGCATATGCATTACTTCCTGAAAAACATCGTAGGAAATTGGATGATAACGTAGTAAAATCTATTTTTGTTGCGTATAGTTCTAAAAGCAAAGGCTATCATTTGTATCATCCACATACTAAACACATTTTGGTTAGCCGCGATGTTGTTTTTGTGGAAGATGTTATTCAACCTTTACTTTCATGAATGAAGGAGACATTTGTTAGCTCCAAAGACATGTTTGATACTTTTCTACCTCTTTTTATAGGTGGACAATCTAGTGCTGGTCCTAAAGAAGAAACTTCTGAACCTTTATAGGTTTCATGTGATGATGCAAATCATTCTATTTCTGATGCATATTTACATGATGCACTTGTTGATGAGAGAGCTGATATTGAGGAGGCAAAAACTATGCCAAAATGGCTAGTGCAGACTTTGCGTGACAACAAATTAGATGCACCTCTTTCATATCGGACTCGTTCAGGCTCTCATAGTGCCTCTTTTGCATGAGATTTGTATGCTATGGCTGCATCTAGTCTTTGTGATGAGACTACGCCTGTTTCGTTTGATGAAGCACAAAATTTTGAACATTGGATGGGTGCAATGCAATCTGAATATGATGCTATCATGAAAAATGGTACCTGGTCTGTAGGTGACTTGCCTGCTAGCAAGAAGGCCATTTCCACTAAGTGGGCATACAAGCTGAAGCATAAACCTAATGGAACAATTGATAGGTATAAGGCTAGGCTTGTTGCAAAGGGTTATGCTTAGGAAAGAGGCATTGATTTTGATGAGACCTTTGCTCCTACTTGTCGAATGGCTACTGTTCATAGCGTATGGGCACTTGCAGATCATCATGGTTGGAATGTACATCAGCTGGACATTAAAATATCATTTCTGAATGGTGACTTGCATGAAGAAGTGTATGTTTTTCAGCTTCATGGCTTTGTGTAGAAAGGGCATGAAAACCAGGTTTTCAAGTTAAAGAAGGCATTATATGGTTTAAAGCAAGCACCACGTGCTTGATATGAAAAGATACATGCCTATATGATTGCACATGGTTTTGAGAACAGTCCAACTGAAAGCACCTTATATGTTAAGCGTGTTAATGATTTGCTTCTAATCATTGTTGTGTATGTTGATGACAGACCGCTCACTACTCCTATTGAGATGCATATTACTGATTTTAAGGCTGATTTGCATGCCCCATTTGGAGATGTCTGATTTGGGGCATTTGCATCATTATTTGGGCATTCAGTTTATGCACATTGATGGTGGAATGGCTTTGTGTCAAACGAAATATATTGACACATTATTGCAGTGTTTTGGTCTTGAAGACTGTAAACCTATTGCCACTCCTATGGAGACAGGTTTACCACTGAGTCTTTATGATGCTAGAGATGCATTTGATGCTATTCTCTATTAGCAGGCTATTGGATGCTTGATTTACTTATGCATTACTTGGCCAAATATTCAGTTTGTTGTCTCACAGATGAGCAGGTTTATGCATTGCCCAGGTGTCAAGCATTGGTAGGCAGTTAAGCATATCTTTCGCTACTTGAGTGGTACCCAACTACTTGGGTTGTTTTATCCCAAGGGGGGATCACTACCGCCAGATTTGCATGCTTTTTTTGACTTTGACTGGGCTGGTTGTTATGACACTCATGTGTCCACTAGTGGTTTTTGCTTCATGCTTGGTGGCTCATGCATATCTTGGCTGGGGAAGAAGCAGCCTACTCTGACCACTTCCAGTTGTGAGGCTGAGTATAGGGCAGCTTTCACAGCGACTATTGAGTGTGTGTGGCTAAGACACATTATGGTTGATTTGGGTGTTGGTTAGTCTTTTGTCATCCAATCTTCATTGAGAGTCAGAGCGCATTCGTAGTTGCAATGAACCCCGTATTCCATGCTCGCACTAAGCACATTGAGGTGCATTATCATTATGTGAGGGAGAGGTTCTTTGCTAAAGAGATCAGCTTGGCATATGTGCCCACGCAGGAGAACATTGCAGAACTTTTCACGAAGGATATGCCTAGGGAGAATTTTGAAGCTTTCGGCAAAAATTTGGCATTACTTCCTTTTGTGGAGTGATTCCACATAGCTTGGAACTTCCTTATGCATGAGTGCCAGCTCCATGTTCACCACATCACTCCTAGGGTGGATTTGTTGATATATTTAGGTAGTGATGTGTGTGAACACACTAGGACCATTGGAGCACTTTTTTCCCTCTTTAGGAGGTTTTTTCCCCCCAGCTTGTATATAAGCCTATAGCCCTAATGGGTTACTTATCTTTGTACATTCTAGTGCTAATACATTCAATATTGTATGTTATGCTTCAAGCTTCTTCTTCGTCCTTGTGTTGTTCGTGTGCTAAAGTAGACGTCTAACTCCAACATGAATAAGGGTGGTTCTGTTCAAATTTTTTAGACACAATCATTTTTCTATATCAATGTATTTAAGCAATGGCCATGGTTGAAAGCAATGATGTATTTTGTATGTTGGTTGTTGAGGAAAAGTTGGATGGTACGAATTACCCGTTATAGGCATATATCATGTATTGGTAGAAAAAGGGCTATGGAATACTATGGAAGGTATTGAAAAGTTGAATGGTACCAATTACCCGTTATGGGAATATATCATGTCTTGGTAGTGCAATGGGTATCTCTAAATGATCTCATATTCAAATATTGGAATGGTGAAAAATGTATAAAGAAAGTGTACAAAGAAATGAAAAATCATACCTTTGATTAAACCAGTTGAAGATATAGAAGGAAATCAAGTAGTTTTGAAGAAAGGTTTGGAAAAGAATTAATGAATTGCTATAAAAATTTGTATTTATGCATAATCATAATATTACACACAATGATGCAAAACCATTGAGTATAGTTGAATCATTCACAAATTTTTCATAGTCTATGAACTTATACACCCCACAACATAAAATGTCAAAAGCAATAATGACGTCGCCATTTGACATATCATGAATAGTATATTTTTCATCAACAAATTTCACAACCAAGCCAATCTTGGCTAAAGCTAAAATTGATCAATTCTTCTTGATCCCTGGCACAAATAAAGCATCTGACAATGTAAAATCGCTGCCATTAGCAAGAGGCAAAATGATCTTACCAACTCTCATGATAGGATAAGAGGAGTTGTATGCGCATGTGATAGTATTCCCTATAGATGCAAGCTTGAGTGAAGTGAAGAAATTGTGTTGTGACGTAATATTTTTGGTTGTCCCACTATTAAAGTACCAAACATCTAAGTCTACTACAGACATACACTATTCATGAGAAAGGGTCCTAATCGCAAATAATGGTAAATGTCCATTCTTCATTCTGCACAAGATTAGCAGACTCTATTTTGGGTGTAGAGTCCTTTGCAACAACCATTCCAGCCTCTTTCTTTCTTGCCTCTTTAGCATCTAATTTTGGACAACTCTTTAAAACATGATCATTTCCTTTATAGTATTTGCAAAACAATTTCTGTTTTTCTATTTCCTTCTTGTCTCTATCATCCTTCTTTGATTGTGCAAAATTAGCAAATTTTTGGTTGCTAGTAGAAGAGCTCCATTTACCTTTGCCCTTCTGACTAGCCAAGAAAGCTGGATCTGCAACATGCATAATGGACCTATTCTGCCTAGACTGATCTTCCTGCAATAGAGTAGAGACTAACTTCTCAAATGTTAATGCATTTGGATTGCCTTTCATCATCAATCAAAGAGTAGAAGCAAAACTCTGATATGAATCTCGAAGTCCATTCACAATAGTCTACACAAGTGAACTGTTAGGCAAGACTTCATCAGCATAAATGAACTGCTCCTTGAAATCTTTGATCTTTGTCAAAAAATTGTCCATGGAATCTCCTTCATTCATGTGCTCACTCTCCAACTATTTTTCAAGGTAAGAAACACGAGCCTCATTCCTCACCTATTGTATTTGTAGGTGCAATAGGATGTTTTCCAAGACCGTGCACAATATTCCACATTCCTTTTGCAACTGATACATGACGCATCATGTAAGCCCACAATGGGTAATTGGTACTATCTAGCTTATCCTCAACAACCAACATATAGAATGCATCACTGCTTTTAGCCATGGCTATTGACTAAAATACCCTGATGCAGAAAAATGATTGTATCTCAAAAAATTAAACATAACTACCCTATCAAGTTAAGCTAAACATGTAGTAGACCTTGAGGCTCTTATGCTAGCGAACCGAAACATGTATACATCTTTGGCACAAAAAGACAAAATTGCCTACACAGGCACTGTGATAGTGCGTTCGGAGGTCAAAACAAGTTGAGATTATGAGAATGTGACCAAAGGGGTGTCGAAGATTCCCTAGATGAAGCGGCAACCTATTCTGATACCAATTGTTGGAGTTTGAGGCCTGTGGAAGCACATTAACACCACAAGGAAGAAGAAGAAGCTTGGTGCACAACATGTAATACTGAATGTATTACCACTAGAATGTACAAAGATTAATGACCCATTAGGGCTATAGGCATATATACAAGCGGGGGGGGGACCTCCTAAAGAGGGAAAAAAGTGCCCTGATGGTCCTAGTGTGTTCACACACATCACTACCTAAATATTTCAACATTGCCAACACTCCCCCCTCCTTGACTTTGTCATCCTTGACAAATCCTTTGCAAGTGTGGAGCTTGTTGTGGAAGAGCATGTAGAAGTTCCTTTTGAGTGCTTAATCCTTGTGTCATTGGAGTGCATTTTTGTTGCTTTCCTTCATCTTGCTTTTGGCATGTTTGTTTGGAGTTTACTAACTTTTATCTTTGGTCTCTTGCCTCCTGTAGATGAGAAGAATGAGTTGGAATGCTTTTCTTTTCGCCTTTTATCTTTGGTCTTTTGCCTCCTATACATGAGAAGAATGAGCTAGAATGTTTTGCTTTTCTTTTCTTTTCTTTTTTTAATAATAATTACAATGGGAATGTAAAGATGAAATGAGTATGAGGATGTAATGAGGGAATGTAAATGATAGATACAAATAAATGAAATTGATTCATCTCTTCTTAGTCCATGTGCATGAGTGGGGACTAAGGGAGCATGGGTGGAAAACAAAAAAGTGGCTATGCATGGTCTTATGATGAGATCCTATCTTATGCATACTCTAAAAAATGCATACAAAAACAATGGTGAAAAAATGGAATGGATCTTGAGCAAAGCGCTCAAGGGTGAGGTGATGATGAGGCTTTCTCCAATTGTCCAACTCTACGAGATTTCTCTTTTTCGTCATCCATTGCAATAGATGATACCTTTGTCCACCAACCTGAAAAAAGAGAAATGAAAAGCAATTTTCAATAATGTATGTACATGTGCCCTCTTTGTGTCTGATTTAAACTTAAGGTGCCTAATGCTTGGCCTTTGGATGAGGCCCTATTCACGTGCATACTTGATGTCCATCTTGAATGTATGATGTGTGTTGGGAAAGATTGGGTTTGACACCCATGGATGCCACACGAAGAGGTTTTTGGCCACCAATATGTCTTTGCTTTGCTGGTCCAAGCCTTAAAGTTATTCTTAGGATCTCTGTTGAGTTTTGCCTTGATTGCTTTGGATACTTTGGTTGCAAGTGGTCTTTCTTGGACATAGGTATGCTGGGTCTAGAACATGGTTTATGGATTTTTTTGTGAAGGGGGTTATGTATAAGGGATTTATTAGGTACCCATATCATAGTGTGATTTGGTTGGGCTCAAAGTAATTGCTTGGCCACCCAAATTTGCTTGACATTACAAGGAAAATGGGATTTCTTCTTCTTGATGTAAGGGTATTTTGGACCTTCTTTATGACTCTTTAGGGAAAAGTCATCTTTACATGGGGAATTCAACAAAGGTTGATCTTCTATACATATAACATGTCCATTCAATAGATCACTTGCTTGTGTGGTTTGGGATTGATCTAGAGATCCATCGATACATTCATCCTTATTACATGTAGAATCTTTAGATGTACAATTGGGTAATGGAACTTCATGATTGACCATAGACACCACATTATCTTCCATAGCATTGGTACAAAGTATTTGTTTATCTCCTTCTTGATGATCCAAGTGTAGACCATCCTTGCTTGTGGATTCATGAGAAGATTCCAAATTTAGAGGAAGGGAGGGCCCTTCACATCCTCGAAGCACTTGAAGTCCTCCATCACTCCATTCTTCAAAAGTTCCTGTGACTCAAGTAAATCAAAGTGAGATGAGCAACTTTCATTTATTTCAACATGAGGATCATTATGGATTTTGCCTTCATTTATGTGGGAGAATTTGTGTGTATGATATGGACAATCAACAAAAAAATGGTCATGACCACATTGGTTACAATGAGGATGCATGTACGTCATGAGTCGGAGGGATTTCAGAATTTTCATGAATGAAGGCTCTTTCCTCTTCCCTATATTTTGTGAACCAAATGGAACCTAACATGAAATTTTCATTCATACAATCCAAAACATAGAAAATTTCTCTAGAAAATACTTCATTTACAACCACAGTTGTTTCAATCATGCCCAAACAATCCAAAAAATCACATTTTGTAGAAAGAATTCATTTAGTGATGAAGCGCATCACACCAATACTTACAAGTATCATTCACATTTTAGGTTAATTATGACATAAAACATTCTAGAACAATTTCCTTATTGAGCATCCACAAATATAATTTGTGATCTCTCAACTTCAATTTCAAGTGATTTGTGTTTAGATGAGTTTGTTGTTTCTGATCCTTCATAAATTTCTAGGTTTTCTATTTCCTCCACCTTTGTTTTCTTCTTTTCCCCTTTCGTTCTCTTTTTAGCTTTCTTTTTTCCCATTTTAGGTAAAGAAAATTTTTGAATTTTTGAAAGCTTTTTAGAATTTGTTTTGGTTTTTGTGTGTTTTTTTAATGTTTTTGAGTGGTGTAAATAAGTACTAATGGGATTCTTCCAAAAAATAAAAAAGGAGATCACAATGTTCATATGTTGCACTCAATTTATGAGATGGGTATGGTGTTTCACTCTTATGAAAGCAATTCTCATCATACATTTCAATTATGCATACCTTAATGAGGATATGCATTTCTCATGAAAGAATAAGATCATACAAGAAACCAATCTTATACATCATAAAATGAAATCAACTCATCAATCATCAATACTTTCCTCTATCCATAGGGCTCCAAGCATGCCCCACATTCATGAACTTAATGCAAAAACTACCACATGAATTGCTTTTTGGATTTTAGAGAAGTGTGAAGCCAAGAGTATCTTCTTTGATGTGAACTTCAAGAAAGACACTTCCTTTTGTGTTATACAATAGCAAGATCAATCAATTTCATAGGTTATTTAAATCATTTTGAACTTGGAAGGGGTACTTTATACATAAAAGATATGCCCTCAAATTCTTAATGTCAAATTCCACCTGTGAGGGTGAAATAGCACTAAGTTAGATCAATAATTGAGGATGGTAAAACATGTACATGATTTCTAACTACAATATGCGTTTAAATATAGTTCCATTTTCATTAACACATTGATCACATTTTCATTGTCCTATACCATAAGCCCCAAAAAAGTTTGAAGGTCCTTGCAAAAGAAATAATGTATATTTTACCCTTAGCTATGATCCCAGATAGACCACCTATAGTAAGAGGACCTGGTATACTGATAGGAAGACCACTTTTCCCCGTAATGCCTAGACCACCTGAAGCAGGACAAAGATTAAGACCCATTCAAGTCGCCAAATGCATGAGAAACCACTATGATGGCTCTAGTGAACCTTACAATCATATAGCTGAATTTAAGCAAGTAATAAGAGCCGAACAAGTGGAAGATTTTTTTATCCAATATGAATCCTTTGGTCTAACTTTGACAGACACAACTTTAGCTTCGTTCCAACCATTAGACCCCAATAATTTTCAAAACATGGAACAAGTCTATCAAGAATTGATTGAAGAGTTCACCAAATCTGGGATTAAAAACAACTCTTCCTCATTGATCCATAGTTTTAAGCAAGCTCCTACGGAATTTGTGAGGTTGGCAGCAAGAAGATTCAAGCAATATGTGGATAGATGTCCAGTGTGTTGGTGCAGACCAATCACCAATTGAATTTTTGAGAGACAAAGAATGGAGATAAGATCAATTCTTGAAGCATAGAAGATGGTTACATTCAGAGGTTGGAAGAAATGTACACATATGTACATTAGTTAAGACATAGGTCACTTATACTTTTGATTAGTCATAGGTCTGTACATATTTGCCTATAATTACTATGAAAAATGTCGGGGCAAAGGGGAGAAGAAAAAGGAGACAAATGAGAGAACATAGGAATAGAGAAATGAGGAGTTGTAAGTGTCATTAGACACATGAAAAGTTAGTTGAAGCTTTTCTTTTCATTCAGTTGTAGTCTTCTTCAGAAATGACAGAATTTTTGCACCCGAAATTTCTGAGTGTTCTCCTCGTGTAGTAGATCTTTTGTGAATTCCTTTTGGAGATGTCTAAGTCCATAGTTAATCAATCTATGGCTAGAGTTTGAGAATCTAATTGAAAGCAGGCTAAGAGAATTGTAAGTAGGAATATTCATATGTAAAGAATGTTCACAGTCTTCTGAAACAGGCGCAGATTTTGAGTTCAAAAAAATGGACAGTGCTCAGTGCACAGTGTAAAGTTTTACACAAATGATAGCTCAAAATCTAAGTTGAGAGATAAGTTATCTACAGCTAAAAGCATTTGACCAAACGGGTTCGACATTGGGAGAACTATAGCTAAGAAGTTACAGGTGTCAAAGTCGCTACTTCAGAGAAGCAGTTTCACACATAGGTAAAGTGTTTGAGTCATTTCTCAAAGTATACTCAATCATTTAAGGAGATTTAAGTTGGAAAAGGTGCGCAACCTTAAGGTGATACATCCTACAAAGTTTTATCAAAAACTTTACATGAATGGTTAGTCAATCAGAGATTAAACTGCAGCAGACTTTTCTGAGAATTTGATTTTTTCAAGAATAGTCAATTTCTTGAGAAGTTGGTGATTGTTCTCTAAATTAAGAGGAGTCTAGACTTATTCTTGATATAGAGGTGCTCTAATTTCAAGAATAGGTTGTTCTTTTGGAGGTTAACACTCTCCATCAGTGGTATCAGAGCAGGAAGCATCAGAATTAAAGAAAGGAGGATTCTGACTGCTGCAGCTACAAAGAATTTGACATCTGAAGATTCAAAAGGTGAAAGCTTGGAAAAAAAGCTTGAGAAGGAGATCATACGACACCTAGGAAGACAAAAGGTGTATCATTCGAAGTAAAGGTAACTTTATACTTCATAAAGGTTGAAGAATTCAATATACAGGTGAAGGAAGGATGGGAGATTCTCTTCAAATAGAGAAGTTGGATAGAGAGAACTATCATGCATGGTCAATGAGGATGGAAGCTCATCTAATGAGCAAAGATTTAATAGCTTACATTACAGGTGAAGAAGAAAAGCCACAATTCAGAGATCCTAGTGTTCCAACTAGGGAAGAATTATCAGATTTGAAGAATTGGATGAAAAGAGATGCTCAAGCTAGGAGCATAATCTACATGGCTGTCAATGACTACTTGCTACCTCATATTAGAGGTCTTGAAAGTGCAAGTGATATTTGGAATGCTTTGGAGGAGCATTTCCAAAACACTACAAAGTCAAGGAAGGCATCCTTGTGGGCAGAATTTACCACCTTCAAGAAAAAGGCCTCTCAATCCATTTCAGATTATGTAACAAGGATGAAAGACATTGCAGATGCATTAGGAGCTGTTGATGAAGATATTGAGGAGGATAAATTGGTAAGGCAGATTCTCACAGGTTTGAGAGGTGATGACAAGTGGAAGCCATTGATTTTTTCTACAGAATTATCACTTGATCATTTCACCCCTGATTTAAATCAGTTGCTAGGTCATATGCTAACATTTGAACAGGATGTCAAAGGAGATAGTGACAAGAGTACAGGTCATGCAATGTACTCAAAAGATAAGAAGAAAAATAGTAAAGGAAAGCAACAAGCAAATGAAGATGAAGGCACAACTAGTCAAGCCAACTTCCTAAGAGGAAGAGGTGGTGGCAAAGGTAGAGGAAGAGGCAGGAACAACAAAGATGGAGTCAAAGCTTGCTGGATTTGTGGTAAGACAAATCATTTAGCTAATGATTGTTGGCATAATAATCAGAGTAATAGTGGATATAATCAGAATTTTAATTCAAGAGGAAGAGGTGGCAGCAATCCAAGAGGTAATTTCAGAGGTAGAGGTAGTAGGGGTTACTTTGGAAGAAATGCAGGTAGAGGATTCCAAAGTCAACAATATAACAATACCTACTACAATTATGCTTCAGATCAGAAGGAAGATTCAACATTGATAATGAATGCAACTTGTGAAAGGCAGAGTGAAGATCAAAGAGTCTTCTACATTGACTCAGGGTGTAGCAATCACCTGAGTGGTAATATAGCCTTGATGACTGATTTGGAGAATAAGGTATCTAATCATGTTGTTCAAACAGGTGACAATACAAAGCACAATGTGAAGTCGATTGGATCAGTGAAGGCCAAGGATGGTAGCACCTTATTGAGTAAGGTCTTGTATGTTCCTACAATTCCTAAGAATTTGATAAGTGTAGGACAAATTGTGGAAAAAGGTTATGAAGTGAGGTTCACTAATGAAGGAGTGTTTGTGGAAGACCCTAGCAATGGGTATAAACAAATTGTTTCAGGGAAGAAAGAAGGAAGATTGTTCACATTGAAGATTCAAGGTAATGTTGGTCATGCCTTGTTCACTTATGGAGGACATAAGATCTCTGAGTTAGATCTTTGGCACAAGAGGCTTGGACATTTCAATGAAAGAGGTATCAAAGATATGATTAACAATGGTTCAGTGCTTGGATTGCCTAATGTTGCAGGTCAACATATGACATACAGATGTGAGGCATGTCAATTAGGTAAGGCTCATAAGCAATCTTATTCCAAGCATGGTTTTATGTATTCAGAGAAGCTTGAGTTGGTACACACAGATGTGTGGGGACCATCAAAGGATTTTAGTATCAATGGTTCAAGGTATTATGTGATTTATGTTGATGATGCTACCAGATGGATCACTATCTATGTGATCAAAGATAAGTCAGAGGTATTCAATACTTTCAAACATTATCATGTGTATGCAGAGAGAATTACAGGTCATAAGTTGAAGAGACTAAGGTCAGATGGAGGGGGAGAGTATTTCTCTAATGAGTTCAGTGATTACTTGTGGAATGCAGGTATAAAGAGGGAAATCACTTGCAGATACTCTCCTCAACAAAATGGTGTAGCAGAAAGGAGAAATAGAACTCTTGTTGAGTTTGCAAGGTCCATGATGAAGGAGAAAAATTGCCCTAATTATTTATGGGCTGAGGCTGTAAACACAGCTACTTATTTGGTCAATAGGTTACCATGTAAAGCCTTGCAGGGTATGACACCTTATGAAGCATGTTGGGGTAAGAGACCTACCTTAGATCATTGCAAAGTATTTGGGTGTTTGGCATATGCATATGTGCCATCACAATTAAGACACAAATTGGAACCTAAAGCTGAAAAGTATGTGTTTATTGGTTATGATGATAAGCAGATGGGATATAGGTTGTGAAGTCTATCCACAAAACAATTTCTTGTATCAAAAGATGTTTCATTTGATCAGCAAGGTACTTGGTATGCAGGTACAATCAATATTAATACAGGTGATGAAGAAGTTGTAAACCAAAGGAAAGGTAAATCAAAGGTTCAAATATGTGATGAAGAGGAGAATAATGAAGTGCAAGTTGAAGTTGAAGAAATGCCAAGATTTGATCCTGAGTGTGATGAACTAGAAACCTCAAGGAGTGGAGAACTTAGAAGGTCATCAAGACACAAGTGGCAACCTACAAGGTATAGCTATGATACTTCTTTTTTGGCTACCAAAGATTATGCTTACATGATAAAAGCAGATGAAGACCCTTCTACATATGAAGAGGCAAAAGGTAAAGAAAATTGGGAGAAAGCTATGCAGGAAGAATATGATGCATTGATGGAAAATCAGACTTGGGAATTGGTTCCTAAACCAAATAGCCAGAAGATCATTGGATGTAAGTGGGTCTACAAGACAAAGAGGTTTGCAGATGGAAGTGTGTCTAGGTACAAAGCTAGACTTGTTGTGAAAGGGTTTGCTCAAACATATGGTGTTGACTATGATGAGACCTATAGTCTTGTGGCAAAGAACTCATAGCAATTGCTGCATGTAAAGGTTGGAAATTGAGTCAATTAGATGTGAAGAATGCTTTTTTGAATGGTTACATTTCATATGATGTTTTCATGGAGCAACCTCAAGGATTCAGAGATGGAAGATATCCAGATCATGTGTGTAAGCTCAAGAGAGCTTTATATGGCTTGAAGCAGGCCCCAAGGGCATGGAACTATAGGCTTGTAAAGTTCTTGAAAGAACTTGGGTTTCAAGTATCAAAAGCAGATAGTAGCTTGCTTGTTAAGGCAAGTGATGATGGGTTCATTTACATATGTATATATGTTGATGATATAATTCTTACAGGTACAGATGAGAAAGGCATACAAAGCCTAAAGAAGCAAATGGAGAAAGAGTTCAAAATCAGTGATTTGGGAGATTTGTCATACTTCTTGGGCATGGAGATTTCATACACTCAACATGGAGTGTATGTGACTCAAGAAAGGTATTGAAGAATTTGTTAACCAAGTTTAAGATGAATGATTGCAGAGTAGCACCTACTCCAATGGAGGTGAATCACAAATTGAGCAGATTTGGAGGTGAAGAGTTCAAGGACATGAAACAATATCAGAGTTTGGTTGGTAGTCTTATCTATGCTACATTAACTAGGCCTGCTTTATCTTATGCAGTTGGGGTGTTGTCTCAATTCATGCATTGTCCTAGAAAAGAACATTGGATTGCAGGTCAAAGAGTGTTGAGGTACATTAAGGGTACACTCAAAGAGGGTTTGTATTATGGTTTTACATCAGATACAAATATCAAAATATATAGTGATGCAGATTGGGCAGGTGATCCAGATGATAGAAGGTCAACCTATGGGTACATGTGTTATGTGGGAGATAAGTTAATCTCTTGGTGCTC
The DNA here is from genome assembly GCA_020310875.1 of Ceratopteris richardii. Lineage (NCBI taxonomy): Eukaryota > Viridiplantae > Streptophyta > Polypodiopsida > Polypodiales > Pteridaceae > Ceratopteris > Ceratopteris richardii. The sequence goes on along the minus strand of CM035412.1, from coordinate 123,507,026 downwards.
AAAGAAGCAACATACAGTTGCTTTGTCATCTACAGAAGCAAAGTACAAAGGCATGGTTGAAGCTGAAAAGGAAGTGATATGGCTTAAGATTCTCATGAAGAGTTTTGACACTATACAGAGCATACCTATCATTTATGGAGATAACATGAGTTCATTATATCTAGCTGCTAATCCTGTTTTTCATGCCAGGACCAAACACATTGAGATACAGTATCACTTTCTAAGAGAGAAGGTGATGGATAAAGAGATTGAAGTTGTACATACTTCAACAAAAGATCAGATAGCTGATATGCTTACAAAAAGCTTAGATGGACCAAAGTTACAGAAGTTCAAAGACATGGCAGGCATAAAGAAGATAAGAGAAACCTCAATTGATGATTGAGGGGGAGCTGTTGGTGCACACCAATCACCAATTGAAGTTTTGAGAGACAAAGAATGGAGATAAGATCAATTCTTGAAGCATAGAAGATGGTTACATTCAGAGTTTGGAAGAAATGTACACATATGTACATTAGTTAAGACATAGGTCACTTATACTTTTGATTAGTCATAGGTCTGTACATATTTGCCTATAAATACTATGAAAAATGTCGGGGCAAAGGGGAGAAGAAAAAGGAGACAAATGAGAGAACATAGGAATAGAGAAATGAGGAGTTGTAAGTGTCATTAGACACATGAAAAGTTAGTTGAAGCTTTTCTTTTCATTCAATTGTAGTCTTCTTCAGAAATGACAAAATTTTTGCGCCCGAAATTTCTGAGTGTTCTCCTCGTGTAGTAGATCTTTTGTGAATTCCTTTTGGAGATGTCTAAGTCCATAGTTAATCAATCTATGGCTAGAGTTTGAGAATCTAATTGAAAGCAGGCTAAGAGAATTTTAAGTAGGAACATTCATATGTAAAGAATGTTCACAGTCTTCTGAAACAGGCACAGATTTCGAGTTTAGAAAAATGGACAGTGCTCAGTGCACAGTGTAAAGTTTTACACAAATCATAGCTCAAAATCTAAGTTGAGAGATAAGCTATCTACAGCTAAAAGCATTTGACCAAACGGGTTCGACATTGGGAGAACTATAGCTAAGAAGTTACAGGTGTCAAAGTCGCTACTTCAGAGAAGCAGTTTCACACATAGGTAAAGTGTTTGAGTCATTTCTCAAAGTATACTCAATCATTTAAGGAGATTTAAGTTGGAGAAGGTGCACAACCTTAAGCTGATACATCCTACAAAGTTTTATAAAAAACTTCACATGAATGGTTAGTCAATCAGAGATTAAACTGCAGCAGACTTTTCTGAGAATTTGTTTTTTTCAAGAATAGTCAATTTCTTGATAAGTTGGTGATTGTTCTCTAAATTAAGAGGAGTCTAGACTTATTCTTGATATAGAGGTGCTCTAATTTCAAGAATAGGTTGTTCTTTTGGAGATTAACACTCTCCATCACAGTGGAATAGAGACCCACTCAAAACAAAATGGTGTCATTGTTTTTTGAAGGATTAGCGAATGGATCGTTAAGATCTCTGGTATATGTGAAAAGAGTTCAAACTTTGCAAGATTGCATGAAGGAATGTATTGACCTAGAGGACAATCTAGCAGAAGACCTGAAGATACCCTAAGGTAGCGTGAAAAGTGAAGATTCTGCCAGCAGCACATCAAACTCAAAGAACAATGTAGAGGAAATAGCCGACTTAGTAGCAAAGAAACTGAATGTTCAAGGATAGAGGAACTACCCCAACAACCCAATGAGAGTACCCATGCTTAGAAGATGTATGCATTGTGGAGGTGATCATCCCTCTCATTTGTGCACTAGGGGAGTAGTCCCACCACCTGCTTATGCTTACAATAGACCACCCGTCTCGAGCCCTCTACAATATTGTAGCATAGAACAAAAATACACAAATCACAGCACAGAAAATTGTCCTTACAATAGACAGTCAAGACCGGTACAACCTCTCATGAGACCTTATGGATACCCTCAAAGAGAACTAGGAGGGGAAGCCTTCAGATATCCCACATATCAGCAGCAGGCACCAGTACCACGACCTTATGCTTATCAAGGTTACACTCAACCACAACCGGTGTTAGGTCAACAACCACCCCACCCTCAAAATGTAGTCCCAGTGAAAATAGCTCAACCTGAAGAAAACCCCGAGAGAGCAATAGTTCCAGCCACGCCATTGGCAGGTAATGAACCATATGACCCATCCTATGACCATGTTCAAGGGAATTATTCCGCTTATGAGAACTCTATAATTGAATATGGACAATCTTACGAGCCATATGCATATAGCATGGAAGGACCAGATAGTTTTCACGGATATGAGCATGAGAGCAAAAGCTAGAGAGGCACCAAAAAGAAATGGGGAGAATGATCAAGGTAACGGAGAACCGAATACACCCATGCCCCAAATAGTTGAAGACTCGGAAGAACTTGGGAAAAGTATTACAAGTAAACGAACACAAAGATGGAAGAATCGTAGAGACATGATGAAGGAAAAGAAACTACAACAAAAGAAGGAGAACGAAAAGAATGAGCAAGGTCAAAAAGAAAAATAGAAATTTGAAGAAGAAAATAAAAAAGGAAAGTATAAAAAAGAAGAGATAGGATCAGTGTTGGCAGACCCCATGCCAGAAGAGTTAGCCATGTGGATTCACGCGTACCAGGCACGAATAAGAGCGGGACCAACCATTGAACAACATGAGAAAGAATATCCTAGAGGTGACTTAGAGAAAGAAAGGTTGGAGATATGCAAAAAATTAATTGAAGTAGCTCAACAGACCCTAGAAAAACCTGTTCTTCGACTACCCAATTCATGAATTCCCGAAAAAGAATTCCAAGATTGTGTCATCCCTAAGGATCCCGAGAATGGAAAAGAAGGTGAGACACATAATGGAAATTACTGTGAGGATAAAAGAGAAGGATCCATTGTCCCCGAAGTACATGGGGAATGGCCTAAAGACTTGTGGGCAAGAGTCCAAGAAGACAGATGGAAGAAAGTGGAAGGAATCGAACCACCCTTTGAGGAGCCAGAAGCAGAAGGTGAATTGGAACACTCACTACCTAAGCTGAACTCAGAAGAATTAGTACAATTTGACAAGAGCCACAAGGAGAATGACAGTGTGAAGGTTTTACCAAATTACATAGGGGAATACGAACATAATTCAGAATTATACTGCATTCCCTCAATAAGAAAGAAAAGAGCAGAACCCCTCAATCCAAGCATCGGGCATCATACAACATCTTAGAAAGGTAAAAATCCCCTGTACCCTAACACTGGAAGAACTGTTGAAAATCAAACCACATTTGAAGGAGAAATTAACCAGCCAATTGGAGACCAAGTCGGAAGAGAAGGAGATGCCTGATGAAGTAACCTCAGTCAAAATCCCGATCGATAAGGTTGGAGATTTCAATGAGGGAGATGAAGGAAACACATGCCTTCCAATTACTTATAGGGGTTACACCACTAAAGCTATTTTAGATTATGGAGCTAGAGTAGGAATTGCGACTAAAGAAATATGGGAGAAATGGGGGAAACCAACTTTAAGACCAACACGCATGAAGATACAAATGGCAGATGGACACACTGAACGACCCTTGGGATTATTGGAGACTGGTATAACCTCATCAACAGAAATCAATTGTTCCTTCAAGTCTTCGATCTTTGTTAGGAAACTATCCATAGAATCACCTTCATTCATGTGCTCACTCTCCAATTGTTTTCGGAGGTAAGCAACACGAGCCTCATTCCTAGCTTGGTACAATGTGGTAAGTGTATCCCAAGCATCCTTAGCTGTTTTGCAAGAGCAAATATGAGGAATAATGACACATTTGACAAACAAAGCTATCAATGCATGTGCCTGGGCATCTCTGCCATCCCAGCGAATCTACTCTGCAGTAGGTGCAGGAGTAACAACAGCACAAACAGGAATCTGCACAATATCATCTTCGACACCATCTTCCTCAGCTCTAGCACCTATATTCGTAGTACCTGTTGTTACAGGTGTAACAGGATGTCTTTCAACACCCTGCACAATGTTCCACAATCCTTTTGCAACCAATACATGTCGCATCATATAAGCCCATAATGGGTAGTTGGTACCATCCAACTTATCCTCAACAACCAACATACGGAATACATCATTGCTTTTAGCCATGGCCGGTGACTAAAATACCTTGATGCAAAAAATTGACTGTATCTCAAAAAGTTGAATAGAATTGCCCTGACGAATTCTGCTAGACCTATAGCAGACTTCAAGACGCTTATACTAGCGAACCGAAACTGGTACATACCTTTGGCACAAAAAGACAAAATAGCCTGCACAAGCGTTGCGATAATGTGTTCGGAGGCTCACCAAATTTCGTGTGAATCTGAGACTGCAAACGGAGGAGTGTCAACGGCGCCCTAGATGAAGCGATGACCTGCTCTGATACCAATTGTTGGAGATAGATGTTTGCGGAAGCACGCGAACAACACAAGGAAGAAGAAGAAGCTTGGAGCACAAACACACAATATTGAATGTATTACTAGAGAATGTACAAAGATAAGTAGCCCATTAGGGCAATAGGCGTATATACAAGCCGGGGGAAAAAAACCTCCTAAAGAGGGAAAAAAGTGCCCCGGAGTTCCTAGTGTGTTCACACTGAATATATCAACACAAGAGGGGTGCAATGTTGAGGGAGAATCCAACAAAAAGAAGAAAAGAAGAAGACAAAGAAAGAAGCTTCATTAAAAAGATTATATATGAAGATATGTCTCTGCAAGAAGCCCCGCAGGGGCACGCAACACCCATCTCTACACAGAGCCCTGCAGGGGCACACATCAAGGAAAAACACGTAAGAGGGAAGGAGGAACCAGGGCCAGGAAGTATCCATGAAGAAGTGCAAGAAGATATCCGGCGGTTCCAGAACCACAAGAAGGTGCTTCAACCTCTTGATCTTTGGAAGGTCCAGATCAGGCTGAAGAACCACACCTTCATACCTTCCACTAGTGGTGTGCGAGGTAGCCCGACATAACACAACAAACCAGATTTAAAGAGGTTATTGGTGAACTAAACTACAAATTTTAGGTAGTCCATCTCCACGGGTTGCGGGCGATGAAAAGAAAAAAACAGGCAAAACGAATGCATCAGGCCCAGAGGATGTAAAAGAAGAATCAAGAACAGGGCCATTAAAACGTAATGCCAGTCTGACAAGTAGGCAAAACTAACCAAGAGATGCATGCGGAAAACAAACGATAGACAAGAAGTAAAGCCTGTCAAGGGACGACAGAGACAAAGAGGGGGAGAGTGTTGCAGAGCTAAGAAGAGCAAAAGGCAGAGAAAAATATGGGCCCCAAAATTTTTCCGATTTGGACACTCTATTTTTGTAACATAACCATTTTGTAACATATTTTCCGTTGTAAATGCACTAGAGGAGTCCTTTAGTAGCTTACCCATGTAAATTAGTAGAAAATTAACCTTTTAGTGAATAAAGTCCCGGTCTCTTGTGTGAAAGGACCATTTTTAGGGCACATGTATATAATTCAATTTCTGACTCTTTGTAAGGACTTTTTGCCATTGTGACAATCAAGATAACAGAATTTCGAATTTGTGTCTTCTCCTCTCTGTATCATCTTCTTGGTGAGCTTGTATGCATGTCTGTTGCTTGAAAAGAGTGTTAGGAAGTGTTGTCTATCCATGAAAGTGTTTGTTGGCTATTGTTGAGGTGTGTGTGAAGTGTAGGAGGTGCTGAAGTGTAGGAAGGTCATTCCCGCTACTCAATATTTTGCTCATAACTTGAAGCAGAAGTGTCAAAATTGATGAAAATACCACCATTGGATGCGTCTTCGCGATAGCTTCGAAATGCATATGCTATTTGCTATATTCGGAGTTCGGAGCTGAAAGAAAAGCTCAATTTACTGTTGGCTGCTGCTCCAAGTATCATGACACCATGACTGACAGTTGAAGCTTGTTTGGAATAGTCTTAGCCTTGATTGCACTCTTTGGGAAGCTCATTTGCATTGATCGTCATTTGAATGCATGTCTTCATACACTCGACTAGGTTTTGATACTCCTCGGATGGATAAATAAAGCGTGAATCCCCACTATATGCACTTGAGGGGGATCGAGGTATAGTCTCTTTCTCCACAAGTCCCTAGGTTTGTCCTTAGGTACACACTCTTGCTCCACTGTTTAGAATGACATTTGCTTGTTTACCTTCATATTGAATTGAAATTATTGCATTTCCTTCTTCTTTGTAATACCCCCAATCTTATCTATTGGTACTTGCATCAATGAATCCATCACAAACTTACTCTTCTTCAGAATTTGGATTTTCTCATCACTTTTGTTGTAGGATTGCACACGAGGATTTTGCTTGATTAATTCTTTTAAAGTCATTTGCATGAAATTTTGAATTGCTCATTCACTTTTACCTCCATATCCAATGACACCATTTTGTTGATCTTGCCCACTTTTTTGTTCATTATCCTCTTTTCTGCGAGGAAGAAGATCATCCTTGTATAATTCTAATTTTTGTTTCCATTGCTTCCCTCCACATTCCATGCAAAATTTCTAGGGTTTCTGAGTTAATTCATGGAGGCTCATTTTCTAGTAATCATTGAGTTAACTATATGATTTTCTTGTATTATTTCACTTTCCAAATCTAGCATTGGATATATTTTATCTTTATCTGCTAGTAAATGTCCTTCTTTAATTCTAGCTTTGTAAGCTCTTATCAAAGTCTCCAATTGTTTTGGCAAATCTTCTTTGGAACTACACTCTCCTTTTTTGTTGGCCTTTCTTTGGTATTTTGTTGATTTCTTTTGATTACTTTCTTGTACTGATTTCTCCAATTCTTCCAACTTTTTAGCCCTTGGATATTTTGTTTTGCTCTTTTGTCTTTCTAAGATAGATTCTTTCTATTAGTTTTTCTATGTATCTTTATTTTCTCTCCTTCTTGCCTATCTGCTTGCATGGGTTGAAGTTTAGTTTGGGGTTTGGTTATAACTTGCAGAGGTAATATTTCATCTTGATCACTATCAAAAGTAGGTAAAATATCCACTATCTTCAAAGGTACTTGATTATTTGAATTTTTCCTATTTGGGTTCTTTGGAAAAGCCCTTATCAAATGTTCTCTCCCACAATCTTTACAATGAGCACCATCCAGTCTAAAAGTAGGAGACTGAGGACAAGCTCTTACAATTTTTTTCCCACCACACCTATATCATGTCACCTTTTGAACAATCTTAAATTGAGATTTTGGATTTGAAATGTAATTATTAGTAATATACGTGAATGTGGCTACATCCATTCCTACTTTTCCATTTCCCAATTCTAAGGCTTGTAGTTTAGGTTCTCTATTATACACATATTCCCAATTGGTATCCTCTGAATGACAATTGTAGCCATCAAAATATTCTTGGTTAGTACTAAGGTCTTTCCAAGTTCTCTTCCACAGGTGTGTATTTCACTGGAACTACATTAGTATATGTAGGAGGTTGCTTCCCTAGCATGTCTAGGTTGATCGAAAAACTCCCTTTCTCTTAGTTGAATTGGATGATTTTGATATTCCTTTCTCTTATAGGTTGTTTGTTATATAAACATTCATCCCTAACATGATTGGTTGATTTCTTTTCTAGGGTACAATATTTCAATGTTCTATTGTCCTGAGGATGATATGGTTTTTGGTAGTTACACATTTGAGTTGGATGATTTTCTCTACACACATAATGCTTTCTTACTTGTGTTATTATGGGGCTAGCAATGTTTGCTCTAGGAGTAGCTCTAAAAGCTTTTGCTATGGCTTGAGCCAATTCTTATGTGGGAGTAATTTTGCTTCCTCCATTGACTTTTCAGTCATCGATCATAAGGTCAGATCCTCTTTTGTCTTCCAAGTCAATAGCTTCCTTTGTGCAAGAATCTAGGTTTGGACATCTTCTACAATATACCATGGTTCTTAGTTGAGAATTTCTAATCCTTCAATGAATAAAGATAATATGTTTGGCATAGAAAGTTTTTCATCATTTGGCACCTATCCAGATATTTCTTAAATCTCTTTGCAGCTATTCTTACACTCTCTTCAGGATTTTGTTTGAAAGTATGGATCAATGTAGCAGTGCTATGGTTGATCCCAATTTTGGAGAATTCCCCTATGAGCTCTTCCAAAAATATATGTTTACAAACATTTCCTTCATTAAAGGTAAGAATCGTGATAAGGTTGGTCCTATAAGGAATAATCAAGAAGCCTCAAGTTCTGTAGTATATTCAATTACTTCTTCTACTCTCCGTATTTGTTTACACTCTATTACATGATCATGAGGATAACTAGATCCATCATATTGATTTTTCATACATTTTGCTACTTGTGATGGTCTAACTCTCCTTCCTTGATTATACAATCATTCCTCCTTCTTATTGGAAACTCCACTATTTCTCTTTCTCTCAAAAAGGGATTAGGTGAAGCCTGATGGTTTCTTTCCCTTGGAAACTCTACTCAGGTATGATGTCTACTACCTCTTTGATTCTCTTGATTATCTAAGTTTTGATTCCAAGTTGCTTGATCAAAAATTTGACCTAGGTCATTAGTTTCATGAGGATTGTTAGTAAACACATACAAAAAACCCTATCTATCCTCATATCTGCCATCTTTAAACTGAGCCACAGACCTTAAGTTCAAAGGAATTTCTAAGTTCCTCAATTTTATGAGTTCCTTATGCAATCCATCTTGGTATACATAGTCTCCAAACCTATTTTATACTGATATGTGAGGATGTTCCTAAATCCCCTTGGCTGGAAGTTCATGGTTCCTCATTATGGTCCTCCATATTCAATTTCCTACTTCCAAATGTTATTTTGGTGTGTAGGGTGCTTTCTATCTCTCCTCTGTGTATGTGTGTATTTTGAGACTAAGCCAGACCTCAATCTCATCAATTTATGAAATTTTCAAGTTGAACCCTATTTTTTCCTTGTTCTTGTAGAACTAGGGTTTATCGTTTCTTCACAATTTTAATGAATTTAAGGTTTTTTTTTTTCCTCTCAAGATGTGACAAATATCTCATTCAACTCCCACTAATAATCAATGGCCATGCCTGAAACCAATGATATATTCCGTATGTTGGCTATTGAGGATAAGTTGGATGGTACCAATTATCCATTATATGCATATATGATGCATTATGTATTGGTAGCAAAAGGATTTTGGAATATTGTGTAGGGTGTTGAAAAATGACCTACTACACCTACAAATACAATTATTGAAGGTGATGTAGATGGTGTTCAAATTCCTACTTGTGATGTGGTTCCTGCTACACCTACTACAAAGTAACTTTGTTGGGATGGTAGAGATGCTTAAGCACATGCATTGAAATATTTATTAGTCAAATGTGCCATTATCCCTTATATTCGATCTTGCAAAATAGAAAAGTATGCTTGGGATACACTTACCACTTTGTAGCATGCAAGAAATGAGGCTCAAGTTGTTTACCTTCAAAAATAATTGGAGAGTGATCATATGAATTGGAGAGTGATCAAAGATTTGAAAGAGTAGTTGATTTCTACAGACACCATTCTTAATGGTCTTCCATATTCATATCAAAGTTTTGCTTCTGCTCTTCAGTTGATGATGAACGGAAATCCAAATGCCTTAACATTTGAGGAGTTAGTCTCTCTTTTGTTGCAAGAAGATTAACAAAACAGGTCTATCATGTGTGTAGCAGATCAAGCTTTCTTAGCTAGTCAAAAGGGCAAAGATAAATGGAGATCATGTACTAGTAAGCTGAAATCTAGTGAATTTGCACAATCGAAAAAGGAAGAGAAAGACGAGAAGAAAACATAAAAGTAGAAGAAATTTTGCAAATATTGTAAAGGAAATGATCGTGTCATATAGAGTTGTCCAAAACTGGTCACAAAAGAGGCATAGGAAAAAGAGGATGGAATGGTTGTTGGAGAGGCCTCTACACCTAAAACAGAGTCTACTAATCTTGTGTAGAATGAAGAATGCATGCTTACTATTGTCTGCAATTATGACCCATCTTCTCATGAGAAATGCATGTCTGTATTAGACTCAGATGTTTGGTATTTTGATAGTGGGGAAATTAAACATATTACCTTGTAGTGGAGTTTCTTCAGTTCAGTTGAGCCTGCCCGTATAGGGAATAATGTCACATCCACCAAAAATGCCTCTTATCTTGTAATGGGAGTTGGTAAGACCATACAGACTACTGCTGATGGTAGTTCTTTCACATTGTCAGATGGTTTGTTTCTGCTAGGGATCAAAAAAATCTATTATCAATATCAAAATTAGCCAAGATTGGCTTGGTTGTCAAATTCGTTGATGACAAGTGTATATTTCATGATTTCTCAAATGGTGCTGGCATTATTGCTACTGGTATTTTATGTGTTGTACAAGCTCATAGACTATGCAAAATCTATCTATGATTTGACATGTGCAGTTCAAGATTCTCAGGTTATCTTAGATACAAAGCTTTGGAATGCATGCTTTGGTCATCTAAATTTAGTTTGCTACTCTTGTAGAAATCTGAAATGATGTCCCCTATACCCAAACTTGAGGCACCTGGTAAACATATCTATGAAGAATGTATTTTGGGCATAATGCAACGTTCCTTCTTCCCAAAAGGTGGTTCAGATACTCAGAAATTACAGCTTGTTCACAGTGATCTCTATGGTCCTATGTAGACACCTTCTTTGGAAACTACCTTTACTTCCTGACTTTTATTGATGATTTTTCTAAGCATGCATGGGTGTATCCATTGAAAGCAAAGTCTGAAGTTTTTATGTGCTTCAAACAATTTCTGGTTTTGGTTGAAAATCTATTAGCATGTAAAATGGGCACCCTCCATTCTAATAGAGGGGGGAGTTCATGTCTTCTGATTTTACTGCAATTCTGGCTGAATGTGGGAAAAGACATCAGTGTATAGTGTCCTATACAGCTCACTAGAATGGAGTTGCTGAAAGAAAGAACATGTCTTTCATGGAGGTGGTGAGGTGTATGGTCAAAAGTCAAGCTTTACCACATAGCTTCTAGCTTGAGGTTTTTATGTGTGCAACATATGTACTTAAGAGGTGTCCCACCAAAGCACTACAGTCTATCACACCATATGATGCTTAGCATGGTTGCAATCTTTATGTTGCTCATCTGCATACCTTTGATTGTTTGGCATATGCATTAGTGCCTAAAGATCAACACATAAAACTGGATAGTAAAGCAGTGAAATGTATTTTTGTTGGGAAATAGTTCTAAAAGAAAAGGCTATCATTTGTATCATCCATAGACTAAACACTTTTTTGTTAGTCGTGATGTTTTTGTGGAAGATGCAATTCAGCCATTAGTTTCATGTGCTAAGGAGACATCAGTTAGCTCCAAAGATGTGTATGACACTTTGCTTCCTTGTTTTACAGGCGGACAATCAAGTGCTTGTCCAAATGAGGCAATTTCTTAGCATTTATAGGTTACACATGATGATGAAGATCATTCCATTTTTTATGCAGATTTACATGAGCACTTGTTAATGAGAGGTTTGATATAGAGGAGGCAAAAACTATGCCTAAATGGTTGGTGTAGACTTTGTGAGATAACAAAATAGATGCACCTCTGCCATATCATACTCGTTTAGGCTCTCATAGTGCTTGTTTTGCATTAGGTTGCTATGCAATGGCTGCCTGTAGTCTTCGTGAGGAGAATGAGCCTATTTCTTTTGATGAAGCACAAAATAAAAAAAAGGATGGCTCCTATGCAAACAAAATATGATGTTATTATGAAGAATGGTACTTGGTCTTTATGTGATTTGCCTCTAGGCAAACAGGCCATTGGGACTAAATGGTTATACAAGCTAAAGCATTAGCATGATGGAATAATTGACATGTATAAGGCTAGGCTTATTGCAAAAAGTTATGCTCAAGAGAGAGGCATTGATTTTGATGAGACCCTTGCTCACACATGCCGAATGATCACTATTTGTAGCATTTGTGCACTTGTAGATCATCATGGTTGGAATGTACATTAGTTGGACATTAAAAGTGCATTTTTTATTGGTGACTTACATGAAGAAGTGTATGTATTTCAGCCCCGTGCTTTTATGCAGAAAGGGCATAAAATGAAGTGTGCAGGATGAAAAAGGCATTATATGATTTGAAGCAAGCACCATGTGATTGGTATGAAAAGATACATGCCTACTTGATTGCACACAATTTTGAGAACAATCCAACTGAGAGTACCTTATATGTTAAGCATGCAAATGATGTGCTTCTGATCATTGTTGTCTATGTTGATGACATGTTTCTCACTGGACTTAATGAGAAGCATATTGCTGATTTTAAGGCTGATTTGCATGCCTCTTTTGGGATGAGAGATTTGTGGCATTTGCATCATTATTTGGGCATTCAATTTATGCAAGTTGATGGTGGAATAGCTCTATGTCGAACAAAATATATTGACACATTATTGTAGCATTTTGGCCTTGAAGATTGCAAAACTATTGCCACTCCTATGAAAACAAGTTTATGATTGAGTCTTCATGATGTTGGAGATGCATTTGATGCTATTCTCTATAAGCAAATTGTTAGATACTTGATTTACTTATGCATAAATTGGCTTGATATTCAATTTGTTGTCTCTCAGATGAGCAGGTTTATGCATTGACCAGGTGTCAAGCATCAACAGGTAGTTAAGAACATCTTCTGCTTCTTGAGTGGTACCCGACTACTTGGGACTCTTTTATCCCAAGGGGGGATCACTACCATTAGATTGACATGCTTTTTTTTAACTCTGATTGGGTTGTTGCTATGACACTCATGTGGCCACTAGTGGTTTTTGCTTCATGCTTGGTAGCTCATGCATATCTTTGTTGAGCAAGAAGCAACCTACTGTGGCCACTTCCAGCTATGAGGTTGAGTATTGGGAAACTTTCATAGTGATTGTCCAGTGTGTGTGACTCAGATGCCTTTTGGCTAATTTGGATGTTGGTTACTCCTCTGCCACAACCATCTTCATTAAAAGTCAGAGCGCATTGGCAGTTGCGAGGAACCCTATGTTCCATGCTTGCATAAAGCACATTGAGGTGCAAAAAAAATGGAATATTCTTGTATACAAAAGTAGACTTTATATGTTTTGTTAAAAACATATTTTTTTAATCAAATTTTATTCCTCCATGCTTTATGAACCAGAGACTATATGTTGGTTATACTAAGTGTGCGCCAAGTGCAGATGTGTTGTGGCATTGATCCAATTTGTTGTATGTAAACAAAGGACATGAGTGCTATAAAGATGTCGAGTGTTGTTGCTCACCCTCTCTCTCAAAGTGTTTAGCAAAGTTGAACTATCTCATGAGCGCATGACTCCACAGGAAGTCATGCATCATGTCCCTATCTCTTTCATATGTTGGCTATTGAGAATAAGTTGGACAGTACCAATTACCCATTATGGGCGTATATGATGCATCATGTATTGGTTGCAAAAGGACTGTGGAATATTGTGCAGGGTGTTGAAAAACTTCTTATTACACCTGCAAACATAGTTGTTGAAGCTGATGCTGATGGCATTGAAGATGGCGATATTCTTCATGTTCTTGTTCATGTTGTTGTTCTTGCTGCACCTACTGCAGAGCAAATATGTTGGGATGGCAGAGATGCTCAGGCACATGCATTGATAGCCCTTTTTTTGTCAAAGGTGCCATTATTCCTCACATTCGCTCTTGTAGAACAGTTAAGGATGCTTGGGATACACTTACCATTTTATACCAAGCAAGGAATGAGGTTTGTGTTGCTTACCTCCGAAAAAAATTGGAGAGTGATCACATGAATGAAGGAGATTCCATGGACAATTTTCTTTAAAGATCAAAGATTTGAAGGAATAGTTGATTTTTGTTGATGAAGTCTTGCCTGACAGTTCAGTTGTGTAGAGTGTTCTGAATGGTCTTCCCGATTCATATCAGAGTTTTGCTTCTACTCCTCAATTGATGATGAAAGGCAATCCAAATGCCTTAACATTTGAGGGGTTAGTCTTTGTTCTCCAAGAAGATCAGTCTACACAGAACAGGTCCATTATGCATGTTGTAGATCAAGCTTTCTTGGCTAGTCAAAAGGGCAAAGGTAAATGGAGCTCTTCCATTAGTAAGCAAAAATCTGTTAATTCTGCACAATCAAAGAAGGATGACAAAAATGAGAAGAAAAAGAAAAGCAGAAATTGTTTCGCAAATACTATAAAGGAAATGATCATGTCATAAAGAGTTTTCCAAAACTAGTTGCTAAAGAGGCAAGGAAGAAAGAGGCTAGAAAGGTTGTTGCAGAGGCCTCTACACCCAAAAAAAAGTTTGCTAACCTCATGCAGAATGAAGAATGGGAATTTAGTACTGTTTGCAGTTTTGACCCATCTTCACATGAACAATGTATGTCTATAGTAGACTCAGATATTTGGTACTTTGATAGTGGGGCAACCAAACATATTACCTCGCAGCTCAGTTTCATCACTTCACTTGAGCTTGTGAAATTCCTTGATGACAAATGTACATTTCATGATTTGTCAAATGGCAATGTCATTATTTCTTTTGGCATTTTATGTCGTGGGTTAAGCTCATAGACTATGGAAAAATCTATGAATGATTCAACATGTGCAGTACATGATTCTCAGGCTTTGTCAGATGCAAAGCTTCGGCATGCACACTTTGGTCATTTGAATTTTGATAGTTTGCTACACCTGCAGAAATCTAAAATGGTGTCCTCTCTGCCCCAACTTAAGGCACCTGATAAACATGTTTGTGTATGCTGTATTTTGGGCAAAATATAGTGTTCATTGTGTCCAAAAGATGGTTCAGTTCAAGCTATTCAAAAATTGCAGCTTGTTCAAAGTGATGTCGGTGGTCCTATGCATACACCCTCTTTTGGAAACTATCTTTACTTCATGACTTTCATTCATGATTCTTCCAGGCATGCATGGTATATCCATTGAAAGCAAAGTCCGAAGTATTTATGTGGCTCAAACAGTTTTTGGTTTTGGTTGAAAATCTATCAACATGTAAAATGGGCACCCTCTGTTCTGATCGAGGGGGGGAATATATGTCTTCTGACTTTAATGCATTTCTGCCTGAACATGGGATAAAACATTAGTGTACAGTGCCGTTTGCACCTCAACGGAATGGTGTTGCTAAAAGTAAGAGTAGGTCACTCATGGAGATGGTGAGGTGTATGGCCAAGAGTCAGGCTTTACCACATAGTTTTTGGCTTGAGGCTATTATGTGTGCAACATATGTACTTAACAGGTGTCCCACTAAAGCATTGTAGCCTATCACTCCATATGAGGCTTGGCATGTTTGCGAGCCATCTGTTGCTCACTTGTGTGTTTTTGGTTGTCTGGCATATGCATTAGTGCCTGAACAACAACGTAGAAATTGGATGATAAAGTAGTGAAATGTACTTTGGTTGGGTACAATTCTTAAAGCAAAGGCTATTGTCTCTATCATCCACAAACTAAATGAATCTTGGTTAGCAGTGATGTTGTTTTTGTGGAAGATGCTATTCAACCATTACTTTCATGTACTAATGAGAGATCTATTTGCTCCAAACACATGTATGAAACTTTGCTTCCTCTTTTTAGAGGTGGAATATCTAGTGCTGGTCCTAATGAGGCAACTTCTCAGCCTTCACAAGTTTCATGTGATGATGAAGATCATTCCATTTCTGATGCAGATTTACATCATGCACTTGTTGATGAGAGAGTTGATATTGAGGAGGCAAAAACTATGCCAAAATGGCTTGTACAAACTTTGTGTGATAGTAAATTAGATGCACCTCTCTCATATCATATTTGTTTAGACTCTCATAGTGCCTCTTTTGCATCAGATTGCTATGCTATGGCTTCCTCTAGTCTCTGTGATGAGAATGATCCTGTTTCATTTGATGAAGCACAAAATTCTAAAAATCGGATGGCTACTATGCAATGAGAATATGATGCTATCATGAAAAATGGTACCTAGACTTTATGTGACTTGCCTCCTGGCAAGAAGGCCATTGTCACTAAGTGGGTATACAAGCTGAAGTGTAATCCTGATGGAACAGTTGACATGTATAAGGCTAAGCTTGTTGCAAAGGGTTATGCACAAGAAAGAGCCATTGATTTTAATGAAACATTTGCTCTTACTTGCCGAATGACTATTGTTCATAGCATTTGTGCACTTGTAGCTCATCGTGGTTGGAATGTACATCAGTTGGATATCAAAACTTCATTTTTAAATTGTGATTTACATGAAGAAGTGTATGTTTTTCAGCCCCGTGGCTTTGTGCAAAAAGGGCATGAAAACCAAGTGTGCAGGTTGAAAAAGACAATATATGGTTTGAATGAAAAGATACATGCCTACTTGATTGCACATGGTTTTGAGAATACTCCAACTGAGAGCACCTTATATGTTATGCGTGCAAATGATGTGCATCTAATCATTGTTGTGTATGTTGATGACATGCTTCGCATTTGTCGTCATGAGAAGCATTTTGTTTATTTTAAGGTTGATCTGCATGTCTCATTTGAGATGTCAGATTTGGGGCATTTGCATCATTATTTGGGCATTCAGTTTATGCAAGTTGATGACGGAATAGCCTTGTGTCAAACCAAATATATTGACACATTATTGCAGCATTTTGGCCTTGAAGACGGAAAACCTATTGCCACTCCTATGGAGACATGTTTAAGATTGAGTCTTCATGATGGTGGAGATGCATTTGATGTTGTTCTCTATTAGCAGGCTGTTGGATGCTTGATTTACTTATGCATTACTCAGTGAGATATTCAGTTTGTTGTCTCACAGATGAGTAGGTTTATGCATTGCCCAGGTGTCAAGCATTGGCAGGCAGTGAAGAGCATCTTTCGCTCCTTGAGTGGTACCCATCTACTTGGATTATTGTATCCCAAGGGGGGATCACTACCACTAGATTTACATGCTTTTTCTGACTCTGACTGGGCTGGTTGCTATGACACTCATGTGTCCACTAGTGGTTTTTGCATCATGCTTGTAGCTCATGCATATCTTGGTTGAGCAAGAAGCAGCCTACTGTGGCCACTTCTAGTTGTGAGGTTGAGTATAGGGTAGCTTATGGTTGATTTGGGTGTTCGTCAGTCTTCTGCCACTACCATCTTCATTAACAGTGAGAGCGCATTGGGAGTTGCAAGGAACCCTGTGTTCCATGCTCACACTAAGCACATTGAGGTGCACTATCATTATGTGAGGGAGAGTTTTTCTTTGCTAGAGAGATCAGTTTGGCATATGTTCCCACACAGGAGAACATTGCATAACTTTTCACAAAGACTCTGCCTAGGAGAAGTTTGAAGCTTTCTGCAAAGGTTTGGGCTTACTTCCTTTTGTGGATTGATTCCACATAGCTTGACACTTCCTTATACATGAGTGCCAACTCCTTGTTCACTGCATCACTCCAGAAGGGATTTGTTGATATATTTAGGTAGTAATGTGTGTGAACACACTAGGACCACCGGGGCAGTTTTTTCCCTCTTTAAGAGGTCTTTTTCCCCCGGCTTGTATATACCCCTATATTCCTAATGGGTTACTTATCTTTGTATATTCTAGTGGTAATACATTCATTATTGTGTGTTGTGCTCCAAGCTTCCTCTTCTTCCTTGTGCTCTTTGCGTGCTTCCATAGACAACAATATCAATGCATGTGTATGTGCATCTCTGCCATGTCGACAAAGTTGCTCTATAGTAGGTGCAATAACAACCACAACATGAACAAGAAATTGAAGATAATCATCTCCAATACCATCTCCATCACCTTCAATTACTGTATTTGCAGGTCCAATAGATGTCTTTCAACACTCTACAAAATATTACATAGGCCTTTTGCTACCAATACAGGATGCATCATGTATGCCCACAATGGGTAATTTGTACCATCCAACTTATCCTCAGCAACTAGCATATAGAATACATAGTTGCTTTCAACCATGACTAGTGACTAAATACCTTGATACAAAAATTGATTGTATCTCAAAAAGTTGAACAAAAATATCCAAATGAGATTTGATAGAATTGTGGTAGATTTTGAGGTGCTTGTACTGGCGAACAAAAAAAATGTATATGTGTTTGGCATAAAAGGATGGAATCGCTAGCATAGTCACTACAATAGTGCATTTGGAGGTCAAAACGAGCTCTAATCAAAATTTCTATGTTACGAAGCGAAGTTATGTTGACCTCATAATTGCCCCAAGTATGTTCACCAATCATTATGCGATTTTGAGATTGTGACTAGAGGGATGTCGATGACACTCTAGAGAAAGCAACGACCTTCTCTGATACCAAATGTTGGAGTTCAAGGTTTGCAGAAGCACAAAACAACACAAGGAAGAAGAAGAAGAAGCCTAGAGAACAACACAAAAGTGGTTGTATTACCAAATGAATGTACAAAGATAAGTCACACATTAGGGTTATAAGCATATATACAAGCCGGGGACAAAACCTTCTAAAGAGGAGAAAACGTACCCCTACAATCCTAACTGTGTTTACACACACCATTGCCAAAATATATCAACAATGATGTTTAGTATAAGAAAGCTTTCATTGTTGAGAAGGATTTTCTCAAGTGGATTTGGGACTTTGGAAGATCTAATAGATAGGTGTCTAGCTAGTGCCACTATGTAAACTTCTCTACATGCATAAACACCAACAACTCCATAAACATTCACATATTTTGACATATCTTCACAGTTTGGTCCTCTAAATAGCAAGACTTTATAAATCTATAAATCTTCATAGCAAATCACATAAAATGCATCATCTTCTTCAAATACCCTTTTTTTAAATCAAAAGGAAGTTCCGCCAAAGCCTACTCCCCTAGACTTTGATTAAAGAAAAGGAAGTAACAAGTTACAAGTGAATGCAACTAGTGCCCTTGGGACCCCCCGAATTCCACAAAGCATGGACAAAAAAATGCGGGGGTTAGAGAGTGTTACAAAGGAGGTTAATAAACCTCCCATCCCCCTCATGCAGGGTCCACTTGGATTTAAGCTTGTTGTTCTCGATGAAAAACACTTTATGATGCCTAAAAGGTGGAGCCCGCTTGCAGTTGGAGATTCTTTTGCCAAGGAGGAATAGAGGCTTCTCAATAGACCACTCTTTAGGAGGGTGTCTAAAATTGTGGGCACACCATTCCCTCCAAATCTTCCAGAGGGTTTCCCCCCTTATAACGTTCCATAGTGCCATTGAGAATCCAATCGCTTCGCCAAACAATGCTTGCTTCCAGGTGATTTGTGCCTGTAGTCTCAAAATGTTCCTAAGGGTCTGCTAGAGTAGAAGCAACTTGGGCAGTGAAGAAGATGTGGCCCATATCCTCGATATTACAACGACATTGTTTGCACCATGGTGGAGCCCCACAACTTTTGTTAGCCTTTAGGTTGGTCCAGATACCACGGTGGGGAATTTGCCACATGAGAACCGATTTTTTGATCTCGATGATGAGATGCCATCAAGATCAAATACTTAACTCATCTTAATAACACATCGAGATGCCATCGATGAGGGCATCTTCTTCAAATACTTAACACATCTTAGTAACTGCAAAATTAATAACAAATATTATGGACCACACTACACACTAACAATCCATAGTTATGAATACAACACACTATTCTTGACATGTAGTAAAACAACGTAATTATTCTAAATGTTACCACTTACTGGTAGTGGTGCCATTGGAGAAGAAGATCGGCATTTATTTACGTTACTTGAGAATATTTATTCATTGAATTCGGCACCTTTTTTTATCACTTTTGTGAATCGATTCAAAATTACATTATGAACATGATCACTTTGGGGCTCTTATATGGATAGTTCATGTGTTGGTGAGTCCCTTTCCACCACTATGTTTATTGATAGTTAGAATGCGTTGGTTATAGTAAGGAAACCAATGTCTCATGCTTGCAAAAAGCACATTGAGATGCACTACCAATATGCCATGAAAATAATATTTGCTAGCAATATCAACTTGGCTTATGTGCCCACATAAGATAATATCAGACATTTTCACAATGAACCCCTCATGGGAAGTTTGAAGTCTTTTACAAAGATTTGGGCTTATACATGAGTGTCAATCCTTTGTTCACTTCAGCAGCACCAAGAGGAATTTGTTTGTATATTTTGGTAGTGACAACACACTTAGATATGTCAAGTCAAATTTTTCCCTTTTTTAGGAGGTTTCCCCCCCTAGATTCTATATATATCCTCAGAATCCTAATTATATGCTTGTGTTTGTACATTACACACTTGGTAATATCAATGTGTGCTATGTTCTTAAGGTTCTTCTTGGTCATGCTTTTTTGTGTTCTTCACACTCCATACTCCAATAACCAAATGGCATCATACATGGAAGATAATAAACAAATAACTTAAGTGTAACATTGTAACTTACTTAAGTGCAACACGACATGAGAAAACTTAAGTAGTTTTGCATTATTCTTTTAATCAAGCATTGTGTGGAAAACAAAGACATTCATGCATTCAATTTCTTGATACAAAAAGGAAACATTACTCAAATAACTTCTAGGATTGCGTAAGAGATGATGAACGTAGCTATATAAACCAATACTTCCACATTAGATGATGAATGTAGCTATAAAAACTTGAACACAAGCCTCATAATAAACTTCTCAAACATAAAGTATTGTCAAATTAAACATTAGATGATACCGAATTATATAATTAAAAACATTAAAGAAAATGTTTTTGTACTAAATATTGTGTTTCTTTAATGTTCTTGACACATAAAGTAAATACTACTTTGTATATTCAGGGAGTATGTGTCACATAGCTCTAAGTGTTGTGTAAGAGTATGTAAGCAAACATCTCATGTTCCAACATCACCTAAGATCCATTGATGTTATTCAAAAAGCTTGGAAAATCTACTTTAAAACTTTGGAAACTAATAATTAATCGCCATTTATATGTATAAACATAAAAGAACACAAGGATAATATAATTACAAGTAATAAAGGGAAGAGACACATAAGTAGCTTTTAAATTTCTTGTCTATAAGGTGAACCCAAACAAGTTTCACAAAGTTGCCTTGTAGAATGGAGTGCCCAAAAAGTGATTTGTTCTCATATAAACTCTTTCCTTTTGCAACAAGCACACCAAGGCATCCTAGTATCCATATTATAAGCTCACATGAATCCAAATTCCATTCTGTATTGTAGGAAAGTATAATCACATTTTTGAGTTCAATCTTGCCTCAATTCGTAGTAATTCAAAGTTCAATTTCAGGAGGAAAAAACCAATGTTGGCATGTGAAGTCTCCGAGTTCTTCTTTCCTGTTTATTCCATAAACCCCGACTTGAAACATCAGTCACTAGCTCGACTCTCCTTCCGAAACAGAGTACCACGGTTTATCAACAGCTCAAGGTATTCTCTTTTGTAATGTGCGTTTTTTGCTACGCCAGTACGGGAGATCAATCAGCTAGAGCATCGCGTGACTTGAACTCTGTGTTTTGTGCTGCTATGATATTTGCGTTGTACTTTTTGCACATGCATGCATATTATGTCGTTCTGATTATGCTGTAGGTGTGGATGGCTCCCCTGTCGCTAGAATAAATTCTTTTTGAAATCTCTCTATATTAACTCCTCCCCCCTCCCGGGCCAAAAAAAGGAGGAAAAAGGAAAAAATCCATTTATTTCCTCCATTTTCTGCATTCTTGTGCATGCCTACACTTTGCAACGTATGTCCAGCAATTTTCTGTTTCATGGGCTTGGTGGATAGGAATCATGGTTGAGCTCCTTTTCGAGGACATTTTCACTATCGTCGGAATGGATCCAGACGGCAAGAAGTTTGATAAAGGTAACGTGAGCTGCTTATTTGATGTCATGTAAGATGTGATATTCTAGATTTTATCCATACCCAGTAAAGTAGTACACTTATTTTACGTATTTGAAACCTGGATAAAATTAATCAGTTATTTCCTATTTGCTACTTTGTGTCAATTCATGGACTTGATCGATCGACTGGTCATGTAGTTTCCAGAATTGAAGCACGGAGTGAACAGTTTGACATGTACATGCTTTTGGACGTGAATACAGACATCTATCCTTTGCAAGTGGATGACAAATTCACTATGGCACTTTCAAGTACCCTTAGCCTTGATGGGACTCCAGATGATGCTACATTTGACCAAGTAAATGCATTTTATAACCTTCAAAGTAATTTAAAACCGGACTTTGACTTTTCCTTTCACATTTTTTTTACTTTTGAGGGAAGTTACCCTGATGGATTAGAGTGATTGTACTTGAGAACCAAGTCCTATTTTCTCAATCTGATTAAAAATTGTTTATTCCAATTTTTCTTTCTTATTATGTTTGAGATCTTCTTCTTCTTCTTCTTCTTCTTCTTCTTCTTATTATTATTATTATTATTATTATTATTATCATTATGTTTATTTATAACTTAGCTAATTACATGTTACTCATATTCGTTTTGGTTCTCAGTTTTAAGGAGTCCCATATGCAAAAAGCATTCACAATAATCCTATTGAGCTTGGATGCACTTGACCTTCTAAACCCATCCCGCTCACTCTCAAGGATATTTCAACTTTCAATTCTAACTCTTTATGATTGGTTATTTCTTGGACTTGAAGGGTCAAATAATATTGTAGTTTATATAATCCATAGTTCAAATTAATTAGGCTATATCATTGCGATTCCCTCTTTGAATGGCTCTTTGTGATTCCCTCATTGCATGGCTCTTTGCGATTCCCTCTATATGGGTTAACTCATAGTTTTTTCTTTTTTAGAAGTTTATATAGCTCGTCCATGTGCTTTTCAGTTTTCTAAAGTGAAAATTTGGTCTCTTAAGGCTTTTTTATATGGTCTCGTTTTCTTTGCTTGGGCTTTGAAATCCTTAAGACATGTTTTGTAAGGGATATCTCTCCACCCATGGGGATGAAGGTCCAAAGCTTGCATGTATGACAATTTTTTTATTTGTATATAATTTGTTCCTTTCATTGTTAATGTCTGATGAGCTACCTTGTGCTAGGGCCCTCTAGGATCATCCTTGTTGACGAAACAAAGTAAAATTCATAGTCATGAATAATAGAATGATGATCATTAGACTCACTTCCCAACCTTAGAGCAAAAATAGCTTCACCCTCAAGCTTGGGAGCTTGTAGCTACATGGGTTGCCATCCTGATAAGGGATAGTGTTCCATACCACCACTCTCACATGCGAGGGATGTGCATATGAATCTAGCAAAGGGGTCTTGAGACCAAATGTTCTTATACAAGGATATACACGCACGAGCCATGACTCTTATTTATAAAAGACATACTTAAAGAGTGGGCTAGTTTATAGTGGTAGGTAGTTCCATATTTGGTCAGACATAGATATAGGCACCCATCTCGATGTCCTTTGGAATTGGGGATATCACACTTCTCCCCTTTTTAAGTTAACAATTTCCTCGATGTTGAAATTGGGAAATTGATTCATCTATCTAACTCTCAAGTTCCAACACATTAAGGTCAATGCTTCCACTTAATGAGAATTTCGGGGTATGAAGCCTTTTGAGACTTCTACACACCTTGATTTAGAACCAATTCAAGTTGGAGTAATAGGTATTGTCATATGGGGTGCATGGTGATACCTCTTGTGGAATCATAGTCTTCCCATCTTGATGTCTTAGGGAATTGGGTACATCACACTTCCTCGATGGTGAAGTGGGGATTTGATTCTTGAACTATGTGACTAACTCTCAAGTTCCAAGGCATTGAGGTTGATGCTTCCACTTGATGAGATTTTTTGGACAAGAAGCCTTTTTGAGACTTCTATACCCTTTGATTTAGGGGGAATCTATCATGTAGCATCCTCGAAACTTAGGACCTCCTTGGACGATGTCAATGTGTTATCTTGCCCAAGCCACTCCTTCAAGCGACTAATGTGGAATGTGGGATGCATGATGATTCCTCAAGATGGGTCCAACTTGTAATATGCATCGATTTTCTTCTTTGTGACATGAAATATACCACAATAATTAGAAGATATCCTCATGCACATGGAAGTCCTCATTGTTTTTGAATCCCTCGGTACCCAAAGGTATTTCCACATGCCAATTGGAAGTCATGAGGACTTCTATGTTGATTTGCATCAAAAGTGGCACGACTTGAGTATTCTTTATGCTCTCCTTTACCATTTACAATATTTCTTACTTTTATTGTAGAAAATTGGTTACAAGTCAAGATTACATATCCGTGAGTCCGATGTCAATCAACAAGCACGGGTCATAGTTGTATATAAACATGAATTGACTATACCAAGTAGTGGAATGCTTATTATTGTTATAAGCAAACTCAATATGAGGAAGATCATGCTTCTAGTTATATTCATGGTGGTAGACATGTGCCAAACAATTCCCCCATGTACTTGTTTGTGCTTTCATGGTCTCTAGATGATGTCAGGATGACATCATGGTATATACTATAAAAGAATGCAAATTTTATCCAAAATAAAAAATGTTTAGTATGTTAGAATATTCTAAACATTTAGGTACGTTTTTTATATTGCTATGGAGCGTTTTTTTAGACAATCTTCTTGATTGGTATCATACCCTTGCTTTTGCATGGTGACATAACTATTTATATCATTAGTTTTGTCTCACATAAAGATGTCTCAACATCCTATGAATCATGCTATGGTAAGAAACAAGTGCATTCGCACCTTTAAGTAACTTGTTGTGCATGTTTTGTACATGTTACTCATAAAATTAAGCACAAACATGAAGCAAAGGTAGATTGATATTAAAAAAGGATTAGGCTTAAACTTAATAGACCTAAAAGAATAAAGCTAAAGCTTTTGATGGTTGAGAGAGAGAGAGAGAGAGAGAGAGAGAGAGAGAGAGAGAGAGAGAGAGAGAGAGAGAGAGAGAGAGAGAGAGAGAGAGAGAGAGAGAGAGAGAGAGAGAGAGAGAGAGAGAGAGAGAGATTTAAGCCCTCTCCTTCGAGAAGGATTTCAATTTTCAGCCCATTGTTCTATTGAGTCTTGCTTTTGAATGTTTTAGTAGTGTAGTCCTAAGCCTTCTCCTTTTATCCTTTGAGTTTTATCATCATGGGAAGAACTCATGTTATTCAAAGCCATGTGAAAGAGCTTGGCAAGAATACATGAGAATGCAAGTATTACATGGGAGTTTATATGGGCATCACATATCATATAAAGGCTCGTCTCCTTGGCTTGGGAACTGGAGGTATTGGAGAATGCATTTCTATTCTTCCCAAGATTGTTGAAGAGCTAATTGCGTAGCTTCAATTGAGCGAAGGGGTGGGTAAGATGCGATTCGGTTCATCCTCACTAGCACATAACAATGAGGAACAAACCAATCCCATTAATGATATTGATTGTACCTTAGTGTATCCAAAAGGCCATGCATTGAGAGCATTAGCTCAGTGAACATCTTTGTGGATCCTAGACCTAAGATTCCATAGAGTAATATATATGTGAAAGGTAGGTTGAGGGCGGGAATGCAAAAACAATCAATGAATGAAGCAACTTTCGATTCCAAAATCAAATGGACACCTTGTGCATAAGTTATAACAAAGCTTAAATTTACTCATGGAAGACATAGGGGGATTCTATGGGTAAGAGCCATCATAGATAAAGCCAAATTCATAGTGAAGCTCATTACTAGCCAAGCAAAAGTCTTAAATATTTTCCGCTCTTACTCTTACTTAGATTTCCAAAAACCTTCTCTCATCCATTTATGTAACACGTACATAATCATTGATAGTCTTGAGTGAGAAAGGGACTTCTATGCGCATGTGTTTTAGAAGAATGATATCAGTTATTGGAAGTTAGAGTAGGGAATTCTCTCTTCACAAGGTTTTTATCACTGGTCATCGGAGAGGATGACCTTTGTGAAGATGACAATATATTGGTTGCTATCTTGCATGTATACATTGTGTTCGCATTATAGATATGGAGGGTAGCACTCTTGGCCTTCTAAAAAACTATATCAACCATATACAAGATTACGTCCATCAAGCCGATTGACTTTCAGAGACATAGTAAGTTTATTGCAATGTGCTACGTGTTTAATTTTTTATGTTACATATATGCACTATCATGTATGATTATTGATAATTGTTTACATATGTTTTTTAATTTTTCTAATAGAAAGAAGAGTTTATGTGATGTTATCCAAAGTTGAAGGGATTGGTTTCATAAACCAATCCATGCAGTTGCTCATATCCTCACACACTATGGAGAAACGAGGAGCAATGTACATATAAGATTCTTGAGGATAGTTGGATTGAGTTCATCTTAAGATGGAGAGCTTACAGCATGACTACAGAGTCAATGAGCTTTCTTTTGTCACATGTTGGGAGAAATATGGAGTTATTACATCTTTATTGGTAAGTGTTTTGTTAATATATATTTCATAATAATGTCATGACTCATAACTCAAGTTTCATTCTCAAAAAAGAAAATCAGGATCCCATAGACGATGACTCCATAGATGACATTAGAGAGTCATTTTAGATAGTAATGCTTATAGTTTTCAGTGACTTAGTGAAGTGATCACTCTATGGTTTTATAACACCAACACTCATCATATGGTTTTTGTATGCCATCATCCAATGACATTTATGTCATTTATGGTGTAAATTGCAGTATGGATTTGAGGATCATGATCTATCATTTAAGTTTGTAGACCATCTTTTAAATTCTATGATGTATCATATCATGTGTCATGACTCACAACTCATAACAATCACGGCTCATCGATGTAATGCGGAGCATGTACAAGTTTTTAGAAGAGGTATTTTATGTGTTTTTGGCACTAAAATGTTTGCATAAGCGGAATAGGTATTGTGCATACCGTAAATACAAGAAAAAAATAAAATCTCTTTCGATGATTAAAAACCTCGATTATTATTTTTATTTTTAGAAACCTCTATGATTTAAACAATCTAAATCCCGATTTAAATCTCTACTTTGTACTAATGCTTGAGCCTATCCCTACTGGGAATAGTGTCACATGTGATAACAACTGTAAGGAGAGTTGGAAAGATCATTTTGATATTGTTCAGGGCAGTTCTTTGACATTGTCAGATGCCTTATATGTGCAAGAGATCAAGAAAAATCTGTCATCAATTTCAACATTAGTCTCCCATCTACTAGTGGTCACCCACTAGTCTTTCTAGTAGAGTGCATCCACATCATGCCAAAAAACAAAGACCAAAGCGTGATCTCCTAAGTGAATGCAAGAAGAATGAAGTAAAATCCATGAATGCTTTGACAATGAAACCAAAATAATTTGCAAATGATGCAAAGAATGCAATCGTATCAAGTGGATGTATCTCTCCCAAGGGACCCGTTGAGGAAATAAATTCCTCAACCTTATAACAAACACCACTATATGACTCCCGAGGACAATCTCGTCACAAGGTAAGTGTCATTGGTTGCTCACCTGAAGGAATGAGTCCTCCACCACATGATAGATCTAGGCGGTGGTCATGGAGGAGGAAGATCCTTTGAAAAGACAATCTTTGTTGGCTGATACAAAGGCACTAATATCCTCTTTCTCATGGCAAGCACCCTATGACACCTTCCACACAGCATATATAACAGATGCATGTGCAGAGGTGACATGTCCCACTCGAAGTGGCCTTACATCAAATATGGCCTATGATCAACCTTGTGGAAATCCTCTCAGAAGTTAGTGCCTATGGATGTGGAGGTTGGTAATCATACCACCTCTATAATCATCCACTAATCCCTCAGCTGGAGTGTTGATCACATAAAGTGACTTATGAAAGAAAAATCAGACCTTACAAACAAGGCATAAAAACTGCATGTGTTTGGAAGGACCCAACTCTTGGCCGAACATTGGGTCTCATCCACACAAGACCATATAGGTCAACTGTAGGTCTATCTACCTACCATGGATCTAAAAAAATCCCTGAAGAATATTCTTCCCATCTATGAGATACCAATATTCTTGGTCACACCATGTGGCATGAGGCAGACTACTATCTCCCTCTCTCTTGTAGTAAGCTTATTGTCATGGAATCACCTGGTGTATATCCATAGGGGCACCAAGTTGATACCGGTCCTCTATCAGCCACTAGCTGTCAAGTGGAGATCCCTTCCTTCAAGGCTCAAGACCTAGGCAGACATGGCCCTTGCTATAGGTCTCTCCTAGACTATCTAGTTGCAGTCTGATCTTGGTAGACGAAATCGTCCCCAAGGATTTTCTTGGATTGTGAGGGCTGTGCCTTGATCAATCCTTCTCATGTCTGCGGTCACACCTAGTGGGTTTGTAGAGCACGTTGAACTTCAGGCATCCCCACTCCATATGAGCAGCTATAAGATCCAATAGATCTTGGAGGACTTGGATCAATGCCCATTATCCTCAGAATCCTGCGAATATTCATCCAAGGTCTCACCCTGCCTCTTCCCAACTAGAGAGGAACTGAGTGTACTCATGCCCGCTCATCTCCAACTCACCATACGTATGTCCAATTTGGGCACAAAACTCCACCTGATCATGAATAACCAACATGTCTCATTCAATGAAGTCAAAACCAAGTTCACCGGCCTCCTAATCTATGCATCGAGGTAAAAAAATCCAGGTGATATCGAAATGCTGGGGAAGAAAACCCCTTTTGGGATGTAGCCCATGCATATCTGGAGAGAATGGAAGTCATCATGCCTTTGATTCACTGGACCAGACTGGCTAACACTAATGGCTGCAGAATAATGGGCTGTGAAATCGTCTCCATGACGAGGAGGAGATGGAGTGGCTAAGATCGCAGAAATGAAGGCTGAGGTGTTGCAGGTAAGGCCCTCTCTCCCTTTGTGCAATCCCTGGTAAACAAGTGCCATGTCAAGATGAAGAGAGAAGGGTATTTCTTTTTTACCCATAATAAAATTTAACTAATATCCTTGCACAGCTGCTTATCCCACCCATTTCATAATTGAAATAGAAAAAAATCATAAAAATTTCCAATTCTTTTAACAGATTACCCACGAATCTGAGCCATAACTTTCTTTTCGAAATAAATGTGGCTCATGCACCCAATATGTTGGTGTGTATGGTTGTTTAGATGTGCCACATGGCTCTGATGTATCTCACTATGAGTGGATCGTCAATTTCGGCTTGCCGTGGGGCTCAAGGAAGCCTTGCACAAGAGATAAGGGTTAGGAAGTCATGGAACAGGAGCTGCCCAGAAGCTATTAACTGCTAATGGGCATTTCTATCGTGAGAAAAGGCATGGAATGCTTGCACTCAACATGGAGGAGGAGGAAAGGCAGGAGCAACTGCCCGTGGGGCATCCCTTACACAGATTCTTCTCCTAGGGGATCAGTTCTCTATATCACCTCTTTCGGGGAAGAATGAATGAGTGACTGCCTTCTCATAGGCATCGCCTTGCTGGTCCCCTGAATACTCCATGCAATGGGCATCTGGTCCTTGTTGTCCAGCTCCTATACCCTGACCTCTGCACATGCAGCCCCATAAGGGGCATCCAGTAGAAAAGAGGAACCAGCGGCAGACCTGACTGTACTCTATCGCCATAAACACATGAGAGTTTCAGTTTTCCAGCCATGTGCCCTCCTGAAACAAGAGGTGATGGGGCTGTGTTTGGAGGACCGAAATGGATGAAAAGACAGCTGTCTAATGCTGTAATTGATCCAAGGCACGAGTCTCTTACCACACAAGCTCTTAGGGGTGGCTGTTCCCTCACAGCCCCCTTTTTCTCTACCCAGCTACACTGAAAGGTATCTTGGTTTTGCTCCTTCCCTGCAGAAGAAGACAAGCAATCATGACTTCCAGCAGGGGTGTGGTTGGAGAGAACTAGTCATCAGTTACCTACCTACATGGAAAACACACAGAAATGTCCCAGACCACCCCATGCAAAAGGGTTAGATACATTTCAAGCTGAGG